>VHKM01000156.1:0-1200000 GCA_007210695.1 Neogobius melanostomus
AAGAGGAGAGATAGATATAGGGAAATTTAAAATGGCGCGATAGCGCCCGCCTGCAGAGCACCAAATAAAATGAATGAGGGAAAAAATTTTTTTACTTTGTCGTAGACAAAGAAAATTTGGCACAGACATTCCGTCAACGTGAACCCGAACAAAAAAAGTCATTGAGGCCACGCCCCTTTCCCAACCGTGTTGCCAATGGCAACGGACCCGATGTCAACTTTGGCGCAGACAAACCAAAATTGTACAACGCGTGGTCATGACAGTCCGAACAAAAAAGTACAATTACATGGTTGCTAGGCAACCACAGGGTCGGCCATTTTGGGAAAAATGTAGTAACTGGCGCGCGAAAGGCGCCATTTCATGCTCTCACCATTTGAAACGAACTCGTCCTAGGGCGTTGAACGCAGGCGACTCCCCGTTCGCTTCCCAGTCATCTACACAAGTGGACATTAAAAAGTTATTAAAAACTTTCTAATAGGATTAACCGGTGTTTTTGTCCATGGAACGCATGAAATTCGGCGTCCGTTTCAAGGACTGTCGCCGCCGTGTTTAAAGACTCATAACTTCGCACAAAACTGGAAGCCGATTTGAGCGTAACTTAATCGTTGGTCGAGTGCGTCAACTCCGGATGTTTGTGATTAGGACATTTGAAAATGGGCGCGATAGCGCCCCCCTGCAGAAGCAGCGCAAATAAAAATGAAATGAAGAATAAGATCAACTTTGTCGCGTAGACAAAAAAATTTGGCAAGCAGACGTGCGTCACGTGATCCCGATAATAAAAAGTCAATCATGGCCACAAGCCTCTTTTCCTATCGTGTTGCCCGATGGCAGACCACCCGTGTCAACTTTTGGCGGCAGCCAAAACGAAAATTGGTTCACACAGTGCGTCATGACTGTCCGAATAAAAAAGTACATTCAATGGTTGCTAGCAACGCAACAGGAGGTCGGCCATTTTGGGAAAAATCCAGTGATCGGCGCGAAGGCGCCATTTCTTGCATTTGCTCCTTTTATAATTCGACCTAGGTGTGGGCAGGTAGGGCGCGTAGCGCCTCCGCGGTTATTGGGGCGGCCAGTGCGGCCACGGCGGCGTCAACCGGCAAACGAGACCATCGAGGGCCTCTAAAATGCCGCTTGCGGCTTTAATTATTATTATTATTATTAATTTTTCTTACTCCCCGTCAAAGTCCACTTTCCCACTGACGAAAAAGTCTGATTTTTGCAACAAAATTCAAACACGTGAAAACAAAATTCTTCCACATTTAAAAATATACAAAAGATGCCAAAATGGGGCGCGCACAGCGCCCCTGGAAAATCAAATTACATTGCGCTATGGAGATGCCGGAAAACTTGACTTCGTCGTAGACGAAAAAATTCGGCAGTGATTGTTCATGTGAAGCCAAACAAAAAACACATTATTACGCGGTTGCTAGGCAACCATCAGGAGGGCGGGCCATATTGGCCAGAAGAGCGATTGGCGGCCGAAGGCGCATTTCGTGCCCTCGGCATTTTAACGACTCGTAGCTAGGGCTTTTAAACGCAGCGACTCCCCCCGTTTTCGCAATCCAGATCATCTACACAAGTGGGACATCAAAAGTTTATTTAAAAACTTTTAATAGGATTAAACGGTGTTGTCATGGCAACGCCACGAAATTCGGAGTCCATTTTTCAGCGCTCGCCACCGACTTCAAAACAGTCATAACTCGCACAATACTACTGGCCGATTTGAGCGAAACTTGAATCGTTGGTCGAGTCCTCGACCCGCCGGATGTTTTTGATATATGAAATTTGAAAATGGGCGCGAAGGCCCCCTGCAGAGCACCAAATAAAATTAATGAGGAAAAAATTTGAATTTTGTCGTAGAAAAAAGAAATTTTGGCACAGACATACGTCACAGTGACCCCGAACAAAAAATGCATTGAGGCCACGCCCCTTTCCCCAACCGTGTTTGCCATGGCAACGACCCGATGTCAAACTTTGGCGGCAGCCAAAACCAAAATTGGTACCAACACTAGCGTGCGTCAGACAGTCCGAACAAAAAAAGTAATACATGGTTGCTAGGCAACCAACAGCAGGGGCGGGCCCATTTTGGGAAAATGTAGTAATCTGGCGCCGAAGGCGCCATTTTCATGCCTCGCATTTGAACGAACTACCCTAGGGCGTTGGAACGCAGCGACTCCCCGTTTTGCTCCAGATCATCTACACAAGTGGGTACAATCAAAAAGTTAATAAAAACTTTCTAATAGAAATTAACCGGGTTTGTCATAGCAACGCCATGAATTCGGCGTGCATTTTCAGCGCTCGCCAACGCATTCCGAAGTGTCATACACTCGCACATGAACTGTGGCCGATTTGAGAGTGAAAACTTTAATTGTTGGTCGAGTCCTCGACCCGTATGTTGTGATTTAGGACATTTGAAATGGGCGCGATAGCGCCCACCTGTAGAGCACCAACAAAAAAAAAATGAATGAGGAAATAAATTGAACTTTTGTCGTAGACAAAAGAAATTTGGCACAGACATCCGTCAGGTGACCGCCCAAAAAAAAAGTCATTTGAGGCCACGCCCCTTTTCCCAACGTGTTGCCAATGGCAACGAACCGATGCCAACATTTTGGCGCAGCACACCAAAAGTTGGTACAAGACGCGGCGTCATGACAGTCTGAACAAAAAAGTACATTTTACATGGTTGCTAGGCAACCAACAGGAAGGTCGGCCATTTTGGGAAAAATCGAGTGATATTGGCGCCGAAGGCGCCAATTTATTGGACTTTGCTCTTTTACAAGCTCGACCTAGGTGTGGCAGGTAGGGCGGCGGCAGCGCCTCCCGGTTATTGGGGCGGTGTGCGGCCCGCGTCAACAGCGGCCTAAACGAGACCCTCGAGGGCCTCTAAATGCCGCTTGCGGCTTTAATTATTATTATTAAATAGGCCCGAGCGCCATAACCATGGCGTAAGAGCCTATTGTTCCTAGCACGCAGTATGGACCTCTGCGGACCAATCACGCACACAACAGACACGACAGCGACCAATGACCCCGAAGCGCATAGCTCTTGGTCAGAGCTTTTCCAAACATGTATAATGTGTGGTGGGCGGGAACACGGCTATATTGTTTTTGTAAAAAAATATTATTATTTTTATTTCTTTCCTTTCTTTCCTTTCCTCCCACGGAAACTGGATTTTGACGCCCCTGAACATGCACGAAAACTCAATTTAAAATTCACACGAAAAAATCCGGTCCGGTGAAAAATTTATGAAAAAATGAGGTTCACATTTGGCTCATGCAAAAATGACACACACGCCACCCTGCAAAAATTGCAAAACATTTTGATGAGCCGGAGCCTCAACAAATTTGGCGGACAGTCACGCCGTTCGGCACAGACATTGTTCAAGTGATGACAGCAAAAAACATTATTGTGGCCCCAACCCCCTGGACAAACAGGAAGTCCCTATTTTGAGTGGAAATGAGGCTGCGTTACGCTCATGTCGCATTTTGAACGAAAACTCCGCCTAGGGCGTTTGTCCGAATTGAGCTACTGTCACTTCTAACTTCTCACACACATGATGGGGATCAAAGTTATCCAAAGAATTGTGCTATCTTTTGCCTGTTTCCGTCCAGTGGAGCCCAAAATTGACCCTTTATTTTGGCAAATTTTCAGACATGAAAAATGCCTCCTAATTTGCACAAAAACAACTCAGATTTCAACCAAAACTTAAACACTTACTGCCCCTTCACATCTGAATGGCTAAAGGAGGAACGGTGGTCCGTGGACACTATAGAGCGCCCCTATACAGAAGTGAAAATATGTTTTGGCATTGAAGCCAAAAAATTAGTTTCCTGCCAAATTTGTTGTGAAGCTTGGCAGAGACATAGCTTATGGGATCCAAATCCAAAAAGTCAATGACACCCATGCCCTATTTTGTACAGTATTCTCATGGCGATGCCCACATGGCTAATGTTAATCCAATTGGAGAGGCACACAACTCTCCCATTCTTCAAGAATTCAATACCGACATGGAAACTTGGGCATTTGACACATTCTTTATTTCTGCCCATTCAAAAAATCCATGGGAGCCACTAAAATTTCCAAAAACAGCGCCACCTATCTATATGTTGAAGAATGCAGTTTTAACATTTTTTTTGCAAACATTGTAAGAACATTCGTATCACTTCATCGAGTAAAAAATTGCATTATAGACATATCCTATTTTGAAAGATGTGGTGCGGCAAGGGTAAATGTGTCTCCCATGCCATTGGCTCCATTATAATATATATGTGCATGTAATCCCTTACTCACTGGATACTCGGCAGTGACCAAAGACCCGCCAGTCACATGCGCCTTAGTCAGAGCTTTCCGAAAATGTATAAATGTGGGGGTCAAGGCAACCGCTACCCTTATTAGGCCCGAGCGCCATACATGGCGTAAGAGCCATTGTTCCTGCAACGCAGTATGGACCTCTGCGGCCAATCACGCACACAACAGACACGACAGCGACCAATGACCCCGACAAGCGCATAGCTCTTGGTCAGAGCTTTCCAAACATGTATAATGTGTGGTGGCGGGAACACGGCTATATTGTTTTGTAAAAAATATTATTATTTTTATTTCTTTCTTTCTTTCTTTCCTCCCACGGAAACTGGATTTTGACCCCCTGAACATGCACGAAACTCAATTAAAATTCACCGAAAAATCCGGTCCGGTGAAAAATTTATGAAAAAATGAGGTTCACATTTGCTCATGCAAAATGACACAACAGCGCCACCTGCAAAATTGCAAAAAAACATTTGATGAGCCGGAGCCTCAACAAACTTTGGCGGACAGTCACGCCGTTCGGCACAGACATTGTTCAAGTGATGACCAGCAAAAAACATTATTGTGGCCCACCCCCTGACAAACAGGAAGTCCCCTATTTGAGTGGAAAAATGAGGCTGCGTTTACGCTCATGTCGCATTTGAACGAACTCCGCCTAGGGCGTTTGTCCGAATGAGCTACTGGTCACTTCTAACTCATCTACACATGATGGGATCAAAAAGTTATCCAAAGAATTGTGCTATCTTTTGCTGTTTCCGTCCAGTGGAGCCCCAAAATTGACCTTATTTTGGCAAATTTCAGACATGAAAAATGCCTCCTATTTGCACAAAACAACTCAGATTTCAACCAAAACTTAAACACTTACTGCCCCTTCACATCTGAATGGCTTAAAGGAGGAACGGTGGTCGTGGACACTATAGCGCCCCCTACAGAGTGAAAATATGTTTTGCATTGAAGCCAAAAATTAGTTTCTCCAAATTGTGTGAGCTTTGGCAGAGACATAGCTTATGGGATCCAAATCCAAAAAGTCAATGACACCCATGCCCTATTTTGTACAGTATTCTCATGGCGATGCCCACATGGCTAATGTTAATCCAATTGGAGAGGCACACAACTCTCCCATTCTTCAAGAATTCAATACCGACATGGAAACTTGGGCATTTGACACATTCTTTATTTCTTGCCCATTCAAAAAATCCATGGGAGCCACTAAAATTTCCAAAAACAGCGCCACCTATCTATATGTTGAAGAATGCAGTTTAACATTTTTTTTTGCAAACATTGTAAGAACATTCGTATCACTTCATCGAGTAAAAAATTGCATTATAGACATATCCTATTTTGAAAGATGTGGGTGCGGCAAGGGTAAATGTGTCTCCCATGCCATTGGCTCCATTATAATATATATGTGCATGTAATCCCTTACTCACTGGATACTCGGCAGTGACCAAAGACCCGCCAGTCACATGCGCCTTAGTCAGAGCTTTCCGAAAATGTATAATATGTGGGGGTCAAGGCAACCGCTACCCTTATTAGGCCCGAGCGCCATACATGGCGTAAGAGCCTATTGTTCCTGCAACGCAGTATGGACCTCTGCGGCCAATCACGCACACAACAGACACGACAGCGACCAATGACCCCGACAAGCGCATAGCTCTTGGTCAGAGCTTTCCAAACATGTATAATGTGTGGTGGGCGGGAACACGGCTATATTGTTTTTGTAAAAAATATTATTATTTTATTTCTTTCTTCTTCTTTCTCCCACGGAAACTGGATTTTGACCCCCTGAACATGCACGAAAACTCAATTAAATTCACCGAAAAATCCGGTCCGGTGAAAAATTTATGAAAAAATGAGGTTCACATTTGGCTCATGCAAAATGACACAACAGCGCACCTGCAAAATTGCAAAAAAACATTTGATGAGCCGGAGCCTCAACAAACTTTGGCGGACAGTCACGCCGTTCGGCACAGACATTGTTCAAGTGATGACCAGCAAAAACATTATTGTGGCCCCACCCCTGACAAACAGGAAGTCCCCTATTTTGAGTGGAAAAATGAGGCTGCGTTTACGCTCATGTCGCATTTGAACGAACTCCGCCTAGGCGTTTGTCCGAATGAGCTACTGGTCACTTCTAACTCATCTACACATGATGGGGATCAAAAGTTATCCAAAGAATTGTGCTATCTTTTGCTGTTTCCGTCCAGTGGAGCCCCAAAATTGACCTTTATTTTGGCAAATTTTCAGACATGAAAAATGCCTCCTATTTGCACAAAACAACTCAGATTTCAACCAAAACTTAAACACTTACTGCCCCTTCACATCTGAATGGCTTAAAGGAGGAACGGTGGTCGTGGACACTATAGCGCCCCCTACAGAGTGAAAATATGTTTTTGCATTGAAGCCAAAAAATTAGTTTCTCCAAATTGTGTGAGCTTTGGCAGAGACATAGCTTATGGGATCCAAATCCAAAAGTCAATGACACCCATGCCCTATTTTGTACAGTATTCTCATGGCGATGCCCACATGGCTAATGTTAATCCAATTGGAGAGGCACACAACTCTCCCATTCTTCAAGAATTCAATACCGACATGGAAACTTGGGCATTTGACACATTCTTTATTTCTTGCCCATTCAAAAATCCATGGGAGCCACTAAAATTTCCAAAAACAGCGCCACCTATCTATATGTTGAAGAATGCAGTTTAACATTTTTTTTTTGCAAACATTGTAAGAACATTCGTATCACTTCATCGAGTAAAAAATTGCATTATAGACATATCCTATTTTGAAAGATGTGGGTGCGGCAAGGGTAAATGTGTCTCCATGCCATTGGCTCCATTATAATATATATGTGCATGTAATCCCTTACTCACTGGATACTCGGCAGTGACCAAAGACCCCGCCAGTCACATGCGCCTTAGTCAGAGCTTTCCGAAAATGTATAATATGTGGGGGTCAAGGCAACCGCTACCCTTATTAGGCCCGAGCGCCATACATGGCGTAAGAGCCTATTGTTCCTGCAACGCAGTATGGACCTCTGCGGCCAATCACGCACACAACAGACACGACAGCGACCAATGACCCGACAAGCGCATAGCTCTTGGTCAGAGCTTTCCAAACATGTATAATGTGTGGTGGGCGGGAACACGGCTATATTGTTTTTGTAAAAAATATTATTATTTTTATTTCTTTCTTTCTTTCTTTCCTCCCACGGAAACTGGATTTTGACCCCCTGAACATGCACGAAAACTCAATTAAAATTCACCGAAAAATCCGGTCCGGTGAAAAATTTATGAAAAAATGAGGTTCACATTTGGCTCATGCAAAATGACACAACAGCGCCACCTGCTGGCTCATGCCTGAGCACAACAGCGCCACCTTGTGGCTTAAGATGGCTTCAAAGTGGCTTCTAAGTGGCATGTGACCCGCCCATCCACCGTCAACATAACCAGAGTTTTCTTTTGGCAGCATGTTGGCCTCTGTCAGAGTTCCTCCTGAAAATCGTCAATTTTTCCCAAATTCCCCCTTTATTCACAAAAGCCACACTTTTAGAGTCATACGTAGTTTTACTACCCTCTGTCACAGAAAGAAGCTTTAATTTGAACGTTTTTTGCTCCAATTTCAGCTTTTTTGGACTGTACAATCACAGGAAGTTCAGTTTGGCTGTTTCCTGTCCGTCTCCCTATGCATTCCTCCTACTAAATGGGCCTGATCAAAATATTGTTTCACCCATCGAGGTTGCTGAATGGCTGAAGCATCCTCTCAAATATTTGTCTCCCTGCCGAGTTCACTCTAATTATAAAATGATTCCATTTATTTTGCCTGAACTGTAAAGCTGTGGCTCCGTTTTCTGCAAATGCTTGAGCTCAGTGATTTTTATAATATTAATCCAAAGTCCTCTCATCTATGGCTGCTGTAGCTCCATTAGTAGAGCGCTAGACTCACAATCGCAAGTTGCTGGATCAATTACCACCCAAACATTTTTTTTTTTTTTTTTAACTGCCACCTACTGGAAGAACATTAATCGGCTTCTATGGTCCCACCCTTATTAAAAACAAAGAAACAACAGTTTAGAAATACTTGTTTGGACTCTGCGCACACTCAACTCTGATATCTGCTCTCATGTAAGTAAAATGTCCTGCAAACTTGTCCTTGTTTAGCTCTATTGGTAGAGTCATTGATTGTGGTGCAGTGGATTCCTAGTTCAATTCCCGGTTAGGTCAACATTATTTTAAAGTATTTATTATGTTTTTTTACCGTAATGCTAACTTTAATCATTAAATGATTACATTTATTACAAGTCCAGAGATGCATCAGCAACTTGCATCTCTGGACTTTTAATACATTTGGAACTTTGGAAAAGCAGAAATACTTTATTGATGATGTAATATGTAGTTAGCTTGTAAATGACTCTAGCAACTATTTTAAATGTGTTGGCCTAATTACTAAGTATTTTTTTAGAAAAAATGTAAATGTCAACAAAATGTAATCATTTAATGATTAAAGTTAGCATTACGGTCAGGGACTTTATCAATAGAGCTAAACAGGGACAGGTTGTAAAAACTTCTTGTAGCTTTTAGTAGAAGCTTTTAACACTGAAGAAAATGTGCTCGGTTCAGGTGGGAGTTAAGAGGTTAAAAGCAGAAGATTTTCAGCTTGCTTCAGGATTTAATTCTTTTGAATCGTTTGATTAGGCCTATGGTGCTAAATGCCAACATTCCTAACCCTGCAAAGATAAAAAGCCACTGAAAGGTACAAAAGTGGAAAAATAAATGTTTGTATCGTCATACCTTGATTGTGGAGTTGTATCAAAAGTGTCGAAGCCGTACTTGAACCGAGCTATAATCCCACAGAAAATTTGGCCTGTCTTTTCTAAATTAGTGGGCTAAAATGAGGTCCCAGCACGCTACTGCGTGATACTTTCACGTTTTACAACTATGTTTGGAGCAACTATGTTTCTATGCATATACATAGTATATGCACAGTATATGCATAGAAACATTTCCCCCAAAACTGGGGGGAAATGTCGAAGACAATCGAGAAAATGGAGGGGGAAAAATGACCTGAAATTACCTCTCTCCTCAAGTGACATTCTGGACCTATTTTCCAACCCGGAGATTTAAAGACAAGTAGCGCACATCAGGCCATCATTGGTATGGAGATATAGCTCAGTGATAGTGTGCTGGTCTCTGATGCAAGAGATTGCCAGTTCAAACATGGCACATAGCACTTTTAGAATGCTTTCTCTTTCACATGGGCCGCTGCACACATTGTCTGAGCCTGATACAACTCCAGAATGAGCACCAAGTTATGTAGACACAATTATGTCAATTTTTCTACCTTTCACTGCCTTTTCCCTCTTTACTCGTGCAGACCATTGCAGACACTATTCTCTGCTGGATTGGACTGCACCAACTTCAACTAAAGCAGAGGGGTGTTCCACTTACACACCCCTGTGGTTAGTTCAACGTCAAATAGTATCTTCTTGCCAAAATAATTAAAAGTTTGATGTAACTTTTTTTCCTGATTTTGATATATCACTCATTATTTTTTATACATTTACCTGACAGTTACGCTTGTGGTACTTACTTTATATCTGGAACAGCAGCCCGGGCTACTGCTGCAGCCCAGTTAAAGCCTTTCCACCATGAATGGCGCAACTGTGCATCTGTTATTAATTCATAATTTAATTCTTTCAGCCCAAAAGCACCACAACTGAGCGGCCCACCGGGAAACGTCTGCACTCTCCCAATTACCCAGCACGCCATTGCGCTCCTCTCTGCTGTAGGCTCCTTCCTCTCGATAAACCTGCTTCCTCTCTCAAAAAAAAACATGCAAAAAACTTGACGGGGCAAGGGCTAGCGGGCACAAGAGTGAGGCCGGGTTGGGTCTAAGCCCGAGGCAAGAGCAGGTTTGGGCCAGAGCGAGCGGGGGCGGCCGCAAGGGGGGGGGGGGGGGGTCGCAAGGGGGGCAGTCGCAGGGGGGCGGTGCCAGGGGCGAGGGCCTTGATCGCCGCTTGCGGCTTTAATTATTATTATTTTTCTTCTCCCCCTCAAAGTCCACTTTCCCACTGACGAAAAGTCCTGATTTTTGCACAAAATTCAAACACGGGAAAACAAAATTCTTCACATTTAGAAAATATAAAAATCCAAAAAATGGCGCGCCAGCGCCCCCTGGAAAATCAAAATTACATTGCGCCTATGGAGATGCCCGAAAACTTGACTTCGTCGTAGACGAAAAAAATTCGGCACAGTGATTGTTCATGTGAAGCCAAACAAAAACACATATTACGCGGTTGCTAGGCAACCATCAGGAGGGCGGCCATATTGGCCAGAAGAGCGATCTGGCGCCGAAGGCGCCATTTCGTGCCCTCGCATTTTAACGAACTCGTCCTAGGGCGTTGAACGCAGCGACTCCCCGTTCGCTCCAGATCATCTACACAAGTGGGACATCAAAAGTTATTAAAAACTTTCTAATAGCATTAACGGTGTTGTCATGGCGACGCCATGAATTCGGCGTCCATTTTCAGCGCTCGCCGCCGCGTTCAAACAGTCATAACTCGCACAAACTGTGGCCGATTTGAGCGAAACTTGAATCGTTGGTCGAGTCGTTGACCCCGGATGTTTTGATATCTGAAATTTGAAAATGGGCGCAATAGCGCCCCCTGCAGAGCACCAAATAAAAATTAATAGGGAAAAAAATTTAAGTTTGTCGTAGACAAAAGAAATTTGGCACAGACATCCGTCACGTGACCCCGAACAAAAAAGTCATTGAGGCCACGCCCCTTTTCTCACCGTGTTGCCATGGCAACGACCCGATGTCAACTTTGGCGCAGCCAAACCAAAATTGGTACACGCGTGCATCATGACAGTCCGAACAAAAAAGTACATTACATGGTTGCTAGGCAACCAACAGGAGGGCGGCCATTTTGGGAAAAAGGTAGTAATCTGGCGCCAAAGGCGCCATTTCATGCTCTCCCATTTGAACGAACTCGTCCTAGGGCGTTGAACGCAGCGACTCCCCGTTGGCTCCAGATCATCTACACAAGTGGGACATCAAAAGTTATTAAAAACTTTCTAATAGGATTAACGGTGTTGTCATGGCAACACCATGAATTCGGCGTCCATTTTCAGCGCTCGCCGCCGCGTTCAAAGAGTCGGAACTCGCACATACTGTGGCCGATTTGAGCGAAACTTGAATCGTTGGTCGAGTCCTCGACCCCGGATGTTGTGATATAGGAAATTTGAAAATGGGCACGATAGCGCCCCCTGCATTGCACCAAATAAAATGAATGAGGAAAAAAAAGGAACTTTGTCGTAGACAAACGAAATTTGGCACAGACATCCGTCATGTGACCCCGAACAAAAAGTCATTGAGGCCACGCCCCTTTTCCCACCGTGTTGCCATGGCAACGACCCAATGTCAACTTTGGCGCAGCCAAACCAAAATTGGTACACGCGTGCGTCATGACTGTCCGAACAAAAAGTACATTACATGGTTGCTAGGCAACCAACAGGAGGTCGGCCATTTTGGGAAAAATCGAGTGACCTGGCGCCGAAGGCGCCATTTCTTGCCATTGCTCTTTTATAACATTATAACCAGGTAGGGCGCGGCAGCGCCTCCCGGTTATTGGGGCGGCGTGCGGCCACCGGCGTCAACCGGCCAAACGAGACCCTCGAGGGCCTCTAAATGCCGCTTGCGGCTTTAATTCTTATTATTCTTATTATTATTATTTCCTTTGAGTCACCGATAAGGAGGATATCTTCGTTGCTAGAACATCGTCAATAATAAAGCAGTTGTTTTATCATCTGCACACAGCTCTCAGGGGGAAAGCCCATGCAAGAGTGAAGGAGCTGAACAAACAGATTAGACAGCTTGATGTAATGTTTTAATGGCCCGTAATGATCTGGAAACAGTGTCAAACAAGGCTGTGGGCATAATATACATTTTTGGGGCATAATATTCATTTTTGTAAAGTATCATAATAAGTATAATAACAAATGTAATCGCTGGTTTAATTCCTTTTTGATTAATCTGGCACACAACAAGCCATAACGTACAATCCCTATATTACTTAGATCTACCTGTATACTATGTTCAGTACTGAGTTGCACTGGACGATCAGAATCTAGCTAAAAACATAACAGATCTTTATTTTTGCACAGCTAAGCCAAAGCAGTGGAGTTGAAAGCTTTGAGACCCCTGTAGTTTACAGTGACACGGAGGAGCATGGCTCTCACAGTGATGGTGAAATGTCTAACTCCAAAGTAAGCTGGACAATCATCGCAGGCTCACAATATATGGGCAACGATGATTGAGCTTTACTGACTCCACACTGATGCAACATTTGAAAGCATAAATTAGCCCACAAAAATGCAAGGAGACTGTTGGTTTAGTATCTGTAAGATGTCTAACGGACAGTATCCTTGTTCAGGTAACAGGGAATGAGAACCGGCCTGGTCTTTTCCCATGTGGTCCTTTGCACAGGATCAGTTTGTCCTTGAGATTTATATTTCACCTGCTCACTCCTTTGCTGAGAGGTAGCAGTAGGAATAACATTTAATTGGAAATAGATTAAATTCCATTTAACTTTAGTTATGTTAGGAAAATAAAGCACTAAGTAAATACTAAGCCCATGGGGGGAAAAAAAGAAAAAAACATGCATTTATCCAACCTATACTTTACAGGACATTTTTATCCCAGCGCTATTTCAGAACACTGCTGTTTTTATGACTCTCCCACTTGAATCAATTACAAGGAGCTCTGCTGGCATGCAGCAGAAACCCTTTTGGGCATTGGGCTACAATAAAAACACATTGACTGCAAGCCGGAAACATGACCAAAGACTGATCCAAATGTCGACTAAATGAAGCATCCAGTCCAGAACAGACAGACAAGTCAACCTTGTTTAAAGATGGAGGAAAGTGCAGGTCACTGCATATTAGAATGACATAGCTGTCTGTCTCCTCTGCAGCTCCAGCAACAAACGCCTGCTGTTTCCTCTGCCAGTCCTGCTTTAATGAGGTTCAATGGGGCTTTTCTTCAGGCATGTCTAATTCTTGCATAGGCATCATAATGGCAGCACGGCCTAATTAATACATCTGTAACTGTCTGAGCTGACGCTTTTAGCACATATTATTCATTTTCTGTCTGTTCGAGTGCGTATTTCAGATCTACAGACTTTTAAAGCTTTCTGTATTCCTGCTTTATTCTAGAAATATTTTTGTGGTATTTTTGGTATTTTTTTTGTGGTTTCATCCAAGTGTTTGATCTGGTTGTCTTTCAGCTGGACCCAGAGAACACCGGATTCATCCCAGTGGAGAACTTCACCAGCCTGGTGGAGCACCATGAGCTGCAGTTGGACCCATCCAAACTGGACATGCTGTTAGCCCTGGTCCAGAGCAATGAAGAGGGGCAGGTGTGCTACCAGGAGCTCATCGAGCTGGTAAGTGGCCAATCTATTCGTTGATAGTGGTCCTAATAGACAGGATGCACGAGCTACCATTCAGCTGGATTTGAGAAAGGTTACAGAATTGATCGAGACAGAGCCAGTAAGCGTTGCAGTGGAGAAAATTGACTCAACTATTCAGGTCATCGTCCTGCAAAAAGGAGATCAATCTTTCCCTTTAATAATATGTCAGTAAATCTTACACTTAACCTCACAAACTGCTCTCCAAATGTGGCATGCCGACCTGACAAAGCCACAATATCGCAAGCATTTTACAAACATTGGTGTTTCATAAATTACAAAGTTGAAAATCTCAGACAGATGCCCCTTGTATCCTTTTACCTTCGGCTAGCTCTGATAAAACACCCGCTCTGTTTTGCAGAGCCAGTAGTTAATGATGTGCAGAGGCATGTCTTTCCTAGCCCTGAGAATATTTTGTATAATTTGCTGCTGTGCGTTATCCAAACCACACTGCAGGTGGCTCATCTATAGCTTATTTGCATCAGAGGTCGGGTTTTTCCTAGTATACCGTCTCTTTTTATTCATTCCCCAGCTGTTTTTCCACCTGCGAGTGTTTACAAAAGCTCTCCTATTAAAGATTCAGGCTTTACATGTAAAAATGGCACCAAAGGGCTTCAAGTGCTATAATTAATTCAACACAGTAATTCCTGACGTATTTTGCTTCCTATTTTATTTTACCCTTTTAAACTATTTGTTTCATACAGCATGCATCCACTCTTTGTTATGCTTTCCATGAACTATACTGAAGCCTACTAGAAGTAATTATTATGGTGATCTGACTGTATCTTCAAATATAACACTTTAGCCAACTATGAATCTCCTCGAAGATTCAGGATGTTTCCACCATTTCCCTTTTCACTGTTAAGCACATGTTATAGAAAAAACACCTTCAAGACTTTGGACAGCAGCGCAGAAACACTTTTGGAATTGCCTATCAGCCAAATGCAAATAGTCTTCGATTAGCCCAGCGTCGCTAGTAGCAGGCAGTAATCTGAGGTAATTTGAGAACGCCCATCCTCACACGGGTATCGACCTCCGCCTCTGATTCAAAGATTTGCCATGACACACTCACATGTAAGTGAATATATTTGCATACATAGCCCTCTCGTGATGCATTGTGTTATTAATGAATGCGGCCACCCACTTCCCTCCCGTCTTGTCTCGCCGGCTCCCCGTGTAGGCAGACGCTCATTCATACACATAAGGGCTGTCAGTGCGCATTTGCTGACTAATTCCACGGATGGGCCAATGTTGATGTGAACTTGGACGCCGGTCTGCAAAGCACATGGTTTTGGAGTCACTGCAGGTTCACTCCTCTGAGCCGCCACGGGATAAAGAATAAGCTGACATTTACACGCAGGTCATTTCAGCAGCTCCACCTCCAGCCCTTTTGCCCTTTACACACTATCCTCAGAGGGCCCGAATCCCAGCACCTTTCTTTCTTTCTTTCTTTCTTTCTTTCTTTCTTTCTTTCTTTCTTTCTGATGTTCAAAATACTTCAATTTCACACAGTTCAAAGGTGACATTAGATTGTTAGTGACTTATGGCTGGTGTCTATGATCTGTGGTCTTGAAGATGAAAAATGGTCCTTGTGTGTCTTGCCTATGTCTGATTTATAATATGGTACGTACTTTCTGGTTTTGGTCAGGACTTGGGAAGCAGTGTTCTGAATATACTGCAACTGCCTTTACAGCTCGTTTAGGTAGGCCAGTAATTTGTAAGCACCTGAAAAAATGCTAAGAGTATTGCATGATATTAGTAGAATCAATCAGGCCACGGGTAATATTTTTACATTTATATTAAAAGTATAAATTTTATGAATCACAGCATTATTTAGCGTATCTCAAAATCCTACTAAGTCATTGTATATTCTTGTGCTCTCTTTCAACTCACACGCCTGTTCAAAGTCATTCCCCTGTGTCCAACGTGCGTCTCCTCACATTTGTTCGATTGTGATACTTTCGGATGATGAATTTTACAACCTTGAAACTACATGTCTTCCTTTCCTCTGTGGGCGTTTGAACCGCACTGTTAGGCCGCCGCTTTTTCCGCTGTCTGGGCGGTAGTACAAGCCCGCGTCTGACATTGCACACGCTCGTGTTCATCTTTCATGGAGGAGAGTTGGGCTCAGTTCAGCCAGAGGGGCGAATATGTAACGCTCTGCTAAAACCTCTCTTGGGGAATCTCACACGCGTGCTCACACAGGGAGGGCAGAGGGCCGTGACTCCGCTAATCCGCTGTGTACTTTTGCAGGGGGGGGGGAAAAGTATTACAGACGTTTTACACGCTGCGACATCTTCCCGCGCAATTGCACCCAAGCCTGTCCCCATGTCAACGCGGGAAGCCGTGAGACGGGCCACGTGTCAAAGTTATCTCATGCAGCACTGCGGGGAGGAGGCAAAGAAGTTAGACAGATTATTCTTGTTTGTTAGTGAATGTAAAGAAGTTGTAGGAGACTCTTCAGATGATCTCACGTCGTGGCTGCGCCGCTGAAGAAGTGTGTCATTGTTCTCCTTCGGGTGGTAATTTTGCCTCATGTTGGACGGAAATCCAAAATGGCTGCCATGGTTAATTACACGGGCAGATGCGGCTGATGGAGATCCCGACAGTGAGCAACTGCAAGTGCATTGAGTTTAGAATTTAGATGGCTTGAGATGGGCTCCATTGATTTTATTCTTTGTACCAGATGATCAGATGAGGTGAATTTTAGGAAACATTACCCTACTATATTGTGCTGTATTTAGGACTTTTACTTATGAAAATAGGGCTAATCGAAGCCAGATGTGGTGATTTGAGTCTCTTCTCTCTTGCGACCCCCTTTGGCACTCTTCTATCAAAAAATCCCGTGGCGAGAAAAACAAAGCCTGAATTGTCTCTAATTCATGTTGCGACATTACCTTCAATCAGTAGTGGTTCTCAACTGGTGGGCTGCGGAACTGTTTTCAGTGTTTAGCTGTTCCCAAAAGACATTTCTTTATTAACATATAGCAACATGATTCTGAGTCTGTTAAAATGACTGTTTTTGAGTTTTTTTAAATTTTATTTTTTATGATTTTAAACTATACTGTAATGCAAAACATGCTCCTAGCTAGACATGGAGCTAGACATTTATTTTCTATGAGCGAGCACACACCGAGGTTGCAGTGACGCGCGGCGACGCTCGACCCTGCGCCACGATTCGGATCTGCTGAATCCAGACGCGGCACAGCAGAGGAAAACACAGACTTTTAACCATCCTGCAGAGGCACAGATGCAGATTCTGGCCTGTGACAGACAGGGAGATCCGCCGTTAACGTTGTTAGGAGGGACGAGAGGAGCCGCGGAGACGGAGAAACCATCGTCGGGGCTCATGCTTCAGGTGGAGCATGTTAAACTCCTGTATGTCGCCAACTCGCTGTTAACCTGCAAAAAAAGAGCCACGTTTGCTCTCTCTCTTGCAACACGGACATATGTGTCTCATTTTATTTATGATAAAGTGACAAAACACGTGTTTAAAGCCCCACACGGTTTGAGAAAAGCCTTTCAAGTGCAGTGACGTGGCGCGCTCCAGTGTGTGTTGAAATCCCACATGGACGTGCGGCAGATGACGTTCTGCGTTGCGCTGCGTTCTGGTGTGCGTTGGGCTTTAGTCAACATCTCCATGGAGACGAGGAGACGTCCCCGCTCCCAGTAAATTCGGGTCTTGGGAAAGGTGAGCCACTCCCAGCAATAACACGCGTTTGCTTGTTCTTTTTTTGTGTGTATTTTTTAACAACAAAAATATCTGTAATATAATAAATGCTTGTATTTCATTCTGTGTATTGGGTGATATGTTACGTTGCGTGGCTTTGTTTTTTTAGGCTTACTTTGCGCTTATTCATCAATAATTTGCAAGACTCAAATTACAGGATGTTTTAGTACCTAGCACATCAAAGGAGAGAGAATGTCGGGAAAAGTTTTGAGAAACGGGTTTGTTGAAACACTCAGGTGTTATAGGTGAACACGCACACACAATGTTTTTTCCGCTGGCCAGAGCTGGTACAGTGTGTAATATTTTTAGTCTCCAAAGTGCTAACAGTGCATCAGTCTCCAGGGAAACAAATGCCACCACAAACATCACGTCCCTGTACAAAACCTCTGCCAGGGCTTTCTGTGTTAGACGGCTCAGAGCGCTGCACTTTGCTCTAAGTGTCCCGGAGTGAAGTTTTTTAGCCGCTGCCATGATTAAAGCATGAAGCGAACGACACAGCCACGAACTGCATCGGGGGGAGGGGGGGGGGAGGAGGAAGAGGTAGGAAAAGCTGGGCTCATTTTAAAAGGATTTGAGTGAGAGAGAAGTGGTGTATCTGGGTCAGCGTAGTATCAGAGGACGTGATGCTGAGATCTGCAGAGATTTCGGTTTTGCTTTGAGAGTATGTGCGAGGAAAATCAGGATTTACACTCACAAATTATACCTAAGTGGCTGTAGTGACTGTGGAAGTGAATCATTGGTCACATTTGCTAATATTGCTGAAGTGATTTATGCTGGCTGTGTTTACATTTTGGAGCAATGTTCAATCCTGTATAAATTATTTTTATTGTTTTGACAGTGCCAATTTTTTTGCAAATTATAACCACTAATGAGTATTGAGCCTTGAGTTATTGACCATGTGCCTTGGCTAATTAATCTATCAAGGGTAATTGAACAGGGCTGAGCGCAACAATGGGCTCTACATGTTGGAGTTTTATATCTTTATGGGCTCTCAGCTGCCAGTATTCTCATGGAGAGCGTGCTTTGCCTGTGAACATACGGTTACAGGGGCTATTCTATGTATTTCTATGTTAATTATGATAATGTTCAAGTTAATTTCCGTTTTATTTTCATTCATGTGAACATTCTTTAAGTGTGTTTACGATAATTACACATATGTAGAAGTCACCTGCTTGTTTTCAACAGATGGAGTTACTTTTTCATCCAGAATTTGTTGGAAATTAATTGAATCCATTCTTTGTCCTACCCATGAAATGTTCCCTGCTGCAATACAACCCTAAAGGATCATTTGTAAGGAAAGGGCAAAAATACCTCAATTGAAAGACTCTTGGCTACCTAGAAAAGTGTTTAAAGCTGCCATACTTGCCAAATGTGGGGCTACTAATCTTGGCCGCCTCCGAACGGCAGCGACGTCACCGCACACTGTCTCCTCCTCAGTCCGCCCCGTCATCTCCACCGCTGCTGCTGCTGCCCCACGAGGAGCTCAAAGTGAACATAAGGCAACACGTTTGAGAAATAAAAGACCTAATGAAAAATAAACATGGTTACAGAGGAGATCATGTTGCAGCAAAACACCTCTTTCACTTGCGTTTTTTCTCCCCTCTTGCGCGAGGGAGAGAGAGGGGTAGAGGAAAAAGTTACGTGAATGAGGGCAACAGAAGCTTAATTGGGCCGTGTGATTGTTCTTTTGTGATAACAAACTCCATAGAGGGAAATATCGATGTTATATTGTGTGAAATAGTGACATTTTTGTTAAAATAAAGTCAGTTCAGAAGGTATTTCACTTTCTTTAAAAAAAAAAGCATCAAAGAGCCATAAGTCCCAAGACAAGTTTATCATCGCGGTTTGCGCTCGGCCCGAGTTGTATGACACGCCTCCCAATTATGACGCTTGCAGAACGTCACGCTCCAGCAAACAGGCGTTTCTCGCGAGTGTGAAGCTGCAATGTTTGGCGTCCAACTAGAGGCGGATGGGGCACCTTAAAAGAAGCGTTGGGCTTCAGCATCACCCACTACATTTTTACATGTTTTTTATGTTCTTTTCAGCTTGAATGAAAGGCAGAGTGCAGTTCAAGGTAGAAGCAAGTACAAATAATTTAGAAAATAATTGTGCATCAATTTTATACAGCGTCTTTCTGGACACTTAACACACACTTTACATTCATGCATAGGCAGAGAAGGACACAACGACAGTCAGCACCAGACTGCCAACGTTCTGGTTTTAAAACCATCTGAGCCACTGTCTCTCCCTGATAAAAGGTTGCATTAATAAATGGAAGTCCACCATTCAAAAAGACCTTCAGTGTCTCTTTTTAAATAACCAAGCATTTTCCACATGCCAGAACTCTTCAAAACAGCCTCAAAACTTTCACAAGGCAGGAGTGATAAGTGAAACTGTAAAAACTCTGAATATTAGAATATCGTGAAAAAATTCATTTATTTCTGTAATACAGCTTAAAATGTGAAGCTAATAGATGATATAGACTCATGGCATGCAAAGTGAGTCAAGCCTTTGTTTGTTTCATTTTGATGATTTTGGCTTACAGCTTGTAAAATCTCCAAATTCCAAATCTCAGAAGATTAGAACATTACATGAAATAATTATAAAAAATATTTTAAACTGAGAAATGTGGGCCCTCTGAAAACTATAATCATGCATAAGTACTTGGCTTGGGCCCCTTTTACTTGAATTACTGCCTTAATGCGGTTGCATGGCATGGATGCTATCAGCCTGTGGCACTGCTGAGGTGTTATGGAAGACCAGGAAGCTTCAACCAGAGGAATATGACATTTGAAGCCCATGTCCAGGATCCGTCTGTGTGTGGTGGCTCTTGATGCACTGACTCCAGCCTCAGTCCACTCCTTGTGAAGGTCCCCCACACTTTTGAATGGCCTTTTCCTGACAATCCTCTCCAGACTGCGGTCATATCTGCGGATTGTGCACCTTTTTTCCCCACACTTTTCCCTTCCACTTAACTTTCTATTAATATCCTTTGATACAGCACTTTGAGAACATCCAACTTCTTTTGCTATGTTCTTTTGCACCTTTCCCTCCTTATGGAGGGTGTCAATGATGGTTTTCTGCACAACTGTCAGGTCAGCAGTCTTCCCCATGATGGTGAATTCTACTGAACCACTGAGAGACCACTTAAAGTCTCAGGGATCCTTTGCAGGTGTTTTGGATTCATTAGCCGATGAAAGGGTCACACTTTGAGCTACAATATAGTCCCTTTTCACAATATTCTAATTTTCAGAGATTTTGAATTTGTGTTTTTTACAAGCTGTGAGCCAAAATCATCATGCAAAGTGAGATATATCAAGCCTTTATTTGTTATAATTTTGATAATTATGGCTCACAGCTTGTAAAACCCCAAATAAAACATCTCAGAAAATTAGAATATTTTGCAAATGGACTGTAAGCCATAATCATCAAAATTATAACAAACAAAGGCTTGACATTTGTCACTTTGCATGTCATGAGTCTATATCATATATTAGACTTTTTTCGAGTTTCACCTGTATAAACCTACAATGAATACAAGCTTGTTTAGTTCCTGAGCGAGGTCTACGATTCCAAATAAGATTTTAAGATTTAAAGGGGGGTATTATGTAAAATCGACTTTTTCAAGCTTTATATCATGTTATTATGTCATTCCCTCATTAAACACATGCCTGGAGTGTTGCCTTGGCTCATTCACATATTTTTGAGTAATCAGTAAAAACTTAGACGGCAGCCATTTTAGGTGTAGCTATGCCTCAGTCCTCCTAGGAACGCCCCCACCTCCTGGAGACGCCTCTGGACCTTTCGTCACCAGCCAAGCCACCAACCACTGCTCCTCAGCTCAGCAGAGCCCCCTCCCTGCACAGTGTTGTTGTTTAGATGCCACAGCAGTGTGCTGAAGGGGGCGTGCCGGAAAGCTTCTTAAAGAGACAGAGGCCTATTTCAGGACGTTCAGTACAGCCATTTTGAGAGAGCAATTTTATTCAAGGCAGTTATTTTAATTTACTGCATATACAGACCAACAGAAGGTTACGTCATCATTGTAGTATGCTATAGACTGGTGCTATGTGATTGAAAAAAGCATAATACCCCCTCTTTAAAGCCTGTGTGTGACGATAATGGTGAATATTCTTTCTAGAGTCCGGAGCAACAAATTTAAAAAACGAATTAAAGAATAAAGATGAAAGTTGGATAAAAGTCAGTTTTGGAAGTGTATCCAGGAGTTGAAAGTTGAGACGATTTGCAGATGAAGCAAAACCTGCGATTTCATTTTTTCGTATGGAAAGGCCGTTAATTATTTTCTGTATATTAATAGATCCTTTATGCAAATTCCAAAAGAAAGTGACTGTAATGGCTGCTCTTTAGCGCTCGCTCACTTTTGCTGTGTATCTTTGTAACTGAAATTAGATCAGGCCCTTCTCACCTTAACGGCCCGTTGCTGTCCCCCAGAAACTCCAAATCGAGTTCAGCTGCACCGACATCTCATTTTGCCGTCTTGATTTCCCCTCTCTGCCGCCTAATGTCCCATTCCTCCTCTTCCCCTTTTGCCCTGAGCTTCTGCTATAGCATAATTTCATTTTGCTGGCCTGATTTCCATACTAAATACACATCCTTGCATCAGTGGGAGAGGAGCCATCCTGCAGTTGTGGTTATCAGCATGCAACAGGCCCTCCCTCCTCTCTCCACAAACGCCAGGAACATTATTGCGCAGTTTGCCACGGGCTGCTGCAAACTTTTAAAGCACTTCTTTGTGTGCTGTTAAAAAATGGAAAGGTCTGTCTTTGTGTCCTTTATAATGGTGTAATACAGAAGAGGTGCTTTTAAAAGAAAAGAAACTCCTGGGGGTATGCAAGGACCCACTGGTAGCAACGAGCAGGTCTGATCTGCATAAAAGCTATTCTTACTAATACTTCTTCTTCTGGACAAGTAGTAGCAGTAATATCACTGTTTGCTGGAAGGATCTATTTATGGCGCGTTATCTTGAGCTGTATATAACATTGACCTGTTGCTGATTTCATGTTCCCCTTCACTGTGGTCATTTATAATGAGCCTACAAACGGCAGGACCCACTTAATGACTGCACTTCAGTCGAATCTTATTCTTTGGCTCCAAGTAATTGTCCCTGGAAAGCTTCCAATAATAATATGAAACCATTGTACTGCACTTACCTGTTGCTCTGCTTTGAATATTTTGATCAGCTGCTGCCCACACGCCTCCTTCACATATTTTACATGAACTAATTGCAATGTTTATCATACTGCCTTGTAGTTAAAAGTTTATTTCTTTGTCAGTCGATGTCAAAAAGGCACTTTTTTAGCATCTGCCTTAAGATCTAAGAACACAGAATATGTTTCTCCAAAAAATATAAGTTGCTCTTCTCTGGTCGCAGCCTGACTGCTCCGTGCCTCAGCTGTCAAAAATAGTGGCTTTGAGATGTTTTTTTTATCCTAAGCTTGTGCTAAAGAACTATGGGCCTGCAAGCTGCTCACGAGGCAAACCTGGACTCTCTGATAACACTGAAAACTACTCGGCGTAGAACCCCTGCTTTTTTTTTTCTCTGGCTAATGTCACTTTAGAAGCCTCAGTAAAAGTCACACTCATCTTCAGCGGAGTTTAAAAAAAAAGAAAAAAAAAAGCACTATGTTATTAAACTTTTATATTTGTCATAAATATTCACATGTGGAACCAGAAAGTGACTTGTTTACACACTTTTATGGCATGAAAAATGGATTAACTGCTATGGGGTTAACTTCTACATTTGAGTAACCCTTGAGTAACGAGCATTATTCTTTAAAGCACAACATTCAAATTGGCTTTGTTTGAGGCACTGTTTTGTTTGTTTTGATCGAAACAAAGAAAGTTTGCCTCTAAACGGCATTCTTGAAGCATGTTTTATCAAAGGTAACAATGAAATAAGCACATAGTGTTAAGGAGGAACTGCACCGTGTGGCACCCAGTCCCCTGATGTCAACTTTATGATGAAAGAGAGAGTTACATAAAAAACATGTCTCTTCTTTCTGAACAAGGCTTTACCAGTGCCGACTGCTTCTTTTTCTCAGCTAATTGGTCACACTGATGACTTTCCCTTAGAATACAAGTCGATGTTTTATGCACTTAAAATGTTCTGAATGCAAAGGCAAAAGTCTAGTTGTTTACTGTTATTTTTGGCTATTTTATCTAATTTAAACTACAGTTAACATCCAAAAATGATGTTCATGTCCCTGTGACAAAAGGAGATTTCTGACATAACTCTTGCCCGTGTGCATTTATGCTACTTCTGGCCAACTGTGCTCGCCCAAACAAACATCATCTGCTTGGTAGGCTTCTATAGCAGCTGATACCAAGATTGGTTCGTTAGGCACATTTAATCAAATTGTGTGCTAATGTACAAGTGCTTCATAGTGGTCTGTAAGTTGGTTTTGGCAGTGGATTGATTGAAGATGGTTGATTTGTTGCTAGTACACACCAAAACATTCTTTACATTTAAAATGAATCCAAATCAAAGCCGTTTAAAGTCTCAATCATTAATCATAATATGGTGTGTGTTTCCCAGATGAGCAGTAAGCGCTCGAGCAGTTTCCGACGAGCCATCGCCAATGGGCGCCGCACACTGCAGAGGGAGATCCTGCTGGACGAGACGGGGCTGGGCCTGTACAAGCGCTTTGTCCGATACGTGGCCTACGAGATCCTGCCCTGTGAGACCGACAGACGCTGGTACTTCCACCAGAACCGGCTGTGTCCCCCGCCTGTCTTCATCGCCGTGGTCACCATCGTGCAGGTACAGAACAGGCCTACTCTTTACTCTAATCCCAACAGGGGAAGATTAATAACAAATCATTTCTTCAGAGCACCTGTTATAGGCATATTTTACAAGTTAGCGTTGTGTCTTCTGTTAATGCAACTGCTCCTAAATGTTATGCCTCACAAAGGTTTTTGTTCTATTATAAAATCTGTGAAATAAGACAGACATACTATCACTACGGTACTTTTTTGTTAATGGCTATGGTGCAATTTAGGTCAATATGCTCTAGACACTTGCGGAGTGAATGGCTTTAGATGAAGCAGCAGTACCCTCTTGTATTTGCCCTGAAATCCTTGCAGTTGAAAGGGAAAAAAACAGCGAAGTACTTTGTTAATGCGTAGTGAAGAGTCTGCCGTCACAATAGGGCTGTGATAATTATAATAATGATCCACATTCATTTTAATCCAAGAAGACAATGAGTCATTATTGTGTGAAGGGAAATTAATGGAGTAGAACCAGATGTGGCGGTAGTTTTATTGCTCCATAATCAGCCGAACAGAGAAAAGAGAGAAACTACTGAAAACATACTCCTGAGGTTTTTGGGAGAAGGCAGAGACCGAAAGCTGTTCCACTGTGTTTCAGATTATCGTGTTCATGTGCTACGGCATCATGTTGAACAAGTGGGTGCTGCAGACCTACCAGCTGGACTTCATGAAGAGCCCCCTGGTTTACCACCCCGGCCACCGCGCTCAAGTGTGGCGTTTCTTCAGCTACATGTTCATGCACGTGGGGTCAGTCCACTGTAGTTCTCATTGACTAGGTTCTTTATCAAGGGAGAAAATGCCAATATTTCATCAAACAGGACATTTTCATTCATTCATTTTCATGTATTCATTTATTTCAGGCAATGGGCAACAAACAAAAACAAAAAACAAAAAAAAGAATATACAATATGTAAACAAGATGACCCATTTCTACCTGAAAGGAAGTGGGAAGAAGATAACTTATTTAATCCCACCCCCAGTTCCGCATTCAAAACTTAACACATTCAGCTTCACTGTTACTCTGCTAAGGACCACTATACAAATGTTATATCATAGTGGCATTTCAGGTAACAATAATTGTTACATTGTAACAAAAAGTATACTAAACAATGTAAGGAGAATGAACAATACCAACAATGGTAATGGACAGTATACCAATAATGGCAAGGAAACATTGAGCACTTGTTAACACTATGAGACAACAGCAATTTAAATTAAAGACCCTCATCTCTATATTTTGACCAGACCCAATGTTTATATAACAGTTTGAATCGATGGACAGTTTGGCATTGCTTGTGTTGTAAGTCCAGTTTGTTCCAGAGTTTCACTCCGCATACAGACACACAGAAACATTTACGAGTGTTTTGAGCTCTCGGAAATGAAAAATATCCAAAACCTCTGAAGTCATAAGCTCACACTGGAGTTATAAAAAAACGTTGTAGGTTAGGCGGTAATAATTTGTTGAATGTTTTGTATAAGACTATTGCTGTACTATATTTTACAAGATCATCCAATTTGAACAACTTTGACTGTGTAACCCACTTCAGAGTATGTACACGCCTAGGTTCGTAGGAGCTGAGAAGTAGAGTAATAACCAAGCAACACAGGTGTAACGTTTTGAAATGTGTAAACTCTTTAGTTCAACAACAGCTTACAACAATGGTGTACCTATGGGCCCAAAATAAAATTAGAATAAAATAAAATAAAATGTCCTTTTTTTTTTTTTGAAAATGTTCCTTGTGGAAATTGTTCTTAAAAGATCCAAATGAGTTCAATCCAGAGTTCAAGTCAGTTAGTCAAAAGGGGAATAGTCAAGGTCAAGGGTAAGTGTCCCGAAGGTCTTGTTGGTGCCGGTTTGTTGGACTGACACAATCCTACCACACTATTCCGGATTGGTGTGGTGGAGGTTCACAGTTCACTGAGAAGGCTCGCCATCTATGGATCAATGGTTCACCTGGTATGATTCAAGGACTGGAGCTTCTGGGTCTTCTTTGAGCCTCATGAAAAGACCTGACCTGCATATATATAGGTATACAGGTTCAGTCCAAGATCTATACAATATCAACTAGGTCTAGTGTTGTACAACATTATACTTCTGTTCTCAATTTTTACAATATAGCTTAGTTCACATAAAGAACAATAGCTATTTTAACAATGAAGTCAGAATATACTATTTTAACTTTGTTATTACAATTAAATCTAATTATGTTGACACATTTTTCTAATGAACTCTCTTCTGTTTTAACCCATTTTTACATAGGATTTTTAGATTTCAAATCAAAATAAATGTAATACAATTTTTAATTGAAAAACATTTCCATGAATTGCAGCATAGCTGCTTTTATCCACTTTAAATAACTTAAAATGATATTTTATATGTCTACTGTATGTAACTTGAACTTTTAGTCTCACAAGGTAAGAATGTTACAAAGCATATTTTTGTAATACATGCCAATCAGTTTACATTTCTCCTTAACCATGAAAGAAATTTCTTTTCTCATGTTATTTCTTTAAAACAACAGAAAATGTTTGAATATTCTCTAATTGGAGCTAGCATGGTCACCTCGTGGTTTTTCCACACACACAATCATTGAACACATTAGCTTACCAAGAGAGGATTTTCAATATGATAAACCAGGACAGATAACAATGGTTTTGCGATGGCTCTCCAACTTCTAAAACAAAATATACATGTGTTTACATAACGGACTAAATCATATTCAACTGTCAATAAAAACCGACAGGTTTTCATACCTTTTTTCTCCGCTTTTTTTCCTTCATGGGAGAACCCAAAGCAGCGCTCCCTCCACGTTTTAGCGATATTAAGCTAACGGAGGTATTTTGGCGTACTACTTCCGGTTTCCCACAAAATAAAATGCAATTTCAAAATAAAACTCACATTACTTATAAACGTAAAATAGGAATAAATAATGATGCAAAATGAATACAAATAACAGGTTAACCCCTTTTTAAGGCGGGTTACATCCTCCCCCTCTTAATTAACATGAGTCCCTTCATGTTCGTACAAGGGTAGGGGCACCTTCAAATGTTTCAACTAATGCTTTGTTAAACCCATCTATTATAGTTTGTGCAAATGAAATCAGGGGTTTACCAAGCTGTGGGTAAGTAAACTTAACAGGTGGCTTTCTCAACCGTTCAGATCTGCGTAATTGATCAGCAGTCTGATTGTTAGGAACGTCAGGATCTGCTAGCTCAAGAGAACTCGCATTTTGTTCAGCATTGTCCATTTCATTAGATTGTCTCTGTTCAGTGTCTTTGGACTGTTCGACTCTCTCAGGAGTTTTGGTATGAGAGGAATTGTCCGGTAAGTCATGTTCCATTTCGGTAGGTCCATTCTCTTGTTCATTTTCAGGTTCCAGTTCATTTTGTGTCACATCCATTAAAGGTTCATTTAGGTTTTCACTTTGCGTCGCATCCGGTAAGTTTCCGTTTTGGTTTGTCCTTTGCTTTTCCACAGGTTGATCCAGGATTTTGGAAGGTAAGTCCATAGGTAAGTTCTCAGATTCCTCAACATTGGTGAGATTTTCCTTTGTAGCACTCGGATTTGAGTTCACATTGTTTGGTTTAATAATCCTTGTGGTTGTCTCAATTGTTGTGGGATAATAACTTTGAATATAGTCATCATCAATGTCAGAGTCAGGGGTATTTTCCTCTGGAGAGACGAGAGTTTGCCTGGTTTTGGGTTTTGAGGGTTGTTTTGGCTTTGCCATTTCCTCATCCTCTTCAGATAAAAATCCGCAAGGGAGCAATAAATCGCGGTGGAGTGTGCGCAAGGGTCCTTCCTGACCCTCAGGACAGACTGTATACACAGGCATATCTCCGGCTTTCTTTTTAACGACATAAATAGTGAACTCCCACCGATCGGCGAGTTTATGTTTGCCGCGAAAACGGAGATTGCGCACTAGAACTCTATCGCCTATGTCAAGTGTCGACTCCCTTACTCGCATGTCAAATCTGCGTTTGTTTTTGTCAGCAATTTTCTTTGCATTAGCGGATGCTAACTGATAACTTTCTTTCAAGTATGTCTTAAGGTTTCTTACATACTGCGAGTGAGACATGCCCGGATTGTTCTTAACTGGTAGACCGAACGCAATGTCAATGGGCAGTCTAGGTTGGCGCCCGAACATTAACTCATAAGGCGAAAACCCGGTGACATCACTCCTTGTGCAATTGTATGCATGAGTGAGAGGTCGAACGTACTCGCGCCACCTACTTTTCTCTTTGTCCTTGAGCGTACCCAACATACTGAGCAACGTACGGTTATACCGCTCGACGGGGTTGCCACGGGGATGGTAGGGGCTCGTTCTTACTTTCTTCGTACCGACTAAGGCACACAACTCTTTGACAACTTGCGACTCGAAGTCGCGGCCTTGGTCGCTGTGAAGACGTTCGGGGAACCCGTAATGGACAAAGAACTGCTCCCAAAGGCATTTGGCTACAGTTAGGGCTTTTTGGTCTCGAGTTGGAATAGCAGTTGCATATTTCGTATAGTGGTCAGTTATGACCAGGATGTCCTTGCAATTATGGCTGTCGGGTTCGATGGACAAAAAGTCCATACAGACAAGTTCCATCGGGCGATTTGTCTGTATGTTGACTAATGGTGCGGCTTTGTCGGGTTGGCTCTTCCTTTTAACGCACCTCGGACAGCTTTTGATCTTGGACTCAACATCGTGAGACATTTTTGGCCAATAAAAGCGAGATCTGATTAGCTCAAGAGTTCTTTCGGCTCCTAAATGGCCCATTTCATCATGTAAGCTATAGAGCACGGGGGTTCTCAAAGTTTTGGGTAAAACAAGCTGGTAGATGGTTTTGTTGTCACACTGTCTTTTCCGGTACAACTGACTGTCTCTTATTTCAAATCGACTCATTTCTCTGAGCATGAGCTGGAGTTCAGGACAGTTATTACCAGCAGGGACAGGTTCTGCGGATTCACATGACTGTATGATTACACTGATTACCGGATCAGCTCGTTGTAACGCAGCTATCTCAGCCTCACTGTACTTAGGGACGGTTGAAAGACCACTAAGATTTTCATCGTCTGAAAATGCTGAGGGGATAGCATCTGGATGCACGGCAAGTGACTCAATGTAACATGGAAACAGTTCAGGGTCATTTTGGAAAACGGTGTGGAGATGACATGTGGCTTGGACAACGTTCACAGGTGCAAGATGGTATGAGGTAAAGTCATGTATTCTTTGACTCTCTTCTTGAGATGCACTGTCACTTATCAGTTCCCCATGTGGCCTCCTTGACAGGCCATCAGCGTCTTGATTTTGCTTGCCCGCGCGATATTTGATGTCGAAAGCGAACGTAGACAAGGCTGCTAACCATCGATAACTAGTAGCATCTAGTTTGGCTTTGGTTAGAACGTACCGCAAAGGGTTGTTGTCAGTAATGACTGTGAACGTGTTGCCATATAAATAGTCATGGA
The DNA here is from genome assembly GCA_007210695.1 of Neogobius melanostomus. Lineage (NCBI taxonomy): Eukaryota > Metazoa > Chordata > Actinopteri > Gobiiformes > Gobiidae > Neogobius > Neogobius melanostomus. Next base: position 29,746 of record VHKM01000156.1, read on the forward strand.
ATTTTTCGGTGATAGCCCACTTTAAAGCTAAAAATTCCAGCTTGTGGGCTGGATAGCGGGCTTCACACTGCGAGAGACCCCGGCTCGCATACGCAATGACGCGATTATGGCCGTCATGTTCTTGATATAACGCTGCGCCAAGGCCTGTTGTGCTCGCGTCAGTATGAACAACATAAGGCAATCTTGGATTTGCATACCCTAAGACTGGCGCGGATGTCAACTTTTCAATGATCTGGTCAAAAGCATCTTGGCAAGATTGAGTCCACCTTTCTCCGAAAGGTTCTTTGGGATTATGGTACTTAGCGGCTACATTGGTAATTTTTGCGCCTCTACGTACTGGAGGGTAGCCAGCTGTGAGGTTGGTTAAGGGCTTTACTATTTTAGAATACCCCTCCACGAACCTTCTGTAGTACCCGGAGAACCCAAGAAATGACCTGAGGTCTTTTAAAGTCTGGGGTCTTGGCCAGGTCTTAAGTGCTTCGGTTTTTTGAGGATCGGTTTCAACTCCTTTGCGTGATACTATATGGCCTAAGTAACGAACTGAAGTTTGAAAGAAACGGCACTTTTCAGGAGATAACTTTAAACCGTTCTCTCGCAAGCGGGACAGGACGTTCGTGAGACGGGTTTCATGCTCCTCTAGCGTTTTGGAAAAGACAATAATATCGTCTAGGAACACAAGCACCTCGCGCAGATTGATGTCCCCCATACACTTTTCCATTAAACGCTGAAAAGTGCTGGGCGCGTTTGTTATTCCCTGTGGCATGCGATTCCACTCCCAAAAACCTAGGGGGCACACGAACGCTGTCTTGTCTTTGTCACTCTCAGTCATCTCAATTTGATAATAACCGCTTTTCAGGTCCATTACTGAAAACCACTGAGATCCGCTCAGGGCTGAGAAGGATTCCTCAAGATTTGGTAATGCATACGCATCTTTGATCGTTTGCATGTTTAATCGCCGGTAGTCTACACATAACCTAACATCACCGTTTTTCTTTTTGACTACGACTATTGGGGATGCAAAGGGAGACTGCGATTCGCGAATGACGCCTGCTTCAAGGAGAGACTGCAGGTGACGCCTCACTGCGTCAAAATCCTGAGGATGAATAGGACGTGGGCGTTGTTTGAAAGGTGTCTCATCCTTGAGTTTGATTGAATGTTTCACTTTTGTTGCTTGTCCGTAGTCGAGATCATGATGAGAGAAAATGTCTGAAAATGTGTTTAACTTGTCGGTCATACGAGCTTTCCACTCCTCGGGAAGCGATTCTCCAAAGTCGAAGGTTAGGTTTGAACTTGGCTGCTTGTTTGGTTGGCTAGTGGCCTGTTGGTGGCTACTGCAACTAGCTGGATCCTGAGTTGGAATGATTTCTTTGACAGGACTAAGTTCACCAATGATACACCTAACAGGAAGGCAAATGTTTCGATCAGTTTCATTCCTTACCACTACAGGTATTTTGTATGGGGTGTTTCTTGGAACGTTAATGAGACAGCATTCAACAAAAATGCCCCCAGGTAAGGATGATACGGTAGGTTGCTCAAGTAAGACAGATTTTTCATTGTTTACATTGTCAATATTTGCATATCCCTCTAGCACTATCTTTTCACCAGCAGGGATTACTCTTGGCTCGTTATTTCTTAAGTTGACGAGACCTATTCTGCCACTTAAACTGTGCTTGTGTCTCATTTGTAAAGTTCTCAGGACTTGGTGGTAGCCACAGTAAACACTCTTTTGAAATGTACTGTCATCACAGAACTGTTCGTACAATGGATCGAGAGTGTTAGTTCCAATTAACAAGGGAGTGAGACGGTTGGACCTAACATCAGGGACTATGAGGGCAAGGGTCTCTAATTCAGGCTGACTGACAATGAACTCTTTGGGAAACTGGAGTGTAACTTTAACATACCCCAGGTAAGGCACTGACTGACCGTTTGCCCCTTCAATCTCTAGTAAGTCAGCTACTGGTTGAATGGTCTGATCTGAAAGGTAACGATTGTAAAACGACAACGACATAGTCGTTACCTGAGATCCGGTATCAAGTAGTGAATTGCACTCAAACCCATTAACTTTAACATTAGCGGTGCTCTTGCTACCAATTAGCCCTTTAGGTAAGGTTCTGTATTTTGTTACTTTGTGCTCTTTTAACTTGACTTTCGATTTGATTTTTGGCTCAATTTTGGGACTTCCTGGTTGATTTGTTTCCATTTGTCCCTCAATAGAAACACTGTTCAGTTTAAATGTTTATCGGGGGTTGAGTTGTCTTTTTCCCAAGCTTGTTGTTTCTCTTTGAGCAGAGTTCTTTTTGCGGACACTAATGTAGGGTTGGGAGGATCATCACAGTTTGTGGCAATATGCCCATCCTCGCCACAACGAAAACAGTACCATGGCTTTGGCTTGGATTTAACTGTTGTAGATGTGGCTTCTGAGGTAAGTTTTGATGTTGATGTCTTTTTGTTAACAGGTCTCTCTTTTTGTTTCTCTTTTTCCTTTTTCTTTGCAGGTTTGTTTTCTGGTGATGTCTGTTGTTTAGAACTCGATAAGGCAGCGATTTGAGCTTGCAGTTCGACAATTTGTTTTTGAAGTTGTTTCATAGCTGGTGGTTCGACAGCGAAAGACTGAGATGAATTGTATGGGTCTTCCATATATGCCTCATGCACTTGCGCTGCAGCTTGAGCTTTTGGTTTTTGAAACCCGAGATGTTGCTTCATCCTGTTAGCTTTCGCAGTTTGTTTGTCCTCCTCTGTGCGTAACAGGAGTAAAAACTCTGGAAAAGTGGGCGGATTATTTTTGCGTTGCTCAAACTGAAGGTTGTTAATCAGCACATTGTTCCAGCAGCCCCTACAGAACTGCTTTAAGAGCTGTTTGTCTGAATCTTGAGGCAAAATGGTTTTCATTTTCACTATCCGGTTCAAAAGGGTCTGCAGTCTCTGGAGATAGGTTGAAGGTTTTTCGCCTGAGTTCTGATTAACATTTAGGAACTGGGCGAAAAGTTCGTCCCCATCTTCCACCGTAGCATAAGCTGAGTCAAGCAGATCAAGGAAAGCTTTTGGGTTTGCATGGTAACCAAGCGACTTGACAACAGAAGCAGCAGGGGGAAGCAAACTATCAACAATGCGTCTTACCAGCTGTGCACCAGAAACGGTAGGATCAGCCAAGTGACATTCAATGCTGTTCCTCCAAGTTTCATAATCGACCTCAAAGTTTGGGCAAGGGACTTTGCCGGAAAAAGGTCTAACTTTGGCTGGTGCATGTATTTGCGAAGAGAGATCTGAACTTTTGACAATGTGTTCGACAACTACACGCTGCACTTCAGGTGGAGTAAGTTGTTCAGCGGTTTGCAAGAAGGACAATGCTGGTAATTGAGTGGGCATAGTGTTTGCCATAGGTCTGAAAGAAGGCCTAAGGGGGTCAAGAGGTCTTTGCTCAGCATTGACTGAGTCTGTTTGAGTGGCATCAGGGGTAACAGTATCTGTGGCTGTTTCAGCAGGTGCCACAACTGTATCCTGATGTGTGCCAGACTCACCTTGTCCTTTAAGTAATGCAGTGATTTTTGCTAACTCGTCATGTAGCAGGTTTCAAAAGACTTTCCACTGAGTTTTGCAATATTTTGGAGGTCTGACAGAAATGTTTTGGTGAGATCGGTACCCTTTTCACTTGAGTATACACTGGCTAAAGCTTCAATGTGGAAGACAACATCGTTATCTGTATCACTGGTTTTATCAAAAGGGAAATCCATTTCAAGTGTCTCCACAGCAGCACCAGATGCATATTCTACTAGGGCTTTACCATAGAACTCAGAGGTTTTGTCTAAAACCTTGACAATTCTGTTAATGGACCCAAATTGCTTTAAATCCTCAAAAATCTCTTCATCCAAATCAGTATTTGTCAAACCTGATACAATGACGGCATTGGGGACCTTAATACCTTCGTTCTCGATCACATCCATTTTCGAAAAAAACAAAAAAACAGAAAAAGTTCACACTTTGAGGACACTTTTTTTTTTTTACGAAAGGGCACCTGGGTTATTACTTACTCAAAGCTCCTGGCTGGCTCGCCAATTTTTTACCGTGTAACCCACTTCAGAGTATGTACACGCCTAGGTTCGTAGGAGCTGAGAAGTAGAGTAATAACCAAGCAACACAGGTGTAACGTTTTGAAATGTGTAAACTCTTTAGTTCAACAACAGCTTACAACAATGGTGTACCTATGGGCCCAAAATAAAATTAGAATAAAATAAAATAAAATGTCCTTTTTTTTTTTTTGAAAATGTTCCTTGTGGAAATTGTTCTTAAAAGATCCAAATGAGTTCAATCCAGAGTTCAAGTCAGTTAGTCAAAAGGGGAATAGTCAAGGTCAAGGGTAAGTGTCCCGAAGGTCTTGTTGGTGCCGGTTTGTTGGACTGACACAATCCTACCACACTATTCCGGATTGGTGTGGTGGAGGTTCACAGTTCACTGAGAAGGCTCGCCATCTATGGATCAATGGTTCACCTGGTATGATTCAAGGACTGGAGCTTCTGGGTCTTCTTTGAGCCTCATGAAAAGACCTGACCTGCATATATATAGGTATACAGGTTCAGTCCAAGATCTATACAATATCAACTAGGTCTAGTGTTGTACAACATTATACTTCTGTTCTCAATTTTTACAATATAGCTTAGTTCACATAAAGAACAATAGCTATTTTAACAATGAAGTCAGAATATACTATTTTAACTTTGTTATTACAATTAAATCTAATTATGTTGACACATTTTTCTAATGAACTCTCTTCTGTTTTAACCCATTTTTACATAGGATTTTTAGATTTCAAATCAAAATAAATGTAATACAATTTTTAATTGAAAAACATTTCCATGAATTGCAGCATAGCTGCTTTTATCCACTTTAAATAACTTAAAATGATATTTTATATGTCTACTGTATGTAACTTGAACTTTTAGTCTCACAAGGTAAGAATGTTACAAAGCATATTTTTGTAATACATGCCAATCAGTTTACATTTCTCCTTAACCATGAAAGAAATTTCTTTTCTCATGTTATTTCTTTAAAACAACAGAAAATGTTTGAATATTCTCTAATTGGAGCTAGCATGGTCACCTCGTGGTTTTTCCACACACACAATCATTGAACACATTAGCTTACCAAGAGAGGATTTTCAATATGATAAACCAGGACAGATAACAATGGTTTTGCGATGGCTCTCCAACTTCTAAAACAAAATATACATGTGTTTACATAACGGACTAAATCATATTCAACTGTCAATAAAAACCGACAGGTTTTCATACCTTTTTTCTCCGCTTTTTTTCCTTCATGGGAGAACCCAAAGCAGCGCTCCCTCCACGTTTTAGCGATATTAAGCTAACGGAGGTATTTTGGCGTACTACTTCCGGTTTCCCACAAAATAAAATGCAATTTCAAAATAAAACTCACATTACTTATAAACGTAAAATAGGAATAAATAATGATGCAAAATGAATACAAATAACAGGTTAACCCCTTTTTAAGGCGGGTTACATCTGCATAAACAGATTATGAGTATGGTCTAGGAAACCAACCTTGTGAATGATCCGCACTGCTCTTTTCTGTAATACGATCAGAGGATTAATTGTTTTCTTGTAAGTATTCCCCCACACTTCAACACAATACGTAAGGTATGGGAGTACCAAGGTGCAGTATAGAGTACGGAGTGCATTTTCATCAAGGTATAATTTTGCTTTATTTATAATTGAAAGGCTTTTTGAGATTTTTGTTTTGATGTGTCTGACATAGGGTTTCCGTGACAATTTACTATCAATTATTACGCCCAAAAATTTAGTCTAACTTACGATTTCAACCTGGGTACCATCAATACTTATTTTCTGTTCAGACATTGTATTACGATTAACACACATCATTATCTTAGTTTTGTTTATATTCAAGGATAATTTATTTGTGTCCATCCACTTTTTAATTATATTTAGTTCCCTGTTTACCGTATTTACAAGGTCATTATAATCATCACTACAGTAGAATATATTAGTGTCGTCTGCAAATAATATTATTATTCTTTATAGCTTTATTAATATACATTAATAAAGCTATAAAGAAAGATTGGGGGATTCAGGTGATGAAATAAATGCTGGTAATTGTTTTTCTTGGGGTGAAATGTAACGTAGTTCGGCAGTTTTCAGACTAAATATTGCTCATCAGCCCATTTTCTGTTTTTAGCTTGGAACAGCTGGGCTTCAACGCGTTACTGCAGCTGATGATCGGCGTCCCTTTGGAGATGGTCCACGGCATCTTACGGATAAGCCTGCTCTACATGGCTGGAGTGCTGGCCGGTAGGTTTTCTTGTCTTAAAAATACACACACTTAGAACTTGACTTATTTATTTATACATGGAGTAAGCCTTGTTAAAGAGCACCATGCAGAGAGGTCCGCTTTCGCACAGTCAACACTTAAGTGACCCAGTTGTGTTTTACCTTTGTTTGAACATCTATTGTCGGGGAACGCACATTGTTCACCTCTCCCTTTTTGCTGCTATGGTCATTAATCTCATCTGGCATTTACACCTGCATAACGCAGCCACTCCAAACAGCAGATCTGGTCTCTATCTGACATCACGAGTGACCCTATTTGATGTTTTTTTGATCAACTTGATCCGGCTGTTGTCCCCGGTGCTTTGATAAACGCAGCGTCGCTGATGTGAGCAAAGTGGACTGACTCACGGCGCCCAGAGGTCAAGCCACTGCTCCGCAAAAGTCTTTGTTGACAAGAAACCTCATTAACTCTCATTCTCCTCCCAGCCTCAGAGGAGATGGGAATTTCAAACCCAGCGGTAGTAGGAAGAGGCTGGGCCCAAATGCGGTAGAGCTTGTTAATGGAGGCTATTTCCAGTTAAAATAGCCTCCATTAGTTGGATAGATTAGTCCACAGAATATTTGGTTGTTTGCAAAGAATATTGTACTGCTGCTTAAATGATTGCTGTCTTTGCTGTTTAATTTAATTGTTACCATTGAAATTGCATTTTCTCTTTGATTGCAATAATTTAGCAGCTCTAGTTTATAGTCTTCAGTGTCTTCTTCAGTCTCGTACAGAATAAACCCAAGTAAAAACCAAAGTCTGAATGTACTATCTAGACTGGTACATTCTTCTTTATAGACCTTCGAAGTTGTCAGCTGCCTCCATGTCGCACGCACACGCTTATTGCTCATGAATTATTGTAGCTTTGATTTATTCTAGCGGTGGTGACAGAGGCAGAGAGAACAGGGGAGCGAGCGCGGGACTTAGCAGAAGAAAGTGGGAGAGTAATGCCGGAGCCCATCTCTGGGGAATTAGCCTAAGTGCTGTTTGAGAAGCCGTTTGCAAATTTAAGCTGCAGCCTTAGTCACAAACGCTAGAGAGGAAGGGAGAAGATGGTTTATCCTTTATGTCGGACTGAGCATCAGAGTAGACGAGGAAGTCTGGCCTTACCTGCGCAGTGAGAGGCAGGGTTACAGTTTAAGGTGGAGGGAAGGGAACAAAGATGGACAACTTTTTTGCATTCATTAGCAATTACCTTAAGAAACTGGATTACAGCGTGTCCTTGATTGATAGAACACTGTTCCTAACACGTGGAATTTTATTTGGACCAATTCCACTGCTCCCCTGTGTCAAAAGGGCAGTTTGTGTGTAAAAACTCGATCATCAAAACCTGCAGATAAAACAATGCAGTTGCAAACAAAGACGTGTTCGCTTTTTTGCATCATGTTTGCTGTAAATGACAAATGAAGATAAAAACACATGTTCCCAGTGCTCTGACAAAGGTTTTGAGAGCTATGTGCAAACCTTTGTTTGCTAACAGAGTTATGCGTTTGAGAAATGGGTTCAGTCAGTTGGTGGCTTGATGATGTGAACGGCACTTATTAGTCGAGAAAAACTGTAAAGCCTGGCTATTTCTCGGTTGAATTACTATTTCAAGCAGCCATAGTATTATAGTACACTGACCTTTTGCCGCATTACACTGTATAATGTTGTTCCATTATGAAAACCACACCATGAGCTGCTTTTCACTCATGCATGTTTGAGTGATGCCACATATTTGTTCAGCTTCACCTGCCTTGTTCTGATTGTTTCAGTGCTCAAATTGCCTTCTCCACAAATTCATCCGTTGCCAACAGCTGGCAGCTTTAGCAGCTTCTCTCCCTCTGTGTCAGTAGAGCTGGAGTCTTGTTTAAATTATGTGCTAATGCTAAGGCGTCCAAATGTTCATTAAAAGCTCGGAGAAGGCATTCGATCATAGAGTCCTGGCTACAACCGTATTCATTGATTAATTTTTCTGCCATTATTATGTTAGATATCATGACTGTCAAGTGCATACCTCGTAAATGGCCTTTAAATGGCCTAATAAACTGCGCCATCACTGTTGTTACATTACATAAGAAAAACATGAGCATGCATCAACGTTATGTGCATTTCAGATATACAACACATACGACATGGCTCATTTCTCTCTCCCAGACCTCATTTCATTGCTGTGATTTTTGTGCAAAGCAGCCTCTTTTCTATTTATTTTTTTCTTGCGTGCTCCTCCACCACAGCCCTTCCGCCTTGATAAATGTGTGATGGCTTGTGGATGCGGGAAATTGCCCCGTGCTTCAGATTTACAGCTCTGTGAAATTCTCCGGGTATTTTCACTTCTTCCTGTGCCGTTTTGGCGCCGATGGCAGTCTCATGTTTATATTCATGCCGTGTCTGACTACGCTCATAACTGCAGTCGTGTCGGATGGCGCGGCGCGTGTAGCCTGGGACTGACGACGGTGGTTGCATTGCGGCTCAGCTGGTGCTTTTAAGGACTGACGCTGTGGCTTTTTTTTTTTTTTCCCTGTGTGATTGTGAGAGGTTGTTTACCGCCATGCGTGGAGAGATATAGTACAGGCCATTTGTGGTAATACAGTCAAATTATCCCACTGCTTTTCATTTTGAGAAGCAATCTGGGAAATGTGCGTCAACGTTTCACCTAAACCACACCTGTTTTCTTGCACCTAAATGTGTTTCTTCAAGTTTTTCACGGCAGGCTGCTTGAGCACTCCAGTACCGTAAGAGTAGAATGTTCCAATTTTTAGTGCAATATTTCAGTATACGATTTTTGGTTCCTTAAAATTAAAATGAACATCTAAAGTAATTTGTTCATTACTACTACTACTACTACTACTAAGTAAAATCCGAAAAAGTAACGAAAATTTAAATACCTGTAAGAGGACCTCAGTGTTGTTGGAATTGCGTTTTCTTAATCTGGGCATTGGTCTGCTCTGTTACACATTTTTTGGCGACATATTATGCAACAATAATCACCAATCTCTGTAGTAGTTCTGCACATTTTCATCATCATAGCAATACTGGGTGATCCAATGTCCATATCGCAAGAAGCCAAGATATACTGTCTGTCTCTAAATCACTGAGGTTCTTCCATCTGACTGATATTGACACATTTTTTGCGAACAGGCCTAAAACAAAAATGTATGCCAATTTAAAAATGTGTCAATGTTCAGTTTTCAGTCATGGTTTTTCTTAATTTTCTTCCATGTTAGCTTTGTTTTGATATAGTATTTTTAAATTTAATGGTACATACTGTGTTGAAATGGTTTAGTCAAATATCGAGATATTGAAAAGAAGTTATAAAATATCACACATTTTCTCTCATATTGTGCAGCCCTACCTTGCTGGAGCCTTGGGACCTCTCCATCACTCGCACAAACCTCCTAGAAAGACAATCCAACTTTTCCTTCTGTCCAACAGCCTTTCATAAAAGCAAACATCAATCAGACACATTCTCTTTATGCTCAGACTTTACTGTGTCAATAATGTGTTTCTGCTTCACTGTCTCTTTGTTAAGGAAGATTCAACAATGAAGGAAAGGAATTATGGAAAGCTTTAACTTGGAGCCATTTCACTTTATGATTTCAACTTGAGAACAAAACACAGACAGATGGACATTAGCTTGAAAAAGCTACATCTCAGGTTTTAATCTCAATGTAATTGTACACCTTACTGATGAATAAGAAAAAGAGTTTTCTAGAAAATGTGGCTGAGTAATACGTATACATATAGCTTTGTTTATTTGGAAAGGCTCATTACTGCAGTTGCTGGCAAACATATCTAATGACTAAAAAACAAATTGAAGTACCAAATCGGCGCAGTGGCACAGCAGTTACCGCTCATGCTTCACAGTAAGAAGTTTAAATAAGATAAGATAAGATAAGATGGCCTTTATTGATCTCACAATGGAGAAATTTACTTGTTACATTCAGCTCTTAGAAACACTAAGGAAGAGGCAGGAAATGTGAAAAAACAAAACAAAAAAACAATTAAATAGTAAATAGTGGTATCTTATATACAATGACTACCAAGGACGTTGTGGGATGTAAACAGTAAATAATAAAGTAAAAAGACTATAACAAAAATGTTATTGTCAGTATTAGCAGTGCAGGTTTACATCATAGTGCAAGTGGTTGGTTGATAAAGTGACGCAGATAAGTGATGTAGGGATTATTGCATGTATTCTGCAAATAAGTTATTGCACATGTTACTTTACAGTCTTGTTGTACAGTCTGACAGCAGTGGAGATGAAGGCCTTGCGGTAGCGTTCCTTCTTGCACTGAGGATGTCTCAGTCTACCACTGAAAGAGCTGCTCAGCTCCTATAGGCAAGGCAAGGCAAATTTATTTATACAGCACATTTCATGCACAAGGCAACTCAATGTGCCTCGCAGCAACACCAAATACACAATAAAAACACAATAAAACCGGTAGGGGAAACCGGAGTACCCGGTGGGAAGCCTACGCAGACACGGGGAGAACATGCAAACGCCACACAGACAGGCCCCGTCCCTGGTGGGAATCGAACCCTGACCTTCTAGCTGTGAAGCACAAGCGCTAACTGCTGTACTACCGTGCTGTGGTCTCCATCAGCTGTCCCTCTGGCACTCTGTCCATGTCCGGAGATGTTCTTCAGTCCTCTCCACATGTCCCGCGCGTTGCCCTGCGCCAGCTTCTGCTCCAGCTTCTCCCCATTGTCTTTCTTGGCCTTCCTGTTTCCAGGTTAGCTCCCCGGCCGGGGGTTTTTTCTGTGTGGAAATGCATGTTCTCCCCGTGTCTGCGTAGTTTTCTTCCTGGTGCTCCCGTTTCCCCTACCTCTAAAATCATGCACAATTCTCCAGCCAGATGATTCTGACCATTAATCTGGCTCCACATCTGCAGATGGGTCCCTGGGCGCCATGCGGCTGCACTGCCCTTAGGTTTTCCCCAGTGGGATCGAAGGATGGGTCAAATGTAGAGGAGAAAATTCCCCACAGGGATCAATAAAGTACACCTTACCTTTGAATCGCTTATTTCTCTATAGATTTTGAATACAAAAAAAGAAAAATTACTTTACATACAGTTTTTACTTTTCAGTTCTGCGCCCAAAACAGCTTTTAGTATCACTGATCCCATTGAGCAAACGACACTCATGTTATTGTGCGATCAACAGGTGAATGAGACTCCTGTCAGACAAATACCATGTAATAGTATCTGGCCGCGGTGAGCACGTTAGCTGCTTGTGAACAGTCTCCTGGTGACTGCGGCCTATGGAGCCTTGCTGTAAATTATGCATCAGGATATTTAAGCCATGTGCTCTCGTTAGCGGCTACACTGAGAAGAGTAGTAGCGCCGCTGGTCTGCTCCATATTTATTGGTGCCCTGAGCGAAGAGGCGAGAGCGAGGAGGCGGGGGGTGTCTGGATGCGTCCTGAACGGGATTTGTAATGCAAATGTGATAAATGGGAGCATGTCTGCATAACCTCATTGCTACCAACTGGTTGATGGCGTCATTATGCCAACCTTCGTGCACTGTTTAATCTGTGAGCGGCTGATGAATTTAGTTCTGGTGCGAGCTGTCGGCCCCGGCCATAGTGGGAAGGATTGTCAGTCCTAATTTAGCCTGACGATTGTTTCTGCGCGCTCCCTAATAAAAGCCTGTTGGGTTTCTAAATGACTGCAGGTCTGTACATTACCAAGTCCTATACGCTCCGTGTTACATAACAAGCAATGCTTAGACAGTCACCGAGATATTGTGCACGTTTAGGCTGAGTAAATATCTGTTTCCAGTGAATGTGCACAGCCAGCAAGATCTTTGTCAACACCATCCATTTTGCTAAAGTTTTCTTAACTTTATCTTAAATGAAAGATGCATCTTAACTTTCTGCATAATCATTTTGTGGGATTAGATATTCCTTAGCGTTATATTTCATTTTGGTTAGACTTCACTTGTACATTGCAATATGTCTGGCAACAAGGTGCTATTATGCTTTGGCCAAAACCAAAAGATGGTAATGTTGTGAAAATAGCAGTTTCTCAATTTCGCCAAAGTGCATTTAAATGGAGATCTCTGTAAAAACAGATGGAGGCCTCTGGGTGATGCACCTATCAGTCATAAATAAAAGCATTTAATTGTATTTGTAAATCTATGTTCAGTCCATGTGGTGTAGATGTAATATTATATGCTGAAGGTTATTGACCTTCACACAGGATCTGTTACCTAACATCATCTTTCAGCTTTACGCTTCCCTTTGCACTTGTGTGTTCACCAAATCCACATTTTTCTCTCGCGAGGACCGTCTGATGCAATGTTAAAACACAGACAGTTGAGTTTAATCTGTTTAGTCGACATTCAAGGCCGTAATGGCGGCTAAAAAGAGCAAAGACATAGATTAAGCTCAGCTCAAATGTGTTTTTAATAAAGGCTGCACGTTGGTACTCAATAAAGTAAATGAGTGCGAGCAGACAGCCGTGAGATTTTAACGGAAAATGAGCGTGTTTTTCCTGGAGCAAAGTTGAGTCAAATAAAGTGATGTTGCCTCACCTTCAGGCTGTATTTCTTAAGTTAAGGAATAAAACATAAGTGTGTCGACTAGCACTTGGCTATTGAGGTGCTTTGTTTCTTTTTTATGCTTGTTATTCTTGTTTCTTAAACCAGGTATCGTTGTAATTACACGTATGACTGTGACCCACGTGAAGCTCCGGGCCGTGACAGCAGTGATCTGATTGGCTGAAGGCAGGGAGTGGACTGACCTGGTGTCTGTCTGACTGTTTTGGTCATCAGTGCTGGCTGCAGTTTTATCATAGCGCTTTGAAGGGCTCTTAGCAGCACATGGATGCGGGACAGTACTTTGTTTGTTACAGGGCATGTTTGTGTGAATATATTCTCTCTTCAAATCCTCATGATTATTCAGCAAATGACATATCAAAGGGGACTTAATGGCGTTGTAATGCACACATGGATTATTTTATTCTTATACAGAACAATTCACTGTCTATTTATGTCACTTTATTGCAGGGTATCAAAATTGGATGAGGTCAAAGATAATACGTCAAAAAATTGCATCCAGAAAAGTCTTTTTTGTATAACTTTTCTAACTGACTTCTCCAGATTCCAATCCTTGTTTTTTGTCATTTGTGCTTGAAATTGTCAGCATTGTGTTCTCATTTCTTCTTCGCTGCATACATGATCTATCTCTGTAGCTCAGACCTTGGCGTTGTCGGAGTGACCTGGTCATGTGACTTTGAAGCGCTCCCTCGGTGCCCCTGACTGGAGCTGGGAGAGAGCGAGGCGGGTGACCTTGGTGCAGTGTTGTGATTATGGTAATAGCTTGGCTCCCCGTCCCACCCGACGTGAACCCTCGCTGGGTGACACCGAGCCCACTTCCCCTCCTACAGCCGCCTCCCGCAGCTCCACTCACAACAAACATCATCAATATTCAGTCGGTAATGTGGCCGCGTGAAAGCTCTACCATTGCTTTGAAGGAGCAGTGCATTATGGGTAGGAAGGCAAAGTGCGGATATAAGAACAATTCAATTGGAAGAGTCTGCAGCAATGTAGTATTTTTATGAAGTCTGAGATTATGAGTTGGCATCAGTGCCCACGCATTGATTGGAAATGCATTTAATCTCAAACCAGGAAATACATGGGAAATCAGTTCAGTTTCGTTTTGCTTTATTATCAAACATTCAAATGTCATCTTTAGCTCTTTATTAAAAAAAAACAAAGCCTTATGACTACGGTATAAATTCAGACTTCCATAACTTCACAGCTCATTATGGGACAGGGATTGCAACTCATATTCAATTTTCTTTTTGGGTGATTTCAAGGTTTTTCCTTTGAACAGGGCACACCTTTTACCGTGCCTTTTTAAGAAAGAATGGGGAAGTAATTTCATGGCTTTTTTTTATCTGGATGTTTGAAGAATTTGAGTCATTTCAGCCCAAGGTCAGACATTATTCCTGCGTCTGAAAAACAGTCGCGACTTGAGTGATAAGCGTCAGACTCGTGATGAGAATGAAGAATTGTGCATCACCGTTTTTGTAAGGGCGCAAACCTGCAGAACTTCGAGAACGAATATTTGCATTTCAGCATTCCATCTCCTTTGTCTTTATCATTTCAGGCGCATTTTGCCCACACAGCCGCTGGATCTGATAACATTACTGTGCCGTTGAAGGTTGCTGCTGAGCTGAGCCGCTCCACTCGGCTGCTCTCAGGATGTGACTAGTGAAGACTATTGATTTTTGTCATGCCCTCTGTGCTTCTGGGGTACATAAATTGTATCATATTTTTCCCTCTTTGCCAAGTGCGGACAGGCCGGACTTCATTTAAACCAGGAGACCAAGGTTAAGGTGTGCTTTGTGAGTGGTCTCTATTGGGCTGCTGTGCTAACTCAACTCCTGCGCGATTTTTCAAGCACATACTGTGAGACTATACTACCGTCTATTTCGCCTTTTAAAAACCAAAACATTCATGCTAATAACTAGAGGCTGTACCTTTTGTGTATCACGGGCTCTGAATGTAATTATTTACTACAGAGCTAAGCTCAAAAACAGCACTATGATCATGAGCAGCCCTTCTCAAGGTCCAGTGCCCTCTACAGATCTAAATATCTCACAGGGACCCCAACAATAAGATTTTTTTACATTTTTCCTCAAACAACTCTCAAAATACTGTAAGCATTAGGGTTGGGCCGTATCGTATCGCATATCGTTATTGCGATATAATCTTTTGATATCGTTGTCATTTTTTATATCGCCATGGACACGATATAATTTATGTTTCGCTCAGCTCCATCAGAGTAGCATAAACACTGACTGTGGAGGACACAGGGGCAGGTGCTTAAAAAGTAGCCTATTTGACTTCCCAAAATAAAATCCAGATAAGTTTGTAAGGGCGTGTTTGTGTTCACTGCCTATCGCTGACCTTAATTGCTGGCGTAATTGCCTGTTTACTGCGTGCCACTTGTAATTTTGACTGTGTTTGGGCAATTAAGAGGGAACTGAGTGACTGATACATGATCATATTCAATCGCTCACTGTAAAGAGAGCGCACCGTTTTAAGTGAACACCGACGTTTTGAGTGTCTCGACCTACTTGTAAATGCACTGTGTTGTTGTTCTTTGCTATTTGTAGACAAGAGAGGCCTGTGATGTTGCCGTCTCTGGGGTTCCTTGAAATTATTTGATGGGCTCCGAGAGAGTAAGGTGTATGGTGTTTGGAGCCCTCAGACGGCGCTGACAGTTTGAATGCCTCCGCTCGGCGTGGCACTGAAGATGAAGCGAAACATGCCATTCCCTTCCCAGCATCTAAGAGGTTTACACCGACAAGTCTGAACGTAGAGCCGAAAGATTTACAGGCAATAAAAACGTCCGTTTAGAAATGACAAAATAATTTGTCTGTGATTTGATTCTTTCTGTTTTTACTCGTCCATGTCTTGCAGGTGTAAAATAGTTATATACCTGTATAGTTCATCGGTTTGACAGCTCTATTATCTACAAATTGGCTTTTCAAATGGACACCCGTTTGTTAAATGACATTTGAAACTCTGGATTTAAAGTAGAAGACAATGACAGATGCTGTGACTTGATAGTTTTCAGTACTTTACTTCAGTGGAGAGTGGGCTCACTCATAAAGCATAAACCTAACTGGTTTTCTCTGCCATATAACTTCTTCAAACTTGATTTAGTCATTGCATCATTCGCCAGCTGCTGGTTGTTGATATTGAGGGCAATGTTATCCCACCTATTCAGTTTAAGTCCACAGTTTGTAATTTGTTTATTTTGGTACGGTTTTCTGGCTCTGTTTTATTAGACAAGACAGTGCGGCCTGAAAGCTCTCTCGACATTCAGCACTGTGGAAGCCTGAAGGAAAGCTCACAACGCTTAAGCTGGTTATGTGCCCAGCATATGTGCGGAGGCCATAACTAAAAAGTTTTTTGTTTTTTTTCTCTCCCATCTTAGTTGAACACCCAAATCTATATTCCAGCTGAGATTCGCACAAGCTATAGGTCACTATAGTCCATCTCTATCACTGTATTATAGTAGCCATTTTGACTCAAATTGTTCTTCTAAATATGCAACCTTGCACATCACTTGTAATTGTACAAAAGTTTTTTCCTCTTGCATTGTTAGTCACATACTGCAGTCTCACTTTGCCAACTCATATTCCGAGCATCTCTTCCATACTGCTTCAATTAGCCTGCAGCTACTATCATTTGTGCTCAGTAAATAAATCTGATCGGGCATTTCCCAGTTTATTAGCCGAGCGTGGTCCTGGGACTGCTGACTGCAGCATATCTCTGGGGAGGGACATGACTGAGTGCATAACAGAGCAGTGAGAAGCATGTGGATAGTATACAGCGCTACAGTCGCCTTGTATCACTTGTGTATAACCCAAACCAAAGAGCAGCTTTGCTGTGACACAGCACACTGTTCTGTGGTGCATTGCCAAATCCACTCCTCTGTAATTCAGACGAGATCACCTGAATGAACAAACATTGTTGTCCTATAATTGTCCTCTCCTCAGTCAGTTATTGTCCAAAGAGGCAACAAACGCAGCTCTGTGCATGTTAATGTCCCCGGTGTGGACCTCTTTACCCATTCATAATGAGCCTGCTGTGGCTGTTAATCATGTTATTGTGGCCCTTATTGCCTTGTAAGGAAGCTACTTCTGGGCTTAGCCTCTGGACAGTAATGGCTCTGCTCTCGTTAGAAATCAACACCAGCAATTTGTACCAGGTGCATGTGAATGTGCACAACTCACTGGCCATTTGAAAAGCATTATTTTTATCTAGCAATATGCTTGTAAGAAAGGCTTTGGTGTGAAGACAGGGCAAAGATGGCACAGAGCCAAGCGTGTGTGCAACAACCAAATACTTTAGCTGTTCTGTAGCATGATCAGACCTTTGTTATGCAGTTTTCAGTTTACTTAGAAAACCAAATGGATCAGGCAAAGCAAACAACAATATCCTCTTTTCATCTTTATTTGCAATAAATTATTTTATGCAATGCCTCTTTTATTTCATACCTACCTTTTGCCATAACTCCATCTAAACATGGTTCACCATATTTCCCAAGGATTTGACAGAATTTGATTGTAGTGTTTGCAATTGCAGCTTAGACTAGTATCTACAGAGAGTTACTGCCCTAGGCATTGTCAACTTCTGGCCTCACATCAGTTTAGCTTCCTCCTGTTTTGAAATTTTCCCCAATAGAGACACAAAATACAAAGTCTGACCCATAGCTTTAGGGCTGCCTGGAGTGAGAGCTTCGAAAGATTGTTTTTAACGTATAGGATTTATCAGCCCCTCCTGGAACCGCCACCTTAACATAGTGGAGGGGTTTGAGCACCCGAATGATACTGATCAACAGGCCCGGTTAGAACCATGAGGCCGTCCTTCCATGGACCCACCACCTGCAGGAGGAGCCATAGGGGCTGGTGCAATGTGATTTGGGCAGCTCCAACAGCTGCCCCCACGACCCGGCAACGGAAAAGTAGAAGAAAATGGATGGATGGATGGATTTAACAGCAGTAGATCTACTTGGGCTGACCCATTCTATCTAATACTTCTGCAGTGCATTTGGGAATATTGCAAACTCACAGAATTATTTTCCCAGCCTCAAAACAGCAACAATAAAGAATGTACGGATGAGTTTGAAAGTGTCAGCGTGGCACAGAAAATGCTCGTCACGTCTTGAGCTGCTGCTGAGTGCGAAAATCCTCAATCTTAAATCCTCCTAAGCAGTAGAAGCCACACGACAGACCTGTTTAATATGCACTGTAGTGGGAGCAGTCAGACCCCCTACCACCCCTTGTGAACCCAGCCTCTTCCTCAGGGCTTGCACCTTTTCCTCACACACAGATGGCAGTGTCACATCCCCAACCAGTGGCTCTCAGGTTCAAACAGAATTAAATATAGCCACCTCAATAAGAAACGGCAGGGCACAGAGATAGTAGTCAGAAAGAAAGTATTATGTTTAGTTGAGATATTAAAGGTGACTGTTCAATATTGTGTTGTGAACTAGGTTATACAGTACCTACATGTAGCAGCCTAATGTTCAATGACAAAGATATAAAATATAGTATTTTCCTACAAATTGTTGTTGAGTTAAAGGCCCTATACCTGAGTTTGCGTTGTATTATGTTTTGCTGTTCACCTTTTTCATCACATTTTGACTTAAAAAGGTTAAAAATGAGGTAAGCCTAAAACTGAAATCATGATCAAAACAACAATTTTATACTATGGTACTTTTTCAGAAAGCTATTTTACCTGGGGAATGGATCATAAGTCACAATCCAAGTTGCGCAACTCACTTTTAACTTGGTCCTGACTTACCAGTTTAGGAATTGTACTAATATTTCTGACATTATCTTATTACTTATCATTCGTCAGTGATGTCTAAAAAGGCTTAAACATAATATATAAAAACATCACAAATTTAGACCATTAAAGCCTATCTGACCACGTGTTGTGTGTCTAGCCTATATGTATCAGCTTTGCATCCCCCTTTCCATATTTATTTATTCAGCCTGTTTCTTATTTCAGTTCACTTAACTTTTAATGAGATGCACCACATAAACTAACCAAAATATCATTACAACTCAGACAGCATCTTATTATTCCATCAATATTTCATCAAAAGACCTTCCACGTCTCCGCAACATAAATGTCATAAATCTATATCGGGCACGCTGTAAATCTCTAAACACGACACCCAAAGTCGCTCCACTTTATGCACTTTGAAGAAATCGGAGGCCGAACTGCGGTTTGGTGGATTCTCCAAAATGGAGACCTAGTGGATCGAGGGTCCATTGCCCATGAATCTCATATTTACGGTGTCAGAGCGGCGAGATAAATGACTCGGGAAGGCGCTCTTGATTACCATCTGTCTCTCCACAATCGCCGCTTTCATCGCAGGCTGACGAGGCGTTCTGTAGGGCCCGTTCCTGGCGCGCGCACAGAGGAATATGAATGTTAACCACGTGCATTATAGATATGGGATCAACAACCACGGCGTAAAAAAACTCCAGCTGCGATTCAGAAGAAGCAGCTTGTTTTGTTTCATCGGACCTAGAGCCGGCGCGTCCCTTATCAGCTCATTTGCATAATTAGCTGTCTGTTTAGGATTCTGTCCCAGCGGCTTCACATGATCAAGGTGTAGCAATGCATCAAGACTGACATCTTCACTAAGCAACGCAGCGGGCTACGGACAAGTGCTCATTTTTTACCTCTGTTCATTAAGGATTTAGTTATTGTATTAGATTTGTACATTTTGGACTATACTGTTGCCATCAACACAAAACATTATCCCAATGACCAGCTCCACACAGAAAGTGCTATTTCTGTAGTGGGTAATCAAAGAATGGATTTGGATGAGGACCTAAACTATTTAAATCTCAAATTGGCTGCATTTAGTCGACATCTCCATGATGACGAGCTGGAGACGTACCCACTCCCAGTAAAGTTGCAGTCATGTCTTAGGGGAACTGAGCCGCTCACAGCAAAGGCACATGTTTGTTTGTACATTTATGTGGTATTTTTCAATGATGAAAATATCTGTCATAAAATAAATGCTTGTATTTCTATTTTATTTATTGGGTAAAATGTTACGAGGTGTGGCTTTAAAGGGACTAGAATGGAAGTTGATGTTTTTATACTCACTACTGCCACCTCAGGTTTTGTTCGTAACTGCAGTCTCTTAATATTAAGCTCGTGCATGACGGTACTTCGGACCCGAATTAACACCTTTTTGAGTGAGGATTATAGCAGCAGCTGTGGTGAATAGGTCTGGGTTCATTCTACGCATTAGGACATTGCTGGAGCAGGTAGGGGGTAGAAAATACATATTTTTTTTTAACATTTTTAAACTGTCTAGTCCCTTTAAGTATAAATTCTGTGAAACTAAGTACATTTGTTTATGGAAGGCTGTTCCGAGTCCTGGCTATGTTGGTTTGCTGAATGTCTCTCCCAGCGCTTTACAGCCGTATAACCTGGGCTGTCCTGTCTAATGAAGCTTGCAGGCAAAATAAAATAAAATAGATTCTCAGCTAGAACAGGTATACATTTTTCAACTGGATAATATAATATGGGCCGATTAACTAATGACAGTGAACCACAGCAAGATGTTTTGTTAATTTGTTTCTTAGTTCTGAGTGTTAAAGAACAGTCATTTGTTCATAAGAATCAGACAAAGTGAATAAATATTACTTTTTATTTGTGCCTTGGACTACGCTTTTGGTGTTCTCCTTGATGCCTATCCGACAAAAGTGATATTAAATGCATTAAATCAGTCAGTACTGTAACTAATCACTTGGGGAGTGCAGACCACCCCCAGGGCATCATAGTAATTAGCATGTAAATATATAAGTTCTCTACTGCCCCCTTGTGATTGATGGGGACTAATTACTTCATAACGATACATATTGCTGACAGGGAAAATTGCCCCTGTACCGCAATGTATCTTGAGTTTTTATTGTCAGCTGTGCCTGTCCCAGTTAAAGTGCACTCCCCTATTACAGCCCTGCCTGTACATGCACATACATCCTCCTTTATTACCCTATGATGTTTTCCCCTTTTTGCCAAGAGACCACCGCTGCACTTTTCTATTAAAACAACATTTGGCCGCATCTTTGGCTCCTCTCCATGTCCACATATCCCAGATTAGAACGTCTCATGAATATAACACGAGGCAGCGTCGGCAAATTATCCTGTTCAGTAAGATCCACCTGCTGCTTTTGATTTGCCCGTTTTCAAGTGCCAGCATCCTGAAGGGAAAATCCATTCAGCCCACATCCTCCTTTTGGAATATTTTCTTTCTGCCGCCTGTCTGCTGTTTTGAGACAATAAAAGGGTACACCAAGGTCAGCTGATGAAGCTTTTGCTCTCTCATTTAGCCCTAAGGAAGGTGACTGGTGATGAGTAATCTTTGTGAGTGCAGAAGTCGGATCTCTTCTATTTTATCATGTAGCAAAAGATGATACATTGCTAATAAAAAGGAAAATGTTTGGACAGAACGTGGACTATATAAGATATTTAGGTCTTTTTCTGAGGCGATTTTGTCCTTATATCTTGACCGAGGCCTGGTACTAGCATTTTATAAGGTGGTAGTAACTGATGTGAAAGGTTTGAGAACAACCGCTCTTAACCATTGTTGGACTGTTTTGAAACTCTCCTAAATGTTTAGGTTTCATTAATTTCCATGTATTATGTGCAATACAGTAATACAGAAATCGCTATAAACGTGTGTGGAAGAATAATTTCAATATTTTCAGTATCTTGTCTTCTTCCGCATAACAACATAGGAATAAATAGGCTGAGAAGACTCCCTGAACTCACCGAATGGGCCTGTAAATGGCCCACACAAAACACTTGCTATTCCCAGTCCCTCTCTATCTTTTGTTTGTTTTTCTGTCTCTTCGCAGGCTCGCTGACAGTGTCCATCACCGACATGCGCGCTCCCGTGGTGGGGGGCTCCGGGGGGGTCTACGCTCTCTGCTCGGCTCACCTCGCCAACGTCGTCATGGTAACGGCAATCATAATCGTCGCCCACATTGTTCACACACACACACACACACACAAAAAAGGAAAAGTAATTCAGCGCTGTTGAAATGTCACATTGAGACAGAGTGAGACGACGGAAAGCTTACTTCTTGCTACAGAGCTGTCGTATTAGCGTGACATCGTTTTTTTTTTTCGTGAAATACTTTACTGTCTGTGTGAGCGCTTTGTCATGTGTCAGCAAAAAAGATCATCTCAAAGGAGCAAGGGCTTTTATTTAGGGACATTATTCACAAACTCATAGGCCCCTTCAAACACTGGTACGTTAATGACTGGACGTGTGCAGTTGAGTAGGTCACTTATCAAAGTTATTGCAGTGGAGTTGAAATAAGTTACTATAAAGTCATATTATATCAACACTCTGCACTGCTTTTTACTGGCCATAAATAGAGCTTACCAAGAAAAAAAAGACTTCTCTCTGCCTGCCTATTTGTCTGAATTTTCTTTACATCCAGTGAACGTTTATAGCTTTGTCTAATGTCTTTGTTTAGCATACAGCTGTTGCCAAGGTTTCACTTTGCTTTCTACACTACAGTAGCCGAGCTGATGTTGCATAAAATGGAGTATATCAGTAGTGGTATTTTGAAGATACACGGTTTAAGCTTTCCATCAGTGTAGTTTAATAAATCTTCTGTTACAAGTTATTCAAAGTGCTTGAAATAAGCATACAGCATATTTTAGCCTATGTTAGAGCTGCGTCTTTCTTCTATTCACATTGAATCATTGCAAACAACTGTATTTAGGACGAGGTCTTCCCTGGGCGCGCGCCGTTTGTGTCACATGGACTCTACATTCCCCATGGCAGTGTTAGAAATGATGAATCACTCTAACTATCCCTCTGAGTTCAGTGAGAGCCGTGGACAGGCCAGCACTAGACAGGGGGCCGCTGACAAGACTGTAACTGTTACTACCACTCACGCCGCAGCTAACAGGCAGAATGTGCTGTTTGATGTCTGTCAGCCAGGGAAATCCTTAAAGGCACGTCCCGCTTTCATAACTTTGTTTTATGTTTTAAAGGGAAGCGCTTGCATCTTCGGTGACTTTCCATCTGATGTCAGAAACGATCAAAGACATTTTTAGGTTGAGCGAATTACTGTGAAGAAGCGTCAAAACACATCTCCGAACATCGCACTGCGTATGTATCTGTAATCAAATGTAGGCACTTGTGTAAGCCTCAGCCGCATTTTCCCTGGCTCAGTGTCAACAGCCTGATAATAAGATCTCTACAGTAGCAGACAAAATGGATGGGACGTCGTCTATAGTTGAATGCAATCTCTCTCCTCTCCTGCTGAGGCATGTCAAAGCAAATTGCCTCCCATCAGGAAGCAGCATCACAACCAGCTCGATGCCGTTGTGTAGCTTACCTCAGCAGCCCTGACAATACCCATCATTTCAAACACACAGACTTGGACAAGTCCGTGCTTTAATTATCAGTCATTGCTTGGAGGAACAGGTCATGTGATCACAGCTGGTGATCTATAATGATGGATAGGATTGGTGCAGTTATCTATGATGAACTGTGGTCATTTTTACCTTTACAAGTTCAGTATCTATTGACTGACCCCTTTCCTCTGTTGTAAATAAAGGGTTATCATTGTTACCATTACTGCAGTAGCACAGGAATAAACTGAAAGGATACACAGGAATATGAAATACACTACATGACCAATTTTCACAAGTGTTAATGGGATAATTGGAGGGTCTTTCGTCTCCCCCGGTGTCTCTGTCCAGAAAACCACGCTTGCAACTTGCCTGCTTCCGGCTCGGAGCCACCAATACACACTAATGGAACCACAAAAAAGAAGCTAACACGCTAACGGGTAAAGCTAACTGTAGGCTAGCGCCACTTTGGCAGTATATACAGCCAAGTTTGAGCGGAAAAAAACATCTCCATTGTGTAATTTAGTTGTGGCACAATGTACAATATCCCTCTCTCCCTGTGTCTTTTCTGTCTGCGCAATATTTTACTCGACAGACAGACTCACAGACAAGTAAAAAAGACGCAACATGCTGTGACACTTATGGCCTGTAGGGGCTTAGTTCTGCTTTAAAGTAAAATTGAGTAAAAGAAGTCAAAGTCTGCTATATTCTTGCATGTTGGAAGTTGGTCCAGATCTCTGTTACGTTTTGAATCTTAAAACTACACTGCATAACATTTTACCGAATAATTCTAATAAAATACAAGCATTTTTTTTAACTGTAAAAAAAAAAGTAAACAAACAAACATGCGAGCGGCCCACCTCTCCAGACCTGGCTGTAACTTTATTTGGAGCGGGGACGTCTCCAGCTCGTCTCCATGGAGATGTTGGCTAAATATGACATTTTAACCTTATCCAAATCCATTCTTTGATTTGATGGCATTTTCGGTGTCTAGCTGGTCATTTGGAACATGTTTTGTTTTGCTGTCAACTGTATGATCCAAAATGTTAAGAGTTGTACCTTTAATTTTATTATGATGTACTAGAAATTTGCTAAAGGGTCACACTATACTTGTTAAAGCCCCACTGCAGAACATTCATCGCACAAGAGTAACTGAACTGTTAAACTCAAACAAGCAAACACAGCACTCTCAATGCTTTTTTTTTTTTTTAATTTGCATTGCGTCATCAAAATATAGCATTTTGAAGAGAATTTAAAATATTTAGATTTATAGTTTCAATACCTGTTGTCAGAGAAAAGCAGCAACATGGAGATGAGCAGGTGATGTCCATGACCCAGTATGATAAATAGATAAAAAGTTGATTCTCTAACACCGGAAAGGTTTCAGGCTCATGGTAAAGATGCATGGGTTTGAAAACAGCTGGAATTAAAATAATGATTGTATTTATTGTTGTTTTTTCTCGACTTATTAGGTGAAATAATACGTGGTATGGGTTTAACTTAGCATTGAAATTGTAATTAATTTGAGTGATTAAATCCCATCACCCTATAACCACCTGTCACTCCTGTCTTTGCAGTTCCTCATTGTCTCCAGTGTAAATACCTCCAGGCCTGTCTCTAACTTTGCTCACATACTGTAAGGCCCGTGTGCCGCGACGTTTCTCGCTGACCGTACATTTTTGCCGTGTGTTACAGAACTGGGCCGGGATGCGATGTCCGTACAAGCTGCTCCGCATGATCCTGGCTTTGGTCTGCAGTAAGTTCAAAGTATTTTGGGTAAAATAATCGTGCTTGTTTTATTGGCCCCTTAAGCCCCATTACTTGGTGTACTTGCTTACATGCTTTAGTTCTGACTTGTTTTGAAATGCCCTTATGCAACAGACAATTCCCTGTGACTTTCATTTGTGAGCAATATGCCCCTCCATCTGTCCCCAAACAGCGAGTCGAGCCGATCTCTGCTGGAATTTAAAATGCTCCTCAGTGTCTCACAGTCACGGCAGGCTGCATTTCAAAATAAAAGATGACACATTGCAAGTGTCAGCTTGTGCACCGGCTTCATAGCCTTTATATCAGTGATGAGATAAATTGAAGAAAGGAGCTGGGATTGGATCATATGAAGGACTAATGTAAGCCATGTGGGAAATTAATACCTTTTGTTTTTGTTTGTTTCTTTTAATTTTTAGATATTTTTTCTCACAAGACCTAATACGATTTTATCATAGTAGAATTTTATGTTTATATTCAACAAATAATAGGAAAACCTGCAAAATAAGTAAACTTGTAATTTGCTTCTCAAAAAAACTTTAATCACTTCACATACATTTCAAATCTAGCTGTACATTTGTAAAATTGTAATATTTGTATTTTTTTTTTCTATTGCGGAACCTGTTGTTCAAGGATCAGCATCAGCAAATGTTTTCACCTTGTCTGTAAATTTAGCTATAGCACTTGACATACACCACGCGACCCAAAGTATGTGCGCACTCCCTGCGCAGCCTTATGAGTGCTGTGCAACTTCCAAACTATAGACATTCATCTTCAACGTTACACCTCTGCAGCCCCATGAAAAGAAAAGAAACATACCTATTTTTGCCACAGTGAGATTTATCTGCAAAGGTGAGACTCCAGGCCACTCAATTTCTTTTGCACCGACGCGAGTAAATAATTTATTCATGAACGCCGTGTTCCTTCCCCAAACTATTGCCAGAAAGTTGAGAGTGCACTGTTTTACTGGACCACAGTCCAGGATTTGAAACTCTGAAGTACTTTCACACATACTACCACAGTGCAAACCATTCAGATTGTCATTCTTGAACACTGCAAGTAAAGAAGATCTGCATGTCACACAAATACTGGCACTATTTTGAATTCATGGGAAAAAGCTTGGAAAAGGGCCTATGTCTCTCTTGTCCCGATAGCCTGTCTGAGAATGATTCCAAAAACCTAGTGCTATCGGGCCCAATCTAAATGAAGACAACACAATGTGAATGTGTGTATTATGGGGGATAGCATCAAGTTAGAAAGCATCAAGTTAAAGCATTCATTTTCCATTCATTTCAAGTCCATTCCTCTAAAAGTGGTCGTCCTCTCCAATACTGTAATCTTCTCTTCTCCCCCTTGGTCTCTTTTTGCATCTTGTTTTTAGCACAAATCACACAGCTAAAAAAAGAACTGTTAAGGCTTGAATAGGCGCCTTTTTTCCCCCTCCGGCCCCTCCGACCACCACCAACCACTCACTCACTCACTCACTCACTCCATTCGCCAGGCTTCCTAATGTTACCCAACAGTCTCCCATCCGAGTACCGACCAGGCCCTTCCCTGCTTAGCTTCCAAGATCTGACGGGATCAGGCATAGCAAAGGCGCTCTGGCCACGTACAAATCACAGGGGTACTCTAAAATATTGTTTTTCCCTCTCATAAAGTGCTGAACTTTTGATCAGAAGACAAGTCAGAAGACAAGTTAATAAGCTTGTCTTCTTCCCACTCCTTTTCGAGTTAGAATATACACTCGAATATACATTCGAGTTAGAATGTATATTATTTTTCTTTTTGTTTTTTCTTTTATTGTGTATATATATTTTTCTGTTTTTTCTTGGATTTTGTGCCTTAGCTCGAAATAAAAACTCAATACAATCAGAGTCCTGTCGTTAAATTGACTCCTCTGTCCCATAGTGAGCTCCGAGGTGGGGCGCGCCGTGTGGCTCCGCTTCTCCCCGCCCCTGCCCTCGTCCGGACCCCAGCCCAGCTTCATGGCGCACCTGTCAGGGGCCGTGGTGGGCATCAGCATGGGCCTGCTCATCCTGCGCAGCTACGAGGAGAGCCTCCAGAAGCAGTGCTCGTGGTGGGTGATCATCTTCTCCTTCATCACCTTCCTGCTCTTCGCCATCTTCTGGAACATCTTCGCCTACGAGCTTCTGGGCGTCCAGATCCCCCGCCCCCCTGATGAAGGCCCATCCTGTCAACTTCCTCCGAGTAGTCCCCCTCAAATGCTGGGTATCAGATGACATTAAAACATTGTATGTGTAATTGAATTGAAGTTAGAGCTGAATAGGTTAGGGCAGAATAGGTTCAGCATTTTCCATTTGGATATTTCTTATGAATATACATTATTATAATCATAAATAATTACTGGCTCCTGCCCCCAACATTAATTGTGACATCTTTATCACATTCTACTGAAAAAATCTGATGACCAACTACTACTACTGTAGCTCTACTAGCTACTAGCTACTAGTCACTCCCGATCTTTCACAACAAGTCAGATTCCTTTTTACAGTACTTTGCAAAATCAAAGAATTATGTCTCTTTTATTAAAGAGGGATTAAGAGTAGCATCAAGTACAGGTCAAAATCCTCTGATACTTTTTGAGGAGCCTTCTGTGTCCGTTTTATATACGTTTTCACATACATTACCAGCTTTAAGTGAGCATTTAATTACTGTGCTCTTTACAAACCATCATTTGTTTACGTTTTACTATAGCAAGCGGAAAAACTGTCCAAGAGTTGAAGGCAGCAAGTGAACCGAAACCCTCAATTTGTCTGGTACCCTTGTATGGGAAAAAAAAGAGAGATTAGCACAACAGCTTCAAAAAAAAAAAAGGGAGGCAATAAAGCAAACACTGAAGTAGCAGTAGACAGTAGCAATCCTTTAGCAAAACATTAACAGCCTTACTCAAATGTTGATGCTTTCATTTGAAGGTGAAAAATCAGTGAAAATGTCCCAATTGATCCGTCGCCCCATGTCCAAATGTAGGGAAGAAATCTAGCATAATGTTCAAGTCGAGGACATTTTTATTGTGTTTTTACCATTGAACCTACACTGTGGTACAGCGCATTTTACACAATAGCGGGGAGAAGATCATTTGAAAAAAAAAAAGATTATTATGAGCTGACGTTTTGGAAGCGATCACTCCCAGTTCTGCAGAGTCATACTTTTGACTGTCTTTGCTAAGGCACACCGTGTAAAATATGCCATGTCATGCTCTGTTGGAGGACACAGTGACATCTCTCCTCTGAACCGGTCAAAGCAAGGAGTTTTAGCACCAACAAAGACAAACACAAATACTGGCTTCTGCCTGTTGTGATGGACTGGACTGAGGCTCTGTCGTCACCTGACCTTTTGAGCTTCGTATCTCAGAGGGCATTGGGGGCTTCGTCGGGCCCAGTCTTTACCTCATTCTAAGGGACTGTACTGTATACTTTTGTAAAGGAATGTACCTATAAGAAGAAAAGAAGAAAAAAAAAAAAGCAGTGTTCTCAGTTGTCCATTCTGATTTGTTGTGGATGTGTATATTGTATGTTCATAACTAAGAGTATATTTATTATTTGTATTTTTCCTCTTTCGTGGGAAAAACATTTCAAATGGTGCAGAATTTAACGCTATGATTGTTGTTCTTCTGAAAATAATCCATGAGGCAAACTCTCCAAACCACTGACTTTTTAGTGCTTTACAGAATAAGCCATAGGAAGAACTAAACAAGATGGTTTTTGATTTGATTATCTGGCAACCGTAGCCAAATGGTATTGTTTTGGCGTTGAAAAATACAAAAGGTGTGAGATATTTTCATGTAGCGAGTTTCATTTTTACTGCTTTTTCATTCATCATCACTATGATAAGATGCAGCTATTTTTGCAAGTGCCAAGTCCGAAACTCTATCCCCAATTTCTTCTGTAATATTATACTCTACAAAAGAGAGGGTTACGATTAGATTTACAGGCATTCTGTTTTTTTTTTTTACAGTTATTAAATCAATAGTTAATTTGACTGTCCGCTGGCTCCTGGCGCAACAAGTTATGGATTTGCCAATTCTGACCGTGGGTCATAAATACAGCTCTGAGCATTTGCTTCCACATCCGAGTCACCCCAGAAACGACTAGCTCAGTACAAAAAGACCAGAATAAGCCATTTTCCGCTAATAATGGTGTAAAACATGAAGACAATATTCAGAGATAAAGACCCCTTGATGGACAACTAGGTAACTAAGCACCAGGGCAGAGTCATGTGAGCACTGTGTGGGGAACTTGACATTATTTTAGATGAAGATGAAACTGAATACTGAGGCTGAAACATATCGTTTTGTGATATTGTGATACATTTTTGTTGTGATATGAGTATCGTATCACAAACAATGTATCGCAATACTTAAATGACATCATGCATATTATACAGGCTGCAGTATTCCTGTTTTTACATTAAATGGTGTGCAAAACAGGTCTACAATTTTGACGAGACAGGGCTGCACCCTAGGCCTACATCTAACCTGATACTTAAAGTTAATAACTTTTTTTATTTAATCAAGTAAAGTATGGCGATGCCCATTTGTATTGCTACTGTACGAAATGTAAAGGCCCTTAGTATCACGTTATGTGTTGTCCCAGTCCTACTGAATACTAGCAATATTCAAATACATATTATGTTTTTCTTCAAAGGCAGTGTAGTTGTAGAACAAAACTGATCAAACAGACAATTTAGCAACTTTGTTTTTAATGGCGTATCTGCGCTATGGCTCAAAGCTTAGGGGTCCTTTAGAGAAAAAGGTTTTGGGAATAACTAAGATTATTGATTTGGATAGTTACATGATGAATAATTAATATATCCCCGTTAGCCAATAATGAAAATGAAAGCAGCACTTGAGAGGGGGTTAATGTGCCTCTTTAAGTCAAGATTCATAGGAACCCACAGCGGTTGTAAAAAGGGCTAGTAAAAAGGATACATTTTCTACATTACATTCGCTGTAAGTTTCCTCCACTCAGTCAAAGGCACAAAACAAAACACAAATCAAGCAGGACAAAATTTTTCCTCGAACATTAAATGTATTGTTAGTGATCAGGCATCAAGTCTTACAATAAAACTAGTTTCTTTAAAGGTAATTACTTCTGTGTTGTCTCAAATAAGGAGAACTGACTCTTGTCTAGATGCCTGTCAAGGGCATATCACAAACACACTTCTTTTTTTCCCCAGCAAATCACCTTACTTTAAAAAAATAAAACTTCTTACAGACTGCATGATTTAAATTTAATTACTGCCTTTGTGCAACATTGTTTTGGCTTCTGAAGCTCAGAGCAAATGCCTTTGCGTCTATTATTCCTTGTTACTCTCCCATAAGACTTGACGAACTCTTACGTGCCATAACCTTAACTGCCATAGACATCCTGCAGACCTTATACCTCCCTATGCTAATTAATTGTACTGTTACGCCTAATGCCTTGGACTGAGCACAGTGTAGGAGGCTGCTTTGTTGTTTGTTGCATGCACAATATGCAGGAATGGACATGAAATATACTAAATTTTAAATCATACAGTAAAATATCTCAATCCCAATAGCGCCAATTCTGTGTGGTTGCATTTTGAGTAACCCTCAGGGCCCAACTGAGTAAGAGGGCCAGAATAGGAATAAAATCTATCAGCATAATCGGTTATTCAATCAAGCTTTAGTCAGATGTGCCAAAATATCCTTAGACAGGGTCAAAATTTTTAGTAAGAAAATAATGTGTAGAGTAAAGACTGATAAGATTTTTGTTATTATAAATACTGCCTATACTTCTACAGGTAACAGACTCCTGAGTTGTCTGCAGTCTGAAGCAGGGATTTGTGGAAGATTGGGTTCATATCTGTGCTTCTGCGGTAGTTTTCATGAGCTGCAAGAACATGTATCAATGAAAATGGTGCCAATCCAACAGGTCCGGCCGCTCACATCGGACCAGAGGTTGTGCCAACAGCGTTTACACAAACAAAAGGCAGATGAAGATATTTTTATCCTGATGATGAAAGAACTAAAGAAAGGCTAAATTTACAAATGGATAATTTATATATCAAAGTCCTCATTAATTATGTCACAATCTATGAAACTTTTTAGATGTTCTGAACAGAACCATTTTATATTGTAAATACATATATATTTTGTTTTATTTTGTACTGTTCATTGTTCTTTGCTTTAATTTACAAACAATATAAATAATAAAGAACAATACTGTGGCAACATCCCACAGCCTGGGTGTGATATTTCTTTAAACAATTTAGCTCATACGAATTACTGAACATATATCTTTTTATTTCCCCTTGAGCCTCTTGTGAGGTTTCTCATCACTTTCAGAGCTTTTCTCATCACTTTCAGAGCTTTTCTCATCACTTTCAGGGCTCCTCTTCTTGCTTACAGAAATGTCCTGTAGAAATGAGAGTTGCTGTTTGGTGGCAATGCTTAAGGCCCACAGACACTGCTCCAGCCGCTGAGGTGTCCAGTCCTGCAGGCAGTCCACTGAAGGTTGAAGAAAAGTTAAAATAAACAAACAAACATGGATCACAGTATTTGTGTGATGAACATTGCATCAGAATACCTTTATTGAGTTTTTCAGTCTGTTCGAGCATCTTGGTCAGGTACAGAATATAGTGTTTGACAGTGTACTGGATGGGCTTTAATCCCGGGATACTCTCCATAGCCTCATCCGACATGAAGGCAGCCTGCTCTGGGGCTCCTGCTGCCAATATAGCTGCAAGAAATGAAAACACAGTGTCAGAGAGCAATGCCTGAGGTGTACACTTAAACATACTCTAAGCTTTCTCACACTATACAATGCAGAAGGCTGCTGACCTGATGCTGTGGCCGGGCCAACACCTTTCAGAGAGCTAAGCTCAGAGATGGCTGCATGAACATCAGGCAGGAGGCTGAAGGCCTTCTTTGAACATTTCTCCACTGAGCCCTCACTGTTGGATTCAACCAACTGCTGCAGACGAGGCCTGAACTTTCCTCTCTGAAATCACATGATTGTAGGAACCAATGCAGAGTATAAAGTAAAACAACAAGACATGCTAAATTGTTAGTATGAACAAATATACATACAGTGAGTTTCCACTCCATAAGTTTCACCAGCTCTGAGTGAGTGACATATCTTTCTGACCGGTTTGAAATGGTAGCAGGTAGTTCCTCTTGGTACCTCAGAGAAGATAACCAAATAAATACTAACAAAATGTCATCAAGACATGCACTGAAGTCCTAATTAAGTAGTTTAAATTACCATTTGTCCAGGGTCAACAGCTTTAAGGGCGTCTTGCCTTGGCCCTTGGCTTCAACTACATCCCAGTATTTCTGATGCACCCTTTTCCATGAGGAAGGGTCCTCGCAGGTAAACAAAGCGCACATGTCAGCCAAGTCCACACTTCACAGACTGCGGACACATTCGGTTACGTTTATTACACACTTACATAATATAAAGCGTGGGTGATGTGCCGTAAGGAGTCAGTTTAAATAAATGAATACCAAATATCAAAAATTCTTGGCGGTAGAACGGTGCTTCCGCCGACCAGTTCCTCTCGCGATATTATGGTCAGAGAACTTCCGGTGCTGCAAATGATCAACATCAACAATTTTATTTTCAGTCTACGATCAACACTTCCTGAAGGTTTGCTCTGTTTTTCTGTACATTATCTCTGAAAGACATTTTGAGTCAGTAGAATGGTTTTTGCTTCATGACACTGTCTTAAATAATAGCTAGCCTTACACAGTGTGCATTACTATTTACAGACTAGCCTAAGCGTCACGTGTGGTGTTCAGTAGTGCATTCTAGGGGTAGAACTTTGTGCCAAAAACAAATGTGTGGTGTAGAGAACATCATTTTTCACCTTGACATAGTAAATACACGATTAAGCATCGATGGCTGTTTCAGTCTAGATGAAATAGGTTGAGTAAAATCATGTTTTACATACAGGCTATGGAGTCGACCCACGGTGATGACTGTGTCTTGTGTGAAGGCTGACTCTGATGGCTCCATTTGATGAAGTGCAAGCCCTGTTGCAGTCACTGTGGTCTAGCACTTGTTTAACAGGTCAGTATTGGATGTAATCATAACAGTCACTGAAAATGTTACAAGTGAATACTGTATTAGAGGTCATACTGCGTGTCATTAGTTTATCTTTGACTGCCACCCTCTGGTTCATTGTTGTATTGTCAATAATTTTGTTTATGTTCACACACTATACATGCATGAACATACGCTATCGACTGTTTTCCTGCACTCTCATTTATACACCAGTAACTCTCCTCCACCAGTGACCTGGAGAGCAGGCTGCTGACATTTTTTGCCGAAGAACACAGTGACAGCACACACAGAACTCAAACCACCAACCTTTGGAGAATGAACAATTAGCCACTGAGCCTTTGCTGTTCATACAGTTGTGTATTCATTGTATAATTATTCTTTTTTGTTTCTTATTTAAGGAAAATGGAGAAGATGTCACGGGTCACTACGGCCCTCAGCAGCAGCAGCAGTAGCAGCAGCGGCATCAATGGCATCACTATGTTTTGCCACTTGGATGCACCAGCTAATGCCATCAGTGTGTGCCGTGATGCTACACAGGTGGTTGTTGCAGGTCGCAACATTTTTAAAATCTACAGCCTTGAGGAAGAGCAATTTGGGGAAAAGCTCAATCTCAGAGTTGGGCGAAAACCTTCCTTAAACTTCAGCTGTGCTGATGTCATGTGGCACCAAGTGGAGGAGAATCTTTTAGCGACAGCAGCCACTAATGGGGCAGTGGTCACCTGGAATCTAGGTAAACCATCCCGCAACAAGCAGGACCAGCTATTTACTGAACACAAACGCACCGTAAACAAAGTGTGTTTCCACCCAACTGAGGTGTATATGCTGCTGAGTGGCTCACAGGATGGCTTCATGAAGTGCTTTGATCTGCGCAAGAAGGAATCTGTGAGCACTTTCTCAGGTAAAATATACAGATTTGTAACATGATGGTGTCAAGATATTGCAACCGATAGTAACATGTTAAAATTGTGTTTTAGGTCAGTCGGAGAGTGTTAGAGATGTGCAGTTCAGTATGAAGGATTATTTCACATTTGCTGCATCTTTTGAAAATGGTAATGTCCAGCTCTGGGACATCAGACGACCTGACAGATATGAAAGAATGTTCACTGCCCACACTGGTCCAGTATTCTGCTGTGACTGGCATCCTGATGACAGGTCAGAAATAACTAGCTTTACAATAAGAAATATACAGCATTGACAGTAGTCAGGATTTGATTCATCCCTCTTTTTTCCTGCTAAATTTGTCATTATTTCAGAGGGTGGCTAGCAACTGGAGGTAGAGACAAGATGGTGAAGGTGTGGGACATGACTACTTACAGAGCCAAAGAGATCTACTGTGTACAAACCATAGCTTCAGTGGCACGAGTTAAGTGGCGCCCTGAAAAGAAGTTCCACTTGGCTACCTGCTCCATGATGGTGGATCACAACATTTATGTGTGGGACATTCGAAGACCATTCATTCCTTTCGCTACTTTTGAAGAGCACAAGGATGTCACCACAGGTATTGTGTGGCGGCATCAACGAGAACCTGATATTCTCCTTTCAGGGTCCAAAGACAGTACACTTTACCAGCACATGTTTAAAGATGCCACTCGTCCCGTGGACAAGGCCAACCCTGAAGGGCTTTGTTTGGTCTGTTTGGTGACTTGGCTTTTGCAGCCAAGGAAAGTTTGATCAGTGATACCACCAGGAAGCCTTACCCTGGAGGTGGCCCCCGGAACCCTATCTTTTTTTCAAGAAGCCAGACCTGACAGAACAATTTGCGCACGTGTCCAGTGCGCTTAGTGTATTTGAGACCGTCTTGGACAGCAACTGCATGGACTGGTTTGTAAAGACAGCACAACTCTACCACCTCAGTGGAAAACCATTCGCTGAGCTGTGTGATCACAATGCTAAAGTGGCTCAGGAACTCAACAGGCCTCAGGTCAGTTACTTAATGTATCCTTTATAATGTAATGAAACCCTATATAGCTGACATATGGCCTTGTTGGCTGAATGTCTGAATCAAAACCAATCACTAACAATCACATTGTGTCGCCGTTAAACTTTTTTTTAATCACATTTTAAAGGTTTCCACCACTTGGACAATGTTGCGAATCATGTTCTCAGACCCAGCAACCCCCGGTCCTAATCACCACAACCTCATCAAACTGGGCAGTCTG
Source organism: Neogobius melanostomus (assembly GCA_007210695.1). Classification (NCBI taxonomy): domain Eukaryota; kingdom Metazoa; phylum Chordata; class Actinopteri; order Gobiiformes; family Gobiidae; genus Neogobius; species Neogobius melanostomus. The sequence goes on from VHKM01000156.1 coordinate 64,969, forward strand.
CCTTTAATGAGCAGGTGAAGCATTTCTTCAGTTTCATTATTTCATAACAATGATTTTCTTTTTCTTAAACACAAATGTGTGCTGTACAATTTAAGTTTCAGTATGAAAGATCTGGCTGGAGAGAGAGCACTGGAGCGTAGCAAAAGTGAAAACCGACAGGACAATATCCACCTCGAGCCCAGCAATTCCTACATCAGCAATAATAATGAAGGTGAGTGTGTGATGACATTTAGAATAAATACAAGTATATACAGTCTTTAGATTGTTTTTTTTTTAGCAAGAGCACTTGATGATATCCCAACAGAGAATGAGGAGACTGAGGGCAGTGAGGGTCAAGCGGAGTATATGTTTGGTGATGCCGAGTTAGATGATGATGACCTTTATTCAATGGAGCATGACAACCAAGCAGGTCACAACAACACTTTAATTGCAGTCACTGACCATTTTTACTTTAGTCTAGTTTTGTATTTTTACAATACCTACACTATTCTTTAATAACAGAGGAGCGAGAGTATACACTTCCCCCAGAGGGCTTTCAGTTGCGACACGAGATACTGGACAATCCTTCTGCCCCGGAGCACCTTCAGCAGGACAAGGCGGACTTGCCACACGTCAGCGGCAACGAGGCCGAAGTCACCTGTTTGACACCCATCGAGTCTTTCCCACTCATCTCCATTTCCCAACCCTTGTACAGCCCACATTTAACTACCAGCTTCTTCAGTCCTATTGTGAGAGAGATGTTGACATTTTACGCTGAGAGGGGCGATGTGCAGATGGCTGTATCGGTGCTCATTGTTTTGGGGGAAAGAATAAGGAAGGAGATTGACGAACTTACGCAGGTGAGTTTTTTTTCTTTTCTCAAAGCACTTGGTAAAGTATCTGTGGATAGAACTTATTCACTTGACACCCCTCCCTGTGACTTTGTATTTTTGTTTTGATTCAGGAGCACTGGTATATGTCGTACATAGATCTGCTGCAGCGGTTTGAGTTGTGGAATGTGTCCAATGAGGTCATCAAGTTAAGTACATGCAGCGCCATCACCAGCCTGAACCAGACCTCCACCACACTGCACATCAACTGCAGTAACTGCAAAAGGCCGATGAGTAACAAGGGCTGGATTTGTGACAGGTAACACCTCCTGTTGGACTTAAAGCTCAGGCATCTGTTTCAGCCTGCTCACGTCCATGATTGTTTTCCAGATGCCATCAGTGTGCCAGTGTGTGTGCTGTATGCCATCATGTTGTGAAAGGGTTGTTCGTGTGGTGTCAGGGCTGCAGCCATGGCGGACATCTTGAGCACATTATGAACTGGCTTAAGGGCAGTGCCCATTGTCCAGCCGGCTGTGGACATTTGTGCGAGTACACCTGATTAACATGTCTACCACAAGTACCTCCTGCCATAGAGGGGAAAGCACGGCTCTCCAGATGTAAACATTAATGGTGAGCATATTGATCATTCACTTGATTTTAAATGCAGCTCTGTTCAGTTTTGCGTCGACAGGAAAAGGAAGAGCCAGAGTCCTCTCCTGGGCCTGTATTTGAATTTAACATAGTTGCACAGAAGTGTCTCCTAAATTATACTTATACATAATATTTAATATTATTTTGTAGAGGACTGTACTTAATGTTTATATTTGATGAAGTAGTGCATCAACGCACCACTTTTGTTTTGAATCAGTAAAATATTTGTCACCATAATAAAATGTTTTTTCAAATCCTCTATGAACTCTCTTAATACAAAAATGTAAATGCTCTTGACACAGATGTTTTCTAATCATAATCATGGTAAGATTCCAAATTATATTCCCTTTTTCAAATTCACCTTAAAATGTTGCATTCACACTAAGTAAGTCCTAGACCTGTACAGTCTCTTAACAGGTCTGTTCAAATATTTTCTCTTTCATTGATGAAGCCTGGTTCAACTTTGGCTTTTTTGCTAAATAATGATAAAGTATTTGAACAATTTGACTGACAGAAAGTGCATAACAAAATGTTAAAGAGGCACATTTGGTGACTGGACGCTTTTTATGTTAAGTGGCATTTCATAACGCTGTAGACTGGAATCCATTTTTGGCAGTCAAAGCAAACCGAAGCTCAGTGGTTGAATGAATATGTGAGAAAAGTGGAAAAGCTTGAAGTACTTAAAGTATTTCAAAGAGCATATTTTTAGTAAAGATTCTGAAGTATTTAGTCCAATTTATTACAATTTCAGCAGCATAAACATGAACTTAAGATCCAAACAAGCAAAAAGATATTTTCAAATTCAACACCTTCAACACATTCACATTCAATTCACATTTAATACTTTGATTGTCTGTAATAAAATTGCAAGGGAATAAGCTTCCGCAGTATAATCCATAACATTTACAAGGTTAGCCGCCAGTATAAATAAACAAAAAAGGCCTTTTTTCATTGATCATATACAATGTCCTCAAGGTGGCACATTTCACACTGGCCAACGACAGTATCTAAGCAGCACTTCACAGTATAGAACTTCAAACTGGTGAGAGCATCTCTGCCCACAAAAGGGTCTCCAATCAGTAGCTCTCCACTCTATTCCATGTAGCCCCTCAAATGTTTTCAGCATTTCAACAAAAACCTTTGCACAACTCGTAAGTCACATTTATAAATCTTTTCTTGTAGTGCGCCATATACCGGTAACTGATATATGAACATGTTGGTTGAATATAATATGCAAGCCTTTATGCAAATAACTCATTATTTGAGTGTATTCTGCGTCCCACGGCTACTGAAGTATTCCCAAAAGATCTATGCCCTTTTATTTTGTAAAGGTAGCTTACGTATCACCAAATTACTGTTATGGCACAATATCGCTAGAAGTCACTGTGTAAAATGCATGGCAACTTAAAAATGTGCAGAAGCTTAGATTTTATCACGATATTCTTCAATTACTTCCATTTTAGCCTTGTTTTGGAAATTACTATTTTTTTATTGTTTTGACAGAGTTTGATGAAAAAACAAGTTGCTTATGATATCATGGAGCATAATGGAACCATTGTGCATTGAAATTGTTTTGTAAAATAATAATATCAGAATATTTAAGACGGTAATCAAATATTGTAATTTTAATTTCTCATCTTGTGCCATCCTCCTCAGCGGGAAAACCAAAAACCGTTGGAGACCCCTAAAGTACAACTATCATTTGTTAGCACAAGCCGTCAGATACCCGCCTGCTTGCTTGTCATCATTCCCCTGGTGCCCTGGAGCAGTCGCTACGTCACAGGTCTTATCCCCCGGGTGAGCCCAGTCCACTTTGGCTGTCCCGGACGAGCCATTACCTCCAGAGCTCTGGTTTGGACATTCAGCACACTGACTGTCCGAGAGAGATACTGTTTAGGGTGGTACAATAAGTTCACCCTTCGTCAGATCCAACGCGGTACTAAAATAAATACAAAATAGTCACTGAAAAGGTTTCTAAAAAAAAAATGCCTGAAGTCCTTACCTATAAACGTCAAGGCCTTTCCCAACTGTCTGACACTTTTTCAGGGGCACTCAGTCGCCGTAAGCACTGAAGAACTGTTTGAAGGTTTCTATCTGCAATGATTGAAATACACTGCTTCATTTGTGACATCAAAACAACTTTTCAAACATTATTGTGATTTACCCAGTTCCTCTTCATATGATTCCAGCTTTTGAGTAATTCTACGAAAGATGCCCAGAAAAAAAAAGTATTCTTTATTCTACAACATTCACCACATTATGTTCACATCAATAAATATTTACAAATTCAGTTTTACCTTTTGTCTTGATATCAGCTGTCTCATTGCCATCTGTAGTGAGGCAGGAAAGAAGTTCAGAGCGGCAGGCTCTAGTCTTTGCCATTGTGGCATTCATATCCTGAGTCAGTCTGTGGTTCTCCACCAGCTCAGCATGGACCCTTCTCCAAGCCATTTTATCCTCCATCAGGCATCCCTCCATCACAGTGCGCAGCTCTTTTTCCTGAGACACTTGACTTTGTAGGCCTTCTACTTCCTCACAACGCTGAAGAAATAGGGCATTACAAATCACATAAACTACATAAATGTGCTGTAAATTGAAATATAGAGCAGATTCTACTTTGTGTAACTGAATGGCCATTTCTTGCATCTCTGCCTCCAGCTGGTCAGCATAGGCTTGTTCTAGTGCATCGCTCGGGGGCCGTGCACTACTATGCCATCTCGCAATAGCTGAGGTCATCTTTCGTTTGGGTCCAAATAATCTGGAATATCAAAGTAAATTAAAATTTTACACAAGTAACATTTTATATATCTGGAAAAGCGCTATATTAAACTAATGCATTATTATTATTATTATTATATCAAACATTTTAAGTTCTTACGTGATTCCAATTTCTTTTAGGTCATTTTCAGTAAGTGTGAGAAATATTCTCAAGTCAATGTCCTGCTCCTGGAGTAAAGGGAGATATTTGGAGAAGCCAATCTGCTCCAGAAATTCTGCCAAGTCCTGCGCAAATAAAATGTTACATATGACAAACAGAGGGCAGACCATTTAGCCCAAACGCTGCCTTGCCTTGGGCCCTGAATAGGACGCTGCAGGACCAGTCTGAGAGTGTGTCCCACTGTTCGCTATGCCACTGCCATGAGCTGAATTATTTCCTCCATGGCGACTCTTGCCTTTAGAGTGATGGCCTTTATTTACTCTGCGAGAGTTGCTCTTTTTGCACTGGTCAGAGTCCTGAGGTGAAAATATGACACCAGTGGTTGCGGTCAGAAATCACACAAAAGGAAATTCAGAACGGACTGAGTGAGCTCACCTCATTACTTTCCACAGAGCCTTCCCACTGCAGACCCATAACATGAGGGAGGCCTTCACTGCTGCTGCTGCTGGTGCTGTTCCTCATGGTGGGCATGTCATTGTCAAAGAAGGGACTTTCATCTGCAAATGGCATAAGTTGATGCTGGTTCACCTCAACAAACATCACAGCATTTCTTTAATATTTGAAGACTGCACCTCTACTGCTGTTGCTCTGTCCATCCAACTCATTGATAGGGGAAGTCACGTCACGAAAACGAATGCCCTCACTTTGGTCTCTTATGTCATGAAACGCTTTGTAGCTTGGTGGAGCAGCTGGTGTTTCTGGTTAAAAAAAAAAAAAATCAAACACTTGGTCAGGACCAAAGCTCAGTTATGAGTTTATGCTTTGGTGCGTACCACATGGCTTATTGGTTCCAACTCTGAACTTGGCAATGGCCTGGGGCCCATCGTGGATGCTAACACCTTTGCTGCGAGTTCTGCTCAACCTTGGTCTTGGGGTGCAGCATCGGACTCTTCAGAAGAACTCACATCCTCAAAGTGTCCTAACAGTTTAGATCAGAATAAAGCACATATTGGCAGAATTATTATTATTAGAATGTCCTGTGGAGGGAGCATGTGTGAATATGGCTTTAGATTTTAGTCACTTTTTGATATACCTGGTTTTATCTTTTGGGAGCGTGAATCAATAAGGCTAACAATCTTGGTGTATCCGTACGCCATTGCTAACACACGGGCAGTTTCTCCTTTTGCATTTCGGTCATCAACTTTAACTTTCTACAAAATAAATAAAATATATAAATTATAAATATAAAACAGAACAGAATTGATAATGAATAAATAACCTTACATGATCTAGCAGGTATTGAACAATAATTTCATGTCCAGACGCAGCAGCCTCCATCAAGGGAGAGAACCCAGAGATGGGCTCCCTGAAAAGTGGAAGTGGAGAAGTAAACACTGCTGTAAAGAGCTGCTGGGATGATGGATGACACTTACTTGACATTGGCATCAGCACTGTTGTCTAGTAGGAACTTCACCATCTGTTGATGTCCCGTACTTGTACAGTGAAACAGGGACGTCCAACCGCGATAGTCCTTCATTTCTAACTCTGCTCCATGCTTTAAATGAATATGACCAATAGCAAACAATTAATATGTGCTGTTTTAAATTTAGAGCAATCGTATATTTTTTACAAAAGGGCGTGACAGGTCCAAGTACCTGAAGCAGAAAGTATGCAATGCTTTCATTTCCACAGCTTGCTGCTAACATCAAGGGACTGAGTCCTTTAGCTGTTGTAGCATTCACATTCACTCCTGCCTCCAGAAGCAAATTGGCTATGTTGTCATGGCCAATGTAAGCGGCATACATTAATGGGGTCCACCCTCCAACATTTTTTCTGTCCAGATCCACTTCACTATTAAGAAAACAATAATCAGTCAGATAAGATTTAGTTACTGATACCTCAATAATTAAGTGTGATGTTATTCATAACAATATTATGGGCATGGGGCTAATTTTATAAAATGAAACGAGATGGAATTTAAATCTTTCAAAAGAAAAAATGTCATCTCTGACCGGATGTCCTACATGTGACTGCACGTTGCCATGACAACAGCGCGCTCTTCTAAACAATATTTCTCGCTTACATTCTTTGGATAACACGGATAACACCCACTTTTTGATACACTCTGCAACTATGTCGTACTGTCCAATGGAACAAGCGGTGTGGAGGTCCAGCGGGACATCCAGCTCCTCAGGCCGCACCATGGACTCCCCCAGCCAGAGAGAGAGACTGGCCCCCAGCTGCTCTGACTCGCTGGCTTCATCACTGAGCTCAGACATCCTCCCCCTCTAGTGTCTGAAGAAAACATGCTGTTACACTTTGTTAACGTTGTTGTTTTACATTATGTTGATTTCGTAGTTTTATGAACAAGATATTTGACATGCAATGTCCAGTTGCAATGTTTTAGCCCCACACTAGCTTAGCTTCATCATCAAACTTTCTCCAAAAGGCTCGATAATTAACAGACACGAGTAAATGATAATGAACCACAGCTAAGAAATACACCATGATATCTACTTAAAGTTACAGGCTTAACACTTACAGACAGTTCTTTACCGATTTTGTAGCGGCTCAAACTTTTGTGTCACACTAATTTGTGTTCGAGTATCTCTGACCCCGCCTTTTCCTGCTGAGGGCACCCAGATTTCTACCAAAGGAAAAAAAAACTCTTGAATTGAGAAAAGGGGATTAAAATAGCTAACCTTTTGTTGTGTGAGTCAAGATTGGAAATGAGCAGTATGTATGACGTTACATTTGTTAATCTGATGTGAAAATGATTATATATATATATATATATATATATTATATATAAATAAATAAAATGAACACATCAGAATACATTTACAAAACAAGCCTTTATTTAAGACTGTGAATGTGTTATGCAGCTGGCTGATATTAAGATTCAAGATTTTTTATTTGTCAAACCATGTGAATGATTTGAAATTATATTTCTCTCATCCTTGATTGTGGAGCGGGGGGTGGGGAAGAGGGTGAGAGGGAGGGCAGGAAGTTCAGCTTCCCGATGGCATTGTGTATGAAACTGTTCTTCAGTCGACTGGACCTGGCCCGTAGATTCCGCAGTCTCCTCCCTGAAAGCATTACCTTGAAGAGACTGTATGATTGGTGCGTAGGGTCCCTGGTGATTTTGACGGCTTTGCGGGTGAAGTACATGTCCTTAATGGTGGGGGGAGGGGCTCCGCAGATCTTCTGCGCTGGAGGCTCCTTTGGCAGGAGGCAGTGCTGGTACCGCGCCACAGTGATGGAGCTGGTCAGGATGCTCCTTATAGTCCCTCTGTAGAAGTTGCACATAACGGAGGCTGGGACTCTGGCTCTTCTTAACTTGCGGAGAAAGCAGAGACGCTGATTACTTTTCTTGACCAGTGATGTAGTGTGCATGGTCCAGGAAAGGTTCTCTGTGATGTGCACACCCAGGAACTTAGTGCTGGTCACCCTCTCCACTGCAGCACCGTTGATTGTTAGAGGAGCATGCTGGACCCGCACTCTTCAAAAGTCCACAACAATCTCTTTTGTCTTCTCCACATTTAGAGAGATTGTTCTGTGTGCACCACATGGCCAGACTGCTCACCTCACTCCTGTAGTTTGACTCGTCTCTGTTGCTGATGAGACCCACCACTGTTGTGTCGTGTGCAAATTTGATGAAGAGGTTTGAGTCGTACTTTGGAGCGCAGTCATGGGTTAGCAGAGTGAACAGGAGGAGGCTCAGCACACAGCCTTGGGGAGCCCCTGTGTTCAGTGTGATGGTTCTGGAGGACTTTCCACTGACACGTACAGCCTGTGGTCTCCCCGTCAGAAAGTCCAGCAGCCAGTTGCACAGTGATGTGTTGATCCCCAGGTGGAGCAGTTTGTGTATTAGCTGCTGTGGGATTATAGTGTTGAATGCTGAGCTAAAGTCTAAAAACAGCATTCTAACGCAAGAGTCCTTTGTTAAAGGCCCTGTACCCGTTTTTTTATTTTATTATTATTATTACAAACAATGACAGGGAAAGCCACTCAATACGTTAGTTGTGTCCAAACACATTCCTAATTTTCCTAAGATATTTGTATCATCCCAATTCTTCACAGGGATGTGTTTAAAGGCACGTTTCAGAACTTGCAGGGTCACAGTGTTTGCCACGAGTTTACAATATACTAAAGGAGGACAAAACAAATTTTGTTCCACTATGAGAAGAAAAAATAATAATAAATCAGGCATAGTGCCTTTAGGACTCTTCCTGCTCACTGTAATCATCTGGTGTGCATCTATGGCTTAAAGACACGTAGACAAATTACAAAAAATTAAAGAAAAACTCCTCCTTTGACGGTGTAAAGACAAAGTTCTTTTCAGGTGCTGCTGTCAAATCATTGTTAGAGTTTGTGTCACTCTCTGATGTTGTAGCTTTAACGCCAGCTCTACGATGAAAAACAGACTTTTGGGTAGCTCTGACACAGCTCGGAGTTGTGCTGAAGCGGTTTCTGTTGGGAATGTTAGACATTTTACAAACTGACAGACTGAATTAACATGCAAATCTAAATACTTGATTTTAAAAGTGTAGCGCACCATTCTGAATAAGTTTCAATTGTTTGGATTTCTCCTCTTCCATTTTCTTTCTGTAGTCTCCAGCCATTGCTCTCATCACCTGTCTTTTCTTGACCAGTGGAGCTTTAGAGCTGCGCAAAGTCTTAAGGGCCCGTGATGCCTCTTCCTCTGCTCAAAATGATTCAATGTTAAGAAATAGAAAGTTATTGAAAAAGAAAAAGTAGTTCAACACCATAGAATTAAAAATGCACAACAGACTATTGACAATATTTCTGTGATTAAAAAATGAACGGAGAGACCGAACATGACATATTAGATTATTTAGTTTCTCCAAGCATTCATGTTCCTATCATGTTGAAAAACTGTCCAATAGGAAATCTAAATCAGAAATGTTAGTAGCTTTAAAATGAATATTTCAAGAATTGCTGCATTTGCCCAAAGGCTGATTTAATAACAAAAATGCACTTACTTTGTTTTGATGTAGCTTTGTGGGACATCATTCCCTGCTCAAGTTGCTCAATGCACCAGTCGAGCTGTCGTTGTAACTGCTCTTCTGTACTCTATAACAAACCATATTAATTTAAGTAATAGATTAAAAATACATATATACATATATATTTAAAATATTTATAAATCCTACAAACCAGTTCTGCTTTTTCACTTTCTTGTTCATCTGCAGTCGATTCAAGTGGCTCCTCCTTTGCATGTTGCCTTGTGCTTTGTTCTTTCCAGTTTTCTTCTTTTTCTTTTCAACTTTGATGATGCTGGTGTGTTTGGTAGGGAGCTGCTTTGTTGCACAGGAGGATTCCCCAGCTCTATGCACTGTTCCTTGTTTGCAGAAGAGGCAACTGAGATCTCAGTTGTGTCCATGTCTTCCTCTGGGTGATTTTTAAAGTTGAAGGCAAAACCAGAGCCCTGTCCAGTAAAAGTTAATTGGCTGGTCGTATGCTCATGCGAATATGAAGGTGCTTGTGCTTGGCTTTGAATGTCTGTACAAGTATCTTTGTTTTCTTCTTGGTGGAAATTGAATTTGAAGGAGTTGTCACTGTGAGTCCACAGTGGCTGCTGCTCACTCTTCCTTTCAGAAGAGTTTCTACATATGGGCTCGATATCTGTTGGAAAAAAAAGATAGTCTGCTGGAAAGTACAACAGCTAGCATGCTACATGTTCAACAGACAACTATTACACAACTGTACCTATCTTCAGCACTTTTTGTTCGTTCATTGTCCAGGTGTTCTTCGCATCAGACGAACGCCTAAACCACGTATCAATATATTATTTCGACCTTGCTCACAGATTTTGAACCAAACGACACAAGCTTGCTAAAAGGTTAAAAACTGACTGACTGGCACCACATGTGATACGTCCGACTGGCCCGCTTTTCTACTACACGTAGTTCCGCTTGTGGACTGTTGAAGAGAGGATACGTGGGGATAAGTAAATTCATTGTAATTTCGAAAATATGTATTAAATCTCCTACCTGCCACCAAAGATGTTTGCATAGGTCCAAGCCACTTTGGAATAGTTTGGCACTAAAATACAAAATGGTTACTCCTGCAAACTGCACATATCAAAACAGAAACATAACTGCATAGACCTATATGTTCCAATAGTTTGCTTATGTTGTGGCTCTATTTAATTTAGGTTACTCTTGTTCATTACTTTTTCTTTTTAATTTAATTTCATTCTGTTTTTTTTTACCAATTGCGTAAAAGCGGGGCTGCGTTTAACCAATAATAGAGACCAAGGGGCGGTCTCATACGGCTCTGCTTCTCAGGATATAAATAGCTCCAGCTTTCGTCCACTAAAGTAGTTCATTGCGCCGCCGAGGAGACCACACGTTGTCTGAAGAAACACAAACGACAGGTATTGTAGTTCATCTATTTGAGTGTTTTGGCTTTATTTCTAGTATCATCATGTCGTGGATAAATTATTGTCTTTCGCGCCTTTGATATGGATTTGTATTCAAATTGTAGGCGAGAAGGCGGTTTGTCATTAACAAAACAAAACGGTGCGCGCCATGTCGGTGGTTCGCTAGAGGTTCAAATGCCTAATGAAAGTTTTTGATTATAGAATATTACCAAGGCTTTAAGTGATTATAACTATTAATATGTTTTAACTCAACGTGTTGTATTTGAGCTTTCTACTAAACTGAGTAGTTTACGCGCTGTGGGAATAATGGCTACTGGCGCCATTTTGCAGCCGTTCATGCTAGCTTTAAATTAAGCTTGAGACGTGTGTGTGTCTCCTATGTTAATGGTGGCAACTTTTTGCTTCAGTTCTTTTTTTTTTTTTCTTTTTTTTTTAAATATAAAAGTTTAACTCAGATTTGGGTATAGCCGCCTGGCATCACAGTGTAAGCCATCCCCGCCAAAATTTGTACTCACATGAGTCTTCACCGCTTTTGTTTATGTAAGGTATTATCTTTGAAGGCGCCACATTTATGCTGCATACGTTCCTTTCATTGCCACCGCGCCGAAGAGGCCATACAAGTATCTTTCCTGAGTGGAACGGATGGCTCGATAATTAAAAATGTACTAGATGGGAGTTTGTTGACAGACTTTTTTTCTTTTCTTTTTTTTTTGCAGAAACTTTGAGTCATGGCTCGTACCAAGCAGACCGCTCGTAAATCCACCGGAGGAAAGGCGCCTAGGAAGCAGCTAGCCACCAAGGCCGCCAGGAAAAGCGCGCCCTCTACCGGCGGAGTGAAGAAGCCACACAGATACAGGTGCGCGTGTGACTGCTCTTATTGACTAAAAGCGAGGTTTTGTATAACTAGGCTGCTTTCTTAATGGTTTAATTTTTTTTATTTTTTTCCTCCACTCTAGGCCCGGTACTGTTGCTCTGCGAGAAATCCGTCGGTACCAGAAGTCCACAGAGCTGCTCATCAGGAAACTCCCCTTCCAGCGTCTTGTCAGGGAAATTGCTCAAGATTTCAAGACTGATCTGCGTTTCCAGAGTGCAGCTATTGGTGCTTTGCAGGTATAGTGGAGCTAATTGTGTTCTATGTCTCATTTTTAGTTTCTGTACTAAACATTTCCTTCTCTACAAATGTAGGAGGCCAGTGAGGCTTATCTGGTCGGACTGTTTGAGGATACCAACTTGTGTGCAATTCACGCAAAAAGGGTTACCATTATGCCCAAAGACATCCAGCTGGCCAGGCGAATTAGAGGAGAAAGGGCCTAAGTGGTTTCATTACGGGTGGTTGGGAGGGCTGAGGGTGTGGGTCTGTTTTTGTAAATCATACTATACCAGCATGTGTTTTTTTTTTATATAAATGTTTGTAGTTGTACTTTTGACTTTCTCCTAATCTACTGGTAGCTTAGAAGGTATCTGTATTGTGGAAAATTCACTGCCGCTCTCAGGTTTGACTCCATTAGTCTACCATAAATCATGTGTGCTTGTTTTTAAAGGATTCCTTGTGCTGTAAATAAAATTTTCCACTACCTCATCAATGTCTGAGTATGCATTTTAGATAGGATAAGTCTACGATTGTAAAATGCCTGTTAATCCCTGAAAATGAATGGCCTGAATGCCCAACATTTGTCATTTTGACAGCTGATCATTGATTCTAAAACCAATCATGGTAAAAATTGTTTCCACCTACACTGGGCACTAAAGTGCAAAACTAAATTCATTATGCAATAAACTGACCAACTTAACTGCAATAAATGACCTTATTCCAAGATTTCAACAGTGGCTGACCTTTATGCTAACATACAGCAATCAGGATTGGGAACTGAAATGAATTCAGTAATCTCGAAGTCTGATCAAGATTGTGACAAAGCATCACGGATCAAAATGAGTCCCCATTGAATTGGCGCCCTCTGTAGCTCGATATAAAATGAGTCTCATGGTGGGCAGGAATTTCCAGATGAAAAGGACCAAGTGACAGCTTGACTGGCATTACTTTCTGTGCTTGATACATGTATTGGTGCCTTAGCTCATTTAGTCCATCACCGCTATAGATACATTTTTAGCTCTATACACAGACAGTAGGCTGATGCAATCAAGACATTTACTCAGAATATATAAAGACAATAAATACATTAGTCCATTTTCGTTAGCTGGGTTTTATGCCAGGTTTATCTTCATCTGGTCGTAGACTGGGTAAACTTTCATGCAGAGGTTTGTCTAAATGTTCATCATCAGATCCCCTCAGTGCACACCAAATCAAAAAAGCAGTGAATATTAGGCTTATGGGCAGCACTTTTTGCCAGGGTCTTTCGAACTGACTGCCCATGGAGCGGTCCACTTTCCAGGTCCTGTGACTGGCCTTGCTTGTAGAGAACTTGATCGGCTCACTTGTCTGTTCATCAGGTTTTTTTGACACGGCCTCCAGTTGTGAGCTCAGAGCCAAGGGACGAACACTGCTCAGCCTGGTGAAAACAAACAAATTAGAAACACCTCATTTGACTCAACTACTTTACACTGTCATTGGATGACAATGATAGACTATTCATTGCCCAACTATGCAAGAAATGATTGGAAACTAATGCCACCACATAGTCTGAGTCTAGTACAGTGGTTCTCAAACTGTGGTACATAATTTATACTCCTGGTGATACTTGGGTTTGTTTCAGGTGATACTCTAGTTATCTACAGAAAAGGCAGCAGAGATCTATTCAGCTACTAAGCTTTTAAGTCAAGTGTTTTTTTTTTAATTTTATTTAAACATAGACACCCATTTTAGATATGGTTTGGTGTGCGGGGGTTTGTTATTTTGATGCTTAAAGTTTTTTTTTTCTTTGAAGTGACCGATTGCTCCACCTGGAGATTATATTATAAAAGCAGATAATAATAAAACTGAACTGGGATATAGTGTATACAAAGAGGCTCAACTCAGATATATTACAATTATTTCAGTTTTTGACGTGATCAGCATTATCACTGTCCTTGCCCACACACTTACTATGTGACTATCTCACAAATAGGCTACTTACCTCACTGTCGTGGTGTTGTACTGAAAGATTCCTCTATTCAAAGGAGCCCGAGTCAATCGCGTGAACACTCTTCCGATTGACCGAGACATCTTAACGGAGACGAGTACTGGACAAGAAATAGGGTACAGGGCAGAATAATACTGTTTATAAAACCATCCTTGGACAGGTCATGTAACTATCTGCTGTGCAACCACCTGTTAACACCGAAGAGAAACAAATTACTTTTCAAAGGTTCCTTCCTTTACTTGGTTCCTTTAAAGATTATTTAATGGAACCAAGTAAATTATTTAAATTTATTCTTCCCACAAAATATATTAGTATAAAAACGCCACTAACTAGAAGAAAATATTATTTTTGAGGAGGTGCAATTTACTATGGGATGGGGAGTGCAAGTTCCTTGTCGGTCAGTAAAAACAACTGCACATCCGAGTTGTCACGTGTCGCCCATGGTTCTTCACCACGCTTGATTGTGTTTATCTAAGTAAGTTACCCAGGAATTATTTGATTATATAAATGTGTTCGCTTAGTAATGTAGTTATATTAGATGCAGATATTATATGTAGATATTTCCACTGATACCCCCTCTTGTGTTTTTTTACCCTCTGTTTATGTTATGCTGGAAAGATTTTAACACTGTTTCGTGTTTGGCTCTTGTTTGCAGTCCTCTGCAATGACAAAAAATAAACAAGCAAACCCCGATTTACAACCTAAACGAAGGAAATTGGCTGTAAATGATCCTCCGGGTGACTCCATCCTTGGCCATGAGGCTAAAAAGAAAAGAAAAAAGGACAAGCTGGAGGTAAGTGGTGATATTTTTACAGCAACAAATTGCAAACAACACAGTTCATACTTTTTTTTAATTGACTCTACCTTTACACTTTCTTCAACAGGTTCCCTCAGAGATCACTAGTGCACCAATCAATGCAAAGGATCAAATTCAAAAGAATAAAAAGATTAAAAAGAAAAATCCAGTACCAGCAGAGGTAAGGTCCGCTTATGTTTTCAATGCTTTTAGATACTGTCGCTATTAAGTATCGATTAAGAAAAATTGTTCTATTCTTTATGCACATATTTACTTAATAAAGATGTATTTACTGCCCTTGTCCTTGGACATCCATACATAGATCGCAGGCTCAACTTAAATTTGGTAGCCGGCACAACAAAATGCAATCCAAATGGCTCCTGATATCATCCTTTGCGCTTTCTGTCTACCATGTCGAGTTTGATTTTCTTGTAATAAAGAACTCTATTCAGTAACAAATACCAAGGCCAAGCAGCAGGAACCACACAATCACTTCCAGCCACTGACTTGGGCGTTGTTAGCAAAGTAAAAGTGGACTTCATCTGCATGTTACACCCGAGCCACCACTAAAGACAACACAATCAGAAGAACGGATAAGAACCAAATGAGGAAACCGTGTGCTACATAGCGGTCTAAACTAATTAATTTCAAGAATAATACTCAGATGTACAAGTGCATGAGCGTGCACAGTGCTGCTTTGTCTGAGAAGTCCTTTGAATTGAAGACTGCCACCTAAGATCAAGTAGAAATCTGGAGAGGACAAGTGACCTCTGCCTTGACAACAGGGTTAGGATGTTACCAATGAGGCCATTAGTATGAACAGTATGAAGATAGTGCATGCACTGGATACGATAAAAATTATATGTTGTTGTTGTTGATCAGGATCTTTGGATAGATTGTGTAGAACAGGGGTCACCAACCTTTTTTCAGCCGAGGGCTACTTCAAGAGCATTGACTTGTTCGAGAGCTACCAATTAAAAACAAATCCTAAAGACTTGAACGTACACTGTTTACTTATATAGGATATTGATTGACCCCATATTATATCAATAGCTTTATTTTAAAGTCGTACAAGAACAGAAATAATTGTATTTTTAAGAATCAGATTCAAGAAAATGAAGTGTTAGAAAAAGTCTCAAGGGCTACTGGGCATGCCCCAAAGGGCACCACGTTGGTGACCCCTGGTGTAGAATATGGAGGGATTGTGAAATTGTTTTCCTTGACACCAGTATTGGCAGACTGTAAAGATTTAATTCACAAATTGAACATTTTCATGTATTAGTGCTGTTGTTGCATTTAAGGACCATATGAAAAAGGGCAATTTTTTCATTAAGCCTGTTGATAAAACGGTTATAGATGTAGTTTAAAAAGTGGAAATATGTAAATATTTCCAGGATATGTTTATACCAGGATATTTGCTCCTATAGACCTAATAATTCCATGATCCTAGTTATTCTGAGTTAGGTGTGAGTATAAGCAGGAATAGCACAGAAGACGTATATAAAAATAAGTAAACAGTCTCCATTATTTTGAACTTTTTAAATTTTATTTATCTGGATGATTTCAATAAAAAAAAAAAACTGTCTCATTCATATGCAGTAAAGTGTACAACTGTTTCAAATTAACTTAATGCTTGAAAGCCCCTGTTAATTGGACTGTAACCTTTGAATAATAATACATTTTACACAAATATGACAGTAGACAGGCAATTACAGCTGACAGACATTCTTACAGTAAACATAATTAAGGACAAATGTGTAATCTTCGATTAAAACTAGGTTTTACATTAATGTGACAGTCAAAACTGCTTTTTGTCCTAATCTGACAGTGTTCTGCACAAAGTGTAACATGACTTAATTTGGCATGTATAGCTTTGCCTGCACACAATCTGTAATCGAATGCACTTTTTTTTTCCTTGTGCAAATTATTCCCTGAAAGAACACTTCATTTAGCTCCACAGTCCGGCTGCACCTGCAAATGTAACCAGAGCAAAGTTTGACTATTCCGTTAGTAGCATTTCTATCTCTGTGGCATTTAGGTTTTGTAAGTGACTACAATGCTTATACACAGTGTTGGGGAGAATGCTTTGAAATTGTAATTAGTTATTGAATACTGAATGCTTGCTTTAAAATATATTTTGTAACGTATTCCGTTTGTTTAATCAGAGTAATATAGTACCTTGACATTTGGAAAGTAACTGTATTCTAAATACTCTCAAATGAAAGTGTAACTTTACCAGAATACAGTTACTCAAAATGAGTATTCTAAATACATGTATTTAGTTACTCCCCAACACTGCAAGGCGTACAAGGCGTACATTTTCCTAGTAATGTGATTGAAAAATATATATAAATGTTGTTCCTTTATGTCCCTTTTTCACATTCATTATCACTGGTCAGTATTGGAGGTGAAAGTCAATTAGTTGTATAAAAGTTTAATTTCAAGTGCAATTACAATTGAAACATATTTACTATAATGTACTACTTCATAAAGAGAATTTATCCCAATTAATTAAAATAAAAGTGTTTTTCGGGTTATTTAAAAGGAACTACTGGGGGTAAAAATGCTCTGGTTCAAATGTATCTTCTTTCATTCATGGTTCAACGTCTTGCAGTGTGTCTGAGATCTCTATCTGTGGCGCTATGATGTTGGGCTGTGCTTGTCCCGGCCTCTTGCAGCAGTCCTTCATTTGCCTCATCACTGTTCTGAGCGTTTCTCGGCTCTGCCTGTGCAGCAGCAGCACCAGTATCAAGCTGATGCTACTCCCTGAAAACAACACAAACTCGGACACATTCAGAAAAGCCACTTCTTTGTGGCTTAATCTGTTTTCTTTCTTTAACAGTGCAGCTCTCATCAGCGCCACACTGTAGAAAACCCCACAAATGAATAGCATTAAAGAAACGGTAACAAACACCGGGCCCTCCTCGGATCCCGACAGAAAACGTCCTTTAGTCCTCCATTGTCTCATGCAGCCTGCAATAAGGAGAGTCGACTGGATCAGAAATGGGACTAAAATGCTAGAAAGAGTTTAGCGACTGCATATGGGAGGCAAACCGGATCCATAAAGCATCCTCCCTCCTCTTCTCTAGGTCCACCAATGCCAGCCAACATTACTGATATGAGCAGAGAAGAAAGTATAACTAAAGTTATACAGACTCTTGGCCTTCTCAAAGACACGTGCGATGGCGGATCCAAGCAAAGGACATACGCCAGGAGCACAAGGACTAATAAACCACTGATGAATACCGCGTTTATTGTAAAAGAAAGGGCAGCACATCCCAACCCTGTGGTCCTGAGGTAGTGCGGCCTGTGGCCTACTGCATAAAGGGACAGCAGCAGTAGAAGCAACTGTGAGCCACTGAAAGCCCAAAGTAGACAGTCCAGCCAGGCCACTCTCCTCTGAGCTCTGAACGCCAGCACAAAGGCGTAGAGAAGAAAACAAGCCGCTGCAAAACCAACCGCAGACAGGAAGCTATAAACATAATTGGCCGTGGAGGTAATGTCGTTCGCTGATATTTTGTCCAAAAGATCAGAGTTCGATTCGAAGGTGGAGGTGGGGTTTTGAGTGGAGTTGTCAGTGAAGGTGACGTTGTAGATAAATGTTGGGCGAGTGTTTCCGTCTGCAGGCAGTGGGTCGGTGGATCGAAACGACTGGAAGTAGAGACTGCAGTTAGTTTACAAAGCATAGCTGTGTACAAGCCAAGCACTTTCTATGAGGCATGCCGTAAATGCCTCTCCTAAAAATAACTACTTTACTGTGTACAATTTCCATGCAAATTAGTTAAATTTAGGATTCTCTATTCACAACATGCCCCAATCATCACAATACACTTTGCTTTTTGAAAATCTAAAGAATCAAAAACAAATAATTTGGTGCTCAGGCATATAAAGAACCCTTTAACATATTTTATGGGTGTTTTGTTCATGTGAGTGATGGTACAGTAGCAGGTAAAGTAACAACAGTTGTAGAGTTATTTAAAAGGTAATTGTAACAGTAGGTTTTGGCTGCACAGTTGTTGATATCGACTTTCCATGTGCCCTTTGTAAGAATATTATTGGCTCCTTGTTCCATTCTAAGATACTTTTTCCAGATAAAGAGGAAGAGAAGAGAAGTGCAGGCTTGCTATTTTCGTAGTACTGACTTTCTCTGAAGCATATCTTACAAAGTCAAGCATTTCCTTCTTTGATAATTCACTTCACTCTTTGTTTTCGTATGAAAAACTTAGAACAGTCACTTTGTCCCCTTTGAGAAACCTTTGTCTGTTCAAGAAAACATATGTTTCCACTTACCATTTTCTGCTTAGCGTCTTGCTGACACTCTTCAGAACTACTCTGACGGTGATGCAATGCTACTGTATCTCTCCCAAACCAAATCACTGAGAACAATGCTTGTGCTCAGTGCTCAGTGCAGTGGTGTCTTTATTTTGGTGGGCAGAATACTTGCAGAATGACTTTAAGGACGCGTGATCAGACCGATTTCCCTCCCACTTTCTTCATTACTCCACACACCAAGAGCTGTTACATGAGAGCATACTGTGTCCCTTGTTCTTCCCTTGAGAGCCTATAAATTGCCTTCACTGTACCGTTTGCTTTTTTTTGCACATTTTTACCGTCGAGACTGCTTTCATAGACATATAGAAGTATGCATGCAAACATCAGATTTATTTAGTTGTACAAAGTAGTAGTGCAATTAGGTTCCCTTTTCCCTGGAACATTAATTAAGGAATCACATAATTATGAAATTATAAAATGATATCTTGGACACCAGTTTGTTTTAAACCAACACAGAAATGCATGATGTAAACACAGGAAATCTCTATTTAGAAGGGCAAAGCTACAGGAAATGATCCAACCAAAGCATTTGTCTGTAGCACAAACAACTAAAAGGTTTGCTAGTAAATGTTATTGTGCAAATGTTATTGTGCATGCATAAATAGCATTAAGCCAGAAACAAATCCTTTGAATAAATCACCTAAGATAAGACTGAACAGGAAGGTCTGTTAATCTTGATAACTGCCATTACTCTGTTTTACTTTGGTTTGACAGGTTTCAGATCCACCCAATGCCCAGAGGAGATTGTGCTCGAGGGAGAGGAGGACTTGAGCCCTGAAGAGAGGAGAGTGCTGGAGAGGAAGATGAAGAAGATCCTTAAGAAAGAAGGGAGAAAGGGGCTGAGGGAGCAGGGGGAGACAGAGTCCAGAACAGACACAGATGGACCCACTGCTGCAAAACTGGCTCTAGACTATCTCACATGGTAAGAGAGTAGGATAGTAGCAACAGTCCCAAAGTACCGAAGTACATAATATTAAATACTGTATGCTCTTCCTAAATGATTCTGCCACACACATACACTTAAAATACAGGTGCGTAGAAGAATTAATGAGTTATTACAAATCAAAGAAATGCCTGCAGTAAAATGACTGCTACTACTCCTATTACCACTTATGGCAGTAACAATGTAATAACAGTGGATTAACAGAGAATAAACATGACTGTTGTAACTTTAGAATAGAATCATTATTATTATTATTCCCTTTAAAAGCTTTGTGTCGAACAGTACATATAACCATATGTGGTTTTAACTTTGCAGCTGGGCTGAAAACCGAGGCAAGTGGAAGTTCCAGAAGACCAGACAGACGTGGTTACTGCAGCACATGTTCGACTCAGAAAAGGTAATGAACTCAAGTTAGAAACGGGAGTTTCAAAAGTTCCGTTTATAGCTTTAGCTTTCTGACTAAGGTTGCATCAAGGCAAGGCAAATGTATTTGTAGGGCACAATTCATACACAAGGCAATTCAAAGTGCTTCACAGTTGCATAAAGTTACAAGAAAACAGATCAAGTCAATCAATAACACAAAGTTAATCAATTACAGTAAAAGGCAAGAGTGCAGATGAAATACTTTCAGTTTTCATATGCACGTGTAAAAAGTGCTGTTTTCAGCCTGGATTTGAAACCTTGTCAGAGTTGAAGCCTGTTTCACATCCTCATGAAGACTGTTCCAGATTTTAGCTGCATGAAGCTGAAACGCAGCCTCACAGTGTTTATTATTGACTCTGGGAACCACCAGGAGACCCCTCCCTGAAGTTCTCAGGGCCCGAGATGGTTCATACGGCTCTAACATGTCGGAGATGTACTTTGGTGCTAAACCATGAAAAGACACAAGCAGAGCTGTTTTAAATTCTACTCTCTGAGTGACAGGAAGCCAGTGCAGAGACCGGAGCACTGGACTAATATGGTCGTATTTCCTGGTTCTTGTCATGACTCGAGCAGCAGCGTTCTGGATGTACTGCAGCTCTAACCGCTCGTTTAGAAAGGCCAGTGAGCAGGCCGTTACAGTAGTCTAACCTGCTGGAGACAAATGCATGGATGAGTCTCTCTAAGTCTGGTTTTGACACTATTCCTCTGATCTTAGCAATGTTTTTCAGATGGTAAAAAGCTGATGATGTTATTGCTTTGATACGGCTGTTTAAGTTCAGGTCCATGATTACTCCTAGATTTCGAACCTGATTTTTTGGTTTTAGAGTGCGAGACTCAAGGTGACTGATAACACTTTGTCTTTTGTGTGGGCCAAAAACAATTATGTCAGTTTTGTCTGAGTTTAGTTGGAGAAAGTTGTTTTGCATCCACAAACTGATCTTTTGGATGCAGTGACAGAGTGTATCTACAGGCCCATGTTCACCTGCCGTCAGTGACACGTAGATCTGAGTGTCATCTGCGTAGTTGTGGTACGACATATTGTTGCTGTTTATTAGCTGACCCAATGGAAGCATGTACAAGTGAATAAGGGTCCCAAGATTGACCCCTGGGGGACTCCACAGGTCATGGAAATTTTGACAAAGTACGTCCTGTCCTCGAGATAGGACTTGAACCAGTTTAAAGCAGTACCAGAGATTCCCACCCAGTTTTCTAACCTGTGAAGTAAGATCCCGTGGTCCACTGTGTCAAAGGCAGCGCTCAGGTCCAGCAGAACTAAAACTGAGACCTTACCTGCATTGGTGTTCATACGGATATCATTTGTCACCTTGATCAGAGCTGTCTCAGTGCTGTGGTGGGGCCTAAATCCTGACTGGAAAGTATCAACACATTGTATCAAACTAATGTGCATAGTGCATACAGTATACGTTATATAATTAGGGGAGTTTAACTATATTGTAGGTACACTGTTTGCCCCGCCCAAAAAGGTTCACACACTCATCTTTAGCTTTCATTACAGCATGCAGTCATTGAAGCATTGTTTCAATAAGCTTCTGTTATGATCCAATAACACTGGCCGGAATTTTTTATAGGAAAGTCTGCCCTCTGTACAAAGTGTTCTTAAAGGGATACTTTGGGATTTTTGACATAGGGCCTCATTTCCTAGTTATCCAGAGTGTTGTTGATGTCTGGAGATATTTTTTCTTAAATTCATGCAGTTCTTATATTTGAAGAGTCTATTTGCGCTAGCCTAGAGCAAGGCTAAAGCAGTTCTATGGTAAACGCTAGCCCGCATTAAAAAACAGTCTGACTCACTCCACAGTGCGCCTGAGGTAAATCACATATAACACCAGACTAACCATATAAATGTCTGTGTTAATAGAATAATTTTTTTAATAAAACTGACCTTGTATCACATGAATTACCGCATTTTGAGGGACTATTTTCTGGCAGATCACTCCGCCGCTGCGTTAGCTTACAGCCACGAAGCTGATGCTGCTGAAATATAAGTTATTTTAAACGCAAAATGGTTAAAATTAACCTATCGACACAGACATTTATATCATTAGTCTGGCGTTATAAGTGATTTACCTCAGGTGCACTGTGGAGTGCGCCAGACTGTTTTTTAATGCGGGCTAGCGTTTACCATAGAAATGCTTTAGCCTTGCTCTAGGCTAGCGCAACTAGACTCTTCAAATATAAGAACTGCATGAATTTAAGAAAAAAATATCTCCAGACATCAACAACACTCTGGATAACTAGGAAATGAGGCCCTATGTCAAAAATCCCGAAGTATCCCTTTAAGCATATCCCAAAGATTATCCATGGGTATAAGTTGTGGACTTGTGGTTGTTAATTGACAATTATGTTCTTTGCTCCCTGAACCTCTCTCTCACAATGTTAGCCCGATGAATCCTATCATCTTGGAATATTTATTTATTGACATTTTATTGGAGGATCAACCCCATAAGATGCATCGTCTCGTTTTTAAGAGGGTCCTCAGGATCACATCCAAAGAAAACAAAACAGCAGAGTAGATACACACATTAAATCAAATAATAAAGAACACAACGGTACAACAAAATCATTTAACATACCCATCCAAACACACACACACACCAGCTCCATCACAGAGGGAGTACAGTACAACACAAAATACAGTGGTTCCCATACCGCCTTTGCTCTGCCCGATCCTGTCAGATCTCAGAAGCTAAGCAGGGAAGGGCCTGGCTGGTACTTGGATGGGAGCGCCAGGAAGCCTGGGTGAATGTAGTGTGTGATTGATTGGTTGGCGATGGCACAGACTGGTAGCCTCACTTCCGTCAGTCTACCCCAGGGCAGCTGTGGCTACAACAGTGTCTTACCACCACCGAATATGGAGGGAATGAATAATGACTACAGTGTAGCGCTTTGAGAAACTTGGTAATATAGGGTTATAAAGTGCAATACAAGTGTAAGGCATTATTATTGTTAACTATGTTATGTATACCACTGGTGGTATTTGAAGTGGTGCTCTGAGTCGCCTGGAATTTTAGACTTTATAGAGGTTATAGAGATTCAATTTCTATGCACATCTAAATAGAAATGGAACCTCAAAACTATGAACAAATTGAATAATACCAAAAGAACAAAATTGCAGACTTAGCCACTCAGTTTTCTCTTGCCGTGTATGACATCACATGCATAAGCTCGATTCAGAGTACAGGAAAAATTTTAATTTATACTAAAATAAGGAATTTAAGTTGTCATTAGACATGGTTTAAAGACACATTTATACCCTTTTTAGGTCAGAATTTTAATCTTGGTGCCTAAGCTGGTGCTTAGGTCAAGCATTATACGAGGTGGGACTTGATGTGAAATGTTTGAGAACCACTGGTGTAACATATTTTATAACACAATACATTACATAGTGTCAAACTACATCACAAAGAAACCGTCAAAGTTAACACCTCAACTCAATAAACTATATATAATACATGCATACATACACACACACACCTATATACAAGTATGTATGCGTATGTATATACAATTAAGGAAGGCTAGAAACAAAGACAAGTATTCTGAAGGTGCGTTAACAGAGCAGTTCAGAACAAAGGAAAAGTCGTAAGGGAGCGAATGGATGCTGGAAGATGATTCCAGTTTCTAGGGGCCCTAACACAGAAAGCATATTTTCCAATTTCTTTTTTAACTCTAGCAACAATGAAGAATATCTGATCATTAAGCCTGTGCATAATAGAGAAAAATCCATTGAGTTAGTCTGCTGACCGCATTAATGACCACTTGTTGGTGCTGAACTTTTTTTGTCCAGGCAAATTATTTTAGACATGTTTTTTCCTATTCTTTATAATGCTTATATAATACTATTAGTATATTGATACAAATTTGTACACAGGAATCTATTGTCTCGTCTTCTGTTGCTATTCCAATTTAAACAAAAGATTTTGAAATCCAAATTATTAAGTCAACAATGTAGCCCATTCATCAAATGTCAACAACAATGTATGTTTCATCAGGTTTCAAATGACAAGTTTTCTGTGCTGCTGGAGTACTTGGAGGGTCTTCGAGGAGCAGCAAAGGACACCACCGTCCAGAAGGCCATGGCATTAGTTCAACAGTCTGGAGAAACGCAAGATGATACAGCCGTCCAGCAGAGGGCACTGAGAGCTCGGGAAGTCATTCAGCTTTTATCCTGACCCACCATAGAAGGGACTAGATATAGATTCAAGACTCTAGTGACTTGTGTTTTGGGGGAAATGTGGCACAGAAGAGGCATTGCCATTGTCCTTTCCTGTTCAACAGCCCCAAAAAAATCCATCAATACAGGTACATGTTTTGCCCTTTGAGACTCGAGAGAATAACATGTTGTTTGGTTAAAAGTGTTTTGTATCGTGTAATCCATGTCTGATCTATTCTGTCATCACTTTCCAAAATACTCAAGTTTAAAAACAATGAATATTTGGAGCTATTCAAAGGAACAGTTCTGTTGAATATACATTTTTCATTATTATTATTATTATTATGATTGTGTGTGTATAATTATAAGAAAAAAAACAATGTCCTACCACAATGTAAATAAAGTAATTTTGAACTGTACTTTACAAACACCCAAAAGCGGAGTTGACAAACATTTATTTTACGTACTACGTTTATTGCAATTTCTATTTGGCACCGTGTGTATGTGTATCTTAGTGTCAGAAGGGGAAAACATTATTTATTTATTTATTTATTTGAGCAGTGTTCTGCTCAAAAGGAGTGGGCCGAAGCCAAAGGCTTATGAGCGCCCACCCCAAAAATAAAAACGGTAACATTTACATTTAACAAATCATAAAACAACAAAGTTAAAACATTGTCCTGGAATGAAACCACTATTAAAAACTCTGCAGTCCAGTAAATAGAGCTTCTGTTTTTGGCATCAGTTTAGCACTAAAGATTTTTACAGTGGGTTGACGGTGCCAGTGTCTCCTCTTAGATGGTTGTCTTTTTCTGTTTCACTTTCTTGATCATTTTCAGCATCTTAAAATATACAAATGACACCAATTTTTACCAAGTATTCATCTTCTAATCTGAAATATGTCAGTTTACTGGAATAACTTACTCCGGTGAGGATCAAACGATATGTTGTGAAGGGTGAGGAGAGCTTGCAGTCGTTGAATCTCTTTCCTTTGTTTTTCAAGATCCTAAAGGTACATATATAGGTTATATGACAAGTTACAAATAATGTACAATAATGTTTTTAATAGAAATATTTTAAGAACAAACATACCTCCGTACACGTTTGTACAGAATTTTGAGTGTCTAAATTAAGTACTGGTTTTGGTGTGTCCAAATTCACCCTGTGACTCTTAAATAGGCCTGCATCTTCAAAAATGTCTCTTAACAAATTCCTGTACCCCTGCTGATCAAAATGTTAAGTGTTTATCTTTGTGGAATTTTAAAAGGATCACTGAATTATAATTTCACCTGGTCCGTAATAAGTTCCTCATAGTGGGCTTGTTCAGCTTCATCCCATTCTTTTTGTAATGTCTCAGTCAAAGTTGGATACACTTGAAATGAAGAGTTGAAAAAAATGTTTTTCAAACTAGTGTGATTCTGATGACTTGGTATGATTTTTAGGATTGTGAGTGTCTTACCGAGAAGAGCGTGTGGATGACAGACAAGTGGAGTTTCAAAAGTTAAAGAATACATACAAGTACTTGGCTCTGAAACCTGTGCAAGCTTGCTACTTGAACTACAGACAAGAATCACCTTAAAGAAAAGTATGTTATTAAATAAAACTTTAGACATAAAACATTTGATATTGTTAAGTGTGATAATAACCTTTGTTTCCCTGCTCTTTGTTCCACACGCATCACCTTCTCTCATCCACATCCCGGTGAATGTGTTATTTTCTATTTCCCACTCCTGCCAAATCCTGTAAGATAAAACAAATGCATAACTACTCTTGCATTTTGAATCACTGGTGATTTTTTAACAGCATCATACCCCAATATCCCACTGTAGGCATTCCATCTGAAAGTCTGCTCGTGCTGTGTGATATTGTGAAATGGACAAAACTCATATTTGTACCTGGAAGCACAGGTTACATGTTAGGTTCTTGCACCAACACAAATGTTTTGGAAAACATTTGACCTAAATTAAACATGGTAAGAGTGGAGAGTAGTTTGCATTCTTACGTTGACTCCATAAGAATGAAGCATTTTCCTGCCAACTGATGAAGATGTTGAGGGCCTTGAAAAATAATGATGATAGATAAATACAGTAGGTCGGTAGTAGGACTGCACAATATATTGTATCACGATATTAGGTGATGCAAGGAGCCACAAGCTTTCATCTGACTGAGATTAACACATTTTTTTGCAATCTCAGCCAAAAATAAACAATGCATTGAACTTATAACTGTGTGGAGTTTTTTTTTTTACTTAAACATGTCCTGATGTAGTGTTTTAAGTCTTGTTTTGACACAATTTGCTGAAAAAATTGTTACTAACCATTTGTATTTAATTAGAATGGAACATATTGTGTTATGGTTTAATGCAATATTATTGCGATATGCACAGCCATATCGCATATCGCAAGTTACTTCACTATCATTCAGCCCTAGTGGGTAGGTAGGTTAAAGCAGTATCATATAATAAAAAGCTGACACCAAAATCTCTCACCAGAGACAGGCGAAGGTGTCACTCTGGGCTGTAGTCTGTTTGCCTGAGCCATGAAGGGATTGTTCAGACTAAAAGAACCATGTAATCGGTTAGAAAATACTTATGTGTATAACATGATATTGTACAACATACCCGAAGGTGTTCGGCTCTTCAACAATTTTCATTTTTCCAGCAAATGCATAGCTCACTGTAAGAGATAAGATAAGATAATCCTTTGTTGATCTCACAACGGAGAAATTCACATTCACATTCGGCATTCAATAAGATCACTCAGGGTGTAAAACCAAGACAACGGATTCAGTCATTCATTGTATCTATCATATACTTGTCAATAAAGTATACATACAGATAAAAGATAGTCCAAGTAACCACGGTGTTAATAAACGATGTGTTATTCTGTAACGCCAATACATGACCACTTTTTTGGCAAACAGTTGAAGCTAAGGCCAAATGGAGCAACATTTCCTGCACGACTGGTCATAGTATCACGTGATCTGTCACCTGACCATAATAATCCATGCACATGCGCGTTTCCATTGAGACAGCGTGCTATGGTCAGGGGAACAGATCGGTACAAATCTTAACCTATAATGTCTGTGCTACAGGTTGGTTAAACAACTGAACTGATCCACTAGGTCAATATATAGCTCTAGTTTTATCCTCGCCAAAAAAATTGAATGTATTGCTTTAAAATATCCATTTGAGATAATAGTTGTATTAGCTAGTAAGCTTGTTTAGCTACTGTGAAAAGCATACTTGCATTTCATTTTAGGAAAGTCTAAACCTACAATATGGGAAGAAAGAAATCTGGTAAATATATGCGCTCTGACAATAAGGGGAAAGAAAAGAGACACAAAATGAAGGGGAAATCGTTGGAGACCTTCACAGAAGAAATGCACACTGCTTTTGAAGGTAATCTTCCGATAGCCAAAATTGAGTGTTAGAATTTCTAATTCATTTATTTTTGTTAAATTATTACTTAACTATAAGTCATACCAACCTTGCTCAGGGGTCTGAAACGTATTGGATCCAAAGAGCCATTTCTTTCTGAACATATTAAATCCTTAGCTGTAAAAACTATGGGCTGTGAGAAATGAATATAAGAGCTAAACCAGAACTACATCAAGTCTAAATGAGCATTGACTTCAATTAACACTATCACTAAATTATTTCCAAACCAGGACTAATTAAACTTTTAACAGAAAACCTTTTCTCTAGATAGCCAAAAGAGCTGCACATGGCTCTAAAACTATAGGCTGCAGGTGCCTGATTCATCAAAGTTGTAACAATGCAATTTTCCAAACAGCAAGTGTTCACCCTGAAAAAGGAGCAGAAGCCCTAGAAGTGAAACTACCATGTCCTCTGGCGATGTGGGACCTGGGTCACTGTGACCCCAAACGCTGCACTGGCAGAAAACTGGTTCGTAAACGTTTTGTCCGCAACCTACGTCTCAATCAGAGATTTAATGGACTCATTCTCAGCCCAATGGGTGTCAAATATGTGACGCCAGCAGACAGGTTGGTTGTGTGCTTTGCAAATTTACCCGACACTTTTTTAATTTTTATATTCATTTTCACTTGGAAATGTGTAAAATGTTTTACTTTTGTACTTGCAGAGAAATTGTGGCTCAGAATGGAGTAGCTGTAATTGATTGTTCTTGGGCTAAACTGGAAGAGACACCATTTCACAAAATGAACGGAACGCATCCAAGGTTATTGCCATACCTTGTAGCTGCAAATCCTGTGAACTATGGCAAACCCTGCAAGCTGTCTTGTGTTGAGGCTTTCGCTGCCACCTTCTGTATTGTGGGTACGGCTTCATCAGTTTACTTCTGTTTAAATTCTTTGGGTGTTTTTCTATAAATGGCATCATATCTGTGTGTTTTGCAGGATTTGAAGAATTGGCAGTTCTTTTACTAAATAAATTCAAGTGGGGAACAGTGTTTCTGGAGCTAAATAAAGTTCTACTTCAGCGTTATGCCGCTTGCAAAACGGAGGAGGAGCTATTGACGGTAGAAAAAGAATTTATTGCATATAAACCTCAGGAAGAGGAATTTGGTAAGTTTAACATATATTTACAGTCTTCCTGATGTAACTAGATGTTTCTATTGAAACAAAATTGTATTTTATTTCAGATCCGTTTGATGTTAACTCAGGGGTGGAATATAGAAATCTCAATAGACAACAGTGGTGAGTTTATTCATATGGGATGAGGACGATTTTTTTTCTGACCGTATTGATTAGTATACCTTGTCCGATGTTGATAACGTATATGTTGTATGTTTCTCCATTTAGTGCACCTTTAGAAGATGACTCGAGTGAGGAGGATACACCAGGGGAGGAGGACACTCCTGAAGAGGAAGCAGAGGGTGAACAATCAGATGATGACACAGAGTGAACACAAGAGAAACAGTCAACCTAAAACATCAGGGCGTGTATTTTACTTTTTTTTTTTTTTTTTTTACTTTTTGTTGTGCAAAGTTCAATTTCTGACAGCATATGTTACCTTGTCAGATGAATTCCTATCCTAATCATTACAATAACTGTGGCATACTGTGATCACAACAATACTGTCTTATTTGTACATGCACAAATGTCATATTTCTGTTTATGGGTTTTACAATTTTTAACTTGTTAATTTGACTTCTAGCATATGTCATGCTAGAAGAATTTCGGTTTGAGATAGCCCGCATTTAATTCTAACTGTTCATTATGCCAAAGATATCAAAGTGCATATAGTCTGCCTAATCAAATCAGACATGCAAATTTTACAAGGGATAGATTTGTATTTTTGTATGTAAAAGGAATGTAAAAGTATGTACAAAAAAAATAAAATAAACTTTTGCACACACTCAATCTCAGTAAATAAAGTCATTTGGAATTCTGAGGAACCATGTCTGAACAGACTCATGCCAGAGATGTATGCTTAATACTTCAAAATGAGCAAATTGTAATATCACCCAGTGAAGTATTAGTCGTAAAGCGAGAGGGGCGGACACGGCGGGACTGGTTGCTGACTGCTGTCCTGCGGTAACATTGTTGTGGAACGACGTCACAGCTCGAAAATGAAGGCACGGAGGCAGCCATTACTGGAGCTTCTCTGATTATTTTATTCCAAATAAATACGTTTGGAAAATTCCCATGGCAAGAGCCACAAGCCAGCTGGTAAGGGATTAAACCTGTTCATAAAATACACTACGAAGCCGGTGTTCATAGTGAACGATGTGATGGCTGTTTGACAACAAATAGTTAGGTCGGGCCTTCCTTGTGAGTAGTGCTAGCTGCCACAGACCGTTTAGCGTTACGACTCAGTAGTAGCTTGGTGAATTATGATAACACTCTTTTTCTAACGATGTCGTTTGTTTTCTTGGACTCATAGTAGTTACATTAGTTTATATTTTCAGAACAAAATAATAATACGACTTATTTATTAAGACTGAGGCATTTTATCCTTTCGCACTGTAGTTAGGCTAATGCCCCATGTTGGCTAACGAAAGCTAAACAGGTTGGCGCTTTCGAATGATTTTCCGTGTAGCGTTAGCTTCAGGGCGACCCATTAGTTTAGATGAGTCGAGATCTAGTTTATTCTTTAACACCAGTTGGTAAGACTACAACAGTAATAACCATAACGTTTCTGTTGTAGCTATGTGCCCGAAAGAGTAGTTTTTTCCTGTAAAACAATGGAGTGAAGGTGACATGCAGGCGGCTCCAACTGTTAGCTACATACGACTAGCAGATGCTAAAAGATTTGCTGTTGGTGATAAGTTTATGACTGTCAGTGATGACTGGCTTTATTTGACAATACTCCAGTAGCCAAATTTAGCTTTGGTTAGTAACCGAAAAGATACTGTTCATTGGTCAAAACGCAAACTAGGCACCCAGAATTAAGTTAACAGTTGATATGAAGTGACACTATACGTGGACACGAATTGGTGGCAATTAACTTCAAGTCAAGTCTCGAGAAGGCAACTAAATGGCCACACCTTACTTTTGAAATAGAAAACATGACGCTGCTTTGTTGTTGGGTGTTCATGAACCTTACTAGCAATGCTTTTTGTAATTCACTGGTTTGGATTTCAGAGCTAACAATATCTCAAACCTTACAGCCAAGTTCCACGTGTCTTTCATAGCATTATAAAGTACTATAAAACAATAACAGTTAAAATCACTGAGAGTATGTGACCCTTATATTTGGCAATTTCTTAACTGTTGGGTGGGATCACCAGGTAGAGGAAGCTGCTTCTTCAAAACTGTTTGCATGTTCTTATCAATTTAGACTTTCTTCTTCTTTCTTTAAATTGTATCTAAAAGTAAGATTTCATATTATTCACTTGGTTGTTTTCTTATTTATTTATTTTTGTCTATTAGACTTTATGCAAATAACATTGTATATTTCAAATACATTGTAAATATTGCCATTACTCTCTTCTTTCAGTATGATGTTGTGCCCATTCAGTCGAGTGTTGTCATCTGTTCCTGCTCGCATCCATCAATGGTAAGAACCAACTCAGACTCCTGCTCGCCACTTGCTATCCCAGGCGCACGCAGTAGCCACTGTCCCAGCATGGAGGGCTCATCTTCGGAGGCCTGTGCTGTAGGAGCATCTGCCAGCAGCAAGGCCTCAGACCTTCGACCACAACCAGCTGTCCAAACCCCTCAGCCACGCAAGAAGAAACCAGAGGACTTCAAATTTGGCAAGATACTCGGAGAAGGCTCATTCTCTACCGTACGTACCTAACATTCCACATTGGATTTTAATGTAACTGGGGTATATGTTGCTACTTGCTGACATTCTTTTGATTAATGAAGTTGAGTGAGTCATTTGTCCCAGGTAGTTTAAAAAATGGATTCTCTACAACATAAAAATGCCTTTTTCATGTTTGCTAGGTTGTTCTGGCCAGAGAGCTGGCAACAAGCAAAGAATA
Organism: Neogobius melanostomus; assembly: GCA_007210695.1. Taxonomy (NCBI): domain Eukaryota; kingdom Metazoa; phylum Chordata; class Actinopteri; order Gobiiformes; family Gobiidae; genus Neogobius; species Neogobius melanostomus. The sequence goes on from VHKM01000156.1 coordinate 96,870, forward strand.
TGCAAGTACGTAATTCTTAGGTGTTTGAGAAATCTTTTACTTCTGCGAAGTTAAGTGAGTTTTTGGGAACACTAACATTCTCTTTCTTTTCAGTTAAGATCTTAGAAAAACACCACATTATGAAGGAGAAGAAGGCCCAGTACGTGAAGAGAGAAAGAGACTTGATGTCAGATCTAGACCATCCATTCTTTGTCAAGCTTTACTTCACATTTCAAGATGAGGAGAAATTGTGTATCCTTTTTATATGCGGTTATATTACGATTTTTACATTGTGGTTGACGAAGGCAGAGCTAAACAGAAAATCAGTGGTTCAAATCTTGCTCTGTCTCATGCTGTAATGTCACTGGGCAAGACAATTACATGCTACTTGCAAGTCACTTTGAAATTGCATAATCATTAAATCTTTTTACCTTAACTTCATTATTTCTAGATTTTGGTCTTAGCTATGCTAAAAATGGCGAACTCTTAAAATACATCCGCAAAATTGGCTCATTTGATGAGACTTGTACTAGGTTCTACTCTGCTGAAATAGTCAGTGCTCTAGAATACTTGCACAAAAAAGGCATAATACACAGGTATGACTCTACCACCCATTTTTATTTGTGTATCACTGTGTGTAAATTTGACTAGATTGCTCTCGAATCTCATTATTTCAGAGACCTGAAACCAGAAAATATTCTTCTAAGTGAAGACATGCACATCCAGATAACAGATTTTGGAACAGCAAAGCAGCTATCGTCTGATAGTAAACAAGGTACAACATCTGCATCTGCTGAGTTAAAAATACAAAACAGTATAATTTATGGACCTACTTAATGTCTCCTTGTTATTGTTTTGCAGCTAGAGCAAACTCTTTTGTTGGAACAGCACAGTATGTATCTCCAGAGCTGTTAACAGAAAAATCTGCCTGCAAAAGGTACTTGTTTTGCTGTGCTCTGAATTTTCTGTTTCTTAATTTTGTAACATGAGTATGAAAGTAAACAAAACAATTTTATTTTTAAGCTCCGACCTTTGGGCTTTGGGATGTATTATTTATCAGCTGGTGGCTGGTTTACCACCATTCAGAGCAGGGTAAGGAAAGATTTATCTAATTTTTATTTATCTGCATATGTTTTCTTGACAAAAATTCTCATAAGCACCCTTTTCTTTCTATTGCAGAAATGAGTATCTAATTTTTCAGAAAATAATAAAGTTGGAATATGAATTCCCAGAGAAATTTTTCCCAAAGCCAAGGACCTTGTTGAAAAGCTTTTGGTATGATATAATTTGTTCCCATTTCTTTTGGTAGCTTGAACACATACCATGTGGTATTTTAATGCGTTCTTAAATACTCATTGCACAGTCACTGGACCCCTCTACGCGACTTGGTTGTGAGGAGATGGGAGGGTATGACCCTTTAAAGCAGCATCCTTTTTTTGACACAATCTCCTGGAGTGATCTTCATCTACAGACTCCCCCAAGCTTACGCCGTACCTGCCAGCCATGTCTGAGGATGACGAGGACTGCTATGGAAATGTGAGATAGGCCATTTTGAATTACTGTGTTCAATGATCTGTTTTCAAAATGTCTGCTTAAGTGTACTTATCAAACCATTTCATTTATAGTGTATTTTTTTTCTTTTTTTTAAGTCATACTTCATACTTTCATACTTTTCTCTATAGTATGATGACCTCCTGAGCCAATTCAGCAACATGCAGGTGGCTCCCTCCAGCTCATCGCACTCCTTGTCACCGCATGATTCAACGCCGCCACAGAGGTCCAGCAGTAACATTGAGCAGTACATCCACGACTTGGACAACAACTCCTTTGAGCTGGATTTGCAGTTCACTGATGAGGAAAAGCGGCTACTTTTGGATAAACAAACTACTGGAAATCCTTGGTAACACATCTGTCCTGTATTGGTATAATATTGCATACAATATTATTTATAGTCTTTTTCATTGTCATCTAGTTTTCCTTCATGCTTTTAAGTGTAAGATTATTAAATGATGTAATATTTTGTTTACAGGCACCAATTTGTTGAGAATAATTTGATCCTAAAAATGGGCCCAGTTGACAAACGAAAGGTTTGTGCTTGTTTTGAATAATTTAAATGACGTTCTCCCTCACATTGAGGGAACGACGATTTCCTGTTATAATTTTCCACAGTGTCCTGTTTGTGTTCAAATGTTCTGCAACTTGTTCTAGGGTTTGTTTGCTCGACGGAGACAGCTACTTCTCACAGAAGGACCACACCTATACTACGTGGATCCTGTCAACAAGGTTCTAAAAGGAGAGATTCCTTGGTCCTTTGAGCTTCGTCCTGAGGCTAAGAACTTCAAAACCTTCTTTGTTCATACGGTATACAAATGTTCAGATGTTTGTCCATGTTTACTTTGACTTACTGATGCATGTCCCTCTTTTTGTGTTTAACTTGACTCATGTAATTTTCCATTTATTTATACATTTGTCTGTTTGTGTTTTAGCCTAATCGAACTTATTATTTGATGGACCCCAGTGGAAATGCAGACAGGTGGTGCAAGAAAATCCAAGAAGTGTGGAGAAAGATCTATCAAAGGCATCAAAACCCAGGGCTATAGGAGCGGCGGCATTCCTCTTGTGGCCACACCTCGTTATCTCTATGGCCAATCACTGAGCAGAGTAACACCTTCTTTAGTGCCCTTCATCACCGCAATGTAAACAAACTCTTAGAGACGCTGGCATCTAAACCTTGTTTGTTTTCCTGACTAGAATCATGGGAAACAATTCAATATTGGATTCAGGGTTGCTTTGCTTGTTCTTTGTGCTCTGTGTGAGGCTTCTATTGCATTTTCCATGTATGGATGATGATCAGACAACCACCATGCACATCCACTTTTTGTACTTTTTGCAGGAGAAATCAGAAGGGCAAGCTTGTCCGTTTAGAGGCACAAGCTTGGGTACTGCTAGGACTATCTTCAATATAAGGACTGGTTTACTGCTTATATTACCATGTAAATCTAGCTTCTATGAACCAGAGCCCATCCCACTATCTTATATCATATTCAAAATGTTAAATACAAGCTCTAATCATGCCCCTCTTCTAATGAATATACTCTGTAGTTGTAATTGAAACACTAAACTCATTCAGACCGTTTTAAGAAATACTATTCTGTGACATGAGTCTGATTTGGTGTTCATTGCGATTACCAAAGCTACTATGGGCCAGAAAACATACCACTTGCTTGTACTTTCTAACCATAACTCCGTTATCTTTCCTGCATGATCAGCTTTGTAGCACAACCTTACCCACTCATCTCTCCTCTGGCACTGAGGATCTAGTTTAAGTTTTAAAGGTGGGTATTTGTGAACATGAAAACATTCTTTGCGGTGGATTTATTTTTTATTTTTATTTTTTTCTTATTCCATAAACTGATGGAATAGTCTTCTCATGTTCTCTTGAAAACAATATCTTGTGTGCTGACCACCACATGCTGAACAGGAATCTTTCATTACATCAACACACTTGTTTTCAGAAGCAATCAAAGCAAAACTGACCTGGCCCAAAACCTTCTAGGCTCTCAGTTTTCAATGTGACAGTGCTCATGTAAGTTCTGTTTGGCCCGAAAGAAATTAAAGCTGTTGATTTCATTTGTGCGCTTGTTTTAGCAATACGTATTATCATAGTGCTTTTAACTTTGGAAATATTATTACCTTCAGATCCTCTGAAAAGGTCCTCTTCCTTCGGCTGCGTCTGTGTGAGGTGTGACTGGAGTGTAGGTGGTAGGACCTTCTGGCCCCAGGCCACAGGGTCATTGTGGTGGAATGGATGCCAGTTTAAGGATTATGTCTGATCCAAATGACCGATGAAATTGCTGTATCTGTCTATTAAAGTCGGGGGACTTGCTCAAGCAAAAGGGTGATCCTCCGGTCAGAACATTTTTGAATCAAGTGGAGGGCAGTCAGTTATATTGTATATGGATTATTCAACATGGCTTGTAACTGACTAGAACTGTGATGTACAGATGATGTATTATTAAAATCTGAAGCAAGTAATGCAATGATAGGAGACAGTTTTTGTATTTTTATTCTTGTATAAGGTTATTTGATGGCTATTGTTTAGCCTCTAGTTCACTTTGTGTTATTTAAATTCTAATATATGAATCATATTTGGATTGAAGTCATGTTCAGGGGCCATGTTGTGTATGTATTGAGATGTAAAGCCTTTGAATGTGAATAATTATTGTAAACTATAATATTTTACAGCGTTTTCTTACTATATCATACATTTTCTATTTGCTCAGTGATTTAAACATTCTGATAATTTAATGAGTCTGTTCATTCTCTTGATTATTTGTTGCTCTAGGTCAGTAGATGTTGAATGATGAAATTTTCCACTTACTGCTTGGTAGTCAAGTAAATAAAGCATGTAGGGATATAGGCATACAGATAAAGCCATGTGTCCTGTCTTCTGTTAACAGTCAGTCAAGACACTGTAAATTCAGCATTGAACGACGATGGCATCTCATATTTTGCAGCATGTAAATAAACGTAACGGCCCATTACCAGTGCGTTGTGTGGTGAAATTACTTTTTAAGCAGCATTTGCACCATAAATGAAGTGTAAAACGTACACACACAAAAAAAACTATAACACCAATTCATAACACTTCTAAATATATGAAATAATCAAAGAACGTCGATTATTTAGTTCGTATTTCTATATTTCCCGCAGTTTATGTGAGTAGACACGTTTCAAAGTATATGTTTCTTCCTTTAGACTAGCCTACTACTGAATGAAACTCACGAGCATGCAGCACATTCTAGGGGCCCATTTATCCTGTGGCCCCGGAATGATTACGCTTTTATCTGCTTAGTTACATTCCACACACTTGCGCGTAAAAAGGATCAAGTGCGCGTAAAAAGGATCAAGTTTGAATCGCCTCGTTCATGTCGCTGAAATCATTTGTGCCGCACAAAGCGCATGTGGTAGTAGGAGTGGCCGAAGATCCGCTGCTTTGCATGAGTCGTGGTTTAGCCGAAGTTGGTGTCTGCTCTTCAGAAATTTCCTCTTCTCGTCAGACGGCGTTGAGGCGGAGGAGACGCGCAAAGGGAGATGGCCGAGAACAGCGCCGAAGGAAGCGGCTCTTTCCACCGCAGATGTGTGGCCCATTCCTCGGCGGAGAGAAACTGCCTCGGAGCGTCCAAATGGATTCGCTTAAACGTCGGGGGGACATATTTTTTAACAACAAGACAAACACTGTGCCGAGACCCCAAGTCATTTCTGTACAGACTGAGCCAAGCTGACCCCGAGCTAGACTCCGATAAGGTAAATGCTAAGCTAGTAGAGCTAGTTTGTGTTGCTGTACTTTGGTTTATTTTAACAGATAACAAATTAAGGTAAATGTTACGTTGCGTACTATACTTGAGAATGTACGGAGCATGACGACACTGTGCTAGGCTAAAGTATGTCTTTTTCTATTTATTTTTCGCAAGTGTTGTCTTAGCTTTGAGCTAGCTAGATTCCGACAGTAACCACATGATATATGATCTCGCTCTGTTGTGTGCGGCTCTCACTTGGTTTTCCCCCGAATGCTCAATATTTGACACAATGAAGTTACTATTGTGCATGTTTTACTATATTTAAAACATATTAATGTCTTGTAGCTTTATAAATATGGTTTCATTTTTAATGAGTGACAACTGTTCAGACTCCACAGCTCATGGAAACTTTCTTCCAGTAGGACATTGATTGCATTAGCATACGTCTTGTTCCCCTTCTATGTTTCAGATGTCAAGTTTAGGGGCCATATTATATTTTTCTCTGAACACTTAACAGAGATTTGGTTACTCTCATATCTGAGCCTATAGTTGTTGTTTGTTTTGTTTTTTTACATATTTAATAATATGTCTGTGGTCTCCAAACATTTACCCTCCTCTTCATTGTGACCTAAATACTCCTTATGTGATTTCCCCGTTTTAACAGAAGCTCTTTTATTAAGAACATACCATTGTTAAGTGGGGAGAGTGAGGTGTTGCTGATGCCTGTGAATGAAGTCACTCATCTCCCCTGAATGGCCTCATTTTTCCACAAACTGCCTTTGCTCTTTCCCATCTGCAGCTTGAATACCAGCATACGTGCTTTAGGGGCCCCTAGCAACCTCACAATACACTGCCTTTCATTATTTACTGCCACATATTTATTGTTCTCAACTTGTAATCAACTAACACAATGTAATCTCCTCTTAATATAATCTCTTTATTCTATGCACTGGCCATGGCCCGTCAAATTTCAACGCAAATAACTTAATCTCTGAATAATCTGCTTGGTTTTCAGTTTATCCTTGCATGAGCATCTCGTCAGTCCGTCCCAATCCCTTGTCTTAAGTGCATTTTAGTCTCTTAAGCCAGTGTTTCCCAACCAGGGGTACGCAGGGGGGCATTATTTCAGATTAAAAATAATGGCACGGAATAGTATTTGAATAATGAGAGTTCATTTACATATTTTGTAGTAAAGGTTTGAATTTGAGAGTAGCACATTTTAGCACAGCGCTAAATACTGATACGTCTCAGTTTAGTCTACAGATTTCTAAATAGACCCTTGAAGTAGGGGGTGCTCAAAGTATAAAAACTCTCTAAAGCCGCGACACTACCTCTCTCCCGTGTTCTTCAAGATGGACATTAAAACAACAGTTTGTTTCAACACTTTTAAGTGTTTCCTGTGTGAAAGCGACCACCCGAGCTGATGTCAGATCAGGAGGGCGCAGTGTTATGTGTCTCAGTCACGCAGCCTGACGTGCTTCAGCGGGACTCTTGAGGAGAACTGCATTATTCATGCAGTTGACTGCAGTCTCTTTTACACATTGGGGCAGAGCAGGAGAAAGTGGACCATCTCGTCACCTGTGACAGTGTATGCTCTAGTTGGATGTATTTAAAACCGTTTGTCTCAGAACTGACAAATGCCACTCATAGCTGTCATGTTGGTGTGATATTGTTGAGTGCATAAACTTGCCACGTGCAAGTGAGTCCCGTGCATATTAAAATGTGAAAGTGCTCACACGAGTGGTCTGTTATGCACATTTGAGCCTTCGAACTACTTCACTCAAGTGAAAACCAGGCTTTCTGCCTCTGAAAGCCACATACATTTTTAAAACACGCCATCTTTCTTGTTCCTCCTGACATCTGATTCTTTTCATATTCATATCCATTTGCCGCTCAGAGGTCCTCTCTCTGGTGTGTGTGTGTGTGTGTGTGTGTGTGTGTGTGAGGGAAGCAGTGCTGGGGTTAATGCTGGATTCAGGTTGTGTGTGTCATGCCTGAGCACACTGGGAGGAAACCTAAATATTTAACGCTTGTACGTCTCTGCTGCGGAGTTCCTCGTTCTAAGTGCTCAGCAGGACGCTGCAGTGTGCTCCTGGTGAGGCAGGTGTGACTCTTGACTGATCCTATTGCCCGTATTAGCCCAGTAATTCTTTGCTGAGGAGGTTTTTTGCAAATTTGTCTGATGGAATGTAATGAGTTAGTACTAATTAATCTGTGGTTAGTTTTGTAAAAGTGCAGGTTGTGTCTGTAAAATAGGAGTAGTTTAGTGATTAGGATCACTAGCCACATCTTTTGGCTGCAGTTCTGCTGGGTAGTAGTGCTTATCTTGGCCACACCATGAACACCACACTGATGACACTTTATTCTTCTTCCTTTATAACACAGTATAATATCATAGGGGAATGTTCCCATCTGATTAGAAAAGTTTATAAAATGTGTGTGTTTTTTTTAATCTAAACAACCAATCACATGGCAGTTGCTTCAATGCATTTAGGGGTGTGGTCCTGGTCAAGACAATCTCCTGAACTCCAAACTGAATGTCAGAATGGGAAAGAAAGGTGATTTAAGCCATTTTGAGCGTGGCATGGTTGTTGGTGCCAGACGGGCCGGTCTGAGTATTTCACAATCTGCTCAGTTACTGGGATTTTCACGCACAACCATTTCTAGGGTTTACAAAGAATGGTGTGAAAAGGGAAAAACATCCAGTATGCGGCAGTCCTGTGGACGAAAATGCCTTGTTGATGCTAGAGGTCAGAGGAGAATGGGCCGACTGATTCAAGCTGATAGAAGAGCAACTTTGACTGAAATAACCACTCGTTACAACCGAGGTATGGAGCAAAGCATTTGTGAAGTCACAACACGCACAACCTTGAGGCGGATGGGCTACAACAGCAGAAGACCCCACCGGGTACCACTCATCTCCACTACAAATAGGAAAAAGAGGCTACAATTTGCACGAGCTCACCAAAATTGGACCAGTTGAAGACTGGAAAAATGTTGCCTGGTCTGATGAGTCTCGATTTCTGTTGAGACATTCAGATGGTAGAGTCAGAATTTGGCGTAAACAGAATGAGAACATGGATCCATCATGCCTTGTTACCACTGTGCAGGCTGGTGGTGGTGGTGTAATGGTGTGGGGGATGTTTTCTTGGCACACTTTAGGCCCCTTAGTGCCAATTGGGCATCGTTTAAATGCCACAGACTACCTGAGCATTGTTTCTGACCATGTCCATCCCTTTATGACCACCATGTACCCATCTTCTGATGGCTACTTCCAGCAGGATAATGCACCATGTCACAAAGCTCGAATCATTTCAAATTGGTTTCTTGAACATGACAATGAGTTCACTGTACTACAATGGCCCCCACAGTCACCAGATCTCAACCCAATAGAGCATCTTTGGGACGTGGTGGAACGGGAGCTTCGTGCCCTGGATGTGCATCCCACAAATCTCCATCAACTGCAAGATGCTATCCTATCAATATGGGCCAACATTTCTAAAGAATGCTTTCAGCACCTTGTTGAATCAAGTGTGTGTGTGTGTGTGTGTGTGTGTGTGTGTGTGTGTGTGTGTGTGTGTGTGTGTGTGTGTGTGTGTGTGTGTAAAACCAAATGTCGTGGGTGATTGTGATCAGATATTTTAAAAATAAATGGTTTTATGTAGCAAATTATTGATAGCATCGCAAACAACAAAAACGTATTGCTCTGTCACTGATATTATAAATTAGGAATCAGTTTAGTACTACAGGCATCAGAACAAAAAGGTTTTGATGTGAAACCATGGTAAAACCAAATGTGCCAGAGTTTAAGCATTTGTGTACGGAGATTGCCTTTTTGATAAACTCTGCATGCGCTTGTTGGACATCATAAAGTGAGGGCGGGTCACACGTCGCAGTGGTATTTCCTGCAGAAGGATGTGCTCTGTATTGTCTGCAGGGGAAGAGTGATAAGGTTTATTTGCCACATTTTGTTGTGTGGATCCCTCCCTTCTAATTGACCTGTGTTTACACTGTGTTCAAGTGGTCTTCTGCTGAACTTTGGAAACACACCAAATATCCTGTCTCTATGGGGTCTTATAGTGTTTAATACTTCCTCCTAACCTTGTGTTTACAATCTTTACAAACATGTTCTGAAATACTTGTTCTTGTATTAGTTTCTTGCATCTCTTAAATGTTAAAAATGTGCTGTGCATCAAATGTTAATTTTAAAACATTTAATCGCTTCACTAACATTTGAAAAACAATTTCACTTAGATATTTCTCCAAAATCGTGCAGCTTTTATTTATCTTAGTTTGCAGATCATTTTTTGAACTGTGTTGGTGTTGTTTAAATGAACTGATGAATTCTGCTGTGTATTTGCACTTCTTCTGTTGGTGGTTCACCAACTGCTGTTTGTTGCTGTGAATCCCAGCTTTGCCTCCAGAGACTTTTTTGAATGACAAAAAGATCCCTTTGTGCAAATGACCTCACACTTAAGCTATGAAATCGGCTAAATCAGATAATTATTTACAGAGGAAATGCTCACTTGTTATCATATTATCACAGCATTTCTTTTCTGTTTTTTTTAGCTAATCCATCTTAAACGAACAGGACAAACTAGTTCATCACTTACGTAAAGTGCAGTAGTAACATTTGTATGAATGATAATCTTTGCCATTTAAACGAGAGAAGATGTAAAAAATATTTGCTGCTTGTGTCCAGGTCATGGTGATATAATAAACCTTCCATTAGTAAAATGTGCTCAGAGATTTGAGCTATGTTTAGGTTTGGTGCTGCCTTTCTGGCCCACCTGCACACGGGCTTCATCTGGAGGGAGTACAGAAATATATCAGAGACAGAGTTTGAATCCACTGGGGTCTGTGATATTATTTTAGTTGTCAAAAAGAGGGCAGCCAAATGTGTTTGGAAATCCGTCACAAAAGGATGGCCCAGGGACTGCAGCTCCTCATGAGAGAGAATCATGTTGAGCTCATGTTCTACACTTAAATCAAACCTTGCCTGTCATTGAAGCTGCATGTGAAATGCAGAAAACTGGATTTCCCTGTCCCTTCAGCTGAACTGGCCGCTGCTCCTAATCTTTTTTTTATTTTATTCTGCTCTAATTGTTTAACACTGTGTCCCACTGAGACAGAGGCAGCCTAATCACAGGGCGCACAGAAATAGGGGAATACCCAGTGTGAGAGGATCGGGATCAGATCCAGGCCCTTTGGGATGGTGCAGTGATCTGTGCATGTGTCACTCTGCACAGATTATCAGCACAGGAGCGACCTCACTCTCATCCCTCGGGCTTTAGTCACCAGTGTGTCATTTGCTTTTTCTAGCCTGTAATGTTTTAAATAGACACTTTCTGAACACACACTGCAAGGTTTTTGTTCCCCAGATCTTAAAATTTTGTAGAAAAACTACTTTTCTGAATCTCTGGGACTTGTGGTATCAATGGTCACATTTAAAATATAGATGGGACATGTCCCACGGCCAAAGAGCAAGGCTGATGACTAATGCCCCATACTTAAATACTGCATTTTAAATGGAAATGGAGAAAAGGAATGTGGAACGAAGGATGTATTACCAGAAAAAGAAACGACAGAGGACTTTAACATTCAGATAATTTTTATCAAAATCACTTTCTCCACACTTCCATCGCCTTCTAATGTTGCTTTCCATCTTTAACATGAAGAGGCTCCAGATGATTATTTTTCTGATTAATAAACACTCCCTCCCTTGGTCCATTTCAGGATGAAACTGGTGCCTATCTCATCGACAGAGACCCCACATACTTTGGGCCGGTGCTGAACTACCTGAGGCACGGCAAACTGGTGCTCAACCGGGACCTGGCAGAGGAAGGTACGATTGTTATGGCCACAAATGATTGTTTTTGTAATCGTAGTATTTGCGGTATTTGGAAGATTTTGTACTGTAGCTGTTGTAACTATAGCAATATTTGCACTGTTGTAACGCCAGTATAAATGTTCTTTGCAGGTGTTCTTGAAGAAGCTGAATTTTACAACATCACATCATTAATAAAGCTTCTAAAGGACAAGATCAGGGAGCGTGACTGTAAAACATCCCAGGTGAATGGGTCACAGTGACAGCTGTTAAATGTATGTTAGTTTGTGGGACATTTATCCTGATCCTCCTGGTAATCCTCCTTAGATTCCTGTGAAGCATGTGTATCGGGTGCTGCAGTGCCAGGAGGAGGAGCTGACTCAGATGGTGTCGACAATGTCGGACGGCTGGAAGTTTGAGCAGGTAAAACCTGTTACTGCAGTTTAATAAGTAGCAGCCCTGGTTCTGTGCCTCATCAACCTTGCTATGCTCACATTCAGTTCAATTGTACCTTTTGGACATGAGTAAAATACCAGACAGCATCTTTCCAAGTGTCTGCATACGTGATCCGAGCATCCCTTTGTGCTCTGATTGGTTGTTGCAGCTTGTCAGTATAGGGTACGGGCGCGCCCACCAGTCAGAGTTTCTGCTGATTGTGTCAAGGGAAGTGAAGGGAGAGGAGTCTGCTTTGCCAAACAACAGTGGAGAGGTGTGTCCCACAAACTCTTGTCCATGGGCTGCTCACTGCATGGTCCCTGTGTTGTCCATCGACATCCTGTTGGCCACTGTCTGTCCCGAGTAGACAGGGAGCTGCTGCTCATTCCTTTTTACTTTCGATTGTTTTTGCCTGTTCAAAGTTGGGCAACACAATCATTGTTTCTTGTCTGCTTTTTTATTTGTTTTTGTTTTCATAATTCACATACACTCACAGTCCAGACGTCTCAACTTTCAATGTTTTTTCGTCTGTGCTTTGCTTTGTTGAAGCCAATTGGCGGTCTTTGAATCTGACACAGCATCACCTGCTGTTTGGAGGTCGATTTAAGTTTGATTCAAATAGTTAAGAAAAATTTTCTTTTAGGATTTATGTTGTGCCTTTTGTAATCTGAATATTGCTACAGGCCTCACAGGAATTGTCTTGACTCTAGATTCAATGCCTGTATGTAGAAGCACATCAAATGTAATTTCTTGTAACTAATCTTGTAACTACTTCCACCAGAGATAACGATCATTTAGTTCCTTTTTGCTGCATGGATGTTAGAGGGTTTTCTAACAACAACAAGAAGTCTCTGACAGGAGTGGCTAATGAGGCAAAGCATGTCTGGACATGCCCCTGCTACTGGCAAGAGTTCTAGTTGCCTTCACGCCAACATTCAAAGCAAGTTGCAGCAGTGGTTGTAGCCGAAAGTGTGGTCTGGTCCCTGAATATTAAAGACCGGTCCGGACCAATACGGACCGTGACCTCTAGGGGCGCTGTGCACAGGGCCGAGTGGTCCCTGAGATTGTCTTTCAGTCCCTGAAATGGTCTTTGGGCTGAATTAATGGTCCCTGTGGATTATGTGTGACATAATTTGTTTTAAACATTGCTCTATATTCATTCCAACTGAAATACGTGACATTAGTGATTTTCTTTTTATTGTACTCATTGGGACTGAAGACAACATGTACTGACATTCAGTCATGCGTTAGAGAAGTTGCGTGGCCTAGTGGGTTCCGTGCGGCGCTGGAAGTGAGAGTGTTTTAATTTATTTTACTTGCAGTCATTTTGTCCGCTTTTTTGAAACATTGTGCAAAGAAACAGTCATTCATGTGTGTGTGCGTACAACAACAACAACATTTATCTCCATTTACCACTTTTTAACAATAACGAGAAAGGTGAGTTTTGTGCCTGTAGCTTACCGTGATACCTGGGTGTTGGCTGTTGAGATGGTACAACAACGAAGTTGTACTTGAAGTATATCTAAGCACTGCAATGCAATACTTGCATTATGATCCGCCATTCTCGGTTGCAAAGTGCTCCCACTCTGCTTATTTTGGCCCACTTTATATTAAAAACTAGCAAGCCATGCGTGATGACTACTTCTCGTGGGCAAATGTCTGGGAGCACTCAGGCGGTCTCTGGTGGTGCAAAATGTATTACAAGTATTTTCAATGACAAATCAAAGACGCCAGTTAACTGAGCAAAATGCGTTCACTCGTTTACGCAATTTTTAACGGTTAATCGGTTAACCATGGACACCCCTAGTCCAGACCACTCGGACCAGTGCTCCTTGATGCTTGTATGAGGCAGGAACCAGTCATAAGCCACAGCTACCTTTGATTCAGACCATAGACAACGTCAAGGACCACGGTCTCTGCTGTTACAGACCACTTATGAACCAGTCTGGTAACTGGTCTGTTAGTAGGGACTTATAAAATGGGAGAAAATACTACTATTCAATGCATGAACTTTATTTGGAATTAAGCTGATGACCAAACTGCAAAAAATCATCCAAAGATCACATTAATTGTTACAATAAACTAATTAATTCATAGAGATATACAGGGAATCAATCCATCGACGCAAATTAGCCCAAGGCTACAATCCGGGGTGGCTTGTTTACATGCATGAGACCATGTATGTTCATTAACATGCACTGTCCCTACCAAATTAAAAATTAAAAAAATCTGCACTATGTAGTTGGAGAAATGTAAAACAAGATAAAAAGGGGAGTGTAACATTGCTGCAAAGGATTCTGTCAACAAATAAGTGCCAACTGCCCTGCTTGTGGGGCTCCACAGGTTGACTGGGAACCCACTGGGAAAAGCATACATGCTGATCCAGTAAATAAATGCATTTTGTAATTCAATTTATTTGAAGATTTTAAAAACTGCACGGCTATTAATGATACAAAGAATCATTATCATAAACCGTGAAATGCTACCGTGTTTTGAAACCAAAAGATTGTCTATCAGATTCGTACCACGAACCTTTGGTATCACAGCGCCGCACGGAACGCACTAGGCCACGCAACTCCTCTAACGCATGACTGAATGTCAGTACATGTTGTCTACAGTCCCAATGAGTACAATAAAAAGAAATCACTAATGTCGCTATTTAGTCTATTTCAGTTGGATGGAATGAATATAGAGCAATGTTTAAAACATAAATTATGTTGAAGAGCATCCGGAAAAATAATATGACTTTGAAATAAAAAATCTTCCCAACACAAATCATTGGTTTTCCTCAAAATGAACGAAAAATATTGCTAGAGACCACTCAGGACTCCTGCCACACATAATCCACAGGGACCATTCATTCAGCCCAAAGACCATCTCGGGGACCACTCGGACCAGTGCACAGCGCCCCTAGAAGTCATGGTCCGGACTGGTCTTTAATATTCACGGACCAGACCACACTTTCAGCTACAACCCCCTCTCGCAACTCAGTAACGGCTACTTTTTTCTTGTTTCTTCCTTTGTTACAAATATGCCTTTTTCCAGTTTTCATAATTTTTTTGATAGGTTTTTACATATTTATGTTGGTGAAAAGTAGAGCTGGGTACCTAAACAATGGTATCAGGAAAATATTTGTCTCAAAAACAGCTACCGAAACAAATACTTTTCTTAAAAAAATCAGGTTTTGGTGCCTGTTTGGTCCAGGGACATCACTATAGAAAGTTACTTGGATGTTTCAGCTCAAATAAATGATACATATTTTAAAGTAATCTTTTATGGAATAAATTATCGTTATGTTTTAAGAAGTTCTGGATGACAAATATTTTGGTACAGGTACTGAAAATGTATTAAGATATCGGTATCATAAACCAAGTACTGTTGAAGTACTGCTATGGAATAATGTAATGGTACCCAGCCCTAGTGAAAAGTCTGTTACACACTGTTCTCACTGATGTTGTATTTGAACCTCCTATCAGTTCCTTGTTTTGTTATTTGTTGTGTTGTTTATCTCCATTTTTCATTATTGAAGTGCCACAGTAACGGCACTGTGATTGGGCTCTAAATTATAATTGGCATTTGTTTAATCTAATTCTTTTGCTCAAAACGGTGGTTAATCACAAATAAGTTTATCTATTCTGGTCTAGTGTGTTTTAAACGAGCATGTTTGCTTCCTTACATCCACTTCCTGGTCTCGTAAACATCAGTAACGTGTGTTTCCAGTCTGTGATGTCAGATATTTTCTTTGCTCCAACTACTTTCTAAAGATGGACAGAAACACCCCTCATATTTTTATTTTATTTTTGTACTAATTTTACTTTTAAGCGACCTAAAAGATTGTTGTGCAAAGTCATCTGAAGGAAATGTCATTATCTGTGTTATTGATGACCTGATAGTCACTTTTCTGCCCATGTCTCTCTGTAGTTGGTCAGCATAGGCTCCTCGTACAACTACGGAAACGAAGACCAAGCAGAGTTCCTGTGTGTAGTCTCCAAGGAGCTGCACAATCAATCATACGGGACAAACAGTGAGCCCAGTGAGAAGGCTAAGGTAAGTGCGCCGGCCGTTTCCACATCCATCTACTGTAAACATGACTGAATGACGGTCTGTGCTGGAGGGCTGAAATGACCAGATGAATTTACAAAAGCACCTCTGGTTTATTGATGAGAAACTTTCCCTCAAGGGTAGAAGGTGAGAAGTGAAAGGCTGCAGATGGCTACACAACCTTCAATAGGCGTGTTGTTGTTGTTGTAGTTTTTGATTGAAATGACAAGCATTTTATATTGAGACACAGCTGCGATTTAAGGGTTTAAGCTTAAATAAAGGGCATGGTTTAAACCTCACCCCATATATGCGACTCAATTAAATACCTCAATTAAAACCAACAACATGAAATCAATGGAGGCTTTAATACTTAATACTAAAAGTGAAGCCAGGGATGTCTGAAGGCCGCCCAGGAACACTGTGGACAAATACTGCTGCTTGTTGGAGTTTATACCAAGTGCCAAGCCAATGATGAGAGTAAAGAAGCCTGAAGGTATGCTAGCCTAACGGTGGCTAATACTAGCTTTTGGCAGTCAGGGCTTTAGTTAAAAAAAAAAACTCCTGCGTCCGGTCCCTGTCATTTGTCTCACTTTAATTAAGCAACCACACTGCAAAACCCCAGCACCAATCAGAGAATATCTTTTCTGCACTCATCCCACAGGTCTTTAGAAGGTTGTAACGTCATGTGCAGCCCAGCAATAATAATGACCACACTTGGGAGAGAACAGTAAATTAAATTGATTAAAGACGGGCCAAATCCTGTTTCTGTGGGGTAAGATCAAAATGTGCTCTGCTGTCGGTTCAATTTAATCCCAGTTAGAAGCATTAGCAGAGCACAGGTTTGTGGATTAGTAGAGCTACAGCCAAGGTCTTTCATTTTCTCAAAGGGCAGGAAGCATGCTCCCACGAGCCCGTCCCCACAGGGCCACTCATACAAGGCAGCCACACATGATGAAGCATGTTTAAATTAGCTTTGTGCGAATACTAAATGTCCTTGTTTTTTTGTTTATTTTATCCAGGGTGCATTACTAAAACGTAATTTTGTAATTGGAAACCATTTTGCATGATCTGTGCCATTGGGCTCATTACAGGAATTCTTGGCAAATCAATTGGTGCCTCTGGATAAATATTTCCACGTTTCTACATGTTTACTGGTTTACTCCCAATCCATTAGTTTTCTTTTGCCCTTATTTTTTTCCATTCCAAGACTGGCACCCCGCCGTGACTTTACTTCATGCCTTTCTTGTCTTTCTCTGTGCCGTCTGCATGCTGCATGTTGCTCAGAGCGAGGACGAAGAGACGGATTATGAAATGAATGACTCTGATTAGGGTTGAGCACTTATGACTCTTATGGTGAGTGCTCAACTGCTCCCAGTGCCTCCAAAACTCGCCCCGACCCCGTCCTGCCCCTCCGTGTCCCCCAGAGAACATTACACTACCGAAATCAAGCGCTCGTTTGTTTTTCAAGCCCCTCAAGTTCTGACCAGTGTGCAGAGACTTCAGAAGGGCAATGCAGTATAATTGACATTTGCAAAAATCATTGGAAATCATGTCGATTACTTAAGCTGGAGATGTGGAGACTTTGTGATCCATAAGCACTCCCTTACTGACTTAATGACCCCCATAAAGCATCGATTTATGTAAAACAAAGGTAAATGTGTTTTTGTATTAATAAAATGTCAGGAGTTGTCAAGGCTGTCTTTTTTAACCAAATGAGAAGAGCTCTAGTTTTTCGGTAGTGTAAAAATTACCCCTGTAATTATTCTTGTGCCTGCTGCCTCCGTTACTAGATGCCATGCTGAATTATTAGCTGCTACATTTCAAGTCATTGTCCGTCAAGCAGAGAAGCATCCTTTTCATCTAGATGGGTTGCTTTGGACTATTTTCTCACTGACACGAAGTGTAATTTAAAATCCAAACATTACTTTTCTTGATCCCATTTTTATTACATGTTGACGAGATTTATCAATCAATTCAAATAACAGGTAATTGCAGGCATAATACTACATAATTTTTGTGGGTTTAGGAATTCCTATGTGTTGTACTTTTGTCTCTTGTAAAAGCAAAATCTTCGTTTTAAACTATAAGCTTCATAGACCAACCTCTCTGCTCCTTTATATATTAACCTGCTAAAAACGTCTTTTCAAGTTAACTTTTGTTTTTTGTTTTCCTTTGACAGATTCTTCAGGAAAGGGGTTCTCGAATGTGAAGAGGGCTCAGTATTATGAACTCCAGGTGTTATGACGAAAACATATCATCTTTACAGAAGAACATTTGGCACAATCGAGCGCTAAATGGGGGTGTACATTGTCTTTTCTTTTCCCTCCATTGCTTTTTTTATTTTTATTTCTCAATGTAAATAGGTGTTTACTGACAATTTGTGCCTGTACGTTAAACTGGATCTTTGACCTTAACTGCAACTTTTTTTTCTAATTAAAAAGTGTAGAATTGTAATTTACTGATTTATTGCTACAAAATTTGGCCAATATCAACAGGGCCAACTATTAACTCAGGGTCATCTATTGAGTTTATTCTTAATATCGAGGGTCTGGTAAGGGATCGAGCTAGTCTGTCATAACTCAAGTATCAAAATGTTGGGTAAAATGAGACATTAAGAAGGGAAATGTTTAGTTAAGTAAATGGGAATCCTCCTCTGGCTTATGGCTTTTCAAAACCCTAGTTATCTGCATGGGTTTCGGTCCTCAGCATTTCTAAGCATAGACGTTTGTTTTGTTTTTTACTAAAAAGAAGAAAAAATTGACACCCAAGTATTGCTATTGAGATAGGTGGGTATTTCCTGCCCACTGTCATGTACAGGGGGCATTATTAAAAACAATCTAAGTTGATCGGTGCAAATGATTGACCTAATACAAATGATGTTCAATACAATACAATACAATACAGCCAAAAGTGCAAACTCAATGGTCAATCCACTTGTTGATCAATACAGCCTTTTTTTTTTCCTCCTCAATTTCAAATGTGAAATCATTTTTGCAGTGTTTGACATCTTGAGCTATTACGCATTGAAAATATTTAGACGTAGTGGTCTTTCTAAAACCTATTTACAATGACTTTTTTTTGAGGGAATATTAACCTTTTTGGGGCATAGGCTGAATTGGGGACTGGAAATCTTGGAAGTCAGTGGTGAAGGAAATTTAGTTTATATCTTAAAGAACTTTGTCTTGATGTGTATATAATTCAAGTTCAATATGAATATTTAACTCTTAAACTGCACGTTTTGTACACTGTATAGAAAGCATAACTTCAGTAGAAGTTGTTTATACTGGATCTTTAATTATGAAAGAAATAGTTTGAAATTCTGTTTTGCATTGTTTGTACAAGTCTAGAACTTTCTGATTTTAGAATTGATGCTGACAAGTGTCTTTCAGTGTGAACATGCCTGAGACATGTTTTGATACCAATAACAAAGCTAAACCTGGCTGGCTATGAAGTTGACTGTTACATTTAAAAGTGTGTTTTGTTCTGGGTGAGATTTCGTCTAAACATTTTGAAATGTGTAGGTTTATAAGCAGCATTATGGCACTATAGTGACACAACACTGTGCACATTGCTAATAGCCTGTAATTGTGAATAGTATATTTTAGAACACTTTTAACAGATGTTTTAAGATTTGTGTTTTTATAAGTTCAACATTCAAAAGTTATCATTTAGTGTTGCCTTTCCTCCCAATGACCAAATCCAATGTCTTATGTGTAATGTGCACAGTGATCAGTGTCAGGGATCCGTAAACTTTTTTTCTTCTTAATGCTGGCACACTTTGTACATATTTAGAGACAAATGAACCTTCATGTTACTCACTGCGCACACATATACACACACAAGTTTTTTTTATTGTCTTCTGTACAAGTATGAGATGCATGTTTGATATCTATACATATTTACACAGACACAAGGGCTTTTTAAGTGAAATAAACGAGAAGATCAATCAGACTGGATATCCTGTCAGAGATTAGCTATGTTTACATTTGCTAGTATTCAAAAGCCTTCCAGTTGACACCGTCTTGCACTCTCACACATGTTGACACAAGTCTGACTTGTGTGACTTTACTGCAGCTAGCACTCCGTCTGTACTGACATTTACTGACATGTTTGTAGACTGAACATCAGTTTCTAACTGCCTATGCTAGAGCGTTTCAGACAATCTTGCATTCTGCCCTTTTTAATAGGCAGACAGTCACTTTGTGTTATGACAGCAATTGTTTGTTGGCTCAGAGCAGCATTTCATTTATGTAGGTTTGATGAAACTATTGCAGTGAGATTTACTGTTTTATTTGTTTATTTTAGGGCAAAAGGTTATTGATCAATGTATGTATATTACCCTCAGCAGGTCGACTTTAGTTTTTGCCATTATTAATCATGTTATGGGTTGGGAATACATATAAAATTTGTAGCCTACTTAAGTGCCCTGTTTCTGCATTAAAGTCATAAGCCACAGACCACTGTAACGCATGGCTGTAAATGGAACCAACTGTGATCATAGAGAGTGAATGTTTCATCTTGTTACTGAATCAACCATCATTTTGATTAGTATTTCTCTCATATCACTAAGATCACTCTTCAATTATCTTATGCAATGATGAAAATGTGCAAACTAATTATGAGGTCAAGGGTATAGATCATTATGGTCTTGCGTAATGTAAACCTAATTAAACAAAATGCCATAAAACTTGTGCCTGTGTGTGTTACTTAAGGCCTGCTTGTTTAAAAGAGTTTGATAAACAGCGACACCTAGTGATGGCCTGAGTTTTTACTCTTCGTCTACTAAGCACATTACGTTTTTCAAGACATTGCTATACTAGTAAAAGGTTTAGGCATAAATGTATAGGTAAAGCATACAACTTTAAATTGTACATATGGCGCGCAGACAAAGACAAAACAGCAGTAAAAGAGTGTAAAATGCATTTCACGTGAGCATTGGTTTATGCCTGTGCACGTGTGTCTTCCCGTCGTTTACTTAACCTTCCGAACAAACTTTCATCGGGAATCAGTTTTTTAATGAGATGGAGAGCCGCGGTCGAGCATAGAACATTAATTACACGTTGTATTTTATACAAAATACAAGTGGGACTTTACACTTCTGTCTTAAATCCCACTTGTATTTTATACAAAATACAAGTGGGATTTAAAACAAGTTCATCCAGAGCTTCCTGGAGTACAAAGGCCAAAAGCGGAAGTCGTCGGCATGTCGCTATTTCAATTTGTTGATCGTGTCTGGTTGGAGTCGAAGCGGGTGGTTGTTCGGGAGGGAAACTTTACAAGCTTTAACTGGATTTGAACACACTCAGTTCCTTTCGTGTAATTTAAATACACAGTGCCGCCACATTGACAGGTAAGAGCCCCCCATTGCAGCGGAAAACATAACACATACTTGCCTTGTTCTATGACATTTTGTCCGCTTCTGTTTGCGCCATTTTCGCTAGTTTTGTACGGCGTTCATGTGCGCCATTCAGCTCTAGCGCTCTTTGTTTTTCTTTATTGAATCTAGAATCACCTAAACATTTCTAAAGAAAAATCACATCGCATGCTTCCACACACTCATATATTGTATTTGATCGAAAATATTAAAACGACACTGCTGTCTCCATTGCAGAGGCCAAAGCAAACACATTTGCGCAGTTTTGTGCTGCATCAGGCCGTGTCAGCGCTATCGTTTTAGCGCCTGTTGTGGCAGCGTTCTGGCGCACACGAGTTAGCTTGTATGCTAACCGGCTGTTAGCTTATTTAGCAAGGGTAGCTAAGTTTGTATTGTGAAGATCTGCGCAGGTTTGTCAAACGATCCTTATTTTGGTGGGGAAAATAAGCGTTGCCTTGGTGCGTTGTGTTGACTTGTGGTAGTTTTAAACTAGTCCTCAATGGCATTGTTTTGAATTGAACCGGCTATTTTTGCTAACCTTTTGCTAGCTCTGGAATCGTCTGTTTTTAATTATTTGCATTTCCTTGAATGTTAAGTTTGCGAAGATAGTATTAAAATTAAAATACTGTAGCGTAGTGTTGCTGTGTTCCGCTCGCTTTGTGCTAGTCACATGTGTGGGAGAGATATTCCGGTTTTAATGTTGGTTTTTGTTCTAATACTGTTATTACTGTCCTTGGCGTTAGTGTTGTTACTTGTATTGGTTATATAGGCGCACGAGACGTCACCATTTACTGTTGACTGTTTTAAGTGTTGTTGTTTGAATCGCCAACTGTTATAACGTTTTATGGCGGACTGTTTTACCTAATAAACGGCGCTCTCGACTTCGGGCGGAGAAGTGCATTTAAACCTCTGTCATGTGACTTTATTACTCTCTAAACGTCACTTTGGTGTCAGTACAGTCGGATTTATCCATCACAATCAAAAATGGAGAGGGAGAGAGAGCAGCTGGATCGTGAATTTCAAGAAAACTGTCGTCTGCTCGAAGAAATTACCAGGGTCGAGCCAAAAATTCCTCTAAGCAGGCACCTCCCAGACGGACGCAGCACTGCAAGACGTCAGTACCCCCTAGAGGCTGGTAGGAGCAATCCATGCTATAGGCCTACTGAAGACTATCCAGAGCAGGACATGCAGACCAGAGGGCCTGGTGCCACTGAGAAATCCTTGATAAACTGCACATATTCCAAGGCTGATTCCGAAAGCCTTAAATGATAGGCTCTAAGTACTAACACTAGCAACTAATCCTTAATCTGTCATGGGGTCAACTGTTACGCCTCATTTACACAGAGTACGTTACGTCCACGGTCCGTTTTACGTACGTCAAATCACGCATTCTAGTTTACACAGGGTCCGTACGTCTTTAATCCGTCATGTAATAATGTTGCCTTTTAATCACATGTAAATCAGTAATGACAGCCTACTTTGTGACTTTAAAATGCAATATAAGAGCTTACATTCATTTCCTACATTTTAACTTCATTTATTAGGGAATGTTTAGTGTTTATGCGTTTACCTGCACCTCAAGAAACATTACAGCCACCGTTGGTCTGTGTGCTCTCCTCCTCCCTCATCATCCGCTCGTCTGTCCTCATCTTTCCCCCTCGGTCTTCTGCTTGTCTGTTGTCCTCTGGTCCTCCTCTCCTTGCCTCTGTAGACATCCGATCATCACCATCGTTACATCCAACGTCTGAAGCAAACGTGCTCAGGGACTCCATCGGCCCTGGGTCTCTATAGCCTGTCCGTCCATGGGAGTGGATCTCTCCTTCTGTGGTTCTCCCCAAGGTTTCTCTTTTCTCCCACTGGGTTTTTGAGTTTTTCCTTGCCGTGCTGGAGAGTCTAAGGACAGGGGACACCCGCATTGGGCTCAGATTGATGACGTTCTTGACTACATAAACGGTTGCTGGTTCAGTTCCCTCGACATGCGCAGTGGATACTGGCAGGTAGAGCTGGCTCCTGATGCAAGACCTAATATTGCCTTTACTTTTGGACAGGGACTGTGGCAGTTTCGTGTTATGCCATTCGGCCTTTGTAATGCGCCGGCCACCTTTTTGAGAGACTCATGGAGTGGGTACTGACTGACATTCCACGCACCCACTGTGTTGTTTACCTTGACGACCTGTTGGTACACGCCAGTGACTTCAGCAAAGCCCTCAACCATCTGACCGAGGTCTTCCGTGCCATTTGGCGTGCTGGACTTCGACTGAACCCTGCAAAGTGCCACCTACTCCAGAGAGAAACAACTTTCCTGGGCCATGTGGTCAGCGCCCAGGGAGTGGCAACTGACCCAGACAAGGTGACAGCTGTCCGGGACTGGCCAGTCCCAGCTAACATTTGTGAGTTGCGTAGGTTTTTGGGCCTGGCGTCCATAGGTGCTTTGTCAAGATTCATTCTGATCTGCCCTACGTTGTTGACACTGACGCAAGTAGGCATTGGGGCAGTCCTTTCTCAACAGGGAAAGGAGAATGAGCGAGTGGTGGCATACTTCAGTCGTGTCCTGAGCTGCGAAGAGAGGAACTATTGCGTCACACGAAGACAGCTGCTTGCTGTGGTGGCTGCTGTACCTCATTTCAGCCC
Source organism: Neogobius melanostomus (assembly GCA_007210695.1). Classification (NCBI taxonomy): domain Eukaryota; kingdom Metazoa; phylum Chordata; class Actinopteri; order Gobiiformes; family Gobiidae; genus Neogobius; species Neogobius melanostomus. Next base: position 120,457 of record VHKM01000156.1, read on the forward strand.
ATATCTGCAGGGTAACCGGTTCCTCCTGCGCACAGATCATGCATCGCTGACCTGGCTCTTGAGTTTCAAACAGCTAGAGGGGCAGGTTGCCCGGTGGCTGGAGGTACTTCAAGCCTACAACTTTGAGATCCAACACCGCCCTGGACAGCAACATGGTAATGCAGAAGCCCTCTCTAGACGTCCATGTGTAGCAGCAGAGTGCCATTATGTCAGCGCCAGGAGCAGCGGGACCAGATCAAGCAGAGAGTAGCCGCTGTGGCTACAGTGATCTGCCCCTGACCTCACAGCAACTGCAACATCTACAGGAGGCCGATGCAACCCTGGTCCTGGCCCAAGTTTGGGAGCCGTCCTGATTGGCCATCAGTGTCTTCCCAGGGAGGTCATGTTAAGGCCTACCACTCCCAGTGGGCCAATATTGAGCTCCACAATGGCTTGCTGTTCCGTAGGTGGCGAGCTCCGGGGTGGGCTAATGACATTCTCCAGTTGTTGGTTCCCCATTCGCTTCAGCATCAGGTTCTCGAGACTGTTCATGGATTCGTGAGATCAGGACACTTTGGGATCTCCAAGACTCTCCATCACCTTCGGGGACACTTCTACTGGCCCGGGTGCAGACAAGACGTAGAACTACATGTACATTGTTGTGACCCGTACATTGTTGTGAACCGTGCACTGCCCAGAAAGGCCCAAACTAACGCTCGCATGGCCCTCTGCAGCAGTACTTGGTGGGAGCCCCCATCGAACGAGTGGGCGTGGACATTTTGGGCCCTTTCCCCATCACTGATTCGGGTAACCGCTACATCCTGGTGGCCATGGATTATTTTACAAAATGGCCCGAAGCTTTTGCAGTACCAGACCAAAGTGTGACCACCACAGCAGAGAGACTGGTCAATGAGATGTTCGCTCGTTTTGGGGTCCCCGCTGAAGTTCAGTGACCAGGGACAGAATTTCGAGTCCCAGGTCTTCAGAGAGGTCTGTCGATTACTCGGAGTAAAGAAGACACGGACAACTCCTCTCCACCCACAAAGTGATGGGCTAGTGGAGAGGTTCAATCGGACTCTTGCAACACAGTTGGCAATCCTGGTCGGTGAGCATCAACGGGACTGGGACAGTCATCTTCCTCTGGTCCTCTGGGCCTATCGGACAGTAGTGCAGGAGTGCACACCTGCTGCTCTCATGTTTGGACAGCCTTTTGGGACTGGAGACGGAGTGTGGGTGTATTGTCCCGAGCGGAAGAAGGGCGTTTTCCCCCAAGCTCCGTAGTCACTGGAAGGGTCCAGCTGAAATAATAATGCGTTTGTCCGATGTGGTATACCGGGTTCGCATGCCTAACCGGGGCCGTTTGGTTGTGTTGCATCAAGACAGGCTTGCTCCATACCCCCCCCCAAACCTCAGCAGTGTTTCCTCTATGTTAATTAAGGAGCGGCGGGCCGCCGCTCCTTAATTTCTGCCGCCACTGTATCAAAAATGGAAAAGAAAAAAAAAATCTGAAAAAAAGAAATGGGGCAGACGCACATTAAGGTCCGCACACACTACACAATTTTTATGCCCGATTTTGATACAATTCTCAGTCGCGCCGAGTCGTGTTTAGTCGAAGGCAGTCACACAGAATCGTGTCGCGTAGTGTGTGTGTGGGGGCGGGGGATCACGACTGGACTGGCGTTCGAATCGTGTAGTGTGGGCAGCAGTCAGACGCAACTGGACTACAGTCGCAGGAAATCAAACATGTTTGATTTTTAAGCCTGATTTTGGACGCACAAGAGACGTGGGTGATTTTACCGTCCCCAAAGTGAACACACAGAAAGCAGCAGCCAATGACAGAGTGAGATGGACAGAAAACACCGCCGCGCCTCCTTTTTCATTTCTCTGTCAAAACAGCAACACAATCAACTCATTTCATGGCCACAGCCCCACACGAAACAGCACAACTTTATATCACCAAACGTTCACGAGAACTGCTTTCAGCAGGCCTGCCCCCACTGCTAAAAAAATCCTAGAGGAAACGCTGCTCAGTGACTGTTATTGAAGAAGGTGATCTAGAAGACAACCCTAATCAACCGGCTGACTTGTCCCCCAGACGGCCAGCACGTCATCGGCGTCCACCTGGACATTTGCAGGACTATGTGCTTGGTGATAGGGTTGTCAGGGATGACTAACCCCCACTGGTGGGGCTATGTAGTGCTGCTGTGTTCCGCTCGCTTTGTGCTTTTCACATATGTGGGAGAGATATTCCGGTTTTAATGTTGTTTTTTGTTGTTGTACTACTGTTATTACTGTCCTTAGCGTTGGTGTTGTTACTTGTATTGGTTATATAGGGGCACGAGACGTCACCATTTACTGTTGACTGTTTTAAGTGTTGTTGTTTGAAGCTCCAACTGTTATAACTTTTTATGGCGGACTGTTTTACCTAATAAATGGCGCTCTTGACTTCGGGCGGAGAAGTGCATTTAAATCTCTCTCATGTGACTTTATTACTCTCTAAATGTCACTGTTTGACTTCTCATTGCACCTTGGGGTACAGAGACGTGTTACTTCTGTCACGGATCCTCACTATATTGTCATTTGTCTCTCTCTTGTGGCCGAAGACTGCGAGGTGTCAATAATAGGGTAAAGCCAAACCATCCAAGTACACCTTTCCCACTTTATGCAGCATTTTCTAAAGTCAGTTGCTGCTTCATTGTTTGTTTTGAAGCAGAGGTGGTGTGTTTTTAGGTAAAGGCGTTCAGCATCATTGTAATTATCTCCATACAGTTGCAGGAGCCTACAAATCATGTCTGGCATTGCGTTGAGCCGGCTTGCCCAGGAGCGCAAAGCATGGAGAAAAGACCATCCATTTGTAAGTGGGTGATGTTTCGGTGAAGATAATCTGTTCTGATGTTCGACAGTTGGCTTACCATTTTTTTTCTACCTGTCTTTTCAGGGATTTGTTGCTGTACCAACAAAAAATCCAGATGGGACCATGAATCTCATGAATTGGGAATGTGCAATTCCTGGCAAGAAGGCGGTAATGTATTCTGTACTTTCTCTGAAAATAATTTTGAACCAATTTAAAGTAATATGTTGGTGGGCAGGGGCCAATGATACTCAATTGGTGAGAGACAGTTTTAGAAAGAAGTCGCCAAATGGCAAATCTACACATTATTTGAATTTGATTTGATTCACAAATCTGTCACATTAATCTTATGGTTGAAAATAATTTTATCTGACCCAACATTGAGCTCATATTTTTGAATATTGTCACTACTTTTGGACACCTTTTTTGAGACAGTAATTTTACAAAGGTCATATATGCGGAGAGAGAAGACGTTGAACTTTGACAACTTTTGTTTCATGTGGACTTGATATGTCCAGCAATTACAGCGATAAAAATCATAAAATAGTCTCAAATTCAGCAAATTGACGGTTACCATGGTTACCTCGATACAATTCTTAGCTACACCAACTCAATGTTACATTTTATGCTGGTAATGTTATGGCATGTGAACACAACCTATTTCTTAACCTTTTGTTATAATGTCAGTTTGTAAATTTACTTTTTCTCTTCAGACACCATGGGAAGGAGGTCTTTTCAAACTCCGTATGTTGTTCAAGGATGACTATCCTTCGTCCCCTCCAAAATGTGAGCTGCTTATTTTTTCTTTTCTTTTTTTATCAATGCCACATTTATAGGGGTGAAAGCATCATGCATACAGACAAGATATCATCCTCATTATAACTGCTAAATCTCAGGATGCCTCCACAGTTGATCAGTAGTGTTTGTGGAGGGCTAAAAAAAAAAAGACACAATTTTAAACCTAAAGTGCTTTGTATGAATTGGCAATAGCATAACTGAGTTCTGTTGACTTTATTTTGTGATGTGAGAGTACTGATGGGCTGAACAGTTAGGACTTGTGTCTAAATCAACATTTTGTATTTCAGGTAAATTTGAGCCGCCACTCTTCCATCCAAATGTGTATCCCTCAGGCACAGTATGCCTTTCTATTCTAGAGGAAGACAAGGACTGGAGACCAGCCATCACAATAAAGCAGGTAGCATACACATTCTGCAGCCATAGACTTTAAAGTATTACTATTTTCAAAATGAAGATCAATTTATTGATACTTCAGTGTTGTGTAGATCCTTCTAGGTATCCAAGAACTTCTAAATGAGCCAAATATCCAGGATCCAGCCCAAGCAGAGGCATACACAATCTACTGGTAAGTTTTTCTTTGAATTTCACTGTCGCACATTTGAGAGTTGGTGATGTTTGCTGTGCTTTAAAGCCAAATGATGTAAAAATCAGTTTAATGGTATATTTAGTTTAACATCGTGTACACAAGGCTTTCTTGAAATTGAAATGTCAAAAAGTTAAATTTTATATCCACCCTCCAACGATGCAAATTCACAAACAAATGACAGAAGTAGCTTCTTTGTGTTTTTTAATACTGTGCTTGGACAGTATCAGTGATGTTTGTTTTTTTAACTGTATTTTTCAGCCAAAACAGAGTAGAATATGAAAAAAGAGTTCGAGCACAGGCCAAAAAATTCTCTCCGTCGTAAGGCTGAAGACTTTACTGCAGCTGAAGAAATGGGTTTAACAAGGATCACCTCTCGCTCAGTCTCAATGATTGTGCTCCTCTCACATCGAGACTTGCTTAAAGACTTGTATTTAAACTCACCGCATTCTGTGCCATCCGCCCTCCCAACCTACCATTTTTGTTCTTAATTGACTGGTTGGCACAAGATTCTGGGAGAGAGTGGGTGCTTGAGCACCCTCGTTCGTTCTTTTTAAACATTGTCTTATGTGGTGTACGGGACACAGCTCGGTACCAGTCTCTGCTACATGAAGCTGACTGTTGTCAATGTTCAAGAAAGAAGTGTCTTCTTTGCTTTACTGTGTTCAATTTGTTTCCCATCAATTTAATGTACATTTAGCTTACTTCATTGTCAGTATTTCCACTGCTGTAAAATGACTGGCACTTTTCTACTGTTGTCTCTCACTAGTATCTCTAGAAGTCTCATTCCCAGGTTTTCTATTCAGCATGCTGTAATATATCCTAGACTCAGCTGCCTCATTACTTTATCAGAGTGTTTTCTTTGAAATAAATAAAATGGCCACTGAGGCAGGTAGGCTTTCTTTCTGGCTGTAAGGTTAAATGGTGCTTTGTTCTTGTATGTGTTGACGTAAATAAACCTTTTTATTAAAATATTCAGAATATACAGAACATAACATTTATTGGATGAACAGAGCAAGAGAGTAGTCAAGGCAACTTTAATGTTGGCTGTTTCTGTACAAATTCATACTTCACATTGTTTCTTCTATCGCATCATGTCTCATAATCATACATGTGCCACATTTTAGTGACCCGCTTGGTGTACAAAGTGCAGACTGCTGGAAGGCACTGAGGGTGCAGTAATCATTGCAGTACCAGAGATGGTTCTGCTCTAGAGACGGGTCACTGCTGAGCCAACAGCCAGAATCCCCCTCTTCCGGACTCCTAGACTGAGAGCTGAGGCAGGCACTCGTGCAGCTGACCCTAGCAGAGTCACACCCTGGCGCACTCACTGCATAAGGTGGTCCAGACTCGGGTAACGCACACTCTGACCCGCTCATGTTCGCGTATCCACTTCCCTGAGGCAAACTTGGAGCCACCTCATGGATATCTTCACACTCAACGATTTTTTCAATGTGGTTAGTTTTTTCTGTTATTGGTAGGTCTACTGTATTGTCCATTATTACCCAACTCTGAAATTTAGAAGAGTCATTTATTCACTTTGCATCATTATATGTGAACTGAAAAGAGGTGCTAAGCTCACCTTGAAATCTCCATGGCAGTCAGTGTAAAGTGTGTGAAAATAAGGCTCTGGGGTTGGGATGTAAACCTGCTTCCATCTGCAACAGGAAAACAACAGCTGAGAGCACTTGCACTTTTGCTATAAATGGTAAAATATCAAAGTACATATGATGTGTTATTTTACTTTTTAACAGAAGTGCAACACAAACCGAGGATAATTGGCACCAAAACGCACACCAGGATGAGCAGCTTTTTCAGATTGGACAGACTGGTATTTCCTGTAGTGAGGTGAAGACAATATTACAATTCAGTTTTAAATATGAGATGGACGGCATTAGTTCTCAAACTGGCTCTGTAGTTCTAGTTAAAAGTTAAATCGTAAAGTAGATTCATGCACAATTATAAAAAGTCTACCCAATCATAAAGTAGGAGCCCCTCCCTTTGGGTTGCCAGTTCCTATGGTTTAACCAATTTAGAATTGAACATAAAAGGGCCCAATCAAGTCCGGATTTTTGCTAGTGCATCTTCCAGTCGTTAAAGCTCAGTGATTGAGCATGGGAGGTTCTTACCTCTTTAAATGAGTGATGGCATATTAATTTTACATACTTGAAGTGCAAGAGCATTCAACTAATAACTGAGCATCACTTTAACTTCATGGTCAAAAGTTTGTTTACAAAAAAAAAAAAGGTCTTCCATGTACCTTTTGCAGGCACAAAATTAATTGTGAACATGATCCACAGATTAACCGATTTTCAACTTAATCGTTATAGTTGAGTCCTAGTTTTGACCTGGCATAGCCCTGTTTTGGTCTTGGTTTTAACCTAGTGGTATTGAGAAAGCATAGAAATAAATGGTGTTTGAGAATCACATATAGTATGCATTACCATCTGCTGTTGGCTGAGTCCTCCAGTGGATCTTGGGAGAGCAGTCGCTCCACTGTCCCTTTTCAGAGTAAGACCGTGTGGGGCTGGAACGCACTTCAGCAACATAGTCCGAGTCTGGTTTAAAATGATCATCGTGGACAGTCAAAGTCGTTTTGCCCGTATTAAGTTGCTTTCCCTTAGAAATAAACAAGTAAAAATCATTTTATATTAATGGTAGCTGCAAACTCAGAATAAATGTTTTATCTTTCATCTAACATTGAATTGTTGTCCTCTTTGGTAGAAGTTTAGCTGATATGTCAATTCTTTGGGCAGAGCAATGAAACCAGTTTCTCCTTCATAAGTGCTATTCCAGTAGAAGTGGTGCTGACTTGAGTTGTGGTTCAAAGTGAGGCAGCAGGGAGGCCGTGGTTTAACTAAGACAAAACAAATGTGTCATGCAAACTTTATGTTACATATATATTTTGAACAGAAGTTGAATGCTGACTGTTTTGGACCGGGCTGTACTTCTCGTCCAGCACTTCACAGCCAGTGCTCTCTCGCTTGTAACAGAGGGAAATTTGGTAGACATCGGTGTCTACAAAATCATCACATTCAACAGAACAGTAGAAGCGGTCGTTATTCCAGGACAGACGACATTCTAGACTCTCCCCCCTGTACCATGGGAAAGGGTGAAACTGTGACATCGAAACACTAAGCATATATCAGTAAACATTAAAAGTGTTTCTTACGTCTTCTTCTTTAGTTCTGCTTCATGTTCAAATTTGAGCCACATCTCAAGGTCTGTGGACAGGTTGCTTTGCAGGGAGCAGTTAATAGTGGACAAATAGTCATTAACGCAGTGCAGGTTGTGACTCGAGCCTAGACAAAATGAACAGTGGTATTCAAATGTGCACACGGGACCAAGTTAAAAACAGTACGTTTGAGTAAATTATACTCCACCAACATAAAGTAATGTTTTTATGTCATACTGGCACCATTCACTGACCTTACAAATACTGTCTCAGAGTGATGCTGCTTCTAGAACCCACTTTAATCTGATCTAAACTTAGATGCCTCCTTTAACAACCAATTCTGCTACTGCTTCTGCATTTAACACATTTAACCACATTTGTACTACAGTAAAAGTACAAGACTTTCCCAATTACATGAATCTCAGAACGAAAGATACATTAGTTCTTTTTTTTTTTTTAGATTACCTTTTGTGCAAACGAGCCTGGACAAGATTACCAGCAGGACAGATGTTCTCAGCCGCCCTTTTGGGTTGAGATCCATGTTTGCGTCTTGGACAAGGCTCTCTCCGCTCTCCTCTTTAACGTGAGATCAGTGATGCAGGCGTGCAGCTTAACCACACACTGACTGAGAGAAAGGTATCCGTTCATCTTCACTGACACCTATCTCTCCAGTGTGACCACAGTGACGATGTCCCAATGTCAGATGATAAAAATGTATATATTTTTATTTTAAAAACTCTTTACTTGAGTCCAAACCAGAACTAAACTGTTTTATTTACATTTCCTTGGATATACGTCTTCATTAGAGTTGTCTCAGCAAAACTAGATGCTTTTCCTGTTGCAACCAGCCACATTACTATGAGTGGAGTGAGCAATGAGGATATCTTCATACCATCTTCATCTACAAACGCAAGACTAGAGCAATAGTCAATAACATTTTTAACACTTTCCTGTAAAGCGCTTCGGGCCTGATGAAGGTAGAAAAGTGCTATAAGTTGAGACCATTTAACATTTGTCAGCCAATCCGGAATGCATCCTCTTATTATGTTTCATGGATAAACTGTCCTTAAATATTTTCTTGATACTAGTACTTTAATGGTACTTGGTTTACAATACTGGTACCTGAGCGATACTACATTACTTATTATCTGGAAATGAAAACGATGAGAAGGCAACTGCATTCCAAATATTTCAATTGTATCATTTATTTATTAATACTGCCCGAAATCATTAGTAAGCGAGCACTGTAATTCTTTATACTGTATGTGCACATCTCTCATACCTAAAACAGGAAGCAAGTACATGTTTAAATGGGGCCCCAGTTACCACTTTTACCTCACCACAGTCTGAAGAGGCACTTATTTTTATTTACAAATGAGTTTCTACAACTTTGTGTGAACTCTGCATCGAAGTTCAAATTGTGCAACAGCCCTGAGTATCTTACAGCACATCCTGTTCATCTGATAAGTTGCCCCCCCCCACATTTTATGATAAAATCTTTTAAAGAAGCGCTTGTGGTTGAACCTAAAATTATCAGATGTGCAGAACAGGAAGAGTATTTTATTGATTATTACACTTTACATCAGTTGTATACAAATAAAATGCTGTACATACAAAAATACTGAGTTTTGTATTGGACATGATGTTAACATTGAGGCATGCCGTCACTCACATGCCAGCTTGCTGTCGAAGGCCGACAGTGTGACGGCGAATGCTTGCAGGGCACACACGGGGTAACTGTAATCCATGGAGAAGACGTCTTCTGCCACCCGGCCAAACTGCATCACTATGTAATCCTCTACAGCAGGCATCAGCGGGAGGCATACGAGGAGAGGCGATTAAAGCGGCGAACTTTAATGGATTGAAAACTTAGAAAGGGTGGAGTTTATCTTACCATTGTCGGGGTGAATGATCTGAAAATTTTTGACTGAGGCTTGTGTGACACGGCCATGGAAGTTTAGGACGTACGAGTGCGTCTGTTCATTCCAGCTGGGGCATTTATTGATAAGAGAGATGAGCTCGTCTGTGTTGTGGTTGGCATGGCGAGCGAGTAGTGTCTCCAGTTCCTACGAAGAAAAAAACAGAAGTGTTAAAAATAAATATAAATAACAGGATTAATGTTTGTTTGTAATGGGGATGATTTTGAGTTACACCGATCAACAATTTTGTACAAGATGTAAAGGAAGACTGTTAGTAAGAAAATATGAATGCATCTAATTTCAATAGTTTCTGATCTAGATATTTTTTCTCATATAATTTTTGTCCATTTTGTACCCGATATGTAAATCTATGTCCCTCCAGGTCCTTTAAGACATCTGTTATGTAAATTAAACCTATTCACTGCAATAATCAGTATTAAAGACGCACTATGTAACTTTTTATGTGGAAAAAAATATATATCTCTCTCGCAGCACATCACCACACTGTCTGGTGTAAAATCTACCTACCTATCTACCTTCAGCTGTTTTAAAGGTGCACTTTTTAAGGGAAAACCTTTTCAATATTTGTGTGTATTTGACCTTTTAGTGACTCAGTGGCTTTTTAGGTGCAGCATGGCACCTTTGCTTTCCCTCACATTGCCCTCTATTATGCTCCACAATCAATTGTTTTGGGTTTCTGGCAAGTTTCTGGTACGAACCTCTAAAAACAATTGATCCTGGAGGGTCATAAAGTCCACTGAGAGGGAAAGCAAAGGTGCCAAGCTGCACCCATAATGCACCTAAAAGGTCAAATATGCACAAATATAAAAAATATTGTTCACTTAAAAAGCTGCATAGTGCACCTTTAAAACCGCTGAAGGTCAAATATTCAAATAAAACCCAGATGTAAAACCTTTGGATTTTGACCAGACAGTGTGGTGAGATATTTTTGACAGCAAACATACATTCTTTGGTGCAATGGACACTCGTTCATCATCAATCATTCCTGGGATAATTACAGTCATTTTCCTTGGACCCTTCAACCCTAACACATTTGTCTCCTGGAAAACAGGACATAGTTAATACAATTTTAATTCATTTGTTTTGGTTTAGTTAAGAGAATAAGTTTGGACTCACATAGCAAATTGCTGCCAGTTCTTGTCGCACCGATTCACTCTCTTTTATGAATGGCTTTTTCTCTGGGTTTTCCCCGCCGTCATACACAGTGAATTTGGTACCTAAGACATTAGACCTGAAAGAAGCAAATTATAGCGATATGGACTCGATATGCAGTACAACAACAACAAACATGAATCTACGTATACCTTAATTTTCCTATGTAGCTATTTGTATTCCTGGACAGATTAGTTGGGTCAGTAGAGATCAGATAGTTGGCGGTTTTGCACTTTTTCCTTTTTCTTCCCGCCATTAGAAATACCTGTGTGGGACAATGATAAAGCCATTTAGAGAAATATGTTTAACGCTTAGTAATGACAACACACTGTTGATCCTCTGTACCGCATTTAAATATTTAATTCCATTCGTAAATGTTTTATAAATGATGAATCAAGTATTTACCAATGCTTTACAATGGTTCAAGTGTTAGCATGCTATATAGGCTTAAGTTTTGATAGACATTTGCTCTACTGACCCTTTTGCCATCCTCTTTCTCCAAATGCAGGTAATATGTGGGAAACATCCCCTTCTCCATGCCTCTGCGGTCTCTGGTCACTCTACACTGTATTGTTACCTCTTTAGGAGCCGGGCGCAGTGCAAACTTCTCCAGGTCCTCCACAGACATTGGAGAAGTTGTCTGAAAGAACATTTAAATAATTACGTTATTTAATTGCTTATCTTTATTGATCATATTTAGAATGAGTAATCTGTCTCACCCCATCATTGGAGTCACTTTCTGAGTTCCTCCTGTAATTGGAGTTTAATGACGCCAGATTCTTTTCTTTCTTGCTCAACTTTTTCTCCTTTTTCTCCCTCTCTGAGTTATCTTCATCTTTGCTTTCATCGCTTATCTGGCACCTTGCTGTGGGATAAGGTGAAAGCATTTGAATATGTCTTTCCTTCACTCACATATATTCGTGAAGTTATAAACAGGCCATAACCTACTTGTGTCAAGTTTATTTGCCCTCTTCTTTGACTGCGGGGAAAGCCACGGCTGCTCGCTCGGCTCCTCATTATCACTTTCATCGCATTTACTGGTCTTTTTTGGACTTGATATTTCATGAACGGTGTCTGCATCCTGCTCCGAGGCCTCTTGTGAATTTTTCTCTACACCCATTTTGAACATGTTATGATCAAGATTAATGGGCGTCATTATATTTCACTGTGTGTAGACTTACTTTTACGTTCCTGTTTTTGCGTCTTCTGTGGTTTTTCGTCGTCGTCCAAGTCTTTAGATTTGCTCTTATTTTTTGTTTTCTTTTCCTTTTTCTCTTTGTCTTCCTCAATGTCCTGTTCTACCTCTAGAAACAAGACCATATAATGTAAAACCTCTTTGCACGTTGCACTACGTCATTATATTAAACATACGTTTGTCCTTTTCTTTTTTCTTTTTGGATTTCTTCCCCTCCACTAGGACGTCTGGCTCAACTTTACACTTGGATTCCAGCTCTGTGTCGATGTTGAAATCCATAGCTTTAACTGGTGTCCCCAAAGATATCTCTTCTGTAACGTCACATTCTCCCAGCGTGATCTCGTCCACTGGGTTGTCGTGGGCATGTTCAACTTGATCTGAAATAAATCAAACAAACAACAGAATAATTTATAAAGGTTGATCAATGAGTAGCTCGCCAGCCCTTTCTAAATACCTCCTGAAAGGCTTTCTGACATTTTTGTTTTCTAGAAGTCGCTTTAAAAAAGATTGGCGACCCCTGCTTCATGTCTTGACTCACCGGTCAGGGAGGCATTGCTGTGGGAATGGCTGATTAACAGGGGCGTCTCGTCTGATTTGGTTTTCAGTTGTCTCCTTTGCCTTGTGTCCAGATTCGTCACCACCATCTGATTGTCAGCCCTCTTCCTTTGCTGTCTTTTCATCAGAATGGCTCTCTATGGCACACATGGTTCAATTATGTACAAAAGCTAAACATAGATAGGCCTTTTGAGCTTAAAACCAGGGGCGTAGCACCAAATCCTAGGCCCTGGGTACAAACAGTCTTGGGGGACCCCCCCGAGTTAATTCTCATTTAATATTTGATGTTTTTCAACCACATAAAAGTGGTTTAATTTAGTTTGACAGTGCAATGCATTTATTTTCTATTATAACTTTATTATATATAGCCTAACCAGGCGTAAAAATGCTTCATAAACAAACACATATTCAATACAGATTTGTCCTGGATACTTAATTCATGATTTGTTTGTTTGTTTGTTTGTTTATTTATTGTGTATTCAATGATTCATCCATCATTATTGTTTGTGCAAGATTCTGTCTAACAAACACTGTATTTTAGCCCTGTTGTGTTCAATTCTTATATATCAATTATGAGGAAATTTATAAAGTACAATACAGAATGCTTTTTGCAGTACTTTTGAGGGCCCCTACCCTGCTCTGTGCCCTGGGTACTCAGTACCCTTTACCCCCCAGTCCGACACCCATGCTTAAAACACTTTATTGCCATTAAGCATAACATTCACAACAGTTTAGCCTATGCTGTATCTATTCCATTAGCACTGCCTCAGTGTCTGTAAGCCAATAGCAACAGGTGGTTTTGACAGCCAGCTACAATAGCATTTAGTTTGGCTCTTTCTGTCTATTCATTCCTCTATTTTGTGACAAATCCTATTCATCTAAAATCTGATTGTAAAGGTGAACAAATTTAGATGACTTACAACAAACACTCTCATTATAGCAAAATCGATTTCCTTAATATATTACCTGATTTTCCAGTTTCTGTTGTCGAATATCTGTATCCTCCATGATTATTTCAAGGGCCGTTCAGGTGGCTATTTCTGCAAAACGTAAAAAGTTTCCAAGAGGAGTAAATGACAGTAAAATCTATGTAAAAACGTGTTTCCAATGATACAAACAGTGGCAAAATGCACAGCCTCGGTTTGATGGTATAACCTCAGTCCCTCTGAGACTCTCCGCTGGAGTATAACAGAAGGCAAAGTGGATTAAAAGGAGATAATGTTCTTACACTGACCACTCCACAAAGCTAGCTCAGTGTGGACAGACAGGGAATAAGGGGCCGAACAAGCCAACTACGACAAGTGGAAGCAGAGTGGAAGTCCTCGCAAGGAACCGGCCAGAGGTCACGGAGGTTAGCTCTTCGCTGTAGAACTGTGTACTCCATCACATGATCAGAGCTGTAAAGATGAAAACATGATAGATTTGCATAGAAAAAATAGAAAAATCTATGAGTATTTTGTTTCCTAGTGGTATCTCTGCTATGTGCAGCGCTGCCCACTAGAAAGTGAAACACGCGCTACCCTGAGCGGGAAACTCACAGGTTTATCCCGTTGTCATGGATACAGCAGCAGTGATTGCAGTGATGGAGAGCCCTGCGGAAACAACCGTGAAACTGACCGCCGAAAAATAAAAGATATTTTATTTAATCTTTAAATAATAAATAAAAGTACTACACAAAACAAGAATATACAGGACTATATTATTTACCTACCCTTTATACTAACTACAAGCATGCCGCTTTAATACAGATATCTCTGATATCAATACTAAAAACACAAAATAGTACTAAATGTACTGTTTGGTTGGTTATGGCATGCCCATGTGCCCTCCTCCCAAGTTCCATTGAAAAGAACCGGAAATGAACCCGCGTTGCTAAGATACTGTGAAACTGCCAAACAGAACGTAGTTTTGTTTTCTGGTTTGCCCTCATCGCTTTATATTTGTAAATTATTGATTGATTGGATAGTCATTACTAGATTGTCTTCAAAATACTTAATTTGAGTGTCTTTTGGGACATTGAGCAGCAAAATGGAAAATAAGATAAAGGTGGGCACTTTTTTTATTTATTCTTTTTTTTTAACAAAAAACAAAACAAAATCCAATAATGTCATGTTACTATACCATCTTGTGCATTCTGTTAAACCTCGAATATATTTGATTCTCTAACTAGATGCCAGAAGAGCTAAAAGCCAAACTCATGCTATGGTAAGAAATAAGTGCCACTATCTAACGTTTCATTGGTTAAAAAGAAAGGGAAAAGTTTTTAGCAGCTTACAGCATTTGAATTTGTATGTTCTAGGACGGATATAAGCTACTACGACATGGAAAGGCTCAATCATATGTCATCTGTTCCTGAGTTACAAATGTGTGTACAAGATATTCTTCAATGTATTTTCTGTAAATATATTTGATAGACTTTCTTACTTGACAGTGCTTTATGTGAAGTGCTCGACATTGATCTCCCAGAGCCAAAGCGGGATATTCTATTGGACCTTTATGTCCAGACAATGTTTTATTGCAGAGAAAAACATTTTAAAACAGAACAATCATCTACGCTTCTGTCCATCATTAAATCTATTCACAAGGCTAATACTGGTAGGTAAACACTCATACCACATGTACAGAGGATTAGAGCATAGCCTGAATGTTTGATCCTGTAACTTGCTATTGCAGGAACCCCAATGAACAACATAGCACAGAGTCACACATATTGCAAAGAACTTTTGCTCTGTCATTCAGTTCATGTATGCCTTTTTCTTTTTATATTTTAACCTTATAAAGACAAATCAATAATAACTGACCATTATGAAGCCTTTTTTTTGGTCACTGTTGCAGCAACCGCCCTTTAGCCTTGATCTTTACAACACAGAGGAAGTGACTTCTATCTATAACTACATCTACAGCAGCTACTTTAGACATTACAGACTCTATAAATTTGTTTTTACACCACAGGTAAGAAAGTGAGGCCATATTTACTGTAGGTCTATACGCAACATATGCACTAATAAGTATTTAAATGTTTTCATTTTTTCCCAGGTAAAACTTGATTTGTCCGTGACATATTCTAACAGTTTTGATCAGAAAAATAACGGTGTTACATCAGGTAAGCATGCCCATGTATATTCATATTCATATTCATATTTGTTGCATTCATTTTATTAAGTGGATAAATATATATGGGAAGTTTTATGCCATTCCCCAACACAATCAATAGGCAGCCTGCATGACAATATTACACACCCTTTGTGATATTTAATACATACTTAATATTTTAGCCATTTCATGTTGTATATAATAAAATGTTTTACTTGTCTTTGTTTTGGTATTTTCTAGCTTTAACCTGAAACCAATTAAGAGTAAATACAAGAAAAGAAGGATTCTGTCCTGGATAGAGTGTGGTTGTTGTAATAAAAACACACTTTAAAGTCAATATTTGCTTTATTGTCATTGTGTTATAGTACAGTATATGATCAGTTACACACATTTTTCAGATACTTTTGAAAAAAGGTGCCAGTGCCTCTTTTTCAAACAATGAACTATTCACACTTAGCGTATGTGTTTAACAACATACCCAAGCATATATGATATTAGCTTCACTATATTGGGTAACATGAGGGCTTTGTTCATTTTGTCATGAGGTTAATAATAACATTGACAAAACACAGCTATCCTATATCACTGCAGACAGTACCATGATGTGTTTTCACTGAGAATGAACACAATCTTGACAAAACACAGTGCATGTTATGTTTTGCTTAGTGATTGTGCAATGTGGTAAATGCCGATGTGCAAACATATTGTGCGTGCCAGAAATAAAAATAAAACCAAGGCTTAAAGGGATATTTCAGGATTTTTGACATTGAGCCTCATTTCCTAGTTATCCAGAGTGTTGTTGATGTCTGGAGATATTTTTTTCTGAAATTCATGCAGTTCTTATATTTGAAGAGTCTAGTGGGGCATTTATATGGTTAGTCTGGCATTATAAGTGATTTGCCTCAGGTGCACTGTGGAGTGGGTCAGACTGTTTTTAATGCAGGCTAACTGATACCATAGAGATGCTTTAGCCTTGCCCTAGCCTAGCGCCACTAGACTCTTCAAATATAAGAACTGCATGAATTTAAGAAAAAAATATCTCCAAAAATCAACAACACTCTGGATAACTAGGAAATTAGGCCCTATCTCAAAAATCCTGAAATATCCCTTTAAAGTAAGCCAAACAAATAAACTAGTTGTTCTTAAAACAGTCTAAAAATGGTAAATTGTAAATGGATAAAAACAGACAAAAAAACATGACTAGAATGCATGTAGACAAAAAAAACAAAAAAAACATGTAACGGATGGCTCTTTAGGTGTCAATGTCTTCCAGGCCCAAAAGCACAATCTTAGCTGTGTTCTGGAACAGAGCTGCGCGGTTCTGCTGCTCACCCTTCTTTACCCAGTGCCCATAGATTCGGAAAGCACAGCCATCGATGAGTTTACGCACACCACGGAATGAGTAAGGATCCCTGGCCAGGACATCCCGAGTTAGTGGGCGGAGCCTGCGGTAGCGACTGTACATTCGGATACAGGCTAACACCGAGACAATCAACACCTAAAGAAAACGTAAAGTAAAGAAGATTCCGTTGAGTAATATATAGAGGGTAGGCACATGATTTCATAACATTCCGCAGCGAGTGGTAAAATCTGTTTGAATGGCATTAAAGAGTTAGGAAATGTGTTATTGGATTTGCCTGTCAGTCTGGAAACTTGATAGTTCTATTTAGAATTAAAAGAATAAAAAATAATTCACATGTTTATTCCCCTGCATTTGAATGGCGTTTCAACAAGGAGAATTAGGGAATTGTGTCTGTGCAAGAAGTCTATGATGTTACTTACCCTAAAAGTCTTTCTGGGACTGAAAGTCCGCAACTCATCCTTCTGATACAGCCGGAAAAAGGAATGTGCCAAAGCTTGCTCAGCAGTCAGACGAGCAGCAGGGTCCACCACAAGCAATCTAGAAATCTGATTCAAAATATTATAAAGACACAGTTTTGTAATGTATAAACTAGAAAACACACTTGCTATGTACTAATCTAGTGCTATGTAGAGACTACATTTCACACCAGAGGTTTACATTGACCTTACCAAATCTTTTACAGTGTCAGACCGGTCATCCCACTCAGGTGAGCTGAACTGATAGCGCCCCTCCATGATCATTCTCAGCATCAGCATCTGTTTACGATGCCAGAAGGGAGGTGACCCAGCCAGGAGGGTGAAGAGGATCACTCCACAAGCCCAACTAAGTAACAGACATCACAATCTCTAAAACATGCATTTTCCACCAAAAATACAGGGATAAAGAGCATATTACTTACAGGTCAACCTCTTTGCCATAACCTGGATGGATTTCATCCATTGAACATTTCAGAATTTCAGGGGCCAGATAACCCGGTGTCCCACAAAGCTCTAATCAAAAAGAAAAATGTAGCATTCATTAACTAATTCTGAAGGGCAACAGAAAACACTCAACTTTACAATAGTACCTCTTAGTTTTTCTCCTGGCTGTAGTTGCACTGAGAAACCAAAGTCAGACAGTTTAATGTGTCCCTGATCATCAAGAAGAATGTTCTCTGGTTTAAGGTCACGATGGACAATGTTGAGGGAATGAAGGAACTGCACGGCCTCTAGCAGAGCTCGCATCATACTCCTTACATTTCAAAGACACACAAATGAGTTGTAGTCAAACTGTACAGTATATGTAGTATTTATTTCAAATCAAACTTTAAGATCATCTTTTGCTCACCTTGTTTCTTTTTCACTCAAAGTCACTTTTTCAGTGAGGTAGTCAAACAGCTCTCCCCGTCTCATGCTAAAATATAGAACATATTCTGTGTATATAATAATAATAATAATAATAATAATACATTAGCCATATATACTTACAGATCAAATACCAAAAATATGAAAGTTGCTGATTCATAGGAATCCACAAGTGTAACTGAAGAGAAAACAAACTAGTTAGTATGTGGAAAGAAAAATCAAAAGAACAAGACTGCAATACACACTAATTGAGGAGTGTCCCTTTGCCATGTTGAGCACTTGAATCTCCTTAAGTGTAGACACCTTTACTTCTTCCAGCTGCTGGGCGGTCATCTTTTCTGCTGTTATTTCAGTAATCTTTACAGCCAACTCCTGCCCAGTGTGTCTGTGCACACATCTGCGCACAACACTGCTTACTCCTCTAAAAACACATTGAACAGAGTTATCACATGGTTCATTCAGACTGGCAGATTTTACTTTTGACTCACCTCCCAATCACCTCTTTGGGGTCATATTTCTGATAAAACTCTTTGGCCCCCACCCAGTCTGGTAATTCATCCCCAACAACAATATCTTTGGTCATAATGATAGCAAATAATTCTGTAACAACACAATGGGCACACAAATAACAAAGAGATACACTACTAAATTGCGCAATCATGTATTATATAAGTCAAACCATTCATTTTATCCTAAAAAGTATAGCACAATTGAGCTCTGCGTGTTTAATTCCTCTAAATTACCATATACTAAACGTGTAAATTCTACTGTACTTGACTGAAACCAATTTTCGGCATTATACACTACAGCCATAGCCTATATGGCTACCAATTGCATCAGGACTACTACAGGAAATGGCATTGATGTTTGCATGGGTTACCTTCGGGATCTTTAACACAAATACATGATATATTTGTTCGACTAAAATCATAGCTCTGTCTTGTTGACAAATAGCCTTCTGTAGTGAGCCTTCAAGGACTTTGGCCTTTCTGTATCTGCAACTGACAGGTCATAACAAAATCTACTCACTGCGTAATCCCACAAAGACCTGAAAGCATCAACTGGAAAACATTACTGTGCAGACATGGTTATGATCAGCTGCCATCAAAACGACGAGTTAGCGACAGTTATACTGACATCGGACATGAACATGAACACTATTTACATTTCTGGCACATTCGTCTTGTACAGTGTGTCAGTGATGCCCTCTTGTGGTTGGAGTTTAAACCTCATGATCAACTGAAGAAGGCATTTCTTATCATGAAAAATTGCAATACTATTCGTAGAATGCCTTTTTCTTTAAAAAAAATATCAAGCAAACATTTTATACAAGATATTGTTCATATCACAACGTTATATCTTCTTTTTTTTTAATCCACAAAGCTTTGCAACAGCCTTGCGGAAACAGTATTGTGTCACTTCCTGGTCTCTCGATGTGTACTTCCGTTGCCTGTTTCTTTTCGCAAAGGTTTGTACAGTTGAATGTAGTCAACATATTGTTTCTAATAAAACCCGTATAGCTTTTGCATGAGCGAAATCTGGTGCAAAACAGGGCAGTAATAAAACTTTAACTTGAAAGCGCGATTCCTCTCAGTTTAAAGGATCTACGATCAATCGGCAAGGCTAACTTTAGCTAAGCCTAATGTCTTAGCGAATTTGCTAACGTGCGAAAACCAGCTATCAGAATAACACATTTGAAGAAATGCATTCCCATCTTGTCAGAGGCAAATGTTTGAGCTATAGCTAAGCTATCCATAGGATAAACGGTTGAAGTCTCTTGTGCAGGGTAAATCTACAGAAAGCAAGAAATAAATTTCTGTGCAATATGTTGTATGATTTGTTTATGCATGCGCGTCATAATGATCTGCATTTGTGTTGCTTACAGGTGAAGAGAAAATGTCAGGTGCTGGGGGAGGAAAGCGTCCCATGGGTGGGGACAGCCCCCCTGGCCCACCTGAGAAGAAAAGCAAAAAAGAGGAGAAGACCACCACGACTCTGATTGAGCCCATTCGTATTGCTGGTATTTCTTCAACGGTTAGTTTCCCTCTTTTGCTCTCTGTATTTTACAGCCTTTGTATATAGCTACTCTATATGCTTACATTCAATGTTTACAGGAGGAAATGGACATGAAGGTCCTCCAGTTCAAAAATAAAAAGCTATCTGAGCGTTTGGAGCAGAGACAGGCTATGGAAGATGAGCTGCGTGAGAAAATTGAGAAACTAGAGAAGAGACAAGCTACTGATGACACCACTCTGCTTATTGTCAACAGTTACTGGTCACAGGTACAAAACATTTATCGAACACACCATCTGAAATATTATCCTAATTAATAGCAATGTATCATTAATCTGTTTTGACTTTCAGTTGGAAGGAAACATGCATGTGCTACGCAAACGCATTGAACCAGACCCACCGGCTCCCTTGGCTTCTGCTCCACCCTTTGCTCCTCTCCCAGACTCAACTCCAATGGAGGACGATGGCATCAATATGGTGTCACAAACTGTCTCTGTACCTCTACCTCCACTACCTGAACGGATTGAGGCAGAGCTGCTAGA
The DNA here is from genome assembly GCA_007210695.1 of Neogobius melanostomus. NCBI lineage: Eukaryota > Metazoa > Chordata > Actinopteri > Gobiiformes > Gobiidae > Neogobius > Neogobius melanostomus. Next base: position 141,039 of record VHKM01000156.1, read on the forward strand.
AAAGCCACCAGATGAACACCTAGATGAGAGTGTCCCTGAAGCACCGCATCAGCCCCCTCCCCCTGAAGCCCCAGAAGAGCAGTCAGCATCCCTGGAGCAGCCACCAGCAACAGGTTTACTCTACAACCACTTTTACAAAGAAGCACAGATTTTAATCCCGATTCGTATATGAGGTTTGTGTTCTGTGCATATCCTAGTGTCACCTCCACCTCCCTTGAGTGAGAATGCTAAGGCTTTCCTGAATATCTTGGAGCACAGCAGCGAGGAGGAATTATCACTTCATCTTCAGGATCGTATGAAATTTAGCAAAGATGTTGTTGCAAGCCTAGTCTGTGTCTTCGATAGGCTACACAGCCGTATTGATGACATGTGCAAGAAGCTTCAGGCGGAAGGTAACTACCTACACATTATGTCTACACACTACAGAAATCTGTTCTCTTATTACCATCCAACAATCACGTAATAATTCCAGTCTTCATTTAAGAACTGACAAATGTGTTCAATTTTAAATATATTATTTATGTTTGTATATAACAAATACAATGTAAGGAATCATTTTTCACTGTGCACTTTAAGTTAACAATAAAACTCACTCTTACCTGCAAGTATATATGACTGCTTTATGACAGATGTGAGTGTATGCAAAATGCAAAGTTTATCATGTATTGTTACCATTGCAGTATGCCATGATGATGGCCAGACAGGCACTATAAATACAAATCAAAAGCTGCATGAAGAAAACTGTCATTTGAGGGACCTCGCAACTCAGCTGCAGGGCAGGCACCACAAAACGTCAATGGAGGTATGTTACAGTCGTCCCCATCTGTTTTTTACTAACATTTGTTGAGCATAGTTAATATTGTATTTCGGTTGCTTTGCAGTATAATGAGTTAGTGGATAAAGTGACCAGTGCGGAGACTAAAGTGACTGAGATGGAGACTACTGTGGAAGACCTACAGTGGGACACAGAGAAACTGCGCCACCGGGAACAAAAGCTTAACAAGCATCTTGCAGAGGCAATGGAGCAGGTTTGTGCAGTTTGTCTTTTTTCAGTTCATATTTATTAAGTAATCAATTGATTTACTGACACATGATCTTTATTTTTAGCTTAAGTCTGGATACAGTAGCACTGGCAGTTCTGGTGGGCTGCCTGGAGGCCAGATTACACTAAACATTCAGAAGGTACAAAAAAGAGCCTTAAATTCCATTATTACAATGTAATAACTAAACAATCAATGATAAGGACTTCTTAAGAACTGCTCTATTATATAATCCTTTAGTTCGAGAGTCTCAATGCGGAGCTGGAGCACAACCAGGAATTGGCAAACAGCAGAATGACCGAGTTGGAGAAGCTTCAGTTGGAGCTTCAAGAGGCAGTCAGGGAGAGTGAAAAACTCAAGGTAAACTTCCCCACCAGCAAGTTGTTGACTTTTTTTGTGACCAAAGATTACTACCTTCACTTACTCATTTGGTTTCGTAGATGGACTTGCGCAATATTCCAGAGGAAGTTGTCAAGGAGACGACAGAATACAAATGTCTTCAGTCTCAGTTTTCGCTTCTGTACAATGAATCTCTTGGTGTGAAAACGCAGCTGGACGAGGCGCGGGCCCTTCTCCTCACCGCAAAAAATGCTCACCTTCGTCAGATTGAGCACATGGAGGTCGGATATTGCCTGTTTACTTCTGAGTAACTCATGCATGTATGCACTCTCAGTGCCTTTCTAATGAGTTCCTTCTTGTTTAGAGTGATGAGCTGTCTCTTCAGAAGAAGCTAAGGACTGAAGTTATTCAGTTAGAAGACACCTTGGCCCAAGTGCGTAAAGAGTATGAGATGCTTCGCATTGAGTTTGAACAGAATTTAGCAGCAAATGAACAAGCAGGTATGTATCACCCTGAAGAAGTTGAAATATTAAACATTGAAAATAAGCAAATGCTCGTATCTTTTGATTTCCACCAGGACCAATCAACAGAGAAATGAGACATTTAATTAGCAGTCTGCAGAACCACAACATGCAACTGAAAGGTGATGTGCAGCGCTTCAAAAGGAAACTGAGGGAAACTCAAATGGAGATTAATAAGGTGCTAAAATTGATGTTAAGTGTATAATTCTATCACTGATGAGAGAGGGTTATTTTCAGTTTATAGCTAAGCAGTATTTTTTTCTCCTGCAGCTGCGCTGTCAGAGTGGCGACACAGGGGTTCTAATTCTTGAAGAAAGTACATCTGACAGCATTGATGTCAAGAAAGAGGAAGAAGAGGACCAAGAGGAAGAGGAGGAGCGCAGAAAGGAGCTGGAGCGTCAGCGAGCCCGAGAGAGGGAGCGGGAGAGAGAGGCTGAGCGGGAGCGTGAACGAGAGCGGGAGAGAGAGAGGCAGCGCAGTGACGAGCTCAAGAAGAACTCTGATACTTTGAAAATGCTGAGAGTCGATCTCAAGTATGTCACTTCTGCAGTTTGTAATGTAAAGACTTAACACTTGACTTTACACTTGTTGAGTTGAAAGTTTTTCGTATATAAAATTTAGGAAAAAGATCTACCACCGCTGAAATGGAAACCATAGTTATCTGCTCAAGTCCAGAGCAAACCGTTTATTTACGATGTTTGTGTGTCATCCTGAACATGACATTAAATGGTGCTGTGTCTTGTCTTACCTTGTTAGAAAAGCCCAGGAGTCCCAAAAAGAGATGAAACTCTTGTTGGACATGTACAAATCTGCTCCAAAGGAGCAGAGAGATAAGGTGCAGCTGATGGCAGCTGAACGCAAGACGAAAGCAGAGGTATATCTTTCTCTGCTTTTCAGTGAAACTTCTTCTGTTGCAAGTGTTTAGATATTTTCTTTCTGAACTCAGGTGGATGAGTTAAGGTTGCGGGTTCGAGAGCTGGAGGAAAGGGAAAGAAAAGAGAGTAAAAAGCTGGCTGATGAAGATGCACTGAGGAAGATCAGAGTGGCTGAAGAGATGATTGAACATCTGCAAAAGAAATTGGCTGCTACTAAACAGGTATGTTTTTCTTTTTAACTATTTAGTTAATATCATTTTCAAATAGACTCGTATTCAGTTGTCATATTGTTATTGTTATCATTGTTATATTTATAATGCATTTGTCAAGACTGAAAAAGAATAAAACTTTTTTAATTTGGCTTTTTAGACTTTCTGTATGGCTGCCTGTAGTTATACAACTTATACCTATAACAAAGAGTTGCCCTGAAATATTTTTTGCAGGCTATATCAACCATGATCAACTGAGGCAAAGCCAATATACTATTTTATGGTTAACTTGACAATGATGATGTCTTGCTGAAACTGAGGGTGCATCACATCTCGCAATTTGTAAACATATCTCTGGGGATTCTGTCGGCTCCATTTGATTGGTTAAACAGAGCAATTTATTAGAAATGCATATTTAACCACTAGATTACATGAAGTGAACTTAAACTGAGCAACATCAGCACATGAAGTAATGTGTTGTCACACTTGGCTGTGTTCCTGATGTGTGGAAATAGTTTTGGAATGTGATTAGAGACGGAAAACAACTGAGTGACATTGAAAATGCAAACTATTTATCTCAGATAGCCCAAATATTGTCCCTGTGAAAAGCAGATACTCCCAAAGCATTATGCCTGTCATGAATGTTCCCTCCACAACTGCTTTAAATCTGATCTGTCTTTGAGACTTAACACTTCAAATGAAGTGTATTATTTTAACCTGAGTGATCCCAAATAAATTATCCTGCTAAGTCTGTTATTACTGTTGTGCAAAATCGATGGCATTAAATTAGGCTCTAGCATGTTGTAAGGCTCCAGATTGTCATAAAGTAACTAAACTGGATCAGAGTGCAGATGTTGCCATGTTTGAAGTGCTGTTTCTACTCTAGGGAGATACTGAGACCTGATAGGCCTCTGCACTGTATTCTTGGGAATTCGAGCAGAATTGTAATTATCAGAGTTTGACACACAGGCCTATTTACCTACCTGCTACATGTTAAAGCACTATGAGGATTTGTGTTGGCATCCGATGTGCCTGATTAGTTGGGCTTGACATCAAGTCTGTAAGTGTTTAACCTGCCAGAACAACCTAATAAAAAGCTACTTGTGAGTTTATGCCACTTTTTTATAGGACTTTGTTGGCCTGTAACACATCATGAAGCAACTGAAGCAAAAAAATGCATATGTTGAACAAGTGAATAGTATGAGGAAAGTATGACAGCTTAAGAGACTTTATGTTGGTGCTATAACTTTAAAAAAATAATACAATAAGGTCTGTATTAGCAAAAACATTATTCTAATATAATGTTTTTGCTAATACAGACCTTGAACTTCAGGGATTGTAATTGATTCAAGATGAGTGCTTTCTTTTGCTAGCTTATTTATGAAACTAAAACATGCGTTTTGTTATTTTTCTGGCTTAGATCAAAGCTGGCACATTAACTATACGCTTTATTTGAATACAGTGCACATATTGAAGCTCAGGTTTTAAAATAACATCATTCCTGTTGGATCTCAGGAAGAAGAGAATCTCCTGAGTGAGATGGACGTCACGGGTCAGGCCTTCGAGGACATGCAGGAGCAAAACAGTCGGCTTCTGCAGCAGCTTCGAGAAAAGGACGACGCCAACTTCAAACTTATGAGCGAGCGAATCAAATCCAACCAGATCTACAAGTTACTGAAAGAAGAGAAGGAAGAGCTGGCTGACCAAGTGCTCACCTTCAAAACTCAGGTATCAAACAGAATAAATCTAAAATGGAGGCGCAAACTCGTCTAGTACAGCGGTTAGAGCTCGTGCTTCACAGCTAGAAGGTTCGGGGTTCGATTCCCACCTGGACGGGGCCTTTCTGTGTGGAGTTTGCATGTTCTCCCCGTGTCTGCGTAGGTTTCCTCTGGGTACTCTGGTTTCCCCTACCACTAAAAACATGTACAATAGGCCAGGATGGGGGACAACGGACGCAAATTAGTCCAAGGCTACAATCCGGCGTGGCTTGTCTACATGCATGAGACCCATGTATGTTCATTAACATGCACTGTCCCAACCAAATAAACCAATAAATAAAAAAATGAATTTAATTTAATTAAAAAAAAATATATATATATATATATAATATAAATAAATCTATCCTTCTGGCTTTCTCAGGTGGATGCACAGTTGCTGGTCGTGCAAAAGCTTGAAGAAAAAGAGGGCGTCCTTCAGAGCTCTCTGGTTGCGCTGGAGAAGGAGCTGGCACTGCGGACACAGGCACTGGAACTGAACAAGAGGAAGGTGAGTCGGACATTTTCAGCCCTTGCTTAATTTATCACCTGACGGCAGATTTAAGCCAGATGGCGTTCCAGTCGAGAGCAAGTGCCAAATGCCACACCTCCCCTTATCATCACTTTCATGTTGGCATTTTTACACCTAAACCATTTATTTAGTAATCTAATTTAAAATAAGGTCCACTTGTTGATGCATTTAGTATCTGCCTTTCTTTGCATTCGTGGTTTCAGAACTCAGGGATAGATTTATGAAAGACATGTTATTTTACTTTTGTAGTTTCAGTAACAATACAGTTATGTGCTTACAATGTGCTAACTATAAAATGAAAATGGAAACACATGAAAGGAGCTACTTAGTGTAAGTGAAACCAGTCGTTGCCTGGAAGCAAAGACGAGCATCTTAAAATGCATTGTTCACCGTGGAAAACTGACATCATAGATGTTTATATTAACAGCACAGTAAACAAATCCTAACATGAAAACTATTAAAATTTGGAGCACAAAGCAGACCATCTAAACGTTTTCTACTGATAAAAGGTTTCCCGCTGCAGAACCTCCATGTGTTGTGCTTTGGACCCCTGACTAGTTTTAATTGACTGTGTCCGGTTTCCTCCACGCTGCTGCAGGCTGTGGAGGCTGCCCAGCTGGCTGAAGACCTGAAGGTGCAGCTGGAGCACACTCAGGCCAAGCTCAAAGAGATCCAGGTGTCTGTGGCCGAGAACCGCACGGCCCGTGAGAGGGAGAGCAGCAAACTCAAAAGTGCACAGGTATGTTGCCTTTCCACCCGACTAATATCACTGCGGGGGAAAGAGCGTCAGGCCTTAACCTCTCCTGTTGTGTTGAACAGGAGGATCTGTCGAGGCTGAGACGGAAGCTGGAGAAACAGAAGAAGGTGGAGGTGTACTCTGATGCGGATGAGATTCTACAGGAGGAAATTAACCAGTATAAGGTAATGATAAAATCTTCACAATAAAAAGCAAACCGTTTTTTTATAAAAAGCACATTTGGCACGTTGAATACAGTCTATTTAATATAAGAAGATAAGAATTCCTTCATTTGTTCTACAGTGGAGATATTGCATTGTGTTTTTGCTACATAGGTCCAGATTTTTATAGATTTTTCCATAGTTTTCAGTTTGATAAAAATAAAAGATGGTCATTTTAGCCATTGCTTACATGAAAAAATCTCTACCACTTGTGCCACACTTTGAGAACCATTTTGCTATATAATGCATTTATGGGTTGGCTCAGGGATTTGCGTATACTCCCGAAATGAGCTCCGACGTCTCCAGTAATAACTTGTCATACTTGTCCACCCTTATGCTCACTGCTTCCATGCCTTAAATGAATAGCTCTCGTGTTTTAGATTTCAGCCTCACTTCTTTTTTCTTTTTTTTTACATTTCTCTCTGTGTCCAGGCCAAGTTGAGATGCCCCTGCTGCAACATGCGAGACAAGGAGACCGTACTCACGAAATGTTTCCATGTTTTCTGCTACGAATGTCTCAAGATGCGCTACGACACAAGGCAGAGGAAGTGCCCCAAATGCAACTGTGCCTTCGGAGCCAATGACTTTCACCGCATCTACATCACCTAAAGCGAACAGGGTAAAACAAAGGGACTTGAAAACTGAAGAGAACCAAAACACAGAAACGCACACAGCCGAACTGAATGGTGACAGACCTGTATCCTCTGTGTTTCTTTGGAAAGACTTTTCGTGCTGCATCATTGCCATCGGTGAATAATATTGTGACCAAACAGATAGTGACACATCCAAGAGTGTTGTGCTGTAGTGAATAAACCATTGTTTGTGACACACTGCTATATTTTTGCCCATCGACTTCCTGAATCTTGTAGTATAAAAATAGGCCCATGATAAAGTGTATTAATTTTTATTGTAAGGAACTTTGATTGGTTTTGACTCTGTTGTTTTACAAAATACAGTGGAGTTGAATTTTAAATTAGGAATTAAAAAAAGACGTCCGTGGCCAGGCGTGTAAAACAAAGCATGTTTCCAATATATAAAGTGCCACAGGCCCAATGAGTTTTTGGTTAGCCCATAGCATTAACAAAGGCGAGTGCGTCAGAGAACTTGGCGGACGGTCAGCACATACGGGAGAGCTTGGATCACCTTGGGCACAATCCTCAGTATGTGTTCATCCGGTTGCCATGGTTCCTATTGGAGAGTTTGACACAACATCTGCAGCTTATAGTGCCTCATTACTGATGAAATCACTGCAGTGGAAAGTCGGCTCATATGTGCGTCCTTAGTGTGCTGTGCTGCTCTGCTCCGGGCCGCTCTCCTAAAGGTTAGACGTGACAGAAAGTACAAAAACATCTGTCCAACAACATGCTTCAGAGCTAATTGGGCCAATGAAAACCGTCCCCCTCTGCCCCGATGATGTGAACTATTTACAGGAGGTTGTGCAGCGTCTGTTTGGCGTTAGCGTTTGTGGGAAAGGCGGTTCACACCATATTGCGCATGCAGAAAAACTCTTCAGGCTGCAAAGACTTGGAGTGAATACATAAAAAGTTTATCAGGCATTTGGGAACAGTTAAGTGAAGTTTCAAGAGGGTTAGCTGGCAGATCTCATAGTCCGCTCACTAAGAGTGGGTGTTCATGCATTACGGCACCACCTGCCCTAAACCGTGCACACACAAGTAGCGGTCCTTATGAAAAGGTGAGACAATAGTGCGACACGGCCAGGCTGATAGCACCGCAGGCATGCGTCCTCTGGCTTTGTTATTGCATATTTGTGCAGGAGAGGCTACACCCTTCTCCACACATTAATAAGGGCGCCCCGCGTCAGGGACACTCACTTTTTAAACTTTCCAAAAACAACCTTGTGTCAGCTCTTTGTCTCTGCGCTGGACTCTGAGTGAAGACGGACGAAAACGCTTATCTCAGTGTTCAGTGTAGCGCAGAAAGTTCCAAGTGTGCATGTAGCTTTTGTGGGGAATGTCATCTGTTTTCTCCTGCTGTTCCCCCTCTCTGTGTATGGGACCTGCGCTCATGCCAGAGACTTGTGTTTTTTGGCAGTGCGCGGGGAATGACGTCGACAGGCGTGGTAATAACAATAAGGGCAGTATTAAGTCCAGACTACACAGAGCCTGTGGCGTAACATCATGTATAAACGAGAGGCGTGGCTTTAAACTTAAACATTTATGTACACATTTTATTGACAATGTGGATGTAAGTCGGACTTTATGTGAGGCGCAGTAGAGAGCGCACGCGGCATGCTTGTGGAGTTTCCTGTGAGCGCGCGCATACAGTACATAGGAAATGAGTCATAGGAGCTGAACTGTGGCGTGGGTGTGTGCGCTATTAAAACAAGGCGCAGACTCCTCCGGGTGACTCACTCTGATGCTCGCTTTTCCATGGTGAAAACCAACCAGCGCGGGCTCGTGCGCACATGAACTTTTGGGAATTCTGTGGGACACGCCGAGCAGCTTTAACATCATGGCCTCTAACACTTTGTGCGCATTGTGCGGGATTATTATAGCAGCTGTAACTCATTTCCAAGGAGCAGACGCACAGAAAAGTAAGTTAATTAGCTTGTTTTATTAACTTATTTCAATCATTCGTTTGAGAACATTTTCATTGGCTACAGTTTTCTGGAATTTAAACTGTCAAAGCTGGGGGACTAACTGCTTTGCCTAAGTTTAATACAACACTTTGTTTTCATGTTTATGTGAGCAGTTCATGGTGGCCCGCCGTTATTACAGAAGCAGATAGTGCACTGCTTACATAGTGGCTTCCTTCACCAGCTGCATATCTCACCGGTTCCGCATTCCTATCGCCTTATTTCACCCCGTCCATCCGTGCCCCTCGGGTGAGACTGGGCAGACCACATGCACAGCGCTCTGTTTAGTGTCCAGGTTGGACAGATATTGTTGCGCCTCTACTGTCTCCCAGATTCTGTGAGGAAAGTTTCACAGATACAGACACAGATATCAGGGCAGACAACAATGAATAAAAGATGATTCACAAAATATTTCCCAAAGAAATCTGTCAAACTATATAAGCAGCATGAGTGTGAACAATCTGGACATCTGGACATCAGCTGTTGGTCCACCCACCCCCTCCTCCTCCTCACTCATGACAAAATGCAGACCCCCACACCCAAAAACACCCTTTGTCAGCCGAGGTGCTGAGATCTACCAAGGTCCTGGGGCAGCAGCTCTAAAATATGTCCACATTCATGCATCACACACTAGTCCATAAAAGTGTGGCCGTTAAAGACATGTTGGCTGTTTATATTCTCTCATATAAACAATATGGTTTCACAGCTTGGACAGATGAACCGGCAGCCACAGTTCACCTCCTTCCTCTGACCCATGGCAGCCCCCTCCCCTCTCTCCCATCTCTCTTTCTCACTCAGTGATGTAGAGCTGAAATCATCCGGAGAAATGCTTACAAGATGTGTGACAGGGCTGTACGGTGACCGCTGCAGTAAAGTCAGTGGAGCAGGAGCCTGGGGTTGGTCTCTGAGGACACATCCAAATACCTTCGACATGACTTTTTTTTTTACAACAGATGTCTTTTTTCATGCGAGCTTGTTAATGGCCGGTACTACTTTGTGTCCTGGGTAATGTGATCCAACCTTTTGTTCACGTACAATGTGCCCCTGGATCTTGTTCTAGTGAAAGAAAGATTGCTCAGATCTGGAGATTTCCCTTAATTCCCCATGATGAGACAATCAGGCCCATCTGAAATGTTTCACTGTAGCGGTTCCAGCTACAGATTTGCTAAAGACTGTTTCTTTTTCTATTTGCAATGAGCTGAACCAATTTGATTAGCAACAAAAGCACATTGTCCTGTACCTAAATGCCCCACATGTCTTTATTGACAAGATTTGACAGGCTCTTTCATTCATTCAATCCTTCCTTCATTCATTACCAGAAGATCATCGTTAGAGGTGCAGAATTAAATGTGAATTAAACTACTTCTACTTTCCTACTGTATAAGAAGGTGCACATAAAAAAAAGTACCCAGCAACTTAATACTAGTTGAAATAAAAACAAAAGTACTGCTCACTTAGTAGCAAAAGTTCATCCAACTATGATACTGTATGATGAAATGAGATACAACCCCCCAATTACCATGTTGCGTCCAATGCTACAGTAGTTACTAGAAGTCTACATCTTTTAGCTTTTGCGTTGAATCGGCCATCAAAAGGTTTGAGTTTTCCTTCCTCTTTCAAGTTCACAACACACTCTTATTGTGTTTTTGTTTTTTTTATGAGTAACAGTTGTAACCACACGTGTTAATACTATGCAGGATGTTTCCTTGTCATACAACAAAGCTCAATAGATTTCTGCTTCACGGGACAGAGACAAAAGATACTGGCTGGTTTGAACATAAATGGCACTTTTAAGTTGTAGATTTGTATTACTATAATCGTATCCCAGTTAGGAAGCAACACATCTGGACAACAGCTGTATGTCACAATCATGCATCTGATCAAACACTGATGCAAAATGATGTAGTAGTGATGCTGCAATACAAGTAATAACGTCAGTAGCTCAATATTATAGCAGTAACACAACTATTACCATGTCACAATCACTGATTGTAGTCAGGGTACTCTTTTGCTATAGTTATTTACTCTATGTGCTTGTTCGTATTGTGTAGTCAGCCCCATGTGCAAGAAACTTCACTTGCAATGTCTACCTCAGTCAAATCATGAGGGCCATCTGACCTAAAAATCTATTACACTATCATGCTGCAGACTACAGTAGATTTTCTAATAATCTTTTTTGTACAAGCTTTTGAGCGTGCTACTGTAGTAATTTTACAATAACATTAGTTTTACTTCAGCACAGATTCTCCCTTGTTTTTAGGAGTACAGTTTATTGTGTGCGGAGGCGGACTGTAACCCTATCTCGCGCCCACAGATTAAACAAAATGACTTGTAATAATGTTTCTGTTTATTTGCTGTCCTCCCCACGTTTCATCTTTCCCTCTAAATCTTTGTTCTGTTCTGGAAGTGGAGAAGTTTTAATTGTTCAGCTGTGTGCGGGCCATAAAAATAGATGAAGCGACGCAGCGTGTCTGCAGACAGTGATCTCCTGCTGTCGTCTCCTCTGTCTCCACCCGGTCGACACGTCCCTCTGTCTACAACACAAACAGTTGAGAAGGAAGCTTTTATCACACATCCTGCGCTCGAGTCACTGAGTTATACTCCCGCTGGCGGCACAGGCCCAAAGGAATTTCCCCAGTCCTTCTCAGAGGAAACCCACAGGCGTGCTTTTTCATGAGCAAGTGTATTATCTGAGTCCAGCTGAGTTATAGAGCCAGTTCCCACCACCAGGCTCAGTGCAATATACAAATGACTGAAGGAAATATAAAGGTGCTATTTGTCTTACGCTGCATTACAGTGCTGAGGCTATTAGTAATGGAATATGAGCATAGCTTTTGCCCAGTTCCAGGAATGTTACATTAGGGGAAATTACAAAATCTTCTTTCTCTTTGGACAGAGCAATAACAGTAAATGTTATGTGAGCAAGTACATTATGAGCGCATTTGGATGATTTGCTCAAAACAATAAAGACCTCGTGCCTGATTTGTTTTGCTTATAAACAATGAAATCAAAGTTTAACCTCTTAACCCCCACCTGAACCGTGCACATCTTGGCATTACCCAAACCTAAAAGTGAGACGAAAACCAGGATGAAAAGGTGACCGCAAAAAAGTGGTCAAAAATGTGACAAAAAAGCAACAAAAAAAGTGATAGAGGTGCAGCAAAAAAATGGCAACAACACGGCAACAATGCCATGAAAAAGATTACTTTAAATCAGTTTTGTAGGACTTAGCTTTCAAATGAGGCGTTACACTGACCTATAGGCTGTAAACTCAACTCCCGAAACGTTTAAATTTAGGTAAAGACAAACTGGAGATAATGTGCTCAGTTAAAGTGGGGGTTAAGAGGCTAAACCGATAGCTGTGGTCTAAAGTCATTCCTTTCTTTTTAAACACATGTTTAACATCCCAGTTTATCACAGAGATTTATTTCTAGATAGATTTATAAGCACGTTTCCAAACTTTCAGGGAGCACAATGGAGTTTTACTGCCACAGTCAATGATAAGAGCAACAAGCCAGTCAGTCAGAAGGACATGTAAATTGCTACAACACACTGATCTGATGAAATGAGATACATTTCATTTCATCAGAGTTACTCGAACAGTACACTGTTCGAGTAACTTGAAATTTCCATGAATCACTATTGTCATGAGAACTACAATATAAGTGAAACAGAATCAATCATGCGTGGCATTCTAGTGGTGGACATTGTATCTAGGATCATTGGTGTATTATAAATGTGACTTCCTCTTTGCAGGTCAGTGCAGCACTGCAGAGTTCTGGAACTCAGATTTGGACGTATGTGTCCCGTGTGCATCGTGCAAGCAGTACCCCAAGACCCCATCCTGCCACACATGTATGCCTTATCTTCCTCCAATGGCTGTCAATGATGTTACCAACTACAGTTCCAAGAACTTTTCTTTTTCTCATAGGCAAGTCCATAGACGACTCTACCGATGTATGGAAGTTGGCAGCGATAACCAGTTTCTCTGTGTTAGCGGTGGTGCTGGTTGGCGCAGCGCTCATTATTGGGGTCATGGTGCATCGACGCAAGTCACACAAGAGGCCTTTACGTGGTGAGAAAATGCACAATGCCAAATCACAAAACAAACACATGAGAAATGAGTAGACCGTTTGATCCTGAAGCAGGAAATCCACAGTCATAGCTAGAGACGTTTGTGATGGTCTGCTGTTTTCTACTGTCCGCTTCAGTCTCCTCTTTTATCTACAGAACCCATTGAAGAAACTGCAGGGCCACTCTATCAAGCTTAAAACAAGTAAGTATAGCAGTATTTCTAAATGACAAGAATACAACATGCTGATAATTCTAACTCCTTTGTCTTTCTCTTCAGCCTCATGTAGTTTGGGGATAAGATGTGACCACTCCTCAGAGTGAGCGCTCCGACTCTGTTATACTGTGACTGCAGGGTATCTCTCTCCATGGGCCACATCACTGGGACATTGCACAGTCGTCCAGTCCGATGTGTCCCGTCTCCTCCTCAGTGTAGGTCGAGCAGTGAACTGGTGTTGCTTTAACAGAAGAAACTCACACTGCCATAACTGGACTAGTGACTTTTTTTTATCTTGATGTTGCCAGGTCAAACAGACTTTCTCTCCTTCAAGTTTAGTAGTTTGGTATAATATGATCGTCAGATACTCTACCCAGACGGTTTATCCATGATTGAAACAGGCTTGAAAAGTACACTGACCGCTCAAGCCGAATTATGCAATACAAAATGATACAATAAACAGGCTTGGCTTACAGTAGGCCTTTTCCCGCCCTCTATATGTGATTATCTAAAGTTTATCCAATCACATTTATTTCCCCACATTTTCGCATCAAACCTTAAAACAAGTACTGGCTCTTATAAAGACAAAAAAGTCATGGTTTTGTTTATTATGTGTTCTTTCAAACGAACTGATGTGAAATAATGTTATCACAAAAGCATCTAAAAGAGAGGCATGACTGTGTTCAGTTAAAAGGACACAGACCCTAACGATCAATATGGCAAGTTTGTGAACCCAGTCACTAAAGATAAGGGGATGCATTAATGATTTTTTTTTTTTTTGTGTGTGTTTGGAGATTTCTTTCTAAAACTGTCCCATATTGGATCAAGTCATCCATTTGAATTTCTAACATATAGTATATTTCCCAACTTTTTTTTTAAGATCAAGTGTAAGTTTGTCGAATGTAGGAGCCCATAGACTTCCTGTTTGGCACATGAAGGCCTTTTGAATGTAGCGACTTATAGATGAATTGCATTAAACCCTGCCAGAACTTTATGAATACAGTAATCCAATGAAGGGAACAAACTGTTTTTTATATACACTGTTCTTGGGTCCAAATCTTTGTAACTTTTGCATTTTGACATTACCACCCAATGTGTGTGTCACATAAGGAAACACTAACATGGAGGAAGGAATGTACTCGCAATGGAAACAGCACCTACACTTATTTAAGGTGGAGCCACGCAATTTAAAAGCTGCCAAAACATTTTAGATTTACGCCAGGGGTGAAAAAAACCTTCAAGTCTGGTTCAAATTTGCTGGATCTAAACAAGTGCGTTGCTGTTTCCTGCTTTTTATTCCGATCACAAAACAGACAGAGTATTTGTAGCAGCATACAAACTCATTTTAGTTTTATTTTTTTCTTTTAGATGTTTATATTATTTATTTGTACGCATCTTACAGTGTTGTCATTCTGTAAGATACTAGCACATGTTTCTAAAGGGACTCCGGTGAAGATTCTTCCAAGGCCAGCAGTGTTCAATGTTACTGAGCTAAAACGTCCTGCCTTTTTTTCTAGCTTTGTATAGATTTTGTAAATATTGTACATGCACTGGCTATCTTTTTAGGCATTTATAAACTGCTTTATGTACCAAATGTATTTTCACAATAAAACTGACAAAGTGACTTGTATGAGGGTTCCGCTCGTATTTAATTGTCCCCTCGTAATGGTTTAATAGTTATAGTAATAGAAACGTAATAAGAGCATGCAAAAAGAAAAATAAACAAGGATAAGAATCAAACAAGACAGTAAAATTAGTTCAACTGTGAGTACAGCAGCGTACAGGGCTTACAAATAAGGCAGCAGATGTGAATGTGAATACCATTATATTATGTTATCATATGTGCAATTAAAGCTGCGCAAAAGGCAGGTAACAGATTATCAAGTGTTTCAAGGGTCTGATGGCAGTTACTTAGTGTTCATGAGTCTGATGGCTGAAGTTAAACAGCCTCATCAAAGCAATAACAGCAGCTTTTTACCATCTGAAAAAACATTGCTAAGATCAGAGGAATAGTGTCAAAACCAGAGTTAGAGAGACGTATCCATGCAGCAGGTTAGACTACACTAACGGCCTGCTCACTGGCCTTTCTAAACGAGCTGCAGTACATCCAGAACGCTGCTGCTCCAGTCCTGACAAGAACCAGAATACCAAGAATACGACCATATTAGTCCAGTGCTCCGGTCTCTGCACTGGCTTCATGTCGCTCAGAGAATAGAATTTAAAACAGCTTTACCTTGTGTCCTACAAGTCTTTTCATGGTTTAGCACTAAAATACGTTACCACTCAAAGGTTTGGGGTCATTTAAAATATCCATATTTTTGAAAGATAAGCAATTATTTTTTCAAAGAGGATAACATTGAATTAATCAGAAAATCAGTCTAGTTATTGTTAATGTTCTGAATGCCTATTCTAGCTGGAAACGGGTGATTTTTAATGGAATACCTACATACTAGGGGTGCAGAGGCGCATTTCTAGCAACCATCGCTCCAGTGTTCTAATGGTACATTGTGTTAGCTAATTGTGTTAAAGGGTAATTGATGATTAGAAAACTCTTGTGCAATTATGCTGATTAGAGAAGCTATGGAACTGGCTTGGGTGACCCCAAACTCTAGAACGGTAGTGTACACGCTAGAGCCATGTGAACCATCGCAGGCCCTGAGAATGTCAGGGCAGGGTCCCCTGCTGGTTCCCAGAGTCAGGACTAAACACAATGAGGCTGTGTTTCAATCTGGAACAGTCTTGACCAGGATGTGAGACAGGCCTCAACTCTGACAATGTTCAAATCCAGGCTGAAAACAGTTCTTTTTACCCGTGCATATGACAACGGAAAGTATTTTATCGGCACTGTTGCTTTTTACTGTAATTAATTCATTTCTATATCGATGTTTTATGGATTGATTTATTCTGCTTTCTAGTAATTTTATGCAACTGGAAGTATGAACTGTGCTCTACAAATAAACTCGCCTTGCCTTTAGTGTTCATGAGTCTGATGGCAAAAACAACTGTTGATATGAAGGAGGCTCTGGTCTGCGCGCCCCTGGGTCCTGGAGATGTACAGGCCTGAGAGATGGATGCCTAGTACAACCAATCACCTTCTGAGCAGCACCCGCAATGCACTGTAGTCTCTGCCTGTAGCATAGTTGTGAAAAAGTGAAGACCGTGCCACTTTTAATCAAATAATCCAACCAAATAGCAGTATGGGCCCCAAGCCCTCACTCCGGGTTTCCAGATCACATAGCTATAACTAATTTGGAAATGACTGGCACATCCATGTTTGGGGAAGCTTGCGTCCCCTCATGCAGCTTAAGGCGATGCGAAGGTTCAGTTGTACCTGAAGTTTACAACCACTAAGTGCATCCTACAAAGATCACCTTTAACATCTACTATATTGTGCAGGTGGTAGAATCCCCATACTGTACAACTTTATGCATTGAAATTGATCAAATTAAATTGAAAGTGGATAGCATTATAATTTGTAATCTAACTGAGGTAAGTCATAAACACCCAGTGAAGGATGTAATTCTGTGAAAAATCTGTACAAAAACAGTCTTCACAGGCATTGTTTGAGACTTCCTGTATAGATTACTGAGTTACAAGTGTCAACAAATATGATCTTATTCAGCCTGTATAATTGAGTGTTTCACAAAAATCACTGATGACTGTAGAGAAGAACTGTTTATTAATAATAATAATGATTCAAAATTACATTCTCTCATTTGTTAAAAAAGAGAAAATAAAGAAGCTACAACTGCCAAGTCAGACATACAATTATTGAGCATGTCAACTTGTAAACATTTTTGTACAAATATTTACTGTGTTTTATCTTGTTTTGTCCCTGACATTTGGACACACCCAGAGGTATTTCACTAAAAATAACAGACCTGCCCTATGTGAAGGCCCAGAGGAAGTAACCACTGATAACAGAGCTAACAAAAGGATTCAGAAATATAAATATCAGCAGCTGTGTGTGTAGTGGGTCCTGAATAGAGAGGCACTCAATTAACAAGTTATCAAACATACAACATCAAAAAACAGAACGTGGTACAAAATATGGAGAGATGTTTTTAATTATGCAAAAAGTGAGAAAGTGAGTCTATGCTGTGGGATTGGCATTTCTTAACAGTGCGACGGTGGCACTGGATTTCAGCCACTAACCAAAGGGTTCAAGTGATTTAAAAGTTGAACAAATACAAATCTTTTCAATTACACAATATATTAATGCACATGACAATGCATGAGGCTAAAATGTGTGATTGCTATTGTATTATGAGCTATAAATAGTAAAACTTTTTTTGTATAATAAAATGCACAGGGTCTTTACAATTACTGATTCAGCCCAGAACTCTGCAGTCTTACTCAAAGATACGCATTAATGTCCAAGTCCATGAAAGCCTCAGCGTCCATGCTTAAAGATTGTTGCTCCTGAGGGTCGTTGTGATGCATCTTCTCGTGATGCCTCGGGTTCGATTTACCTGAAAAGCTCCTGTCACAGGCTGAAGATGTGAACGGTCTCTCTCTGGTGTGGATCCGTCTGTGGCACACGAGCTGACTGGACAGACGAAAGGCCTTACCGCACTCCAGGCACAGGTATCGCTTTGGCTCTGTGTGGATGCGGCGGTGGTTTTTGAGGGACATGAGGTTGGTAAACTCCTTTCGGCAAACCGAGCAAGAAAAGCGTCCCGTTTTGTGGCTGTTTTTATGATTGAGGAGAGAGCCGGCATGACGGTAAGTGCGGCCACAGTGTTCGCAAACATGGACTTTTCCAGCCGAGTCCATTTTCCTAATGGACAATGGTAGTGATTGTTCTTTTATCATTTTTTGCTTGGGATCCCAGGAAAGGCTGTTTTCCGAACCTGTTTGGTCTTTGTCATGCACTTCCTTGTGACTTTGAAGGTGGGACAGCAGGCAGAAGATTTTACCACACTCAGGACAACTGTGGCGCCTCATCTGGGAGTGGACATCCAGGGCGACAGGGTCGGGAAAAGTCTGGAGACATAAGGTGCAGTGGTGGAGGCTCGCCGAGTGAGTTTTTTTGTGGTTGAGGAGGGAGCCGGCGTGGTGGTATGAGCGTCCACACAGGTCACATCTACAAAACACCACACAGTGCATTATGATGTAACATTCTGATACTAAAATCATATACAAAGGACGAAAAAAAGTAAAGATGCAGACAGCTACGTAGAGAGCATTAGTATGCAAGCCTGTGCGTGTTTTTAGAACAAAAAATTATTACTTTTCCAGCATCCGAATAATGTAGGTGGACATGAATATATGCTGAATTCACTATATAATTAGGAATCCATGTTTGATAAATGTTCATCCTGATCTTTCAGTTACAAACAAACATTTATTCGACTAAGTGCCTGTACAATAATTGAGAAAATAGTTTTGAGTTGTCTTTGTACCTTGCAAAGAATTTGTTGGAAAAATAATAAATGATTCACCCTGTCTGTGAATATCTTTGTGTCCACTAAAATGAACAAACTGTGTTTGTCTGAAAACATTCAGTGATACTTTTGTTACTTTCACTTCTAAAGAACACTGTCCTAGTTCCTCATTTAGATACACTGAAATCTGTTTGTGTCTTATCATGGCTTTCTGTATGTGCTTTCAGGCAGCAACTGTTTCCTTTTGTTTCATTATCACTAGTACTGGGGTTTACTGAACCATATAAAAAGAAGTTTGAAGTTAAAGGTTCAATGTAGCTTCTATGCTGAAAGTCATGTCAATCCTTGTAATGCCAGGTTTAAAACATAACTCACTTGAAGCACTTGTCTCGTCCGCCTGAGTGTAGGTCTGCTGTGCCGCTCTTCTGGCCTGTGGGACACTGGTGACTGTGGAGCCCAGACCGTCTCCTGAAGCTCATGCCACAGTCTGGACAGCAGAAGCGATCACCCCTGTGGACCCTCTGGTGGTTGTACAGGACACTGGCCACTCGAAAGGCCTTCCCACACGTCAGGCAGACGTACTTCTTCTTCTGAGTGTGGATGCGAGTGTGGTTGCGTAAAGCCATAGGGTTTGTGAAGTGCTTGGAGCATAATGTGCATTTATAATGTCCAGTCTTATGGGTGTTTTTGTGGTTGAGCAGACTGCTGGCGTGGCGATAGTTTCGATTACATATGTCACATTTAAAAGGGCGCTCCTCTTTACTTGAAGAATCACTACTGGCTGAGGCTCTAGCACATCTGTTTAATCTAAAACCTCTTCTTCTCTTTAAATTTGCGCAAACGTGGCCTGAAAGCTGCTTCCTTGACTTGAATTTTTTCCCACACTTTGGGCAAGAATGTCTTTTGAATGCAAAGTGGATCCGCGAGTGGTTCTTCAAGGACATCTGATTAGAATAAGCTTTGTTACAAATGGAGCAGAGGTATTCACCTGTTTTATGGGTGTTTTTGTGGTTGACCAGACTTCCTGCATGCCGATAAGTGCGTCCACACTGGTCGCATGCAAAAGGCCGCTCGTCACTGCTGTCCACAGAGTCATTTGTGGCTTTAGATTCTTTCAGCTCCTCTTGCGTGTTCTCTGAGTGAAAATCCTGACTGGCATTGGTACTTAAGGACTGCATCCCCCCATCAGACCCGCTCTCATTTATCTGGATGAGGGTCTCAACTTCATCTTTTTTGTGTCCCTTGAGGTGATTCAGCAGCTGCTTCTGGGTTCTGTAGGCTTTCCCGCACTCTTGACATTGAAATCTGAAGAAGTAAGAAACATACATGTGCAACATAACATAGTATCATCATAATAGAAAAAAACATTCATCAAAAATATTTTGGATGTAAATAAGTAAATAATAAATTTTAAGTCAATAATTTCACTACACAAAGTGAAAGCAAAACAAGCATTATATTAATAGTAGTACTTAATGCAACTTTCTATGTGAAAAAACAGTTGATATTTGCGCGTATTTTACCTTGTAGTGGCACACCTTTACTTTCCATCACGGTGTTTTTTACCACATTCCAGGATCAACTGTTTTGTAGGTTTTCTGGTGAAAACAGCAGTGAAAACCTTCCAAACAATTGATCCTGGAGCGTCCTAGAGACCACGGTGATGGAAAGTAAAGGCGCCATGCTGACCACTCCTACAACCGCAGTGTCACTAGAAGGTAAAACACGCAAAAATATCAACTTTTTTCCACATAAAAAGTTGCATAATGCACCTTTAAGGCCCACTATATTCTGAGTTATTGATACCTCCTATGAGTAACAATCTGGAGCTCACCTTTTAATATCAAAGTGGTATCTCTGGTGGTTTTTCAGAGCCAGCAGATTGTAGAAGCTCTTCTGGCACACATGACATGGGAACAGCCCTGTTTTGTGGGACTTCTTGTGGTTCAGCAGGGAGCCAGCGTGTCTGTACGAGCGGCCGCACTCTTCACACTTAAACTGCCGCTCCTCTTCCACTAGACTTGTGTCTGCATAATTATTAAGTTCTTTCATTTCTTTGTCATTCTTTGTTCTTGACAGATTAGCTTGATCTTTACATTCGTGGTTTTCCAGATGACTGATGCTGGAGCAGAAAATGCCACAGCTCCCACAAATGAGATTATCATTCTTCTTCACTTCACACTTGTTAGTATTGCAGTTTTGGCCATTATCTAAGTGATCTTTACTGTGTTGTAGCTGATGGTTGACAAGGTCTTGGCTATCTGTAAAACTTTTCCCACATAAACAACAGATGAGCATGTTCCCTAAATCTTCTTCTTTGACTTGCTCTGATCTTGACATGGGAGATGGGACAGAGTTGGGCGGAGGGCTGTGCGACTGCGTGTGCTCTTCCATGTGAGTCATGAGGTCTCTTACGCTGCTGTACCTGTTTCCACAAAAAGAGCACTGGAAAAAGTCTTGGTCATCGTCCTCCTGCCCCTCAGCAACTGTACAGTTTAATCCATCGTCACTCAAGTTTTGAAGAAATTCATCCTTCTGTATGTAATTACCATTTAGTCCATTGAAATCAAGATCATTTTCTGAATTTTCTGCGCAGACTTTGAGGTGATCATTGCTCTCATTAAAAATATTGCCTGTAAAGTCTTGTTGAACAGAAAGGCAATTTTCCGATTTAATGTCAACTAGATCTCCAAATGAGTGGCCAGAGTCTTGATTTAAGTGGCCATCCAACACAGA
The DNA here is from genome assembly GCA_007210695.1 of Neogobius melanostomus. Taxonomy (NCBI): domain Eukaryota; kingdom Metazoa; phylum Chordata; class Actinopteri; order Gobiiformes; family Gobiidae; genus Neogobius; species Neogobius melanostomus. Next base: position 162,273 of record VHKM01000156.1, read on the forward strand.
TGCACTTTGATGCTCAGTACCAACAATATGCGGTCTGTTGTGTTCTAAGGTTTGTTGTTGACCATCCATCGTTAGTAGCTCAGATGAGAGCCAGTCCTGCCTCCTAAGACTCCGAGGTGTTTTATGTATACGAATGTGATTTTTAAACGCCGCCAAATGTCGACAGCGCTTTCCACAGATAGGACATTGATAGTCCCCGAACTGGTGCGACCTTTTGTGGTTGACGAGGCTGCCATAGTGGCGGTAAGTTTTGCTGCAAATGTCACAACTATAGGGTCGCTCCTCTGCATCTACAGCTGAGGTGCTGTCAGTGTTGTTGGTGTTATGTGCAATAAAGGTTGATAACCCCATTTCTGCGCTATTCAAAGACGCTGGGTCTTGTTTAGAGCAATCATAAAAATGACCATTAGATGAAAGTTGCTCATGAGGCAGATCAAAAGAGCCACTGTGACCTATTGCACATGGAGAGGCAGGTTTTAAAAGGGACTCGGAAGAAGCACTACTGTTGTCATAAAGCGCGCCCTCATCTTGGTGTAATAAAGATGAATTATGGATTTGGACGTGATCCTGAAACTCCTCTTCACATGAAAATAATACCTGACAGAAGTGGCAAAAATGTACTGGTTCATCCTGAATCTGTGGGAAAAACTGATCTAGGGATGTGGCTGTGTGGGGGCCAACAACAGAATTCATTTGGCCTCTGGATTTATGACTTCTCTGATGGTTATGAAGAGCAGCCATGTTGTTAAACAGTTTGAAACACACTCCACATTCAAATGTTCCAGTTTGGTGCGTCTTTGCATGGTTGGACAGGCTTCCTTGGTGAATGTAAGATTTGTCGCAAAAATCACATTTAAAAGGTCTATCAGAGTCATTGCTCTCAGTTTGTGTGTTACAAGCTACAGCTGCTATGTCATCACATGGGCTGATTTGTGCAGAAATTCCAGAAGATAGAAAACAATCTGTGTGTTCATTTTGATCTTCAAGTGTGACACACTCCATATCTTCTTCGCTGACAGAATGTTCCTTTGTTCGATTTGATACATGTACTCTTTCATGTATAATTAACTGTGACGGCCGATGAAAAGCTTTACCACATTCCGAACAAGGATACTTTTCTGTGAAGTGTGGAGGCGAAGGTGATTCTTGAGTGCCAGAGGGTTAGAGTGTTCTTTTCCACATATGTTGCACTGAAAAATACCTACATCATGAGTCTTTTTGTGATTAGCAAGACTGCCAGCATGCCTGTAAGCACGTCCACATTCGTCACATTTAAACTTCCGCTCTTCTTCTGTTTGTAGATGCATATCCATGTCCTTGGATAAAAAGATGTAGTGAGAAGAACCATGCCACGGCACTGTATGAGAAAAAAAAGAAAAATCTTCTTTGGTGCTTGAAAACCTTTACCTAGGAATTTAAATGTTTAATAGTCTGGGCAGATGGATAATTGAAGGAGAAAAAGGTTTGTAAGGGTATCCATCCAGGAAACGTCCATGAGTTGTTGATTTGAAGTTGCAAGAAATAGAGAAAAACACATCAAATTCTGTAGGAAAAGAGATAAAACAGGATGAAACCCAATAAGTAATCACTATATATACACGCACACAAAGACGAGCATCACTGCAGCTAGCTTAACTTACCCTGCATTGTAACTTGTCCCTTTATTGCGGAGAAAATCTGCCTTAATATTATCGAAAGCACCTACAGAAACACTGGTATTATGTTTTGAACTTTGGCAAACACGCTCATTGACTTTTCCTTCACTGCACATAATCCAGATGAACAGTTTTTCATCTGATATCTTCACCATCCTGGTTGCTGGGAAACAGGAAATGTGCAACAGCGAAATGCTTCCCTCTTGACACACGCCAAACGGGATGGACGGGAAAAAAACATCTGAAGCTTAAAATGATTAAATATTGAATCGAAAATAGAGGTGGGAGAATTACGTTGGCATGCACTTTTTACCCAAGAGCAAAAGTGCCGACAACTGTTCATAATGCAGTTAAAAAGTTAACGTGGAACCATATCGTGAAAGCTTCTCGTGTGTGTTTTTGTAGGATATAACGTTAATCAAACTATTTGACAATAGTTTCCATTTCATGATATTATTACTAACGTGTAGCGTCCGGCAAATATTGAAGAAAGAAACCGTTTCGCGCATCTTTGTTGTCGAAAGCTTTCGTCATCATCATGGTCCTAGAGCCGTCCTCTTCCTGCAGCCACTGCTCAGCACGAATCACCTTCACCTAAATGCGACGTTTCAATGTCCTGATTTCAGGTGAGAAAGACATTCAAATCTACTATGTTTGAATAATCTATCTTCCTTTCTGACGCCACTGTCGATTATAATGCAGTCACACTGGTCCTAAAGCCAGCCATTTTGGGAGGAAATAAAAGCTAGCAAACTAGCTTTTCTAACTAACATTATCTTTTAACACAAAGGCATAGCATCAAGCCGCTGATATTTGCCTCTGTCACTTGTAATGTGCACTTGGTAGGGTGACACTCAGTGGTCTCTGTGCGGCAACAACTTCCCGTGGCTTTTAAGCGCCTAGCTTATTGTCCCTGAGGTCCTAATGCCAGCCATTTTGTCCCTTAATGCCTTATTTCTGCATTAACCTAGTGGAAGATTTTTGTTTGCTTGCTTGTGTATTATTACATTAGCTTGCAGTTGTAATAATATGTTCATACTGTTTTACTAAGTATTTTACGTTTTTTATACCGTTTCCATTGTAGATGTGAATATGGATTCTCCACAGCCTGGCAGCCCACTTCCACCAGATCAAAAAAATCCTCCTGTTCAAGATGACAAGAGACCACCAGAGATGGCAGTAGTAAAAGATGTGCAAACTAAAAAACGAGGCAGAGGTCGGTCTGCTAAGACCAAATCTTCCTTCAAATGCTCTTTATGTACAGAGGTCTTTACAAAAGTCACAGCTCTATCAAGCCACAAATTGTCTGCACACTCTAAAGTGCAGCAGCAGAAACACTCTTGTACTCAATGTGATAAAACATTTTCCAGCAAGGCTCAGCTCTCCAAACATGAGCGCACCCACTCTGCTCAGCGGCCCTTTCAGTGTCCTGACTGTCACAAAGCCTACAAGACCCCCACTGAGCTCCGCAACCACAGTCGTTCCCACACAGGCGAAAAGCCCTTTATCTGCACTGAATGTGGGAAGGCGTTCATGCAGGCTATATGTCTGAGGATCCATATGACACAGCACAACGGAGAGTGCCCATATTCATGTCGTCAGTGCTCCAAGAGCTACCCCACCTTATCCAAACTGAAGGTGCACATGCGCTCCCACACAGGAGAGAAGCCCTATTTCTGTGCAGAGTGTGGTAAGAGTTTTGCAGACCCGTCTGTTTTCAGAAAGCACCGGAGGAACCATCAAGGGCACCGCCCTTATGCCTGTGAGGAGTGTGGTAAAACATACACAGAACTGAAAGATCTGAAGAATCATGAGCGCTCTCACACTGGTGAAAAGCCCTATCTGTGCTCAGACTGTGGAAAAGCCTTCTCTCGCTCCTCATCGTTGGCGTGCCACCAGCGCATTCACTCCCAGAACAAACCCTATCAGTGTGAGCAGTGTGGCAAAGGGTTCACCCAGCTGTCATCCTACCAGTCGCACCTCCGCACGCACTCTGGAGAGAAGCCCTTCCTCTGTCCACAGTGTGGCAAGATGTTCTCAGACCCTTCCAGTTTCAGACGACACCAGCGGGCACACCAGGGTTTTAAACCTTATCCTTGTGACAAATGCTCGAAAAGGTTTAGACAACCAGCTGATTTGGCTGTACATGAGCGTGTGCACTCTGGAGAGCGTCCCTACAAATGCCTGAGCTGTGACAAAGCCTTTGTAGCATCATGGGATTTGAGGCGCCACATGCTTGTTCACACAGGGCTCAGACCTTTCTCCTGCACTGAGTGTGACAAGTCATTTGCCGAGCGCTCCAGCCTCAACAAGCACCGCCGCGTGCACTCTGGAGAGCGGCCTTTCAAATGTGGAGAGTGCCTCAAGTCTTTTGTGGTGTCATCAAGTCTCCGCAAACATGAGAGAACGCATCTGGCTGAGCAGACAGACCAGCAACAACAGGAACATGAGCCTGACACTGGATCCACATCAGGGTTTCATGCCAACACAAGCCTCCCTCAGCTCTCCTCTCCCCACTGTGATGCCCCTTTGGTTCATGGGATGAGATGCAACAGGATGCAGGGGCCCTTCAAACTGTGGAATCAGTCACTCCATCTGTCACCAAAGAGAACGTGCACATTTGTGAGACCTGTCAGGCAGAGTTCACTGAGCTGGCTGAGCTTCAGAAGCATGAGAAGCAGCACCCCAAACCCAGACCCCATGTGTGTGATCGCTGCAGTAAAGCATTTCACAACAAATCAGGGCTGCGCAAACACCAAAAGATTCACTCCAACAGCAAGCCCCATAGCTGTTCCCATTGTGGCAAAACCTTTCTATTCGCCGCGTACCTTCGCAAGCATTTACGGACTCACCCAGTTGCAAACACAACCACTGACTTGAAAGTTGTCACCTTCTCTGCTCCCACCCCCAGAGAGGCTCCGCCCAGCACCTTGGAGACCAGTGCCATCTCCCTGACTGTCCCAGTCACAGCACTTCAGACTCTCCCTGAGTACCTGGTCAAGCAAGAAGGGCTTTCCACTGTTTAGTAGTTTACCCATGTACCATTTTATTTGTTCATCAGCAAAACATAATAATGAACTCTATAAATCTATTGTAAAAATTGTACTTATTACCACATGTTTTCCTTTTCATCCAGCAACTGTCTTATTACAGCACCACTACTCCTTTTCTACGGTTTTATTTTACCCTTATATAACTGTGCTAAAATGTAATCATGAGAAACTTATGTACTGTGCTGTGGCAGTGAATTATTATAAAATGATGTGTCCTCACTTGTGTTTGTCAAATATTTTGGAAGCATTTTGAGAAATGGGGATAAAATGTCAACTAATGACTACAATATTTACAATTACTGAATAAACGCTCTAAAGCAACAGTGTCAGTGCCATAACAGAGCAGCATGTTTACTAATGCTTATATAATTTGTACCAGCAACCCTTTATCTCTGCATCACATTTGAAAGTTGTTAACATTTTACATATATATTATATATATTGCAATTTGGTAAATGTTTCACCAATTTTACTACAAAAGCCAATAAGCCACTCTACAGTCTGTGATGACAGAATGAACAAAGGAGTTTATTTTGTGCAGAAAACCTTCATAAAAAAAATCGCACAAGAGAAACATATCAAAACGGTTGACCAGGAAATCTGCATTTGCATTTTATGAAAAAAAGAAAAGAAAAGTTTGTCACTTCTTGAAATGGTTGATAATGTTCACTATTCCTTTGAAAATAGAAAAATGTGCACATTTTTTCATGTTTTGATTCTCATAATGTCACTAATTATTGAAACATGAATCAAACTTTTACGCTCAGTTACTCAGTACTCACAATTCTTAAGTAATATGTCCTGCAAGTATTTTATTGACTCTTAGTTGAGTAAATATTTCGGCCAGTATTTTTTACATCTACTTGAGTAAAATTAGTTTAATGTAACGTTACTCTTACTTGAGTAAATATGTCGGCTCCTCTACCCACCTCTGTTAAAAGTGGACACAAGTGCTATACACCTCATTTGTTTGTACTCATACCTGCTGTATATCGTGTAAATTAATACTTGGCAATATTCTCAACACAGTCATCTATCATTATGTTTCCATATTTCTGCCACTCTTCTGCAGTCCAGCAGCAGTGAATAGGTATGATGTAATGCTTGTCCTACAGGCTCGAGCGCGGTCCAAGGAGGTGAAAGGCAAGGGAGTTCCTCAGTGAATATGGATGGACTTCCTGTTACTGTGCTTCATAGTGTAGAGCAGTGCGGCACCGGCGTCAGTCAGAGACTACAGACAGAAAAGGTTACGTTTTCATGCAATTCATTACATATAAAGTGTTATTGGTGAAGAAGATGTTTTTTACCTGTGAATCTGAAGTGACAGACTTCTGCAAAACAAAGTACATGTACAAGATGTCTTTACTTTACTTAATAAGAAGAAAAGTCAGCTCTTGTAGTAAGTGCAATACAGGGAACACTTACCCTCGTGAAGCTGTGAAAGCTGTTGTTGATCGACTCCATGGTTTTAACCCATTCCTGATACATATTATTGTCTTCTATGCTGCCACTATGAGCTCTAGAGAGAAGAAACTCATGAGGTCACGAGGCAGTATTTTCAGTATATTTCAGACTAATTCAGTGACCTATATATTTTACATGTGCGTAGGCCTAAGTATAATAAACTGGACTTTATCCTATGAACTAAATTGACAAATAATTGTGTCAAGTCAGTCCAGTTGATTTGTTTTTTCTTCCTATACATACTGTAAACACTGCAAAAGGCATTTCTGTGGAGCAGTGGGACACCACATCTGTATGCACTCAAGTCAAGGTTTTGGCCGTCCAGTTTGTTGGCCAGTCGTTAACCCTTTGCATGGCATAGGTATTATTTTTAAAAGGATCCACATACATTGCTCTCTCTATGAGTCTCCTCTGGTGCTCTCCCTCCTTCATGGCGTCCACGAAGCGTCCTCGCACGGCCAGAGCAGCAGTGGCTTGAGACGAGTTGAGCTGAATAATGGCCAAGGACAGAGAGGACAGCACTGACTGGCTGTGAACCAGTCACACTTTATTAGCATTTTTATATCAGTAACATTTCCACAGCTACGTGTTGTGTGACCTTCACTAAGAGAAGTGCACAGGCAGAGTACTTAGTTTTGCCTGAATAAATGTCAGAATAATCAAAGAATTACAGTGCACCAGTTATGCACTGGTGCTATTTCTGATGCAATAGCTAAGGAATATGGATGCCACTATGTAAAATTAGGATGTTATAAACAGTGTTGGGGGTAATGTATTACAAAAGTAATAAGTTACAAAAATATATTTTTTCAATTACTAAGGAATAAAACATATTACTAACAAAATACGGGAATATTTTAGTCATTACATTTCAAGTAACTTGAGTTGCAAGAGCATTTAAATGTATGAACAAAAAAATGCCACACTCCCCCCAAATAAAATGCAGCATACTAAATCCAGTTGCACACTGGTGTATAGGATCTGCAGTTGCGTGTAGTTAATGTCGTCAAAACAAAACACAAGAGAATGGGGAAAGTGAAGGAAATGGAAATCTTTGACTGCACTTTTGCTCCATGGCATTATTACTATTCAGTTAACATTTTGTCAAAAGTAACTCACAGTAGTGTAACTCAGCTACATTTCTGAAACAGTAATATCTAACACAGACATATTACATTTTTAAAGTGGTAATCACTAATATCACTAATATCTCTGAAAAAAATCTGCCAAATACTACACTGACAAGTACTTGGTTGTTTTTTTTATTTAAGTCGTTTTGCCTCGCTCTTATCCAAGTAGCTTCCTCAGCTCAACTGTGCTTCTGGTTGCAAACTGGGTCTTTAACGCCCCAGTAGGGAGGAATTTGACTTGCTGGTGGCTCCACATTGGTTAAACATGGTGAACAATTTCACAAATACAACCCAGGGACAGATGACTACCTCAAAACCATATGACGGCAAGCTCCTTATAGCGCTTACACAAAAAACTGAATTCAATGAAACACGGTAATAAAATGTTGTGAGCATAGCATTACCTGTCGCTAGTGACATCTTTGGCTACAGTTATCACTCGCAGCATCTTCTGACCATTCCTTTGTGTGTATCTGATTTGGAGCTGTAAAAAGACAGTGCTGCCAGAAGCCAGTGGTGCTGAAAGAACAGAGAGAAATATCAATATCTATTCGGGGGCAGATCTTTACTCCATGTACAAGAGACATTCACAGAAACGCACAGGCATGAACCGACTGTTGGTTGCAATTGGCAGATAACAGCGAGAAAAAACCCAGTAGTCATAGTATTGAGTTGTTTTGTAGAGGTGAGATAGAGATGTTTGGATACGTCCAGAGGATTAATGATCTAACTTTGCTTTTTGTTTGTACTTTGTTACAACAATGTTTCTGTTTTCCTTGCTTTGCCATTATCACTTTTTAATGGCAGCTCCGGAACACTCAAATCAACAACAACTCCAGCCAACTCACAAAAAATGTGTTTTTTTGTTCCCAACAAAGTGACATAAACCAGGGAAACATTTTATTAAGTCATTATCTTTACCGTCTGCTCGATGATCACTGGCTCCGAACTGGAAGGTGATCTCTGTTTCTGGGTCAATGTTCCCCACCTCTCTGGTTCCTTTGTGACTTGCTTGTTTTTCTCCTTTTACACGTCTAGAAAGAATATGTTGACTAAAAATATGTGCGACCACCTCAAAGTACAGCATATAATTAGTCTGAGGGGATCTTACAAAGCTTTTGGAAGCAGAAAGGAGACTGTGCATTGTGTGGATATTGTCCTATTCTCAATGACCTCTTCAAACTCTTCATGCAACCTGTCGGGGCTTGCTATGACCACCTAAATCAAAAGTATGTAAATGTAAAAAGAGTGAAATTAGCACATTAGGGAGAAAAATTTGAGGGGGCTTACTTTGCCTCCTGTTCGATCTGCAAGTCTCCCCAGCTCATCCAGCCTGCAGTCTGTTCCCTCAATAGACAACACTGACACAGTCACACTAAGGGGAGGGATACAGTTAAAGCTGCAATAACTCTAAGTTAATCTGTTTAGACGGCACTCACCCATGACTGACTGCATAGTACCCCAGGTCCTGGTAGAAGATGGTGGAGGAGAGAAGTGTGCGTGCATCAATGTCTTCCTCCTCTAGATTTCCCAGTTCAGTGTTGGCCTTTCCATCTGTGCAAATGATTACCTTTGAAAAAACACATTTGAGACATTCAATAATTTGATTCAATAACAATTTGAAACGTAACCTTGATTAATTACTAAGGCTATGATCGATTCAACCCTGAATGAGATAGCCCCTATTATCCAGTATCAGCCAACTGACCCAACTCTAATGTTATGTGGTTATAAATCTGTAATCTTGTACCCATGAGAATTCCAAAAGATACATTTATACTTCCACTTGTCATTAGAAAAATGCAATTGTTAAATAAACTAGAAACTTTACTGCAGAATAGTAGGCTACTGCTGCAGAAATTACAAAAATTACAAAACATTGTGAAAAATGTCATAAAAATCCCTATTTAGTTGTATTATACTGCTTTTATTGTGAAAATCCCTATTAAGTTGCATAATGCTGCTTTATATGATATGCAAAAATCCCTATTAAGTTGTATTATACTACTTTATATGCGGGAATCCCTATAAAGTTGCATTATAGTGCTATTATTGTGAAAATCCCTATTTAGTTGCATAAGTGTGTTGTAATTGCAAAAATCCCTATTTTGTTGCAGAAACTTTATTTATTTAATTTATTTATTGGTTTATTTGGTAGGGACAGTGCAAGTTAATGAACAAGCCACACCGGATTGTAGCCTTGGGCTAATTTCCATCCGTCGTCCCCCATGCGCACTCTCAAACACACTCTCATTCATCCTGGCCTATTGTACATGTTTTTAGTGGTAGGGGGAACCGGAGTACCCGGAGGAAACCTACACAGACACGGGGAGAACATGCAAACTCCACACAGAAAGGCCCCGTCCCTGGTGGGAAACGAACCCGGACCTTCTACCTGTAAAGCACGAGCGCTACCCACTGTGCTGTAAAAACTGTTGAAATTACATAAAGCTGTTGAAATTGCATAAACTCTTTACATTGCATAAACTGTTTATATCGCTGACAGACTTAACTGTATCAAAAATGCTATTAAAATGAATGGCAGAATCTCAATACAAATGAATGGCAGAATTCCCAAAGACCGTTGAAAAAACTGGAAAACTGCAGAAGACGTAATTTTCTGAAAACGGACAAGCTGAACATGCACAAACTGAAGAAATTGCAGAACATTTGGAAAAAGTTGCAGAAAACCATCAATTTGTGGAAGACCCCATTATAAGTACATGGGAAAAATCGGCTGCGGAAAAAACGGAAGTTGCAGAATTCTCAAAAGTAATAGCAGGATTCTCCCGAAAGTGCGTAACTTGTGGAAATTGCTGAAACTGTGAAAGCTGCAGAAAATCTGGAAAAAAATATAATAATAATGGATAATAAATAACGTGGGAAAAAAACAATTACTGACTGCAGAAGAATATGAAACTGTTTATCCATCATTTATCCAGAAGGGGGCACTAAATGGAGTAATGCCCAACCATAGCGCCTCAGGCTAGCATGGATTATTATTTGGGGATTACCATTATAGGCTATACAAAACCAACAATATTTAACTGTGACAAGTAAGATATGTGTGTCCTCCAGCCTACCTTAGACGCTGGGTGCCTGGATGCCATCTCAATCGTGAGTAGAGCAGCTGGACCCAAAGCTGTGGTCCCACTTTCCTTTAACCTGACATTAAAAGCAAATGTAAACAAACATCACGGGTCAATCTTGGGATCCCTCTTATTCAACTCGTACATGCTTCCATTGGGTCAGCTAATAAACAGCAACAATGTGTCGTACCACAACTACGCATGACACTCAGATCTACGTGTCACTGACGGCAGGTGAACATGGGCCTGTAGATACACTCTGTCACTGCATCCAACAGATCAGTTTGTGGATGCAAAACAACTTTCTCCAACTAAACTCAGACAAAACTGAGATCATTGTTTTTGGCCCACAGACACAAAGACAAAGTGTTATCAGTCACCTTGAGTCTCTCTCTCTAAAACCAAAAAATCAGGTTAGAAATCTGAACTTAAACAGCCACATCAAAGCAATAACATCATCAGCTTTTTACCATCTGAAAAACATTGCTAAGATCAGAGGAATAGTGTCAAAACCAGACTTAGAGAGACTCATCCATACATTTGTCTCCAGCAGGTTAGACTACTGTAACGGCCTGTTCACTGGCCTTTCTAAATGAGCTGTTAGAGCTGCAGAACATCCAGAACGCTGCTGCTCGAGTCCTGACAAGAACCAGGAAATACCGGTCTCTGCACTGGCTTCCTGTCACTCAGAGAACAGAATTTAAAACAGCTCTGCTTGTGTACAAGTCTTTTCATGGTTTAGCACCAAAGTACATCTCTGACATGTTAGAGCCGTATGAACCATCTCGGGCCCTGAGAACTTCTGGGAGGGGTCTCCTGGTGGTTCCCAGAGTCAATAATAAACATGGTGAGGCTGCGTTTCAGTTTCATGCAGCTAAAATCTGGAACAGTCTTCATGAGGATGTGAGACAGGCCTCAACTCTGACAATGTTCAAATCCAGGCTGAAAACAGCTCTTTTTACCCGTGCATATGAAAACTGAAATTTACTGTAATTTATTAATTTTTATGTTGATGTTTTATTGATTAATTTGATCTGTTTTCTTGTAATTTTATGCAACTGTGAAGCACTTTGAATTACCTTGTGTATGAATTGTGCTCTACAAATAAACTTGCCTTGCCTTGGGTACAACTTTTCTTGTCTTACCCGTCGTCTTACCCCATGACTTGTCTTTGTAGATAGTCCTTGTTCTTGGAGATTGGCGGTGGACTGAGGAAAGAGGCGGCTGCATGTTTGAGATGATCTATGTCGGTCAGCTCATCACTGCTGAGGTACTGAGTCTGGTAATGTGCATATCCGTGCAGCGTGACCTGGTGACACAAACCAACGTTACTTAGTTACAATTATGGGCTGATCAATAGATGGCTCTGGTAACTTACTTTGTAATTAAAGGTGACCAGTCCCACTCTTGCATTTGGTTGTTGTTCACTCAGTCTTTGCACACAGTGTAACACAGCGTTTTGGACAAACTGGTAAAAGTCAGTTGAAAACATGAATTATTACAAACTACAATAACAATACAGTGGATGAACAATTGATTATTAAAAAATTTGCATTTAACCTCAAGTCGAGATCTGTGGACAATTTTATCTCCCTCTATGACCTAAAACAATAGAAAGATTAAATACTGTAGAGACTCACATGCAGTGGACTGGTGGTTACATGCTCTTACTTGTGAGGTGATGCTCATGGAGCCTGAGGTGTCGATGCAGAAGAGGAGGAGAGGTTCCGAGGGCAGCAGGGGGTTAGGGTTAGGGCTGAGTGAAAACAGGACGTCCTCAGCTTTCTCCGGGGAACTGATAGGGACTGTGTTCTGTTTGTCCTTACAAAAGTAACACACCTCCACCTATGACAACAGTATGGGTAAGGGATGAGAGATAATGACAGTTACAATACATCAAATTGAGATAATTGTTTCATTCTGTTCAGTTTTCTCTGAAGATGATGCAAAGTGTTAATTCTCTTTGCCCAAAAGCCTAAAAATGACATGAGTCATGTTATAAAAATAAAAAACTATGTTGTGAAACTGGTTTATTCTATTTTTAGTATGTGCCCTGAATCACGGTAATATCAGTTAAAGAACACCATATAACTTTATAACACATATAATTTATAAACAGTTTTATTTCAAATGTTTATTATTCTTCATCTCCATGGAAGCCAAGAGAATAGTGCATTTACCACATTGGCGTAAATGGATTCCAGCACAGAGCCGCACTTGGAGCAAGAAACAGGCTCTCCCTGTATGAGCTGCACTAAAACACACATTAATGATTAACTCTGGTATTCAACCGTGGGATTACTCTGATGAAATTGTATTATGGCATATAATCATGGACAAATGTAACTAACCTCTGTCTTCAGAGAGCAGCTTTCCCAAACTGACAAGGACCACATTGGGGTTTCCTGGAAGAGGCCCGTTGTCCACAAAACCTGCAGAAATAACAGTTTGTCAGACACATAGGCTGTATGGCATTACATTGAAGATAAACATATTTTTTGTAGTACTTTGAAGAGACTGTTGGGTGGATTTTGTTGTAGTCGAGGACTGTGAAGGGAACACCATCACATACACAGGCATTGGCTGCATGTTGGCCGGTCGTGGGGGAGTGTTGGAGCTACGGTAAAAACAACGAAATGATATTTAGATTAGAAAAATGTGCTTTGCTCAATATGGGGGAGATAAACACCTACTCGATGCCTCTGGTTGAGTGGTGTTCATTCTGCCTGGGGGTTTTGTCTCATACAGCCCGCTGCTGTCAGAGATCTCGGGGGTGTTATAGGAGTAGTTGGGGTCCCAGGGCTGACCGGTTATATCATGCTCACTTTGGGGCACGTCATACGGGGTGTTGGGGGTCCAGGGTTCACTGTATGAAGGTGGACGAGGCTTAACAGGTGGAGGAGACTGGCGCATGTGCGGGGGTAAAAGAGCTGTTCAAGAGACATGAGACACCAATTCTGTAATTAGAACATTGCTTTATAAATGAAATATGTCAGATTTGTTGTGTCTATTTACGGTTTTCCATTACATTTAAGGTGAACTCCTCTCATTAAAACATCATGAGTACAGGAAGACAAGAGCACTTAAGACTCATATAACATATCTATTCTTTATGCCATAATGGTGCAATACCTATTTAGGGCGAGGGTCATGTGAATTTCTCCACTGTGTGAAATTAATAAAGTCTTATCTTATCTTTACCTGTCTTCTTAGCTGAGGTCTGCTGAGAGGCTGCGCTGACAGTAAAAGCTCTGTTGCAGAGAGAGAGGTTTTCATACAGAACTGTGGTCTTTGTCGCCTCTCTCTCTTCATTCGGTTTAAGCTGCTGGATGACCCTGGGGCAGGGGTCACCTGCTGGGTGGCGGTGGGTGGAGGTGGAGGAGGCGAGCGAGGACGAACACACTTCTGTGGAGGGAGCAGAGCTGGACACAAACAGATGAATGACAGCACTGTCCGCAGGTAGAATGTTCATGTAAATATGAGTAATACATCAATACACAGACGTTTACAGAGACATCTGCTTACACATAAATACACAATGGGCCATTCTTTTCAGTTTTCAGACCTGGGACCGGGTTGTTGTTTAAAGTGACAAATGTTTAGCTTTTACACTGATTTGATTTGGCATAAATATAGTGGGAGTCAGTGGAATAGTGGAAATTCAGTTTTCACATGTTAATGATTACCATACTTTGTCCTTTAGCAAAACCTGCTTTTATTAGGACAAAGAAGAGAGGTGTGGTGAGAAGTTGTGACCATCAAAATACATGTTGAAATGCTTTGCTCTTGAGTCCTGAGTCCAGAGTAATATACTGTATGTGAAAGACTGGCCACAGTTTTCACAAATTGTTGCTATGGCCACAAGATAAACCATTTGCCAAATCGAGATACAAGCTCTGAATCAAAGCTATACCAACATATATAACTCACCATTACCATTTGAATAAATATAATGAAATCTTACCTGATCTTTTAACGGCATTTTGTGGTGGTGGCGGCACATAAACAAATCCACAAGCAAATTCCATTGATGGTTCTTCTTGCCATGTAATGAACGTACTCACAGTCAGTCCATTGTATTACTGTAATCAACATAATTACCACTACTAGAGCAATCACATCTGCCTTTGGGAAAGCAGCAGCAATCAGTGCAGCCGATATCCCACCACTTACATAAAAGATGTACAAATATAAGTCGTACTTACAGGAAGAGTAGTTACATAGATACTGTAGAGTCAAAGCTCTGAAACCTCTGCTCCGTTGGCTCGACAGTCACGAGTCTGACATGTTGTCTAACAGGTTTCTTACCTGAAAGTCTCTCGAGGTAGCAGCACCTGGTTTACTGGTTAGTCACAGATTTACCTCTCAATACCCGTGTGGTTAAACATTTGCTGAACATGGATATCAATCATATGAAGTACTGTAGGGTTAAACCATTTTTGGCTCATAGTAAATAGTGCATGCAATCAAAGTCTATAAAAGCAGCCAGGCAGAGAGGGCATTAGTAATAGCACTCAATAGCAATGCCAATGTCGCGAAACTTGGACCAGGGAAATGAACATAATATACAGTATCTATATTGTGCAGTAATAAGTACACATATGCTGTCTATAGTGAATCCTATTGCACGGAATAGCCTGCAAAATGATGCAAGAATTCCTTTGTGAAAAGATCATCATTTTCAGTATTTCTAAGCATGTCATTTTAGGCGTCTTTATATTGTACTGTATATGGCTATTTATTTCTAAAACACATATCACTCAAAAAAATAAGTCAATCCATACAGTGACAAACTTTTATTTATTTTCAAAAACCTCTCTGTCCCATCAAAGTACCTCTCCACTTTACGCCTTAAGTAAACAATACCTCATGGACTGCACACTCACTGTAACTTGCTCTTAGTAAAAGTTGCTATCTATGCTTTTTTGCTTCTTAAAAGGTAAAT
The DNA here is from genome assembly GCA_007210695.1 of Neogobius melanostomus. Lineage (NCBI taxonomy): Eukaryota > Metazoa > Chordata > Actinopteri > Gobiiformes > Gobiidae > Neogobius > Neogobius melanostomus. The sequence goes on from VHKM01000156.1 coordinate 177,609, forward strand.
AAATACATTTCCTTGTTTAATTTTTGCACACATGAAAACACACAGTACATTTTACACATACAGTCTCGACATTCTTGATAAATTATTAAAATTAGAAATATTGCAGAAGTGCCCATGGATACAAATATTAAGGCTTTTGGTGGGGACAGTAGAGTCTCTGGGACAAAGTGGTAGACTTCATTCTTCAAATGTAGTGAAAAAGGATTGTTTTTTTTGTTTTTTGACACAGATATGTCACTCCACAACTTCAACGTAATTGGCGGGATAGAAGCCCTCTTTCCCTCCACTGAGCACGCCTCGACACCAGCCCTGGTCGTCCTCCTCCTCCACCTTCAGAAACACCTCCCCTGGGATAACAACAGAATCATGGATGATTTAGTGATCTACATAATGACAAATCAATGTGCATGTGTAGTTTGGGCTGATGAATTCTGACATGGTCATCTTAGAATGTGCCCGTGCCATCAAGGAAGAAAACAACTCATTGATGAAAAATTCTGGTCATTCAGTATATTAAGGCAGTCAGGTGACCTCATTCTTTGAGCACATAATCTGGCTGAACACGATGTAATTAGGCGTAGGAGGCTCGTACCTATTTGCTTAGTTAAATCCAGGTGGTGGGCAGTGTGTAATTACATAACATGAAAGTTTTGCTGTGTGCATGATAAACACAAGTGCTGTACCTGCTTTGAAAGAAAGCTCATCGCCCTCCTCCCCTGTGTAGTCATACAGCGCTTTCACCTTCACTCCTCCAATCATCACCCTGACACATACGCAGTAAAACATGTGAAATAACAGCGAATAGTGATGTTCTCCATGGCACTTTATGATGAAGATACTCACGGCCGAGAGTCTTTTCCTTTCTCTCTCTTTTTCCGCTTCAGCTTTTTAACTGGTGGGACCCATTCCTGTTTTGAACAAAAATCCCAAATCTCTCTCTATATATTTTTTGAAGTAAGTATTGATTTTCTTTTACTCTTTGTGTGTTACCTGGATCTTTGGCCAGTCTGTGGGCATGCCTGGGCCATGGCTGTTCTTCCACCATTTGAGGTCTTCCTGGTCACTGATGGCCATCAGAGTGTCATGCAGCTCACTGTAGACGGCCTTCACGCTGAAACAAGGACAAACATGGATTCAATTACAAACATGTGACGTTTTCCTTTCTCAGCAATAGAACTCTCCCCAAATGTGCAATGATTTAAATTGGAATTTGCCGAGGATTTGAGTATCTCCTGACTCAGCTTTGTCCATTTGTACATGCTTAGGAAGGGTGTACTGGCCTGTGACCCCAAATTTCTAATATAAGAACAACAAAGAATCACTTACTAATCAATAACCAATGCGTGACCTAAGCGTTCCCATTACCTCTCGTTATTGGTGATGTCCAGATGTCTGTGGATGGAGAGAAAAGCCTGTTTTAAGAAGCTGATCCTCTTCCTCTCCTCCTCCTGGGACTGCTCAAAGATGGCCTCCATCTCCTCCATGTAGCGCGGGGTGTAGGTTGTGACATCCTCCAGCCCTTTTTCATAACGCTCCCTCATCTGCATGTATCGCAAGAGGGTCTTGGTCAGAGGTGAGCAGTACATTTACTCCAGTAACTGTACTTGAGTAGGTTTTTGAGGTAATTGTACTTCTTTTTTATCATACTTTAGTGCTTCTACTTGACTCAGGTTATTTTGACTGTACTCTTACTTGAGTTGTTCAGTGTGTTAAAAGCAGACTCATAGTTTTGTACCTCATCTTATTTTATCAATTTTTTTCTGGCGCATTATTTGGAAATATCAGACTTTTTAGATTTTTTTTTTCCCATTAAATCAACACAAACATAAATCAGGACTTTTTATGCTCAGTTGCTCATTACTCAAGCAGTATTTTGACCACGTACTTTTTCACTTTTACTTGAGTTTGGGTCAGTACCTCTTAAATCTTCAGTAAATATAATGGTTGCTCTACCCACCCCGGTCTTATTGTGAAAAGCATTGCCATGGGAAGTCATTATAATGTGTTCATCGATAGGTCTATTGATGGGTTTCAGTATGATTTCCCTGTTATGGACGCCATTTTGAGGACTTTTGATCATTCAAAAGATGGGACAGCGATGTTTTGTGTGTTGCTTTATTTCCATGGCAACGGCCCTCATTCTACATCGCTTGAAACCCATGAATATAAATTAGTCACTGCACCGTTCCCATGGCAGACTCCATAAACAGGGAATGGTGTAACAATAACACGCCTCTGTACAAGGGAAAGTCTGGTACAGAAACGAGAGGCTGGGGGTCATGTTTAGAGCGGGATAAATAAATACCACCACATGCAGCATCAAGCTAATGAAACACATGTTACCGCGGGGCCCTCGGCATTTCATCATCCGGGCCCTCTCTCCCCTGCGCGCCTGAGTGAGTGCCTTTGAGGAGCGGGCCCCTGGTGCGCAGCAGGTCTGTCCTCACCTTCTCCTTCTCCTCCGTGAGCTTGGCTTTGGCGTCGGTGAACTTCTGTTTCTTCTCCGGACTCAGCTCGGGGTTGTCGTTCGCCTGCTTCTCTTTGTCGATGGCAGCTTGTTCCCTCTGACAGGCCTTGTGGTACGCCTCTCGGGCCTTCTCCAGCTGCGCAGGCACATTCACACACACACACACATGACTGTACGCCTTCTATTAAGCCAACATGCGTGGGTCATACATGAAAGAGAAGTCAATTCCGCATTGATAAGCGGGTTCAGAGCGAGAGGAAGGCTGTGTTTTTAGAGCTCTGCGTGGGGCATTTTGTTTTTTAATCGGCTTGGCATGTTTCGCTTTGCCGTCACTGCCGACTGGAACATGGCAGTAACTTTGACTCACTGCTTTTATAAGCGTAGCTGTTTAGTCTGCATGTCCTTGATTGCCACTTTGTTTTTTAGATGAAACACAAGTTAAACACTGTATGGTGCAGACCGAGATTTAAATTATGGAGTAGGTAAGTCACCTCTCTTGCATGTGCATATACTGGTTTTAGTCTACGGTTTGTTTTACTTTGATGACTAGTAGCTTCTTTTCATGGAGCACTTTGGAAATGTTACTTTTTAAGTGGATTGGATTGGATTAGTGCTGAGAGCATTATTCAGTGTGATAGGAGCCTGGGGGCCTACTCTATTGCACAAAATGCACCCCTGGATACAAAGTTAAATCACATAAACAGAGGCAGAATTAGTTCCAGTCACTCTAATTTCTACACATCAGTGGTTCTCAACCTTAGATGGTACCTGGGCTTCATCAGTTGGTACTCAGGGTTATCTGCAATTTCAGGCTTTATTCATTTGAATTCAGATTAGTAATGCATTTTAGTCAGGCCTTTATTTCCACACAACTTAATCCAATTATTTCCACTTAGGCCTGATATGATACACACCTGATTTGCTTTTGATCTATTTGGAAGGTCATAAATGTTATGAGGCAGTACTTGGTGTGAAATATTTGAGAACCACTGGAATAGCTCTCTGTACACGGCAGCCCGATCGATGAGCTTATATTTACAAATATGTTGCACCTTGACAAGCTTTTTGGTCCAGGGTTGCTGTGCCCGTGAAAAGCTGCTCTTGTTCTCATGGCTCTCCTTGAAGCCGCAGAAGATCTTCTTGGGGAAGGTCTCTTTCTGCCAGGCCTTGATCCGCTGTCCCTCCTCAGCTACGAGGGACTGTGAGACGGACGAGTGCAGGGCAGACAGGCGCTCGGTGGAGGTGAAGAAACACTGCCACGCCTTCATGAGCGAGCCGTACAGCGGCCCTGGGGACACAGAGCAAAGAAACAGGCGATGAACTAAGGCAGAGAGAGGGGGCGTTGAGTCATGGAACCAATAAAGACGTAATGACCTCCATTTGTCCAAACACGCACAGATGCACTCATTTAATAACAATCAACAGTTCATGTGGACTTGATGAAAGGCAAATGTTCTGTAACATGCAGCAACTCTATTAATGACAGGGCCGGGGACTCTTCAATCTTTGGTATTCATAATGAAGGTTTACGATGAAGTTACAGTGTACAATATACAGGTGAAACTCAGAAAAAGAATATCGTTCAAAAGTTCATTTATTTCTGTAATTCAACTTAAAATGTGAAACTAATATATGATATAGACTCTTTGTTATAATTTTGATGATTATGGCTTACAGTCCATTTTCAAAATATTCTAATTTTATGAGGTTTTTATTTGGGGTTTTAACAAGCTGAGCCATAATAATCAAAATTATAACAAATAAAGGCTATACATATCTCACTTTGCATGTAATGAGTCTACAGTATATCATACAGTGGGGGAAAAAAGTATTTAGTCAGCCAACAATTGTGAAAGTTCTCCCACTTAAAAAGATGAGAGAGGCCTGTAATTTTCATCATAGGTAAACCTCAACTATGAGAGACAAAATGAGAAAAAAACAAATCCAGAAAATCACATTGTCTGATTTTTAATGAATTTATTTGCAAATTATGGTAGAAAATAAGTATTTGGTCAATAACAAAAGTCCATCTCAATACTTTGTTTTATACCCTTTGTTGGCAATGACAGAGTTCAAACGTTTTCTGTAAGTGTTCACAAGGTTTTCACACACTGTTGCTGGTATTTTGGCCCATTCCTCCATGCAGATCTCCTCTAGAGCAGTGATGTTTTGGGGCAGGCTTCTTACAAAGCCACTCCTTGGTTGCCTGGGCGGTGTGTTTGGGATCATTGTCATGCTGAAAGACCCAGCCACGTTTAATTTTCAATGCCCTTGCTGATGGAAGGAGGTTTTCACTCAAAATCTCACGATACATGGCCCCATTCATTCTTTCCTTTACACGGTTCAGTCGTCCTGGTCCCTTTGCAGAAAAACAGCCCCAAAGCATGATGTGGTGCAGGTCTACAATCTTGTTTCTGGTGTCTTTGGACAGCTCTTTGGTCTTGACCATAGTGGAGTTTGGAGTGTGACTGTTTGAGGTTGTGGACAGGTGTCTTTTATACTGATAAGTTCAAACAGGGGCCATTAATACAGGTAACGAGTGGAGGACAGAGGAGCCTCTTAAAGAAGAAGTTACAGGTCTGTGAGAGCCAGAAATCTTGCTTGTTTGTAGGTGACCAAATACTTATTTTCCACCATAATTTGCAAATGAATTCATAAAAAATCAGACAATGTGATTTTCTGGATTTTTTTTCTCATTTTGTCTCTCATTGTTGAGGTATAACTATGATGAAAATTACAGGCATCTCTCATCTTTTAAGTGGGAGAACTTGCACAATTGTTGGCTGACTAAACACTTTTTTCCCCCACTGTATATTAGTTTCACATTTTAAGTTGAATTACAGAAATGAATGCACTTTTTAATGATATTCTAATTTTCAGAGTTTTACCTGTATACAAGCAGGGCTTTTTTAAGATAGCAGATAATTATTATCATTTAACAGTTTGTGTATGTCCTCAACACATACATGTCTTAGATGGTGGCTAAGTTGCTTTTGTCTGTACAAGCTTCTTTGTATACCCTGTGATAAAAGGGCCATTTATAAGGATGTATCCTGCCAACGACCCATATTTGCAACAGCTATCGGTGTCCCCAAGCAGAAATAATCAAACTCATAACTTCTAATTATATGACCTTGTAACAATTAACTTAACTGCCCTCCAGCAGAATGAGTGTTGCCAATTGCATCACTACAGTTTCGTTCTTTTCTAAGCACAGTGTTATGTCAATGTAAACACAGCCCTATGAATCACTTACTCGAGTCCACTATTGTCTTCCACTTGGTGCTCCACTGGCTCAGCTGCTGGGCATACTGTTTCTCCACTTTGGCTCTTTCAAGGAAGCAAGCCGTGAGGTCATTACAAGCCTGGAAGGACTGGTCAGTTCTGTGCACTGTCCGAACATAATTTCCTGGCTGAGAAAAGAGAAAGTTGTAAAGATCTGTTTTACATTTAATCTATAGTCCAAGCCTCACCATCCAGAAGCTCAGCTTCTTGGGGTCCTCAGGAGGCTCCTTGGGGAGGCTGGCCATTGTTGAAAGATGTCTGCGGTGGAGAGGGTCAGCAAGCTGTTGTCACTCAGCAAAGTAGTTTGAGTGGTTAAGATGCATGCAGCATTAAAAGGAAACAGCTTACACAGGTAGCAGTGATTATCATGCCGCAGGTTGAACGTCTTTACTGTGAAATGTGCTGTTAGTGGGACGTCTGACCGGTATCTCAGAGGAAGTCACTGGCAGCTGACTCTTTGCAGCATGTGTTTGGGTATAAGCGTATTACCATAACAACTTGTGTTATTTACACGCCGTGGCTCCATCTGAGCCTGCGTGCCTGAGAGCATGAGTAAGGGGAGTGCTCCAGTGGCAGACTGGAATTCACAGGGAGGGATCTGACAGCAGGAACAGAACAGCTGCTCCAGCATTCTTCCTGTTGCCTTCCCAAAATAAACAGCGCGGAAAGGTCATCTTTCACCAAGGCTCTGACTAATGCGAGCTATATTATAAGCAATGTATTCACTCTGTTGGAAATCTATATAACAGTGTAATGTTATGTGTTTTTCATGTTGCAGATAGTGAAGGGCTGAACAAACGGAAAGGACAAGCAAACAAGCCCGTTTGAATACAGCTACACTCAGAATACAGCTACACTCAGGCCTGTTGGGGAGTGCTGACACACGGCTGACTAATATGAAAGTGACTAACCACACCTCATCACAGGACTGAACATGGCACAGAGGCTCCTGCTCACAGCCAACGTCGCCAATGCTCTTTTCAAGTGCCTCATTGTTAAACAGACTTCTGTTTCTCGTGATAACATTGAAAGAGCAGTTCAGGCTTCTGTCATGTCAAAGTGTCCGATGCACAAGCCAAACAGGGAGATCAAAGCACAAAAAGTGTCAGCAGAGCAGTCACACCAGGCACAAAGCAACACTTACATGTCTCCCTGAATCACCTCTGATTACACAAGTGCTCACTTGTTACTGTAGGGCCGCTCTCAGGGTCTCCTGCTCCATTTGTGAGTCCATCTCCCCCTGTCCCATCCCCGCGCGCCTCTCTCCTTCTCTAACACACTCTTCTCTCTCTCACTGACCCAATTTTCCCCCCTGACACTTAAAGTTACACTCACACTTTGTTGATTCAAAAGTTGGTGTGGAAATATAATACAAGTCTAGTGATCTTTTTACTGTTAATTTACTTCAGGGCAAACTTCTTTTTTTTTTTAAAGAGGGCGGAACTTACCTTATGTACCTCCACAGTCCCTCAAGTGTCTTAAATCTTCAGCTATTCCTATTCAAACTCCATCATAAGTTGTTTAACCAGCGCTCACATTGACTGTCCGCTCTCTGCTAGTATTAAAACAGCTGGAAGCGTCCCCCTCCTGCCCCTCTCTGCCTGTCCCTCCCTCGGCCTGTCTCAATATGGTGCTAATGAGACAGGGGCACTCCATTTTGACCTGGCAGTGCTCACAGAATCATGCCAGTGTGGCACAAAGTCATGTGAGCTTATTAGTGACAGTGTGTTAGAGTGGAGGGGCAGTCCAGTGAAGCCATGTGCAACATTTCGTCCCCTGTGCGCGCTCCCTTTGTGTGACCTCTCGGCTCTGGACAGGCCTAGAATGACTGGCCTGGAATTACTGTGCAGTGGGGTGTACTTGCTTACCTCTTTGATGGGGTGGTGTTTTCTTTGGGACAAAAGCCAGGGGTACACTACCTTCATCCAGAGACAGATGATGCACCTCTGGCAACAACACGTGTTTCGCATTGGCCTTCTCCTTTCAGATCAAGGCTGTGAATACTGTGTTCAAAACAGGAACAAATTGTTAACAGACTGCACCAAAAATCTGTACATCATTTACAACCATTTAATACAAAAATCAGAGTAAGACATTTATCTGGCCAATACTGTGTAGCAGTTGACTTTACAGCACAGTAATAAGATGGAAATAGATACTTAAAAGTGTAATTTATTATATGGTAAGTACTCTTTTCCTTTACCCCAATCCTTCACCAGGAAACACCTGTTTTTTTCCTATTTTTTCTTTTTGATAATATGGAAATTACGCTAAATGAAAATACCTAAATGAACTTTGGCACAGAGTAAAAGGTCGACAAAACAGCATAACAACGTGCTTTTAAAGAGTGTATAACTTGCCTTGAAAGTTTGTTTGCTTGTTTGAATAGAGGGTAGAAAGTGTTCCTCACAAACATTTGAATGGAGAAAATGCAGCTGCTTAAATTGAGTATTCAAGCAGTGCTGTTTTCCTTTCTCTGTAATGGTTACCTTGCACTGTTGGACACTATTTTATTTCTCTGGGTTGTATTTTTACAATGTCAAAAGCGGCTCGCTGTTAAAAGTTTGCAAAAACACGCAAAGTTGTTGCAGAGACAGAGCTGTGTTCTGTGAGCAGGTCTCTGGCTGTGCTTCAATGCTCTCACGGCCCCATGGCAGGCAGAGGTGGCTTCACTCAGAAAACAACCCCTGACATGTGTAATGCTGTTAATTGCAAGCAGACTGTACAACAGTGTAAACCCTCAGCATGAACCCCACAAAGCCCTGATATTTACAGTCGTCTATAATGAAGCTTAAACAGGCCACCATCATTGCAAACATTCTGCATTCATCTCAGTCCAAGTGGTTTTCGAGCCTCGCGGGCACCTTTTTAGTTTACTGCATGAGTGAAGAAGCCACAGCTTGCTCTGAATTAAGCCATCTCATCTTCTCTGTTTGGTCCCATTAGTGTGCAAAGCCTGATGGGGAAAAAGAAACAAAACAGAGTATCGTTCAACCACCTCAGGACTGAGAAGCGGCTGCCAAATGGCTCAAGACAAGCCTTTTTAATGACATTATTATGTACAGAGGCTCGTAGAACAAGCAATTTACTTAAGTACCTGGACTACTTGAATAACTTTATGATGTAATTGTACTTCTTAGTCTACTACTTTAATGACTTATTACTTCCACTTGAGTAATTTGACTGTAAGTCTATAAGTTTGAAAAACTTGGTGGTAATATTTTATCTATTTTTTCTGTTATTTTTTTTTTTTGAAAACTCAAAATGTTTCTATTTTCAGTTTTGTTAAAGGCACATTATGCAACTTTTCATGTGGAAAAAAAAGTTGATATTTGTGCATATTTGACCTTGTAGTGACCCAGCTACTGTATGAGTGGTCAGTATGGCACCTTTACTTTCCATCACAGTGGTCTCTAGGACGCTCCAGGATCGATTGTTTGGAAGGTTTTCACTGCTGACAGAGCCCCTCACCAGAAAAGCTACAAAACAATCAATCCTGGAGCGTCCTAGAGACCACCGTGATCGACAGTAAAGGCGCCATGACCACTCATACAGCCGCTGGGTCACTACAAGGTCAAATGCGCATAAATTTCAACTTTTTTCTTCCGCCTAAAAAAGTTGCATAATGAGCCTTTAATTGTTCAATACCAATACTTCATAAACTTAAGACTTTTGTGCTAAAATACTTGTACTGAAGAAGTATTTTCACCAAATACCTTATTACTCTCACCTGGGTAATCACTACTTATTCTAAAGTGGCATTACTCTTGATAAATGTATATGATTTCCTACTCACCTCTGATTATGTGAATGAGGCACAAGAGAAACAAAGACACAATTTTATCTTTTATTTCAACACCTTAGTTATACCTCTATCATAATATTCATCATTTTATATATACTGTATTTCTTTAAAACAAAACTTTGTAATATTTATATATACTTTAATCTCTGCATACAGTACTTAAGGGTCATATTGTTTGTAGATGCACTCGTTATGCATTTTCACTAGACCTAGATCATTGTGTAAGTGTTAACGCTTTCTACGCTACTGCTCGGTCCTATTGTGCCAGGGTAGTGTCCATTCAAAAAGAAACACAGTCACGCGCTTAAAACAATGCATTATGGGATACATCAGGGTTACCACAGTGCGAGCAGTAGAGAAAGCATTGGAAAGAAAAGGAAAACAAAACAGAAAGGTTGAGTCTTAAGAGAATTTGTCTACACATGTTGGAAGACAAAGATTCTTAAAAAGGTTTACATACTTAATATAGTAATTATAATATACTATAATATGTTATTATCAGCGTGAGCACATATAAATCTATAAAGGATGTGGTCTGGCCTCACAGTCGTAATGACAAATGGCTAATGTCTGCGATTTCTTAAAGAGTGACAGTAAATTCTTGAGTGGGATATAGAAAAGGTTGTATTTCGTCCGGCTAAAAGCGTGAGGTATTAGGATCATCTTGTAGTGAAATGAATATTCACTTTTGGACCATCGCTTATGTCTCAGCAAGATCATAACAAAACAAAAAAGAAAGAGTAAAGCGTTCGGCCACCGAGGCAGAGACAGACGGCGTCGGACACAGAGGCTAATAGAGTGAGGAAGTGGGTCAGACAGAGGAAAGCCCTTTTATGATCACTGCACCTGCTGCGAGAGACACAGCGCTCCATATTATGGCATCAGAGGTTTCTCAGCCAGACTCCCACTTGAAACGATGCGCAAATGAGTCCGCCACCTTCCACTTAGCTTTCTCTTGATCTTATGTAGAAAATATGATCGATCCGTCTCGTTGACTCCTGTGACTCTGTATACTGTAGCCCCCATAACAGCACAGTACAAACAAGCGGTGCTAACATTGTGGGTCCATTTGAACAAAGGTATAATGAAGGCTCGCAAAAGACAGACATGGATATCGTTTGAGGAATATCGGAAATATAATAGAATAAATAATGCTGTGATTGTTGGTCATTTTTACTTTACAAAGTCGTCGTATTCTGACTCTGAGTCCTTTGCTCACAGCTGTTTGAATCTCAGATGGGCTTAAAGCTACAAAACAGATGTTTGGATGTGAAATTATCTTTGTTTCACTACAGTTTGTGGCCAAAATCAGTCAAAGTGTTTTCTCAAGCAGCAACTATATGAGTTTTTCTTGAACTATGGCAAGAGTTTTCTTACAGCAGATGGTATGACAGTCCATCTGTCCGTAAATGTGGATAGAGAAGTGCATGTATAAGTTTGTCTCGATAACACAAAATGGTGTCCCAAGTATATCTTCCATATGACACATCATTTTCAAATCTCAATAATATGTGACTGCATCGTTGGGGTATGGCATATTAGCAGCCCTTTGTCCGCGCTCCTGTTGAAGTCCGGGTTTCTTCTCTGGTAGATCCCTGTTAACCTCTTTCAATAATAAGAATAAATCCCTTTGATTCGTCTTAAAGGTCCCCCTCAGTCAGTGTCTTGGGGAGAAGATGTGACATGCATGGGAGAACTGGGTACCCTGGGGAGAGAAGTTAAATCAATGCATAAGAATGGGAAGGTGTCAAATCAAAGCATGTATGATTGATAAAGAAGATAGGATAGGAACAATGGCTGACGAAGAATAATAATGGCTATGGTACACAAAAAAGGGGATGGTCCAGCTATTCTGTAAATGAAGGAAGATGACTTTCCTTTACCATCCGTGCTTCCTCTGTGACGTTTATAGACGTTTGCCCCAAAGTCAGTCCATCCTCCCTCACCTGTCTGTCAGTTTCTTCAGCGCCCGCTCGATGTTCATGCGGTGGCCCACTCTCGTCACACCCAGGTCCAAGAAGTCGTCTTTTGTCAGCGATGGTAGATGCGACCCGTCAATCTCATTGTCCATAAAACGCTCCCTGTGCTCGCCTAGGTTCAGGTATGTCAGCCAGTCTGCCACGTCGTACTTGGTCCAGTAGGGCAGGGGCTTCACAGCAAAGGGCTTGGCTGGTGGTGGTGGGGTGAGGTGGGGGAAGTTGAGGCATGACGGGCTGGGGGGCAGATGCAGAGGAGAAGATGCCCCTGACAGAAAGTGTGTGGGAGACAAGGAGCGGGAAACTAGCAGCGGGTTCGGACTGTGCATCCCTGATGGGGAGAACAGCGGGGGTGTTGAGGCCTGGTAGGGGTCTCCAAGAGGGAGGCCAGGGGAGGGGGAGTGAGCGGGCCAGGGAAGTCAAAAGGGCCAGTGTAAACAGGTGTGGTGGGAAGTATGGGGAGTGAAGATGGCCTGGGTGGATTTGGACTTTGCTGTTCTGTGTTATAGATAAGAGGACTAGGGGCGCGTCGGCGAGATACTGAAGACCGCATCTCTTTAGTGGGGCTGCACTGGAAATCAAAAGTCTGCCGCCGCATTTTGGAGCGGTGCTTTGGTGACGTGGGATAAGGACAGTATGTGGGAGAATGAGGGGGGTGGGAGTGCACAGGGGACGTGGGGATCTGCGGTGAAGGCGATCGGGTCCAGTTTCGCTGCACTTGAGGCGAGGGAGAGACAGAGGGGCTGGCCGACAGGTTTGGGGTCAGAATCTGACGATGCTGTGATGACGAGGTCGGTAAAGGGGATGTGGAGCGACCAGTTGGAGGACTGTGGAAGGCATCTGTATAATCTGCAGAATATCTGAAACACGCATAAAAATAAATATTTAGAAAAAAATAATTTAGTAAGGTGGAACACTGAGATGTGACTTTTGGCACCCAAAATGAGTGAGTAGTGAAAGGGTTATACAGGTATTTTCTTTGAGATATTTTTGTTGTTTGCAGCTTTAACCTCAGAGGAGTTAAAACTCTCCCGCTTCCCACAAAACTAGACTTCACTGAGAAAATGGCTAAATTATAACATGTGCGACTGTCATTGTGTGACAGTGATGTTTTAACACCATTGTATTACATTGACTAGATACTCACTGAGGCAGTGATTCAACAGACTTTGCAGCTATAATTACTTTATGTCAGGCCATACAAACCTGTTCATGGTGGGTGATTTTGGAGAGTGGCTCCAGTCATCCATGCTCTTTATACCACTCATCTGCTGCAGTTTGGAGCTGAGCTCAGTGATGATGCTGGCCTTCATCCCTGACAGAGGCGAGTTCATTCTCCTGCCATCTACAGCCATGCCCCCTCTCTGGATCCTTCCTGCCACTTGTTCATGCTCCTCTAGATCAACCCAGCCCACCTGCCGAGTTTCTATGGGCCTCTCTAAACATGCCACTAAAGATGTGGTAAACCCATCCTCCATTTTGGATCTGCCCTGTTTAAATCTTCCATCTGGGAGGACTCCATCAAACCGGGGATCTTCGGGATTGCTTTGCCTGTGAAGTTGTAGTGGAGCAGGGTTGGTACTGTTCTGCCGTCGTAGCGCCACTGATGGACCCCTCCCTCCTCCTTCCTTGTAATGAGTCATCTTTGGAAATGCAGGGTTTGCCAGTTTAGCACTGAGCACATCGAACGTTTGCCCACCTGAGTAGGCTGTGCAAAGATCCTTTTCCGTTTCTCCTGCCGCCCCTCCTCTGTCCCCCCTGAGCCCGGACAGACCCAGCATCTCCAAATGATGGTCACTACTGCTGTGACTGTCCAGCTCCTCTATGCCAGAGTCCACCACTGCGTCCTGCCAGTCTCCACTTTTCTGAACCATGGAGTAATGATGCGTGTGGTCTGCAGCTTTTGCTCCCGTGGCGACGCTAGCTTTTGGGCCTGCCATGCTGTAGTCAGAGGTTGCAGGGGGGCTGCTGTAGTGGTGGCCGCTGAAGTTGCAGTCATAGTGGTTGTTGCGTATGTCATGGTGGTGGTTAGGGCGGCGGAACCTCTGTCTTGAGCGAGGCTTTGTCCACTCGCCGACGGGTCATTGGAGCTGCTGTAATAGTCCTGAGGCTGGGACAGGGGCTGCGGCCTGTGTAGTGACGATGGGGGAGCATCAGCAGAGCTTGTAGCAGCAGTGGTCGTCGAAGGAAATACCTGCGGTGACGAGTATGACGGAGACAGTGCCGATTGTGTAAGGGTCGCCACTTCGCTGTCATAGGAGGTCAAACTGGATGCAGCCGAGTCCCCTTGTGAAGTCGTCTGGGGGGTGTTTTTCGCAGGAGGCGGTTGTGGATGGGCTACACCAGTGGCGTTGTGCCCCGGGACATGATGCTTTAAACCCCTCTCATGTTTCCCGTTGGCAAACTGCAGCGGTGGAGGTAATGGGTCGGCAAAGACAAACTCATCGTCAACATCAATTGACGGAGCGGGCGGAGGGAGTACCATAAGTCCTAAACCCTCCTGGGACTGTCCTGCCGCTGCCTCGCATGCTCTCTCATGTGATGGGCCCGACGGGACAGTGTACTGAGGGATGTAGCTGGAGTGAGACGCACTCTCGAATTGAAGGAACGAGGGTCTGCAAGGGGCGGGCTGACTTGGAGGTGGGGGAGGCTGCGCCATTGAGACAGGCCTGTTGTTGTACACCTCTTTATCCTTCGGGCCTGGGTAATATTGCGGCGCATACTGACTGGTTCTGTCCTCTGAAAAGCGGACTCTGAGACCCTCTCGCGGCCCCGCTTCCTTCTCCCTCTCCACCCTTTCCCCACCCCCCATACGCAGTATCCTCGGGGACTGGGGCCGGCTTAGCGATGCCGGCGAGGTGGTGGCGGTGGGCGAAGTGAGATGCACGGAAACCGGAGAAGTGTACGTCGATTGAGTAGGGGTCGCGAACAATGAAGGGGTCGGAGTCTGAATAGGGGTTGGAAAAGCTCCCACCGTGGACATCTGACGACTAAAATACCTGTCGTCGCGGCGCGTCCTGCGGTCGTCCTTCAAGGCTCGTTCTCTGGCCGCTAACGCAAGGCCAAGCGGTGATGAGGGGTCCAGTACTTTCCCGGTTAGTGGGTGGATAAATGCGGTGGCAGGCTGATTGCCGAACATTGAGGGAGCCGACTTGGGTTGGCCATCGTGACTGATTATGGGTGAGGAATACTCTGGCAAACCAAACGCAGGGGGCATACTGCTGGAATAGTTGACGTAGTTATCTCCTGAAAACATCCCCTCATCAATAGACTTCGAGGGCCTTAATCGAGGCATGGGCACCTCCATTTGAGAACTATGCAGAGGCTGAATCCTAGTCCCGTACTGTCCAGCGATGTCGCCTCCGCCTGCCTCTCCTTGAATATCCTCTTCAGACGACAGGAAGAACGAGGCGCTTTTCTCCTCATGTCTCGAAATCGTTCCCGTTCCTTGCGCGCCCCTGCCCCATCGCCGCCTCTGCCACTTGCCATACCTCCAAATGTAGGTCCGAAAGAAGATGTGTAGTCTAGGTTGTCCATGTTTTGTTGTTGTGTAAGAGTTGGAATGTCGGTCGATGAAGGCGTCGCGGTGGATGTCGGCGGCTGGGTTGATGTGGGGGTGAGCGGCTGGGGCAGGCTGCTGTTGGGACTGTCCGATGTGTTGTCCGCAGAAGGGGAAGGGGGTTCCTCTGCCTCCTGAGAATGCTCCGCTTCCATGCTGCTCCCCTGACTGCTGCGCCCACTGCTGCTGGTGGATGGCGCTTTTACAATGATGGTGGGAATTGGGATAGAGCTCTTCTCCTTTGGAGCCCCGACTTTCCCTCTGTGCGGCCGCATTCCATCCTCCACTTTTGATTGCTTTATCAGAGCGCCCCTTCCACCTCTCCTTGCGCCCCCTCTGCCCCCAACTGCCCCGGGCTGTTCTCTGGTGCCCATTTGCGGGTGCTGTGGTTGGGGCTTCGGCTTAGCGCTCGTTGGTGGTGTCGCGCTACTGTATCCTCGTCTCAAACCTCCCATTTTCCCGCCGCCCCTCCTGGAGGCGTCTTGCTCTCGGACCAGTCCCTCTGATTGTCGGCGAAGGGTGGGGACGATGGGCTGTGGAGCTCCTCTGTCCCAGCCCGCCTGAGAGGGATGTCCTGCCTGGGGGTGGTGCTGGTAGTGGGGTTGGGACACCGGAGGTATGGGCATGGCAGGGCCTTTGCCAGTGTAAGGGCCCGCAGATAGGGGGGCTCTGGAGCGGATGTGTTCGGTGGTGGGGGGATGTCCTCAGGCCCTGGTACTGAGAGGCTCCGGGACAGCTTCATGGCGGGTGGGTGAAGAAGTACACGTTCCTCCTCCATTCCACCTAAGCAGGTAAAAACAGTTGCTAAAACAAGCTCAATAAAAACACATAATAATAATAATAATAAAATAGTGGATACCGATGGACTTTTGGCGCATCATCATGGCATGTTGAGGCCCCTGTCCCGGCTGGAAATGAGTTTGGTTGTAGACATAACCAGGGCCAGTCGGCATCATGCTCATTGAAGATTGCTGATCATAGGTCGGCTTTTGAAAGAGACAAAAAATAAATAATTAGAACAAATTTTAAATAAAAAATACTACACAAAATCCTATCCATCAGAGTGCTCATCTCTTTCAACAAAGTCCCAAATGTCCATCTAAAACCGTACGATTTTACTATCCTTCGATTTGATATAAATGAAAAAGTTATAAATGTATCAGGCCAGATAATGTGTCTTGCATTAGGCAGCAGGAGATTATAGATGAATGGACACAACCTGACTCACTCTTAAGTGTTCTGGCGTGGGTGGGCTATTGTCAATCATCCTCTGTAGAGACTAGCGAGGGCAGAGACTAAAAAAATCTTAAGATCAAGTCGCTTTATACATCAGCATTAGTCACTACATCGTGAATAAATCGGAGAGATATCTTAGTGCATTAAAACTGTACATTTTCTGTCATCCAGGTGGTGTCGTCAATCTTAGTGCATTAGGAAGTCTTTCTTTCTTTTGTATTGTATGGGGATTAAACTAACCCTATGACAAAATGTTCACCTATACATGCAAGTCCCAGTTCTATCCAACGTCTCCTTTGTTTTAGAACATTAAAAAAATGCAACTATCCCCCCAAATTTCCTTAAAAAATTATTTCCACTTGGCTTGTGTGAAACTATGATTAATTGACCCTTTTCACAGGCATCAGCCTATTAAACTAAATAATAAATAGAAAAACGTGAAAACCTGTACTCAAGACACAACCGTATCCTCAGCCAGACCCACAGCTGTTTGCTATTTGTTAGTTTTATTACGCTTGAGTTAAAGAGGAAATTGGGACCAAAGAGTCAAGTATTTGGATGGACACAACGGGGACAATTCTCTTCCACCGTACCTCATTGGAAATGTTGGGAGCGATGTTCTTGCCCCGGTCCCTCTTGCCCCCATGACCCCTCTGTCCCTGACTGTCCGGTGTAATGGTGTGTTGGGCAGCAGCCAAGATTTCATCCAGCTTATCTAGGACACAGAGTGGACAAGGAGGTCAGAGAGACCCGAGAGAGCACACCCAGCCCAAAACAATGTCTTACTCTCGACCCCTGCCCTGTTACTTTCCTTTGTCCCTTAAAACTGAGAAGTAAAGGTCAGAAATACAGCCCTGAGAATTGAAAAAAGTTTACAGCGTAGCTTGATATTTAGATGAATTGTTATACAGTCTAAACTTAAAAACAACTGCATTTAAAAAAAACAACACAATCATAATTATTACTTAAAGGAACAGGCCACCGTTTTCCATACTAGGGATGTCATGGTTACCGGTGTAGCGGTAAACCCCGGTAAAAATGTTGACGGTAATAATTACCGTCAACATTTTTAACATGTTTTTTAACATGTTTTTGAAAAACTATATTATCTCTGTGGATTACTGCTCCCGCGGTTAACATTAGTTAAGTTAACATTAGCGTTTTAGCTGAAATGCATGATGTGAGGACTTTGGGTTGAGGGAGAACGTAACGAGTCGCCCCATAGCGCAGCCGCAGCGCCACCGCCAGCATATAAGCTGTGTTCCGGATATAGAGGGTTTATCTTGTTAAAAATATTCTAACACGGTTCTGGCGCTATAAATAGTACATGTAATACCCTCGCAACGATCAACAATACATAGTCCTTTACTTTGATGTGAAAAGTTGCACTTTTGACATGGCTTTGTCTGTATTTTTTAAATATAACAAACACTGTTACACTTTTTTGAAACTATTTCAGTTTGTGTAGGACTATCAATGCTTTCGGAACTTATTAACACACATTAAAAGAAATACCGCGATAATACCGAAAGCCGTGATAATTTTGGTCACAATAACCGTGAGGTAAAATTTTCATACCGTGACATCCCTATTCCACACTGAGATATGTTCTTACCTTAGCTTAGACGAGTTGATGCGTACCTGTTTGGTCTTTGTGCATGCGCTCAGTCATGCAAAAAGACCAAAGGAATCGGTTCGGCCGGGGGTTAAGGGTTAAATAGGGTATACGTGGAAGTGCTTGGTTGCTTCTAACTTCACCCCCATTTGGCCACGAGGAGAGGAGGAGAGGCTAAATGCTAACAACATCTTTGGTCTTTTTGGGTGACTGAGCGCACATGTAAAGACCAGACAGGTACGCATCGACTCATCTAAGCTCAGGTAAAAACATATCTCAGTACGGAAAAATGGTGGCCCTTTCCTTTAAAGGAATTGTAACAAGTGAAACCTCAGGTTGATTTCTATCCTAAATTTGAAAGAAAATGGGGAAACCCTGAAGTGCATGCTTAAAGTGGGTCAGGGGGCAAAGTTAAATCTGTATGGAGACTTTCAAAACACATTCAATTTCACATGAGCTGAGTGCCAGCTTACTCAGTGCCATCTGATACACTGTCCTCTTCTTGTCAGGACCCTGGGATGTCTCATACTCTGAAAACACACGAAGATCATCAAGCAACATGCTTTATACCTACGGCTGATGGGCTGATGAGGGTAATGAGAAGGAGCTGATATTCACCTGGTTTCTTTTTCCATGGAGAGGCAGCTGTGGCATGCATTAGTTGGAAAACACAAATTATAGGAGTGACTCAAAGTGAAATGTCCAGCTGCATGCTTTTTGTTTTGTTTTACTGCATTATACTGTATATCTTACAGCAATGAAAGAATGGAATAAATACATACACGACGCACTGGTCACGTGACACATGCGATGACGTGAGGTCGGATGAGAGGACGAGGATGATGATGAAGGACATTAAAAACACTAAGGGTACACAAGGCCATTTCCACACCTTTGTCCACTGTACGCAGCACACAACACATTGTGGGGGGAAACAAGGACAAAACATATTTAGTGTGTCAGATGACTGAGCTTGAGTGGTGGCTATTCAATACATTATGCTACATATTACATTAAGCCAGTGGAACTACGTACTTTTATAAACCTGAACAAAAAACCTGTGCTCTTTCTTGTGCTCTTACCCATCTCCTCCAGCTCTGATGTCATGGACTTGGAGCGCAGGGCGATGGCAGGAGGGGTCAGTCTCTTAGTCTGCTGAGGAGCTGCCAAACGGGAATCCAGCCAAACGCAGTCTTAATGTAATGTTTAGTACTCTCATATAAACATACAGTCACCATTGACAACCCACACAACAACAGATCCAACCACTCAGTGCTCATAAGGAGAGGACTTGTACCTCTCTTCCGGTTTGTGTCTTCGAGCTCTGGGTTTCGCGCCACCATAACGACCTTCACCATCAGGCTGTTGCCCCCCTGTCGGATCATGTTGACCACCTGCCTGTGGCCGACCTTGACCACATTCTGCCCATTCACCTGATCAG
This sequence comes from Neogobius melanostomus, assembly GCA_007210695.1. Classification (NCBI taxonomy): domain Eukaryota; kingdom Metazoa; phylum Chordata; class Actinopteri; order Gobiiformes; family Gobiidae; genus Neogobius; species Neogobius melanostomus. The sequence continues at coordinate 196,993 of VHKM01000156.1, forward strand.
CACACAAGGGCACACAATATTAACCATTGCAAAACTGTTTTCCATGAAAAAGCACTTTTTGTCCCATTTCTCTCCAAAAGTACATTAGAAAATACCTAAAACCTGCCATTCCTCTGTAATGACAAAGCTGCCTAAGTGACTCATTGCAGGTTGAATATGTAACATATAAATTAGCATTTTTTTGGATTTAATGGAGGTGCACATTCAAGACAACACCAGGAAAAGGATAAAGAAACTCGGATAAGGCTAGTGATTATAGCAATATTATAATAAATGATGAAGTGGCTGTGTAGCCTACAAGGCATTTAAGAAATAAAAGAAGGCAAATGAACTGAAACAAATATGGCAGAAAACAGCACATTAGGTCTTTCCTCCCCAAAATCAAACGTAATTCCTGGATCAAACAAGAACATCCCAGAACCTTCGATATCCTGCAAAATCTCAATGTTTCAGAGTCACATGATCACTCAAATAAAACGGTATAACAATAGAAATATTCAGAAACCCACTGAGCTTTTGGTTTTGCACAAGTGACACATGACTGGCTGCGCTGGGTCATTGTAGCGCTATGAGAGTACGTCTCTAATTGTGTTACCATCAACAAACGGTATGCTGTGTAATCCATCCATAGCATCACCAATCAGTGTCGAGCCCACTTTTCTCCATGGAAAAGTTGTCTTTATGTTGGCATAGGCTTCGACTTAAAGCTATGGAAACATTGCGTAATGCACTGAGCCTGGCCTAAATGCTGAGTAGACCGACATAACTGTTGATTACATGTAATGTACCGTCATGGGAACCTCAGAGGCCTTACCTCGATGAGGAAATCCCCCATCCTGAGGCCCACCCTCCAGGCCACGCCTCCCTCATCGACAGACTCCAGGTACTGAAGCGCAGGGAAGGCCGGCGTTGGGGTGAACTCCTCTATGGGAGTCTGGGCTGCAGGAATGAGCACAGGGAGGCCCAAAGGATTAGAAAGGGTCAAACACAGCAAGAGAACACATCATACTGAATAATCTATCAGAAGATTTACCTTTGGCCCCTCGCAGCACAAAGCCAAAACCCTCATTGTCTTTCTTCTGTAGCAGCACTGTCTTCTCCTTAATGATGTAGTCACTTAGAGAAAGACAAATGAAAAAGCTTCTATGCGTGTCTGGGATAGCAACTATGTCTTCTATACTGTCTCACATAATGGATTCAGAGATGCAACCAGGAATGTTGACTGACGTACAAAGACAGGATGGTAATTGTTGCCAATGGAAATTGATCTGTGGCACAGGCAAAACTGAATGGGTTGATCCATTTTGAACCAGGAGGTAAAAGTACACTGTTCAGATGCACATAAAACTGCTGCATTATAGTTTTTACTTCATAGAAAATGATCAAGTCTCCAGACGTCGGCAGTAGCCACACGTGACACCTCTAATAATGGACAACAATACAAGGACCTATCCACAGACAGACACAATGCTGGAGCCTGGGAAGACGGAGCGACTGGATGAGATCTGCAGTGTAGTGTTACCATTATTCCATTATTATATTACCACGTCTGGGACTTCTGACCAAGCTCTCTGTAATACACTGCACACGGGTGGTCAAAAGGACTCCACGCTGCCACATCTCATGAATCATTTTTGGGCAAGCGTTTCCAACAATATCAATTCCCCCTTGTTCTCCCAGCGCAGCCCGTGGCTCAACAAAAGATGTATGATTTAAGAGGAATTCCGGATATTTCCTTCGAGGCGGCTCATTTCGGCATTAGTTGGCACTCGGCGTTTTAACTCAAAGCGACTTTAAAACTAAAACTAAAGGATTCAAAACAATAAAACGGCTGAAGTGCTGGACTTATTTGTTATGGGGGCCAGCTGCCAAAACAATGGACCTAGCAACGGACATTACATGAAGTAATTTCCATTGCTGATCTTTTTTCTTATTTGGAACATTTTCTTCAAACTGCATGTAAACACTTTCCTCAGCTGTGAGTTAAATACCTCCTACACACAAGATCTTTCCATCTTTGCGCAACACAAAAGCATTTGCACATTAAAAGTACCACGACCGTACATCGAAGGACCTTCCTATCAGTCCAGCAATGAATCCATTCACAAAGGTCACATGTTGGTGGCCCCTTTGTATTTGTCACAAGCTTGGGCTAAATTAAATAAAGCACCAGACAGGGCATTGTAAGCAAAACAAATGACAAATACATCATGTCAAGAGGCAGACTTGCTGTGGCGGCTCATACCAAAGCTGTAGGGAAAATAGTTTAGTCTAGCAATGGATCCATCAATAGAAACATGTTTTCTATTGATTGGTGAAGTCAACTCAGTGTGGTAATAGAGCAACATGTGAACCTCGGAGGTGCGGTGGAGTCGTAAGCCACAGGCCTGGAGCCCCAGACTTCGACACCAAGCCATAACTTTAGCACCCAGCAGACGATCACTAGTTTCCCCCCCTGAGGTCCATCCCTTGTGTGTTCTCCATCAATGTTAACTATTTCGCCAACGCGCGGCCGCCTTCAGCCATCTGCTCCTCACACCTCACTCCTTTTTTTTTCTCTCACCCTGTCCTCACATCATGCCTTCCTTCTCAGAGGTTCAAAGTAGCATGCAGTGGGTGGACGCTCCAGCGGGCCGGTCTGCTTTGGGGTCTGCCGCTCCCGGAGGTGCGTCCTGTCAGTGTTCCGCCTGCAATGGACTTACACTCCTGAGTCATCCTCTCCACTCAACACCATCAAAGAGGAAAGCGTTTTTTAACCATTCACCTGCTCCGGGTGCTTTCTGTGCGGGGACGCCACAAGTGATGCACTTGACGAAACAACTATGGGCATGAAGGCAAAGCGGCGGACGCTGTAGATAGATGTTCAGGAGAGACACTCCCTCAGCAGTCAGGCACTATGACGTATACAGCTTATATGTGAATGTTCTTTTCACAATGGATGCACACGCAAGCTCAACCACCGGCAACCCAGCACCCCACCACCACACACACACACACACACACACACACACACACACACACACACACACACACACTCACACACTGACTTTTATCTCCTATAGTGCAGGTAAAACAGCTCGTCATCCAAATTCATTGTGATCATGGGTCGGTTGGAAGCAGAGACCGGCTTTAAACGGGGAAGTGGTGAATGAGTGTGATGTGCTTAGAGAAATCATGACTCAAAAGACAATGAAATACACCCACACTGTCTGACTGAAACGCATCAATATGTGCTCCCAGCAACACGCACTCGGACGCACACACCATGCACACCGGAGGGAGCGGAAGAAGACACAGAAATAAAACATGCTGCGGTCTCTCGTCAACGGTCGCCACATCGATATGACATGCGGGGAAAGGGGGGGGGAAAGACGACCAGGCACCCTCACACGCACAGACGCACGGACACACAACACAGAGCTTATTAGACTGTCTGTGAAAAGGCACGGCCTGTCAGTAGCAACATCTACCTCTCCCCTCTCTCCATTGTCCTCTCCTCACATCCATAGCCAGCCAATGAATGAGGAAACAGCCCGCTACCTGTAAATGTACCACACGCTCCTGTTTCTGGGGCCCAGTGACGGCCACGAAGAAGAGAGGGAGAGAGAGAAATCTAGCTCTCCGCATCCCCCCATTGCCACGTGCCCCCCCTTCTTCGCCTCACTCTCTCGCTCTCTCTCTCTCTCTCTCTCTCCCCACAGCGCGCTCCTAACACCAGCGCCGCACCGCCGCCACCACCCCTCCTCCTCCTCCCTCCATCCTGCTACAGCTCCACCACTCGGAGGAGGGAGCGAGAGGAAGACAATGTGAAGCTAAAGAGGAAGATTCCCAGCAGTTATCTCAGCGCTGAAGGTGGTGTTGGGGGGGGGGGGGGACATGGAGAGAGAAAGGTGTGGGGATGCGGTGGGGGATGGGTGAAAGGCACAAGGCGCGATAGGGACAGGAACAAGAGGGTGGCCGCGGGGTCATGCAAATATATATTTAATAACAATGTAGTAGAAATCCAGATAATAATACTAATTAGGGTTGCACTATCCATCGGCAAATTGTTATCGCGATATGTTGGTGCAATATCCATATCGCTAAATCCCTGAGGTCTTCCATCTCAATGAGATATAGACTTTTTTTGCTAATACATCCTAAAGTAAAAAAACAAACAAAATGTGCATACTTTTGATTGTAGTTTCACTTGAGCCCTTTGTGCTTTTATATATGACAGAATATGATGAAAAGAAAATGATACATAATTTTGTGTTAAAATGGTTTAGTGAAAGCATGATCGTTATCCCAGGTTATTATCAGGGCAGTTCCAAAGCTCTGTATTGCAGTATTAAGAAAATAATGCTATGTTCTACATTCAGATAATCTACGCTCCAACACCAACAAAGTCAATCAGCAAATCAACAATGGGAATTTTCCCTGGCCTTATCTCAATCAAATGCATAGCACAACACAATGGACCCTCATTCAAAAACTATAAGTGTGCTGGAACCAAAAATGAGACAAATTTGACGCCATTTTCCCAGTTGAACACTGTCGGGTAATTGAAAATTATCTGAACCCAACAAATTTGAACAAAAAACACAGCTAGACTTAAACATGAAAATGTGCCAATGTTTTCAGTAAATTTGCTAATGTCCCTGTTCCCGGAGCTGTCAGCGCCCCTTGAGCGAACATGCGCGGCTCTACAACAGTCATTGACATTCTCCCGAGCGCTGCGCCGCAGAGAGGGGAAGTAGGAGGGAGGGAGGGGGGTAGAGCCCGGATCACAGTGTAATCGAGCACCACTTCACTTCCCCATGTGGCTGCAATTACCAGCCCCACATATGGATCAGGACCCACTGGCTGCCACTGCGTTCATTTACAAAACAAGCCGGAGTGAGTTCAAGGGCCGTGCTTTTCGACGGACAAACGTATGACGTATGGGGGAACTGTCAAAGCTTCACAAGTACATTCGGATTGAAATCGCAGTTTGAATGGTAGCAATTATCACATCGCACAATCAGTTAGGCAGTACAATATTATTTTCAAACAGTTTGGACTTCTACCAACAACTACAGAAAATCACAGGAAGTTTGTATTAGTTTAGCCGTTTTCTCTAAATTTGTAAAAGATTTTTTAATATAGTGTGCTGAGTTGAGGATGTGTCGCTTACGCATGGACGACTGAAAGCCTACACAAACATCTTCTCTCAAATGTAAATACTCCTGTGAATCTATAAGTATATATAAATCATAAGTAAACATACTGATCCTAACTCGTGCAGCGATACTGGTAAGCCATCAACATTAGCCTCAGGAACTAACTGGAGCTTGTGCTGTAGTCATGACTCATCAGAGATATGATGCATGTCCTCTCAAAGAGACGCATGCAGACAGATGCAGAGGAACAAGGAGAAATATTATTATCATTTCATTTCGGAAATATGGACGTGTACAGTTACAGTATGAAACTATGTTTTATTATAGGGTTCAGAGTTTCACTTCGGCAGGAAACACATTTAGTCCTACTAGCCACTTGGGCCAGTTGGCTTTTATGCTAATATATCTCAGCTTTTGTTGGTAAATCTGATTTTTTTTGTTCTGTTTGCGACAGTGTGCACCAGAAAAAAAGAAAAGAAAACAACCATGTGACCTTTTTTGTTTATACAAAAATTCAGGCTTAGACCAAATGATAACTTCATAACTTAAAGCCACACTGCGTAACATTTCAGCCAAGTAACTGAACAGAAATACAAGCATTTAATTTACTACAGTTATTTTCATCTGTGAAAAATGCCTCAAAATCGACCAAACAAACACTTGTTTATGTTGTGAGAGGCTCATCTCTCCTAAGACCTGACTGTAACTTTACTGGGCGTGTGAACGTCTCTATCTCGTCTCCATGGAGATGTTGACTAATGACAGCCAAATGTGTGATTTAAGTAGGTTAGGTGCTCATCCAAATCCATTCTTTAATTACCCACTGCAAAAATAGCATTATCTGTGTCTAGCTGGTCATTAGGAGCATGTTTTGTGTATAATCTAAAATGTTACGCAGTGTGCCTTTAATCTCTTACCCCCCGCCTGAACCGAACGCAAGAGCAACAGTGTAACGCCTCATCTGAAAGCTACGACCTACAAAAGTAACTTTTTTGCAACGTTTTTTGTTGCTCTTTCATCACTTTTTTGAATTGCTTTTTTGTCACATTTTTGTTGTATTTTCATCCTCGTTTTCGTCGCTACTTTGATGCTTTTTTTCAAGAAGCCTTTTAGATTTGGGTAAAGCCAAGCTGATGGAATGTGCTCGGTTCAGGTGAGGGTTAAGCGGTTAAAACAGAAAGTCTCCATTATGTTAATAAATATTAAGAGTTACAGCTACTGTAGTAATGTGGCTATTAAAAACACTATTTGACTTGCTGTTTGTCAATGCAAAATCTGAAGTGATCAACATATTAAAGCTATAGGAAAACATGCACCTCCACCAAGGCATTAACTCTACCCCGCAATGGTAATGCACTAGTGACCGGACCTACTAAGAATATGATATGGATGTCTTCTATTTCAGATTCGCTGTTTGATGTACCATGAGGCCAATAATCTCTCCAAGGTATACTGTAGGGTTTGAAGGAAATATTTTTTTTTTACCTTCAGTAACCCCTTGTGGTTGGAGTTAAGTCCCATCCCTCACAGGCCAGAATCATAAAAATATTGTTGGCAGATTTAAAAAAGTTAATGCAAAAAGATATTGTGTCATAAGTGTCTGTTTGGCTGAGTTGGAAGTGAGTGATAACAAGGAGTATTGTTACCCTGTATAGTTTTACCATCCCACTTTCCCTTTACTGTGGTACTGTATCTGTTCTCCATATGAGTTCTGTAATAATGTTTATAATAGGATCATCATATTCCCGGGATTGTTGGCAGGCGGGTTTCTGATGCCTGGCCAGCGTGTCATTTTAGCGTAAAACATATGAAATGAAAAATAAACACAATAATAAACCGTTGTTACTTGATAGAATTGATGTCTTGTGGGGTTTTTGTGTGTATGTAAATAAAGAAAACAGAACTTCATTTTAAATAGTACACCCCGTATTGAGGTACAGGGGGTCAAGCAGGCATGCCTACTGTGATGGAACGCCTCCTGCCTGTTGCCAAACGACAGTGTGACAAGTATTTCCATCACCTTGACTGGCCTCGCAGGCTTTCTCTGCAATAATAAACTCAGCTGCTGCCTACACTCATGCGACATATCACTGCTACAAATACACTCTCTCAACGACTGCGCCTACTCAGGTTTAATCCAGTCTTTATTAGCCTTGTACAAGTTGTAAAGGTCTGGACGACATCCCGGTGTGCATCGGGTGAGAGATAAAACGCACAATGATATTCACATCTGGTTTTAAAGTATCTGTTACGCTGTTGATCTTAGCTGTCCCCCTTCACGACTTGTTTTTCGTGATGTTATCAAAAGTGGACACCGCCCAGGTTCATGACTCTGTCCTTTACGTCTTCGATGACCACATTGGATTTTACTGCACCTCAGTACATGTAAATCCATCACCATCCCGGACTGTGTTGACTACTTCACTAGTTTAAACACATCACAGTTTCGCAAATAGAGTGCTTCCATGTGTTACCCAATATTGCAGTTCCACACTGAATGAATGATGATGTGACAACTTTGGCCATTTATTGTGTTTTCATTGGCTCTGGTACGCAGCCGTGATAATTATGCTGGCAAAGGCTGCAGCAATCCCATCTAAATTGTGTAAACTATCCAATTAGATGTCCCTGCTTAGAAAGTGTCTTGATTTCTAATGACGTCAATTGCTGCTAAGTAAACTACAGCTGCTCATGCTTAAGGCTTTTGTCTAATTAATTTATGACTTAAGCCAAGGTTTGTTATCTTGCCATAGCTAGTTTTGCAAATCACGGGAGATTTTGTAAAATCCACATTTGGAGCGTGAGTGATTACAATGGCACATCAAAGACATCTGATGTATAAGCTTTAACAGCTTTTTCTAATAAATGTACACACCATGATGTATTTTATCTTTGTATAGGGGTTTTCCTATGTGTGTGATTCCAGGAAAGTTGATATACTATATTGAACATATTTGCAAATGAAAGTGCCAGTGCTTTGTTGCGATGGTGCTGGACATACAGCCTGGAGCTCAAATTCAGGGTTGTGGGAGGATTGGCATCTTACTTTAAAAAAAATAAAAAAATAATAATAATAATAATAACCTGTGCTAAAGATTGTCACATTTGAAAAATAGCACTTTATGAGATTGCATGGACGTGGTAAGTTTTATTAGACCACTTACCTGGGTCCATCTGTGCCATCATAGGCTCCCACGGTGACGTTACGGAACAGTTTCCTCTTTGCTTTCTCGCTGCGTGTCTCTGAAAATATATAGTCATGTGTCAGTGCTTTCTGCTTTGGCGCATTGAGTTGCCTTGTGTACGAAATGCACGGTATAAATAAAGTTGCCTTGCCTTGCCTTCTGCTGAGGTCTTTTTATATCACACTGATCAAATATGCAGTATTTACTCCATGTTTCAGGCAGCTACAACACATGGCTGCCTGTATGGCTCAGTGATCCGTGCAGAGACAGGAAAGTTAAAGTGTCTCTGTCAGCTGCTCCTGTTAACACGAGTGTGTCTGGTGCAACAGCGACTTAAAGGAGAACTCCAGCCTTGGGGAGAGCGCAGCCTGTTACTCACAGAGCTCTCTGTCATGTACAGTATGTGCTAGTTATGGGAATTATGGCTTGTACTAATGTAAAGCGCCAATACGTTTTACCTCACAGCACAGTAATAACATGGTAACAGGATGGAAATAGCAAAAGGTAACTATGAATAAAAAGGGGTAATACAGCCCTGTTTCAATTTTATTACCAACTGCTGGTAATAATTTGTCATACTACCATGAAATAAAATAAGTATGTGTCCTGTTCACATGTAATTACTATCTATTACTACTATTGCATATCTATGACAGGGCTGTAAAGTAAACTTAATACATAAAAAATATACACAAATGGGCAGGTGTGGCTCAGGCAGTAGAGTGGTTGTCTTATAATCAGAGCTTGTACTGGTGACCTGGATCAAAAGCTATTTGACAGGTCGACCTCGGTTTGTGAGGCTGAAAAACACCATCTCAGACACCATTGTAAGCAGTCAGGATGTCCCCAGGGTACGGTCCTCTCACCCTTTCTATTCACGCTGTTTACATCTGACTTCAGACACAGTTCAAAGTCCTGCCACCTACAAAAGTTCTCCGACGACAGTTCCATTGTTGGATGCACCAGCAGAGGACAAGAGGCGGAGTACAGGAGAGAGGTGGACAGTTTTGTGGAGTGGTATGGACAAAACCACCTACAGTTGAATGTGTCAAAGACCAAGGAGTTAGTGGTGGATTTTAGGAGAAAGAGGACACTTCTCAGCCCAATCAATATCAAGGGTAAGAACGTGGACATTATGGACTCGTGCAAATATCTGGGAGTCCACATAGACCACAAGCTGGACTGGTCTAAAAACACTGATGCCCAGTTCAAAAAAGGGCAGAGCAGACTGTTCCTGTTGAGGCGACTCCAGTCCTTTAACGTCTGTACTGTAAGACCATGCTACAGATGTTTTACCATTCCGTAGTTGCCAGTGCCATCTTTTATGGACTGGTATGTTGTGGAGGGGACTGAAAGCTGCGGACTCCAACAGACTGAATAAGCTGGTTAAAAAGGCTGGATCAGCCCTTGGTCTGGTGCTGGAGACTGTTAAAGAAATGGCAGAGAGGAGGATGCTCAGGAAGCTGCTCAGCATCCGGGGCAACCCATCCCACCCCCTGCATGAAACCCTGCTCTCCTGCAAGAGCACGTTCAGTAGGAGACTAAGGATGCCATGCTGCGACAAGGAGCGTCACAGGAGGTCCTTTATACCGGTTGCCATTGGACTGTTCAACTCTTCTCCCTTTAGCAAGGTGGAATAAGGCAACATCATGTGCCACAGTTTGCACAGTTTGAATATTTGATTTATATTTTTATCATTTGATTAATAATTGTTTTTAATGTTTTTATGCCGCTCCTCCAGGCAAATGAACACCGTGGTTGTTTTGGAAGTGGTATGTGAGTGAGTGATTTATGGTTGTCACAGAGGCTGTTGTTGGCACAGATTGGCAGCCACATTTATGTTACTCAGCCCCAGGGCAGCTGTGGGCGATAGCAGCAGCTTGACACCACCATGTTTACTGAGTGAATGAATAATGGAATGAAAATTGCTTTGGAATTGAAAGATACTATAGAAGTTTAAGGCTTTTTATGATTAAATAAAACAAATCTCTTCATTACTGATACATAGGGGTTCGATCATAAGGGAGACCAGTTTGTAAATACTCTATATTGCTCATATTTGTAGTTATATTTATCAGCTTTAGAAAATTGCAGATAGTTATGTCTAATTGTAATGTGTCTGTTGGGACTTTACATTGACACCGAACCTTCCTGCGGCTGAGTCTCACCTGGTCGATTGTCCTTGCTGAGACCGGCCACTTCTTCCACACAGTCAGAGGGAAACCAGCCGGTGCGACCTTTCACGGTGCCCTCCCAGTACCCGCCCTCACCTACGCTTAACACTACAGACGGCGCACAGAGAGCAGACAAGCTTTACTCACATACTCTACAGAAAACACATACAGATGGAATTCGACAGAATACTGGTCTGAAATATTATTGTTTGTAGATTTTTGTAGACTACCTTTAACTTTGTCCCCTTTGCTGAGAGAGAGCTCCCGGTCTCCAGTGGAGGAGTAGGATTTGGTGGCCACATAGACCCGCCCTGGTACCGCACTGTACATCCGCTTCACCTGGCCACCTCCACCGCTCGCTGACGATGCACTACACGTAATAAAAAAAAAACAGTAGGAAATCAGACAATGATAGAAGTGACAAAAAAAAATAGTGACAATACTTTGGCTCATGAAAACTTTGAAAGTACTATATGAGTGTGTAAGCTTATCCCTACTTTAAAGAACCTACTTGATTGTCTTGTAAACACTAATTAAACTGGGGCGAGCAATGGTTTTCATTTTGTGAGGTAGAGACGTTACAAGACCTAAATTAGCTATTTCAATCTCGATGTTTCAGGATCATAAAAACTTGTTGTTTACCCCTGCCTTCCCCGGGGCTGCCTGTGCCTCTCCTCTGTGTCGCTCTGTCCCCCTCTTCCTCGCGAGGGGGACCTGTGCCGCGTCCTGGGACTGCTGGAGCTCCTCATGCTGACTGAAGCTCTGCGCTGAACCTGCAACAACAACAAAACGTTAAAAAAAAAAGACTTCCCGGCAGCACAATAAGATAAAAAATGTTGCAACAATCGTTAAAGTGTCTTGAATGTTGCGATGGAGAGGATCATCACCAGAGACGCTGTACCTGTCCGGGGTTAGGATTGTTGGGGGGCTTGTTAGGCGGGAGCGCGGGGTCCAACTGGGTCACGGTGTTGTCACTGTTGGCCCGCAGCAGTGGGTGGTTGTGCAGTGCCAGCAGAGGGAGGGTGTGGGAGCTCTCTCTACGTTTGGGAACATACTTAGGCGACTCCAAAAATGGCACTGAGGGAAGACGGAAACCATTTACATCTTAATTTTGATTTGGTGACTTTGATGTAATTATTGCATTTACTGTGGTTTGTTAAAGCAGTACTAAGTAACTCTTGCCCCTAGAGGCCATAAGCGCAACTGTAGGTGTCTTAGCAAGTTACGATTTTTTAACTTATTAAATGTCTGGAGAGTAAATACTACGCTGACAGAAAAGGTGAAGGAAGAGAGGGGTGTTGTACATCCAGTTATACAATGGGAATATTTTTTTTCACTCAAACTTGGCTGTAAATACTGTTTAAAGTGGCGCTAGCCCGCCGTTAGCTTTGCCCGTTAGCCTGTTAGCTTCTTCTCCGTGATTCTATTAGTGTGTATTGGTTGCTCCGCCCCGGTGGCAGTCAAGTTGCAAGCATGGTTTTCTGGCCAGAGACACCAGGGGGAGATGAAAGACCCTCCAATCATCCCATTAACAATTGTATTACCCCCAGAGGAACTACGAAAAGGATTTATTAAGGTAAACACGTTACTTAGTACTGCTTTAACACTAAATAAACATACCTATATCTGTGTCCTTGTGGTTTTTGATGAGTTCTCCCAGTTCAAAGTGTCCAGACATTACTGCCAACTGCAAAACATACATTTTATCACGTACTTCAAATCATAAATACATGGCTTACATTTTGAGATCACTACTCCACCTGAAAAGGAGTGTGGCCGTGCTTGTTTTTGGCCTCCTTATTGGCTCCCCTGTACAGAAGAACACGCACACAGCTCTCCTGCAGGCCACAGAGAAAACATTTTGCAACATAAAAATCTGCGATAATAATGATTGTTAGTGCGGGTTTAATACACAACAGCACTTGTTTTTCATACTCGCCTTATTGTAGAGGGCAGAGATGTGAAGAGCCGTGTTCCCCGAGGCATTCTGCGAAGTGGTGTCTGCCCCATAAAACAGCAGATGCTCCAAATGCTGGGCAAAGCCGTTCTGACAAGCCTTTCACAATATCAGAACACAATATGATTAGCCCGTGGTCGCGCCAGGGCAAAGGGTGGCACAGATCAGTTTACAATGTTGTCAAAGTATTGATGTTTGATACCATGTACCAACAGCTAATGTACAGTATTGTAGCAACAAAGGGAACGAGGCGAGCTACAACCTTGAAAATGTATACATCTTTTAAGGGCAGTCTACATTACCAACATAAGCATGATTCTGGGCAGTGGGAGAAAGGAGTTATGATACTGTATTATATAGACATAATTACACCATGTTTGTAAGAATGATCCTAAATACTAGCATTCATCACATCCTTAAAGGTTAGATCTCATTTACTATAAAGCAGATATGGGCTAACTTTTTGATGATGATTTTTAAACTCGCCAAGAGGGCCGGGCACAATTTGGAGCGTTTCATATAAATACAATTCCCAGATAGACTATAATCACCTAAGCAATGTATCAGCATGATCTTTCTTCGTGTAGGTGAATTTGGCCCCCAGGCCTTAGTTCGCCCACATCTGTTACATTACCTTGCAAATGGCCACGAGATGTGACATATGAAGAAGAAAATGCTCCATAACTGTCGACATGCAATCATACTGTACCAATGGGCCACGAGCAGGTCCCAGCTCTATCCTTGAAGAATGGAAATCTATCTCATTCTATGTCACTTATGTTTAGAGCAATGAACCTTTTCCCTCAAAATGTTCTTTGCCACTTGTGTAAAACTGTGATTCAAACTAACCACAGGCGTTATTATCCCATCAAACTAAGTGCTAGAAAAACATGAAAACCTGTCAGATGCTCTTTGAAGCATTGAATTGAAATTCAGGGTTGAAATTTAAATCTTGCACCTAATCTGCACTTACTGTACCTTTTAAAATTTAAATTATCTTAATTAACTGATTTGCCTACAATATGATTTACTGAAGTCACCCACATTTCATCTTTGACCTCACATGTTTACACTAATAAGAAGTGCAATAAATCACAAAAAATGTCACATCTGTGCCACTTTTCAGGTCACTGTGAATGTACCAGTTGATAACACAATAAATCTAAGGTACATGTAGGAAAACACATAAAAGACGGAGCAAAGCAACGGAACAAAACATTCAGACCGGTGCTGGTTGCGCTGTACCATGGCGAAACCCATAGCACACTAAAAACAACACAAACTCGTGAGGTTTCCTTCATATGCTGCTGCGGGGTTTGAAATATCACAAGACGTGGACTCGGTAAAGGTACGGACACAACACAGAGCGCAGTCACACCGAAATAAAACTCCATGACAACCACCGGCTCACGGCTTAATCACCGCGTGTACGTAATGCTGGGGAGGCAACGCAAGCATAGAAAGGAAAACGCGTCTCTGTGAACTATTTCATTAGGTGTGAGTGAGGGGATGGAGGGATGAAGGGTACCTTATGTATTTCTTCCATTCCAAACTCCTCTTCATCCCTGTGCTATGGAGAGAGAGAATGGGGGTGAGATTTCCCATGAAGAAATCTCTGCTGTGTGATTCAGTAGAGTATAGGTTGCGTTCACAATGTTCTACAGTTTGATGTCACGTTTTCAGATGAAGGGCAAGGACTTACTGCATGTATAACTCAATGGGCAATTCACTGCTTTTGAAAGAAGCAAAAGAAAACCTTATCATTCTTTGTGAGGGATTGGGTCCACAAACTTGCCATATGAATGTATTTAAGAAGACATTGAACCTTGTGCAAGTTTTTGTTTCCGTGATAAACCGTGTAAACTCATGAGCATTTTGACAGTGAGAAGTTATACCATAGATCCTGTAACTCCATATGAAAACTATCGGCTCTTTATCATTTTAAAATGTCAAATGAATGCAACCTTTAGGGAGACAGAGACACAAAGTTGGGAATGGAGGCGCACTGCTCTGAAACAATGGTCATATGGATTGTGAGGCTGAATGATGAATGATAAATGAGACAGAATCGTCCTTCCTTTAAAAGGATGCTGTGGTGTAGCTTGTACCTGGTGAGCTTCATCCCATCCGTTCTCGTCCCTTGTGCCCAGCTTTGCCCTGTAGTAGAGCAGGGTCTCGCAGCAGGAGGTGTCGCCCCCTGTCAGCACCGTGTGGTACAGCGGGGTCAGGCCACAGCGGTCTTTATAGTCCGGAGAGGCGCCCAGTGACAAGAGAGCCTGCAAGGAACAATCATAGCCATATCTATGAGTCCAACTCCCTTGTGCAGTGTTACAGTGTTTACTTGGCTTTTATCTCATCAGCATGTTACTATTTACCAGCAGTCCAGTGTGATTGTGAGCTCTGATGGCCTTGTGCAACGGAGTGAGGCCGTCTCTGGTCCGAAAGTCCATGTGTGCGCCCCCCTGCAGCAGCACCCGGACCCCCTCCACCGACAGAGCGGCCTGCATTGCCACAGAGAGGGGCGTCTCTGACCAACAAAGACACGGTGGAGGTCAGTGTCCAGGCTAGTATATTTGTATAATGCGTTCTGTAACTAGCATTGTTGTTCCACATGTATATCTTAAAATAAAGCCCAAGAAGATCATGAATACCCCTCTCCCATTCATTTAGGATATTTACTCCCTCACCCTTTGTCTCACCCTCAGCATAAATAAAGCTAAAACATGCAGTGGAGGCAATGTGAGCACTGAAATGACATCATCAGCTGGAACAGAGTGTTTTGAGAAGGATGCAGGGTGAATGCAACTCAAACATGCATGAATAAAACACTTCAGGTAAAAAGAGGCAATTTAACAGACTCTGGGAGCTTAAAAGATACTGCTTATGACCTTACCTCCACTGTCAGGATCGTGGAAATTGGGGTCGAGACCTTTTTCGAGGACTTTAGCGAGTTTCTCCACTGCCCCCGTCTGAATGTAATCCAGGAACTTCTTGAGACTGGCCTAAGACCGGGCAGCATAAGGTGAAGTCACTCGTGTTTATTGACAAGTCAGTGGGGTTCAACATAGACGAAAAAGCTACCTTTGTGGAGAGCTTGGCGAGGGATTTTCATCCAGATTGGTCTGTTTGTACACTCTGGTTTTGTACCGAAACTGAGGAGCGAGAACAAGAGAGGGAAATTAACGTGCGTCTCCTCAGACCTGTGTACAGCTGAGTTGCTATGGTATAAATCAGTTTTAATGCTCCTGCAATGGGAGTAAACCCCATTATTTCTGAACTGCAACAGCACAGCAATGATCTGAAATCAAATTGGAAATGGATTTTTAAAAGCATGTAATCCGGGCTTGCGCAAACAATTCCCCACAGCGCATATACAGTCTCTGCGTTGTGGCTCTGAGAGGATGATTATTCAGAAAAGTAATGTCTTTGAGTGTTTGCACAGATTTAGTCTCCCACTCATTATCACTGGAACAGCTCCACCACTTTGTTCTCTCAGTTATTAAGCCACACTTTCTCTGCTTTGGGGAAAAGCTTGATTTAAGATGATTTCTTTGCACTATTAAAGGTCTGCTGGTATCACAATGTGGAGCCAAATGTGAAATCTCTCACTACTGGAAGGCTGTATGGTAAGGGTCTAACATTTCAAATTGATTTAATTATTCAGCCAGATGAGTTACTACGTTCATTTTTACAGTAACACGCTGGGAAATAGTGTGGCTCTGATTCAGAGAGTCTCCCTGTATATTGGTCATTATGCAACAAGGACTTTAAAGTGCAGCTGCATGCCTATAAATGACCGTTTGCATCATAGGAAGTGACATAATGTGTATATTAATATCTTAAGGGTGAATATAATATCTATTTAAGACCACACTTAAAGGTAAAGTCCAAGTAAGGATGACTCACACCCTGTCCATGATGAATCTTTTCACCGTTTCAAAACATGATTCACAAACAACAAACATTACTACATTCAAAACATGAGTGATTTTTCTATTACAATTGGCCAATGTTAAATGAAATCGTTTTGAATTACCAGAGTACACAAGTGGAGTCAGGTGATCACTTACTTTCAGTGTCTGATTGTACACAAAATATATACTTTCCTGATAATATCTCAACTACAATTGCCAAACACGATTCAAATCAGCTTGTTTGGACTACGTGTTTATCCCTGCTGATTGTACTGTATGGCACAGCGTAATTGCAGTATAATTGGATAGCGTGGGTTAATAAAATTCAGCTGCAGTCTTTTCAGTGTCAACAGAACAAATATGACGAAGCTCTTGTGCGTGGAGACTATAGGAGATCATGGGCTTTTGGCCACGGCTCCAGAAAATGTCAAACGAAACCTGATTCACTGTTATAAATACACTTGATGTGAGACAGATGTGGCTTTAGGGCCGCCCCGCTTTACAAGGCCTTCACTGGAGCTAAGTCAAGAATGTAAAGTATCTGGTCCGCCGCCAGGATCTGACCGGGGTCTTCTCTGTGTGTGCCCCACCCACAAGCATGGATTTACACTGTTCATCCACCAGAGGGCGCTGTCAGACAACTCAGTCAGCACTAGCGCTCCAAAGTAGGTTTACAAATATTGGTTTAAGGGGATATTACACTGGAAGCAATGTAATCAAATGATATGGGTAATATTTGATCAAGCTTAGACAACAGTCTGATACATTTTAGTCTCTAACTTTTTGCGTCCCCTTTATTCTGCCTGTGGCACTACAAGAAACTATATCAAGTGCCACTGTATATGAACTAAACTGGGTCAAAATCAAGACAAAATCAGGGCACAAGTGTCAAAAAGTAGCCAACACGCTTCTAAGTGTCACTAGAAGAAGCCCCCCACAAACACCAAGTGGGACTGCACAACAAACGCCATTACATTTTGAATGGTTGCAATTAGCAGTTAATTAGGCAGTTTAATATCCTTTGCAAGCCTCAAAATATCCTCTCTCCATATGGTCTAATTATGTAGAAAAGCTACTAACTTTGTAATTTAAATCTGTACAACCAAGTTCTAGGACAGGATGGCGTGGGATTGTTTCATCAGTTCAGCGGTTCATTTCAATCTTCTCTCAAACGTTAATGCACTTAGACATGTGAATTGTGAACTAATTCTTCATTTTACCACATAAATTGTAAATGTAACACAACACTTGTCAGGGAAAGTGCAATTAGATTTTTTTTTTCCAAATCACCAACCATTCCTTTGCAATGTATGAAGTGAGAGCCCAGCATCATACCTCCAGATAGGGCACCCCCTTCTCGAAAGTCTGGGCGTAGTGGCTGAGGGGCCGCTCCTCATCCAGGAAGCGAGCGTCCCGTCCGTCTCCAGCCGGCTGGAACAGGCCATAATTATAGACGTCCCACAGTGACTCGCTGAGGGAACAGATGATCTGCTGCTTGGCGTTCCACGCGGTGCAGTCCTGGTCAAACTGGAGACACCTCTGACATACACACATTGGATGACAAGTATCTTTTTACTCTCAATTCAGTCACAGAGAAAACCTTTAACTTCATCCGAGTCTAAAAGTCAATCAGTTTACAAATATTACTTTTTGATAACTCTGTTTTTGTATCATGTCTTTTTCAGCTACAAAAGGTAACAAATCATGAATGAGCTAGAATACGGCAGGAAGTGCCAAAATAAGAGAGAATCTTGTAAGTAGAGAGACTGGATCAGAACCACAGAAAATTGTAAAATCTAAGACTCATAGCCATAACGTTTATCAGATAACCGTCCTGTTCCACTCTTCCTATTTTGCAACAAATGAGATGAGAAACAATGATGAGCAACAGTTATGTAAAATAGTCACTTTGATGTTTACTCGGAGGTGTAATGGGTCTAATAATGAAGCGGAGTTCCAGCTCTTGACAGTATGTACAGTACATATCTGTGGGAAAGTGAATGATGAATGCATGAGACAAAGTTGTGTGTAGAATATGAATTCCTTTTCTTTCAATAATTAATCACACGACCCTTTCATGAAGATAAAATGCCTCTAGTTGTTGAGATACTGTAGCTTCCCTTCGTAGTTCACACATGAGCATTAGCACAGTACATCATCTACACTATGCTTTGCCATTTCTTTATTGTTCTCATGGATAATGCCTTTATTTCCTTTCTTCTGCCTTTTCTTAGCGAAAACAAAAGCTACACGATGGGCACCCGTAATGCCATTTCCCAGTAAATTGTCCGTGCTATAGATGACAGCCATTGTTAGTAATGTTCTTGTGTAAATGTAACTCTCAGGGACAAAACCTCTGAATGTAATCCACGGCTATTGTTACATTTCAGAGACCTGTGAGTAAAATTGCACAGCTCAGCACTCTCCTGTACCCCCATGCCGCCCCTCTCCCCACTGCCTCCCTATAGGATGCACTATTTGATTGTGTAGCTGACTCTATTGGCATGGCAACCAGTTCATTAGAGGAGGCAGGCAGCCGTTGCCGTAGTGATGTCTTAGTGGTCCCTGGGAGGTACACCACATGATCTGGGTGTGAGTGCTGTACGGCCTTCCAATGTGCAACTCCTTATGGAAGTAATTCAGGAGAAGATAGATGTTCACTACGATTGGCCTAAGACACTGGAGACATCGTAGAATCTGGATTTTCAGTGGTGCATGTCCGCTCATTTACTTTGCACTATAGACTTTTGCAAATGCATACATCTTCTTTTTGCTTACTCATCCACTCCCTAAACCCGCATCTGGCTCACTTTAACCTCCTTATGTCTCAATAATTTGCCTCTGCAGTGTTCAGGGCAGAAAATGATACGTACAGGAGTACAATTTCTTGCACATATTTCTTTCCATCTTCACTCGCGTCCCAGAACTCATTAAAAAGCTATTAGATAATTAGCAATTACTGTTATATTGAGGGCAGATTAGCTGACATGTAGAACAGTCGGCATGTTCGGGGAGTTGTAAATGGGGAAAACTACGGAGGAAGGCTCACACTGGGGGGTTCACTCACACCTCGACACACGGGAATGAGGTACAGACCACTCTCACTTGCTGTGACTGTTCAGTGCACAGTGAGAATTGCTGCCAACATCACTTCTATGAAGTAACATTGTTCAAATATGACCCAGGGCTCAATATTAGAGTGTTTTTACTGAATCGGTTGGCGTTCAACGAGAGTCAAACTGTGTATTTTTATCCTCATCTCCATTTGGGAAAATGAAGGCTTATGGGACAACTGCCGGTGCTTGTAGTAGTCCCTTAAGTAGTCAGTGAAAGCAGAAAGAGCTGTTTTAAGTTTCTGCTTGAATACTAAGTGGCTGTAAATGTTGAGGTTTGGGAAGACAGTTTGGTTTTGCCTGAGGAGAAATAACCCATTTTAAACACTTAAGTACATTTACTATTAAATATAGAAGCTGTCAATTATAAGCCACATTTGACATTACGGCAAGTAATAACCCAGAGTTTACTTGATCTTATTCCACTTTTGACAACAGTCAGTGACCTGTTAATAAGGGGCCTCATTCGCAGAGGTGGTTTTAACCCATTCAATTATGGCTTTAAATATACTTTTTAAATGTTGTGTGTGTTCGTTTGCCAACATGCACCTACTGTTTGCTTGATGTCTGGGATGCCGATCCGAAACACCATGATGGTGGGGTATGAGTCCTCCAGGGGGGCCACTGTGGTCATGCTGCGCTCCATCAGGGCCCGTCTCTTCTGCAGAGCTGTCAGCCCCGGGTAGTAGTGGTTGAAAACATTTGGTAGCTGCTTATTGGTTTGTGGATGAGGGAACTGAATGGGCGTGTAACCCCGGTTACCCTGGTTACTGGGCCTCTGAGTTCGGTCCGCTCTCTGTCTCCCAACCACTATGGCGGCCGGTTTGGTCACCTCTCTACCTTTAAAGTCCCAGGACCGTCCTCCCAGCATATCCTCGTCTTCCTTCAGCCCTCCATTCTCCGGGTCACAGCCACGCTCCCCGCTTTCCTCTCCAGCCAGCTCCTCTTCCTCCTCCTCATCCTCCCATCTTTGTCATCCTGACTGGGATAAAAGTGCTTGTTATTTCCAAGCATCCCTTGCTGCGCAGGGGTCACTGCAGAGGGGGCTGAGTGACATAGCTGTCATGAAGACAAAACATGGCTATCCCATGACAGGCTCCATCCTGAGACACATGCTGTGGAAACAGGCAGAAGGGAGTAAACTTAGGCCATTGATTTAACCTGGCATCCTCACGGTCAAATACAAAAGACATCCATAAACGGACAGTAGCCAGCAGCAATGCAAAAAGACCATGAGTGAAGGAGGTGGTCCACATTTTCTATTTAGCCACTGGAAACGCACCAGGGAATAACAGGCTGATGGAATACAGGCTATATATACACACTGTGAATTTGCATCACATTTTTATAGAGGAGAGGGAGAAGACATGGCATTTTCACACAAGGTCAAGATCACTGCTCCTTTATAGGGCAGCTGTCTGAGCCAAGACCCAGGGCTGAGAGTATAATATAAACTTGAGTCTCTCTTCAAACATTACCTGTCAAAACTGTTTTACCACCATTATTACAGACAATGGCTATTGGCCGTCCTCAGGGAACCTACATGGACTGGTTACAAAGTTATTTTTAGTGTCAGCGGGACAGTACTGCCGGGCGAGCCTGAAAATACAACTAAATTTGGTACCTGCTTCACAGACTGTATCCTCGGCTTCATCAAACAAACCCCTTATGTAAAATAAGCTGACTGTCCAATTCAGCTCAGTTCTTGCAAAAGCGGACGAAGAATCTAAAGACACTTAAGCAACAGCCCTGGTTTCAAACTAAAATATATGATATTATATAATTTCCTATTTTAATTTTTTTTTTGTGCTCAACTTTCACTAAACAGGCGCAGTAATGTGCTACTAAAGGCAGAGTTCAGACTGAGCTGTGCCTTCCATATTATCTGTCCCGGTTATTCTCTGGTGAAGTCTGGCTCCAGGGCTTTGCCATAATGCAGTCCTGGACCAGTGCCATCACACGCTTCAAAGCCCGGAATGACGCATGGAATCTTCCAGTCTCACATGAGCAACATGAGTACTTTGGAATACTAGTGAAAGTTTAACGAGATGTACAAACATCAAACATATAAAGAAGCAGTGGGAGAGATTGAGTACGACTCGGGGTTTTGTCACTCATGCTATTGCTATTGATGCACTATAGTTCTATACGTGAAGCCACACAGCAGCACAAGAGGTTTTACATGTATTATGATGAACAAATGCACACTTTTAGTGAAATAAAGTGGCAAAACACAATTGCCACATAATGATCAGTCATACAACCCTGCTTTGGACTTTAATGCTGCATTTCATCAAACAATACAATATTTAATACAATATTACCATTAAAGTTCACATTTCTATTTACCATTAAAAAAAAGAAAAAAAAAGAGACACCATCTCTTTACCTTGCATTGTTGTTGATTATACTGATGGAAGATTGTGAACTCATATAACAGCAATGGGTGCAACTGTTTACACTGACATCACCCAGAGCTAAACATAGCCGGAGCTGCCTGCACAATAATATTATAGTTTTTGGGCTTGCTTTTTAAAAGAGCAATTTAAACACTGAGCCTCCAGAAACTGAAAAACCCGAACCAAAGGGGAGCTTATTATGTTCGTGTTGCTGACAGAGCACGATAGTCCTTCCTGACATTGCACTTCATATTTCTCTGTGTGAAGAAGTCAGTCTATTGTCGTTTTAATATGCTCATCAAAAATCGGACACAGTGTTTTTCCGCCTTTAACTGTCCTGTTTAACGGTCCTGTTTCTTCTCCAATTTACAGCCACACATTTCAGCAAAACCAGATCAACTATACACGGCACAGCACTGCTCAGGGGAAAAACTACAGATCAAATCACAGTTATTACAAGGCTAAGATTGATTTGCTGTGCTGAGCGAATGTACGCAACACTTCCCTCCCCTTGTCTTTTTCATGTATCACTGCCCAAGAAGGACGTACGCTTCTTGGGCATTTCTGGGCTTGAGACTTGTTCGATTTCCCATGATGCTTTGAGAGTGACGAGTGGTCCTAGTGAAGAATAAAAATACCTACTGAACAAGAACAAGATAACTTACCTACATCTCAGGCAAGGCACTTCCTATGCATTTAATGTACAAATGGCACCACAATGAACTCCATTTAGGCCGTACAATGTTCAGTGCAAATGACAGCGGGACCTTGTAGTTTAGACAGATTTCAGTCTTCTCTCATAATGTAAATGCTCCCGGACTTGTTTAAAATTTGCAGAGTGAATCAAACTGTGATTTTAAACCCTTTAAAGATGCAAATCTAATTGCACTTGTAGCGCTTGTCAGATAAAAAAAATTGCAATTCTGTGCAGTCCTGGAACACATTCAACATCCAATTACAGCCCTCGCCTAATACATAAGTGCTCAGTGCATTGACATGTTAAAGATAGAGCTGTCTTATTATAAGCTGGTAAAACGTTCCATGTACCCACACTCTGTAGCTTTTGGAAACAAGCATGATCCTCCGCCTTGTGGGAATAGGGCGAGTGGAGTGATTTATGAACAAAGGCTCATCAAATATTGAACAACATTGAATCTGCACTGGGCGCGATAAGAAAGTGGTGGGACAGGCGCAGTGGAGAGACAGGAAGCAACTAATTGGGATGTAACAAAAAAAGAAGCAAAAAGGCGAAAAGGGGAATACACCGGGGAGACGGAGTTGTAGTTTGCATAAAGCCGAGTAATCAGATTGAGGATAAAGGAAAGCGAGGTGATCTGAGGCTATATCATCAACGGTAGCGTCAGAGTAAAGCGAGATGCAAAGAAAGAATTCTGCATAAACAGAGGGATATTTCAATGTTGCACTGCCACACTTCCAGTAGCTCCCATCTTAAAGGCAACATGTCAGGACTCTCCTCGGCTTTTCCTTCTACTTTGTGTCACTCAGCTCCCACTCCATGCGGTCCATCGTGACAGGAGCGCGCGGATCTTTGGCAGTTTTTTTTTTTCACTCTCTCGACACAACGCTGACCGCATCTCTTTATCATGTCAAGACAGCAGCTTTAAGGGAAATACAGTGGATAACTTTCCATCTGCAGTACATGTCAATTACACACAAAACTGACTTGGGGTTGTTTCAAAGAATGTTGAGTCAAAGTCCATAGGTTCAGGAGTCAGGACCTGTACCTGAGCCCAGGCTCAGTGGGTGAAACATAAGGGAAAACAAAAAGGTGCATTATGTAACTTTTTATGTGGAAAAAAAAGTTGATATTAGTGCGTATTTTACCAATTTGATTTCAGGTTTTTTAGGATTTCTGGTTGGTTTTCTAGAATGTATACGTAACCATGGACACAGATGCATCAACAGTGAAAACCTACCAAAAACCCTAAAACACAATTGGTCCTGGAGCATCCTGAGGCCATGTCATGCTGACCACCCATACAGCCGCTGGGTCACTGATAAGTATAGTACGCACAAATATCAAGCCTTTTGCCCATTAAAAAGTTGCATAACATCATTCATTCTAGGAGATAAATGAACATGAAATGGGTAAAAAGAGGTTGAGGATGAGAGAAGGGTTAGAGTTGGGAGAGTAGCATACGATAGAAGAAATATGCCAGTATTTCATTAAGGGCCTAGATTGTTGTCATCCTCTTGCCTGTGGGGCTACGACTTCAGGGAATTCATTCATAGCTCAAACTGCCTCCACTACGAAGTATTTCTCAGGCATTTTGGCTGCTAAGAAAGTAGGGCTTAATCAAAAATTTAGTTGGTTCACAAGTTTGATCTTTTTTTAGTCATAATTATTATTTTACTTCCTGATTGGAATAAAGTGAGTCCTATCCACATGCACTAAAGGACATCTAAAAGGAAGTTTTGGGATGTCATTGCCATGATAAAATCTATCTCAACTTCATCCAAACCCACATCTCATCATTCCTTTGCAATAAGCCTCAATATTTGCTATTAAGCAAGACCAGTGTCTAAAAGACCAGGTGAAAAGCCTTTCTGAAATGAAGCTTAGGGCACTGAAGAATCGAGGATGTCAATGGACTTGAGGGGCGGAGATGGATGCCTGCCGCTCGTGTCTTACTTCATCTTCGTCTGTCCTTCATCGAATACACATTGTTCTGCTCTCCTGGCATTCTGGACGCCGCAATGCTTTTTAGAAATAAAACATAATGAATGGTTTAGGCAGTGTTGCGTTACAGAGTGGCAAAAATATGACACCGTGGTATTAAAGAGTAGCTCACTCACAGCATGTAACAGATGATACTGAGTTACACTTTTTTAATTCCTTTTTATCAATCTCCCTCGCTTCTTCTCTCTTCTTTCTACAGTATGTAGGACAGAGCATGTGTATAGATATATTTTCAGTGTATCGGTCCCCGGAAAGTAGAATTGGAAACCATCCAAGGAACAGATTGTCCCACTTTTACGTCCTGCAAAAGTGGAGCGGCCAAGTCCTGTCCTCTATCCCTCTCTATCACTGGGTCTTCGCTCTGTAGCCTATTTAACACCAGCAGTGACAGGTGCCTTACGGGCGCCATGCAGGAGACCACATGAGTCACTAAACTGTGGATTGGCCTGAGCTGGTCTCATACAGTATGAATGATGCATTGGATAGCCCGGGGTTCGATGATGCTCTGACGACAAAACTAGGAAACGATGGTGTGTCAGAATACGAAATATCTCGTGCTGAGTGGTTCAGTCCAAGCTCCGACCTGTCACTTATGCCTATACTGTCGTTGTGTCCTTGGGCAAGATACTAGTTCTCACACTTTGCCCGTATATGTTTGCAGTGAGCCATGTGCCTAACTCTATCTTGCAACAAAGAGAAGCAAGGTAAAGAAAAACGAACTCAACAAGCCCACAGGAAATAAAATACTTTGTGCAATATGCCCTTCGTATCTCTGTGATTCACACAAGTACAGAATCTAGCAAAAGTCAACCTCCTTTACGACTCCTTGAGGCTGGAGTTAGTACTTTTCATTATTTTTTTACAAGTATTGATAACTTCTGTAGAAACTATGCCAATCCACAAAAAGGGCTTGGAGGGAACACACTTGTTTTGAAGGTCAATCCTGTTCGTCAATCTGTTTTCTCTTTGAGATCGTAATAAATGTGAATACAATAGTAAATGTGAAGTGCACATAATATGTATCCATCCATCCATCCATTTTCTTCCGCTTTATCCGGGGCTGGGTCGCGGAGGCAGCAGTCTAAGCAGAGATGCCCAGACTTCCCGATCCACGCACACCTCCTCCAGCTGTTCTGGGGGGACCCCGAGGCGACACCAGGCCAGCTCGGAGACATAGTCCCTCCAGCGTGTCCTGGGCCTTCCACGAGGCCACCTCCCAATAGGACATGCCTGGAACACCTCCCAAGGGAGGCGACCAAGGAGGCATCCGGAACAGATGCCCTAGCTACCATAGCTGGCTCCTTTCGATGTGAAGGAGCAACGACTCTACTCTGAGCTCCTCCCGGGTAACTGAGCTCCTCACCCGATCTCGGAGGGTGCGCCCAGCCACCCTGCAAAGGAAACTAATTTCAGCAGCCTGTGTCCGCGATCTTGTCCTTTCGGTCATTACCCAGATCTCATGACCATAGGTGAGGGTGGGAACGTAGATCGATCGGTAAATTGAGAGCTTTGTCCCCGACTCAGCTCCGTCTTCACCACAACAGTCCGATACAGCGACCGCATCACTGCTGACGCCGCACCGATCCGTCTATCGATCTCACGCTCCATCCGTCCCTCACTCGTGAACAAGACCCCGAGATACTTGAACTCCTCCACTTGAGGCAAGGACTCCCCACCGACCTGAAGAGGGGAAGCCACCTTTTTCTGGTGGAGAACCACTGATCCTCATCCCGGCCGCTTCACACTTGGCTGCAAACCGCCCCAGTGCGCGCTGAAGGTCCTGGTTTGATGAAGCCAACAGAACAACATCATCTGCAAACAGCAGAGATGAGATCCTGAGGTTCCCAAACCGGACACCCTCCGGCCTTGGCTGCGCCTAGAAATTCTGTCCATAAAGGTAATGAACAGAACCGGTGACAAAGGGCAGCCCTGGTGGAGACCAACACGCACCGGGAACAGGTCTGACTTACTGCCGGCAATTCGAGCCAAGCTCCTTGGTCATTTGGATCATTTGGGCGCTCAAACAACCCCACCATGTTAAGGTGGCAGTTCACGGGGTTGCCGTGAACTGCCACACTGTCATAATATGTAGATTTAAACAAACAAACTACAGCCTTGCTGTAACCTACTCTGTTTACATGTGTGTGTCTCCAGTTTACAAAGCAGGGGAGGGCACTTTTGGCACTAACGGAACTAATTGGATAGAATCAGCCGGAATGAAAGTGCATAATTGACAATCATGGAGCCTTGATTAATTTAACAGGAGATAACAATACTGACAAAGGATCCTCTCTCCTGATATTTCTCCGTGGGATACAAGAATAGTCCTCCTATACATGAACACAAGCCTATGTAATAATTTTCACATCGGATGTTAATCAAAGCTGGCCTCCAACCAAAAAGACGTTCCCATATAAGCAATCAGTAATAAAACGGGTGATTAAAACAATTAGCCCTGGCTTTGTCGTTTTCACAACATACAGATCCCTTTGATGTGTTATTCATCTTTCTCCTCCTCATCGATTCCGAGCCTTTTTCAAAAGCAGCTTCTAACGATGCACCGGACCAGCTACAGTGGATCAAAGTGGGCTGCGTTCCCCCCTTCAGAGTGGATAGAACTGGGTCAGGTGGAGCGCGAGCTATGGGTCCCTGTGCGGGCCAAACTTGGCGGTATAAGGCTGGGAGACCTCGATGTCGCACACAGAAACAGAGAAAAGCATCCCCTGTACTTTCCTCCTTAGTGTGAACAGATGGATACAGTAAAGGAGGATACAAAACAGAAATCTCCCAAAATAAAAAAAAAGGGTTTCTCACTTGAAATGCCAGGCGTGTGAGCATAGTTTAATTTTTCATGACCCAATAACCACATTCGCAGTGCTGGAAACCAAATATAAGACTGTCTTAAAATTAGATCAACCAGTACACGTGCGCTCCAGTTCCACTTTAGTTGATTTCAGCAACTTCCCGTCTCCAAATATGGGTAAAGCGATAAACTGCTACGAGCCAACGATGATGCAAGCTGTCGTTTTTGATTTCACAAACAAAAACAAGAAAAGCAAGCGGCAGACGCACACAATCAACAAACTGTAGGCTAAAGAAGAAAACATCTTGAAAATTCCCTGGGAACTTTCTTCAAGGACAAGCTTTCTCTGTTCTGGCCCCTCGCTGAGCTCTTGGCCTAAGCATACTCCAAATGCTGTCAAAAAGCAGGCCACAAAAGAGCCAGACACACAGAGGCAAGCTTGGCTTATGGTTAATGAAGCTAAACAGCCACAAATAGACCATCTAGTCAGTGACACATCCACTTACCTTCAACGTCAGCTCATTTTAAGGGTAACTCTGGGAGACAAAAGTCAACAAGGGTCTGATACAGGCCTTTAGACATGGCTGGCATAGTGAGGAGGACAGTCAAGGCTGTCGAGCTGAATTACACATGGACCACAGCATTATAATCCAATCTAATGAGAGGCTTCCTTCACTGGTTGAGTTGCTGCAACAAAAGCGCATCGTAGAAAAAGCCCGTTTTTGTTAAAGGTGCATTATGCAACTTTTTATGCGGAAAAAAAAGTTGATATTTGTGCGTATTTGACCTTGTAGTGACCCAGCGGCTGTATGAGTGGTCAGCATGGCGCCTTTACTTTCGATCACGGTGGTCTCTACAACGCTCCAGGATCAATTGTTTTGTAGGTTTTCTGGTGAGAGGCTCCGTCAGCAGTGAAAACCATACAAACATGGTGATCCTGGAGCGTCTTAGAGATCACCGTGATGGTAAAGGTAAAGGCGCCATGCTGACCACTCATACAGCCGCTGGGTCACTACAAGGTCAAATACGCACAGATATCAACTTTTTTTTTTCCTTCATAAAAAAGTTTCATAATGCACCTTTAAGAATGGATCAAAGTGTGTCCCCAAATTTAAAGATAGGAGATAGAGGTTTCAAAAAAGTTCCATGTCTAAAGTCAGCTTAACATTACTGTAACTTTTGGCTACTGTGATAATTCTGTCTGAACACCTTTCTATGTATTGTTAACTTAAAAACACAGTACACAGTAATATGCTATTCTCGATCTCTAAAATTGAGTTTGTTTGTACTTCTGGGAAAGATGAGAAAGACTACCGTACTTTTAACTCAGAGATTCAGTTTTAACAATGCCGTAATTAAATTCCATCCCAACTGCTGCTTTCGGCTACTCTTTCAGGAGTCTTTTTTCAGCGCACACACATATCTTTACAATTATTCATAATCAGTTCAAGAAACATTTTCAGAAGCATTTTGATTGCGGCCTCCGGGTTCAGAATTTTGGCAGGTGCTCTACATTTGTGCGTGCTTTAATAAAGTTAGTATACACATGACGAGAGAGTTACTAAAATACGTAAAGGTCAAGGCATAACTCGGGCAAACTATCAACAAACTAATGGACAGTTACTTTCGTCTTATGTGACTGCAGCGCCGTCTGATATTCCAGTATTTTCATAATAATGTGGGACGTGTTGCAGCTCACCGGCTCCTGTTTTCTCAAGGCTTACGGCACTCCTCCAGATCTTCACCCTGGAGACTTGTCCCTGTATGTAATAATGAAACGGCTGCAGAGTCAGGAGAAACTGCGCTTCCTGTTTAATCCTAATGAGCCCGACAATGGTCCTGTGCAAACACATCTATTAGCCATTCATTAAAAAAATCACACAGGATGATGGTTTTATTTGAACATGGAAATGCACCTTGAGGTTATTTGCAACCGCCCTTGACTAATGACTAACGAGGTGTGCTTTCAAACGTGCGTTTCCCACACACAGATGTAACCTACTTCTGCTCCCCCCTCCCCCCCCATGGGACTGACTTGAGGAACATTTTTGTTGTGGTGTGCCGTACTTGCGCTTTACAGTGCGCCGCGAACAAAAAGCCTTGTTGTTGTGATCCGGGCTGTCACTGGGGCTATTCTCCAGTTTCGTGTCTGTCTTTTGTCCTCTGCTCGCTCTGCACCGAACCCCGGAGAATTAAAGGACCATATAGCTTTGTCACAACTGCCACTGAGGCCCATCCTCCTATCGACGTGTGCTCTCCCCGCAGAGAAGGTAGAGAGGACAGCGCAGCACTGGACACACAGAAAACAATGGGAGGAAGTTGGCAGTGATTGTGGAGATTTACAAATGGCTGTCCAGGAGAGACTTGCAGTGTTACTAAAATTTTTTAAAAAGATGCTACGTGTACTGTTTTTGCCCGTCCTTAGCTTGGATAAAAGGAGAGGTCAAAACCATGACACCAATGCGTGATATGTGATATATTATGCGCACTTTCCCAAATTAAATCATTATCAAACACATAACATCTCACTTTGTTTCCTACAAATCAATATCCATGCATGTGGGGAGCCATTAATCTTACTGCTACTATCTGGCTACGTTGTTTTATTTCTGTTCCAAATTAATTCCCACGGGCCCCATTTGTCCAATAGAGAAAAATGCTTTTAGGAGGTGGAATTGCTTTCACACTGCGGGGCCAGGTCTTCGGAGGCCAAGCAAAGTCAATTATGTCGAACAGGTAACGCAGCAGCGGTGCGGAACTCAAGCAGCGCTAATGCTTGAAACTGTAACTGCTTCAACAAGCCCCGAGAGCGCTTTCACCTTTTCCAAACGCAGGCGGCAGGTAGACTTTTTTACGCGGCTGCAGAAGAAGAGTGTGAAATGTGGGTGTCGATTAGTTTGATTTTTGTTCACCTCTTTGCATTTCAGCACCGTTGGATGTTAAACTGTCAAGTGTCTGAGATATTTTGGATGCAGAGTTCACATAAAGCCACAGGCACTTTGATCAAAATTGTATTCTCTGTTTTTAAAATTTGGGGGCAACAGTGGCTCAGGGGTTTGAGCGCTCGTCCGTGGATTCAGTAATAATAAGGTTCTGTACTGGCTCAAACCTGTGCTTTTGGTTTTGTCTTTGGGCAAGCCTATGTACTCTATGGGGGTCATTTATCCAAGCAGGTGTTAAATAGCCGGTGCAAGCTGGAGAATAAAATACATTCTTTTGTTAGGGCCCCAAATCTGATATGCAAATGAGATGACTCTGCTGCTGATCCACTTTTGCACATGCTACTCGCTTTGCACGTGAGCAAACGCTTGGTATATGACCCCCTGTGGTTTGCTTCCATCAGTCAGGGCAGATGTGGCTATAATAATACCTTACTACCACAAAATCTGGCGAATGGATGGATGAACTGATTTGATTTGGGTATACAGTTTACAAAGATCTTACTAATACACTTTATTTCCCATTCATTCCCAAATAAAAAGCCAGAACAAAAAAAAGGTTGGATTTCATTGGTGCCAAGGGCAGATAAAGCATTGCTGGGCAACTGAACATAAGCCATCTCTCTGGGTTACCCTGCGCTTAAAAGTATTCTATGCATAATAGAGTTGTGCAATATATTTAATTTAAATCAAATCGTGTAATATCAGAATAACTTTTTCATAATCCACATTAACATTTCAAAAATCAAGACTGATTAATATAAGGGGGGATTATTAATCTGTTGCCATAGCACCCTGTCCTAATGTAATATGTTGTAAAGTAATAATGTTACAAATAATTATGCCATTCAGCCCAATAATAAAAGACTGTGAAAGCATCAAAAGGACCGTCATGGTTCATCCTAGTTTTCATATTGTGTTGAGGAAAATTAATTAAGAGCTTCCTGTCCCATCGATTTATTTGTGCGCAGTCCATGTGCAAAAGAAGATTCAGCTTTTCCCTGATGAAGGAAAGCATACAAATGGTATAGAGTACTATTGTACACTGTGTAGTTTCGGTGTCTGTCTTTTAAGTGTATTATGTTGTATGGGAGTTATTCAATGTAATAATCTGAATTTAATTTAATGCTATTTTTACTGAGGGTCATAGGGAAGAAGTATTATCAGAGCCAAGCCGCCATTTTGCATACACCTGCCCTATACATCCCTGTCTTTTTTCTACTGTGTTGAGTTGGAAAAAGTCAAATTTCAACTATACTAACATTATCATCTTGAGGTTAGATGATAAAAAAACATGTAAAAATGAACCTGTAATATTGAACTTTTACCTGCTTGCAATACAAATCCAGTTGCCCTGAAAAGTCGTAATTAATTACACAACGAAAGTGAATAAAGTAAACAGAAAACAACAAAGCCACAACTTTTACACATTCGCTGCCCACTTCTCCACAGTGTCCTGTCCAGGAGCACTCTCCTCTTCTTTCTCCTGAATGTCACCGTAACGTATCTTTTCCCTGTGCCGATTTAATTGTATACAAAAAAAAGCACTCTTTGTTCAGTTTGCCCTTTCATCACGGCGCCAATAAAGCTTGGTATACGAGCTTTGTCCAATAAGCTGCAAAGCTGGTCTGTAGTGATACTGCACCTAATGGTTTCTCTGCTCCACTTTGTTGTCTTCCCCTCCCTCCAACATTAATTTTAAATTGTATTGTATGTAGACCACCCCTCTTTGGTCAACCCACTTCCCAAAACACCTCCCTGATTCATTCTAAAAATTGTCTTTACACTTTTCCTTGCTGGTTTTAACTTTTTCTTGACAAGTTATGCTAAAAATCATTATGACAAAGTACATACCTTGATTGGCACTTCAAGTTCCGCTCCTCGTGGATTTTGTAGAGACCTCCTTAAAAACAGGCACACACAAAAAAAAAGCGGGATTAGAAAATGTTTTGATTCTTCAGCAGTTGCTAAATCACAGACATTAAAGAAGACTCTTTCAAAAAAAATGTCATGCCTTCAAGTCCTCAGCAGTGCTTTGGTGATGGGAGCAGCAGGAGGACTGAGTGTGCAGCCTCTCTCACACAGTAACACACATTTTCACCTACTTGAAGCCCCAGTGCAGTCTCTCCCTCTCACTTCACTCTCTCTCTCTGATTCTCCCGCTTTCTCTCTCTCCTCGCTGCCTGGATTGATCTGCTCCACACTCCAGCGTCTTCTCACACCCAAGTGCTCTCCGCTTCCATTATCCTCAATTTTCTGCATTAGCTTCCCATTCAGTCTTTTAACGCTGTGTCGTTAGTCCACTCGGTCTGTCAAATGCACGGCTGTCCTCTCCCTTTTGTCTTACAGGAGAGAGATTCAGGCCACCACACTGTCCTCTTAAGACTTAATTACGTGCGCTGCTCATAAATGCCACAATTGAACAGCGGGGACATGACCTGTATTTCTATAGTCTTTGTTATTAAGCGATTAGCTAATGAGTGGTACTGTAGTTTCACCTCTTACCCCCCGCCTTAACCGAGTGCATTGTCTCAAGTTTGGCTTTACCCAAATCTAAAAGCTTCTCGACTGGAGAGCAACAGTGTGACGCCTCATTTGAAAGCTAAGACCAACAAAAGTGATCATAACTTTTTTGTCACATTTTTCGCCATGTTTTTGTGATGTTTTTGTTGCTTGTGCGGCACGTTTTGCGGCACTTTCTTGTTACTTTTTGTGGATTTTTTGCTGCTTTTTCTTCGCCTTATTTCCATCGCTTTTTTTGGTCACTTTTTTGTCACATTTAGACCAAAAGCATATTTTGTATTCACCAACTAACCCGCACATATTCCCATGAACGTTAAAGGGAAAAGTTAATCATTACTCAACAATAACTACTTTCTATAAGCTCAAGACCTCTTTAAGTCAAACATAGGAAAGCATGCACACGAGCGCAGGAAAACCTCACAACTTCTTTACAAGCCATTAAAACAATATCTACAAAACAGAACTTACAGCTGAAGTTAATCAGCTAAAATTGAGAGAGTTACACAAATATTGCTTCCACTTTTTGTCTGTGTTGCAAGTGTTTCAGGTAGTTCTGTGTATGGTGAGTTAATCCTTGAGCTGTGAATTGAATTCCTGCGTGATTAAGAGACTCTTTTTCACTAAGAAACTCAAAATGACAAGCACCAGACTGGTGCTTGTCATTTCCTCAATGCACCAGAATGGCTGGACTGGCTTCATTCACAACATGACAGCCCATTCTTTCAGTTTATACTTTCTGTCCAAGGAATAACCCCCAAACTAAAATTCCATCATGTTCTATTATCGAATGCCACTGGTAGTTTGCATTATGTGTACAGGCGACTAATTGAAAAACATTTCATTGTGTTTAAGTTGTATACATCCTTTGTTGATAAGATTTAGATGAGTTATGCTGACAATGACTAATAGCTTTGTTCAAAGCCCTTTTCCACTTCATTGTACTGAGATTTTACAATGACAGTAACGCTATTCAAGTAATGTATTGTTTGAAGAAATCTCGGGCTTCAGAAAAGACAGAATAGCGAACAATGGCGTTTTGCAACTTTTAATGTTGTTATTTGATGTCAATAATACAATTTATTGTCAAAGAGTCAGGTAAAGCTAAAAGCTGCATTTTCAGTGACTGGCAGCTTTACATCCCAATAAAATATATGATGGTTTCTGCTCTTCTCTGTGCAATCTGTCAAGCTTAATTTACCTCATCTTAGGAGGCTTTGTGGTGATTGAATGGTGTGTTAGCATTTCTAAAGGAACTTAAAATAATGGTTTAACCATGACGTTGTACCTATACTTGTTTCCTTGTTTTTGCACATAGCCTGTAGCAGATAGATTACAATATTAATTTGCATATTAATACTGATCGATTGCTCTGACTTCATAACAGTGAAATGCCCCAGCCTCTGTCAGTACAGTATCATCCTGGGGGCTCCTGCACAGGTGATGCATGCTGTTTGTGACATATCTGTGACTGAGTGCATCATACAATCCCGTGTGTCCCTTGGGTAAAAGCCTAGATGAGCATACACTGTACTATTACAAAAGCACTTCATATCACCCTCTGTGTTGGTAAGGGGGAAAATGGTCACACTATATGGAAAAGCATCTGTGTATCTGAAGTATTTGAGTGCTCTTAGTACTGTGACATTAGGAGAGTAAGGTCTCTTAAGGATAGCTTGGTACTTACTTTGAAGCCTTCACCAAAAGCTCTTCTGTTCTCCATGTTATGAGCATTAACCCTTTTGCAGTTACATAAAAGAAAGAACACGATGGTCGATAGTTTCTGGGTAATTTGGAGGACTATATTGTGCTTGGCTTTAAGCGAGAAAAAACACATCAATACTTGAATAGGTGTAATGAGACAAGTAAAGTTATTGATTTGCTAAAGTAGGGTTGTAGAGTTCCTTAGAATATAGTATCAAAGTACGATATGAAATAAAAAAGACAATCCAACGCACAAAATCAGCACACCAAATAATACATCATTTTGATGATTGAAAGTGTAACTATCCAGTGCCTGTTTCATTCACTCAAGATTGTGTTAAGCTTTTACAAAGCAGTAGTGGACTCTGATGGCCATGTGCTATAACTAAAATGTTATAATTAATCAGCAGTTCTCAATATGAATGGAGAATATTGTAGTGAGTGAGTGAGTGGTTGGTGGTGGTCGGAGGGGCCGATGGCGCTGACTGGTTGCCCCGCTTCCATCAGTCTACCCCAGGGCAGCTGTGGGTGCAATAGTAGCTCACCACCACCAAGTATGGAGTGAATGAATAATGCAATGTAAAGCGTCATTGAGGGTCCAGAAAAGCGCTATATAAAACCGATGCATCATTATTATTATTATTATTATTATAAGCCTCGTAACATTCTGTGTGTCTACTTGTGTTACTGACAGTACAACTTTCAGAGTTCATTTAGACAGACACTAGGATTAGAGATGTTGAAATCTTTACCTTTACATGTTTCAGCCGCCATCTGCAGGCCGTCATCAGAACTATCACCGGCGTGCGTGAAGTGTCACTTATCAGCTGTTCTTCTTTCCGAGGTGTGGCCAGTCTGACGGTCCTGTCCTGCAAACAGGGAGGAGTGACCAGAAGCTGTCTATTATTTTTTACAGTCTATGGGCCTGACAGGTCCATCAGACAGCCCCCCCCGGTTGTCTCAGGGTGACAGGGAGCGTGATCTCTGAAGAAGGGTGTCCCAGGTGTAGGACAGGAGAAAAGCTCCTTCGTCACGGTTGATGGTGTCGGTGCTCCGTTACCTGTTTTCGATGACTTCATTCTTTTACCCAGCATATTGTGATGTTGATACTTTGGAGCTATACCACCTGTTACATTTTAAAAATCAGATATATACAGTACATTTGAAAATAATACAGCATAACTCAGGTGATCTAGCAGCAGTGTTGAAGGCATGAAAAAAAAAAGAATACACAACAGCAGTTTCTGTCAGAAAACACAGGGAAAACTACAATAAAACTCCAAGTTAGTGGAAAGATTATGAGAGTAACTCAAATCTAACAGTTATAAATAAAATACAGGAAAATGTAGAGTACAGTAACACACTCACTGCATAAGAAGGCCTATGCTAATTATTTATAGGCTAGTTAGTTGTAGATGCACAGCTTATAACACAAACCATTATATATATATTTTTTTACAGAAATTAATATTGCATTAGTCTACTTGAATAATAACTTTCAAAACAACAATAAAATGATTTACCTCACATTATGCCCACGTGTCCCTTTTCCTACAACAGCCAGACAAGAGGTTAGCAAAATACTATTGAAAAAGGCAAAGCTTAAAATGCACACAATTCTAATGTTTACAATATTCTATGCATGTTTCAACAGGGTTAATTTTAGCCTCCTTGGAAACGTTGCTGGTAAAGATTTTTTTTTTTTTTTTTAAATACTTTACATTATTTAGGCCTACATCTTATTCTATGACCTTTTAGGGCTTCCATAGGAATGCCCCCGTGAGACTTCAGGAAATACGGGAAATACGCACAGTGATAAAGCCTTATAATACATCCATGGATAAAGCAGGTATAGTTTTTTCATGAGAAGTTATTTATACTACCAGTTCTTTAAGATTATTTTACTATCTATGTACCACTATGTATTGTGATGAAGATTGAGTGTTTACCTTTTGCAGCTAGCTGTGGCCTTATAATCCAGTCATTAATGCTTACTTGCAACAAAATGCTCACTTTTTCCTCATCTTGGGCTCCAGAAATAATTTCAAAGATCCTGCTGTCGACATCTGGTCACTGGGCTGCAGTGTGTCTGTAGCGTAAAGCTGTGTATGATCAGGACAGGTTCATGTGGCCATGCTGCCTTTGCTCTGCCCGATCCCGTCTGACCTCAGATCAATGCCTCAGACGCTAAGCAGGAACGGGCCTGGTCGGTACATGGATGGGAGACCGATAGGTAACACCAGGAAGCCGAGTGAGTGAGTGAGTGAGTGAGTGAGTGAATGAGTGAGTGAGTGAGTGAGTGAGTGAGTGAGTGAGTGAGTGAGTGAGTGAGTGAGTGAGTGAGTGAGAGGGGCTGATGGTGCAGACTGGTTGCCTTGCTTCTGTCAGTCTACCCCAGGGCAGCTGTGGCTACAATAGTAGCTTACCACCACCAAGTATGGAGTAAATAAATAATGAAATGTAAAGCGTCTTTGAGTGTCCAGAAAAGTGCTATATAAAACCAATGCATTATTAATTTTTTGACATTGTCTGATGTCTTGTCTGGCTTTATTATATGACTACGCTGAGCTCCTTGGTCCAGCGCCACAACATAATCTGTGCTCATCAGTGGAGGACGTGCAGACATTTCAACCTCACAAACAGACGCTGGGTATTAAAGGTAAGGCTCACAGTCAACATAATTGTATAATAATTAATATAATTACATAAAAAGAACATTTCATACAAACATTTTATTCATTTTAGATACCAACATGTGATGAAGAGAAGAATCTCCTCAACAACAGACACTACACCTTCACTAATCTGGATGACCTAAAGCATGAAAGCCGTTTCGCTCTGATTTTTGAGTCCTTTGAGAGATACCTGACCAAAGGGGCTCTTATTTCTGCATCAGACGCGACTTGAGCCTGATAATCACGCAGAAGAAGAGGAGCGGGATCTGTGCACAGAGCTTCTTCAGTCAATGTTAAAATGGGATGCGAAGGACAGTATCACCCCTTGGGACATCCTCAAACACCCATTCATCAAGACTTTCCTCAATGCCAGCTGTTGGTGAGTGTTCCCCTTTCTTCTAATTGCTGGAGTGTGATGTACTCAGACTATTGAATTCCTTTCAAAAGCCAAGAAGCTTCCAGCGAAGAAGACTCAAGGTGCTATCCATCAGCTTCACATCGTGTCCGCTCCCAGTCGGAGGAGGACACTGGACAGTTCTTCTGCATCCAGTAGATTGGCCCAGAATTCACAGGAAAGCTTTTTGTTTCAAGGATTGGCAATCAGCGGATAAATGTCTACCAAAAGTAGATTAACACAATTAAGGTCTACAGTCTTTTT
This sequence comes from Neogobius melanostomus, assembly GCA_007210695.1. Taxonomy (NCBI): domain Eukaryota; kingdom Metazoa; phylum Chordata; class Actinopteri; order Gobiiformes; family Gobiidae; genus Neogobius; species Neogobius melanostomus. The sequence continues at coordinate 234,876 of VHKM01000156.1, forward strand.
TGTGAGGGCTCATATGTTTTAAATATAATAAAGTGCTCGGTGTTTTTAAACATTGTAAAAAAAAATCCTCTGAAATCAATTATTTCTTCTTTCCTTGTTAATTCTACATTAGTAACACATGTTTTTAACTGGTTAAACAAAGATACACATCAGTTGTGTCTGGCAAAGTGGCATTATTTTTCACTATTTTGTAGTGATATATTACTATATGACTGGCACTGATTTTTTGGATATTAATAAGCAGAAGAGCACTAATGTTGTAAGTGGATAATAATACCAAGAATGTCTCTATTTTATTACAGTTTACAAGTTCAGGTTGCAGCCAAGATTGAACAAAGAATAAAAACACTGTAAACAATAATAGAACAATAAACAAACACAATTATTTCTACCATTGGAAACTAATCCGGAACTAAAATAGAACAATGTCATTCATTTGTCCATTGTCTTAGTTCCTGCTTTTAACACAAGTAGATACTTAGTAGTTTTCACTTAGGTTTGATAGATATATATTTCATATATAGTCACTTTTCCACTACACAACCACAACTATCTTGATGCTTTCAACCAATGCAAGCACCTACATAATCACTCCATAAGAAGGGGTCACCACAAAAGAGGGAGTTGTATACTATATGTGCGCATTTTTAGAAACACTCACTGGAAACCAAAAGTCTTAAAATATTTCAAAAAGAAACACTGACTTGTAAAAAAATATAACATGATCAAAGAAGTGAAGGCATTTTTCAAAGACAAAAGAGCTCATTACTTGGTTACTACTAGTAATACTTTTATATAGTTACCAAATTAACAATAAGGTACAGGAGTGATCTAAGCATTTGAAAAGCTCAATAGCAGCCGACCCATTCAAGAGTCAGACATTTGCCATGCAGTGAAAAAGTGACTTATTTGAACTCAGTCTCAGTGTTGTTTTGGCACAGTGAGGCTGATTATACTGGGGAGTCTTTTGCATTATGCCATGAACACTTTAGGCCAAGTGGGTGTCAACAAGTTCACCAACACTACAAGAACAAAGTATTGGCACAGGCAAAATGCTGTTGCTTCAACCCTGTTGGTACTATGGCGTCTTCTGGCGTCTTCATATGCAATTGAAATATTGCTATTATAAGCCTTATGAGCAAAACTGTTGTTTAGCTTTAGGTGTGATGTGGTAGATATAAAGTCAGTGATAGGGACTTTGTGCCTTGATCAAATTAAAACAAGACAAATTAAACTAACTGCAATGATGTCGACGAGTGGACATTTCTAAAGATATTATTTAAAAAAAGAAAACATTTGTTTTGTGAGTATTCAGCAGGACTCTAAGACATTCTGTTTGCCACACAGAGTAACACAATCACACATAAATAGATACACTTTTTACAGTTTGACTACAGTCTGTGCAGTGTCAAAAATGTCCAGGTACAATAATGAAAACCCTTGTCCCCTCGGTACTTCATAGCGCCAGTAGAAGTTCTTTTGTCACTGGGGCCTAGTCTTATGTCGATTGCTGCTCTCCAGTGTAATAGTCATTGTTTCCTGGTTGTACATACTCTTCTGTTTTGTCCCAGTCGGACACCCAGCCCCCTCCGGACACTGGCACTCCTCCGTTGGGGTCAGCCCCCTGGTCCATGGCCCCGTACCCCCCTCCGCCGCTGGTCCGGTACAGCTCCTCCGTCTCATTAGCCAGCTCATCCTCATCCAGGATACCACACTTCTCATCACTGGTCTCCTCCGGCTCGGCCCACGGCTGCTTCTCTCCAGACGCAAAGAGGCCTGTGTCACATTATAGACGATAAGAATGGTGCACTACTTATGGTAAACATTTGTGGGAAAGATATTCACCCACCATAAAAGATGACTCCTCCATAGTGAACAATTGAAGCAATGAGGAACACACCCTGCCACTCCTCGCGAGTCTACAAACAGATACATTTAAAGTGTAAAAGTAAATATCAAAGCATTTAAATAATGGAACTTTAATCTTCAAATGTCTGTTTTAACAGTGCTTTGAACATTAAGGAGGAAAATTGAGGAAAGAAGAGCGCAGAATAAATGCCTAACCACCACTATATTCTTCATGTTTGTTTATAAAAAATAAAAACACACAGACCGAAGCAGATCTATTTGCTCAAATTTATGTTTATGAAGATTTAAATGGCTTTAGCGCCACCCAGTGTTTGAGTTTACTCCTCAAGGGAATGGCCCTTCTCTGCTAGACTTCAGTTATGTAGAGTGAAGATGCAGTTGGATGAATTAGTTCAAGCCGTACTATGTTGCATAAAACATATTTTCTGTACGTCATTGCACGGTGGGACCAGCACACGGATAAAAGATACAAATATCAATAGTGACACATGAGATTCCAGAGAAATCTAGCTAAACACTGCCCCCATCTGTGCATTGTGTGTACTCTCCTTTATTACACGCTTATACACCTTGGGATCTTACCTTGTGCTTTGTCAGGGCACCGACAATTAGAGGGCACACCATCCCAGACAACGTGCCCACGCCGTTGGAGATGCCCATGAGGATACTGGCATAGCGGGGTGCAATGTCCAGGTGGTTTACATTGAAGCCTTAAGAGAAAAACTCAAAGTTATTATGATGCCTAACTCTTCGCGCACAGATATATAACACCGTGTTTCTTAACCTGAAATAGCGAAGCCGGAGAAGCCCACGGCCAGCACCAGGAAAGTGATGGCCACTCCTTTTGTGTGAGAGAAGCCCACCACCAGCAGCAACGTGGCCTCCATCCCAAAACCTGATCAACACGGAGGCAAAACAAAATATAATGTAGATGGGATAAAAATTTGTTCATGTCTTGCGATGTTGTTTAATAGCCGACAGCCCATTTCATTTCTACCATTTAACGATTTCTTGTTAGAGCTACGACCTTACTTTGGCCCGATACTGATGCAGTTTCCCACAAGGAGACAAGTACACAGCACGCCTCTCCATTTCACTCATATTGATTTCTTTTGCCTCATCAAAAATAGACCAGAGAAAGAACTTTGGGTTTACTGTATTTTCTCTTCTCGCTGCAAAAATACTTTTTAAATGCCTACGTCTTTTTTTTCCCCCTCTCTCTTTTTTATTGTTTGATTGCCTCTTACCTCCGCAGTTCATGAGTTTTCTGACATTGGTTGTTGTCATAATGTGATTGGATCGAAGATAGTCCGCAAGTTGCCCACCGATTGGAACAATGATGGTCATAACCAAGTGGGGAAGAGCGGAAACTATGCCAACCTAAGAATAAGTAGATCTAGATTAGTATATTATCAAAAAGAACAAAGAGATTGTTTTCTTTTTCTTTTTTAGTATTACCTTGCTGATTTCAAAACCAAACACCTCCTCGAAGTAAGCCGGCTGGCTGATAAGGAGCAGGTAAAATGTCCAGCTTCTGCAAAAGTTGGCCACAATAATGGCGTAGACAGGCATAGATGTGAAGAACGCCCTCCAGGGAGTGTTGAATTTCTATAAAACAGTATTTTTCGATGATTAGTTTGGCAACAGAGATATTATCCAGTTTTTGATCTTGTGCACTTACTGTGACAGCGTGTTGTGCCGTCTGTCCAATGCTTTCCTCGATATACGTCCTCTCCTCCTCTGTGATGGTGGGATGAGCGGCGGGACTTTCATATGACACAAGGATCCAAAAGCAGTACCACATGATCCCAAAAGTCCCTAAAATAACAAATATGAATAGCTCTATATCCTCTAAAAAGTAGGATCTCGGTGGAAATAGATGAAAGTGCACTATTGATGGCCTACTGACGAAATGATCTTACCATATACATAAAACACTGATGACCATCCTGAATACTGCACCAAGATGCCAGCTAAAGGCATGGCAATCACAGCTCCAGCATAAGACCCTGCAACACACAGGGGCATTGTGGGTAAATAAACATGAACATTAAATACGACATTGACATTGTTCATGGGACTAACCACAAAATGCTGTCGTGGCCAATCGACTTCTTTCTAGAGGCGGCGCCCATTTTGCCCAGATACCATGACAGGCGGGGTACGAGACACCCTGAGACACAAAGTAGAACGTATGCACATGTAATGTTGCTATATAGAGAAAATAGGAGTTGAATAAAGAATAGTAGAATAGGTTAAAATACCTCCACTAGTCCCTGAAACACCCGCACAATGATAACACAACCAAAGTGGACTTTTGCTGCAGAGGGGATGAGCATGTTCAGGCAAGACGTGGCCACTATAGCAAAGCCAAACACTCTGGAGAAAAAAAAGGAAAACAAAACATTTGAGTCAACTAACGTTTCAGTGGCAAAGACTTACACTCTGACTTTTGTCCAAAGTAATATAGGTTCAAGGCAACTTTATTTATACATGTAGGAAGAGTTGGTTTGCAGTTGAGAGATGGCGTGTAATTCAATTAAATTTCATGCTGTTTTGTTTGAGATAAAATAGATGCGTTTGTAGCATGACATATGCAATAGTGTGTTCTGAAAGCACATTCATACACCTCTGTTCCCAAGTTGAAGCCTGGTCACAAAATATGTGCTGTACAATATTTCCAAAGTATTATTATCGCAGTATTGTGTGACACAATATCCACATCGCTAAAAAGTCTCCTAAAATCATAATCACTGAGGTGCATCTGACTGAGATTTACACATTTTTTCTCACACAGCCCCGCCTAAAGCAAAAATACAAGGTAACTTCAAAATGTGCAAACGTTTAGTCCTAGACATTATTGTCCTAATTTTGTAAAAATGTTAGCCTTATTTAGTATCTTATGAGTGTTTTGACACAATTTGAATTGCTTTCAGTTGCTTATTTTTTGTGTGTGGAATGGAACGTACTGTGTAGAAATGGTTATGTAATATTTCAATAATATAGTTATTGCAATATTCAAGTCAAGCCCCTTTTTTATCTCATATTGTGTAGCCCATGTTCAATTATTGTTTTCTAAATTTACACTTGGGCTTGTATCGATGCAATACTTTTCTGTATCATGGACAATTAGTAAAGGTTCACAAATTGAGAGCAATACAATGGGTCTGCAATCGTCACTTTGGACCTTTTGTCTTAATAATAATCCGTGTATATATTATCAATAAAAAAAAGGCATGTCTATTTTAGTATACAGTATATCAATAAAAATAAAATGACATCGTTAAGTGTCTGAAAACTCACTGTACATTGTAATGCTGCATTCATACAAAAATATGCTTCTTAATATGAGTACATTTGCAACTCACAAATCATAAAGTAACTAGAAGTGTTCATTTTTTGCTGGTTTCTTACCTGTTGGCTGCAAACTTTTGACATATAAAACCTCCGGGGATCTGGGTCACTATGTATCCCCAAAAGAAGGAACCATGTATCATTCCCACTGTCTCAGGGTCCCACTCAAACTCGGCTTTCTGATCAAAGACAAAAATAAAAAATATATAAATATATAAAAAATATACAATGCATAAAATTTGGCTAGGGTTAGAGTTCTCTCCATGTCTGGTTTGGTTAACCCCAGGCGCTCTGTTACTCATCTTCAGCCCAAAGTATACACAGTAGGTTAGTCTGCAGCCATAGGTAGTTCTGACCAAACTGACTTTTGCACTAAAGTCACCCACTGCTCCTGACAGGTTTTCTTAAAGGCATTGATGGTGGGTCCTGATTTCCACAATAAAGTACCCCTTGGTATAAGTTTGACTGCCCTTCCTGAAGCATGCATTTATCAAAGCAGGGGACTAGCACAAAGGATGCACTGTACTTACACACGCTCCCGACTCACCTCTATGTATTGCTTTTCATCCCTGTAAACCGTGTGTTCGTTGACCATGCTCACGATGGCCACTCCCAGGTTACAGCGGATGCCAAAGGAGATGCAGAAGCCGATGCCAGAGAGGATGGCAATGATGTATCGCCGTGGCAACCCAAAACATGTGCAGTCAATGACGGGCAGCTCTTTCTCCTGCACAATCTCAGGACGACCCTCTGCGGACAACTCGATGGTCTCTCCATTTTCCTGCTTCTTCTCAAGAGCCCTGCAATGGCAGCACCGAGCACAATCCTGAAGGTGCTTTATACATCAACATGAGACACCGTCATACCACTGTAGAAAATCAGTTCAATCACATTTTAAAGATTCAGCAAATTAGTATCTCAAGTATATGGTCAGTGCGTGCTGTGAAACGCACAGCGAAGGGGCTATGTTACTCAGGCCTTAGCGTTATGGGTTAGAGTCTCAACCTCTCCATGTTTGCTGAAAGCCTAGATTTTGTCCTATCACCAAAAAAATTAATAAATAAAGCTAAAAAAAAAAAAGGCCAAAAAGATGTGCGTTACATAATATTTTAAACAACTTTAAACGAGCGTGCTTTTTAGTGGAGGTGCTTTAGTAATATCCAAATAAGGAAATAAAAACAAGTGTCTTCAGCTGTATCCAGACATTCAGTGCTGTTTTCTCTCGCTGCTCACTGAACTCTCTGACTTCATACTGTGGAACAGGTTCTGACATATTCGGCTCCTACCTCACAGAAGAACAGCATGAAGCATAAAGAATTCTACAGTAGAAAATGTCAGCCACTGCCTCTGACTGTTAAACAAGTGTAGGAATCATGAGCTCCTGAAAACCTTTTATATCCAGAGACATGTCAAATATGTACCACAGTCAGTCATCTATTTAACAGGAAATCTTCCATGTCAAGTTTCCACTCAAGATGGGGTTGCTTCACACATATGAGGCACTGTGCTTTTGGGACACATGTGCATAAAAGAGCTCAGTAACCTCAGTTTGAAATGGACCTAAAGTATCCTGATGTAATATAAATCTGAGCTGTGAACAGAACAAACCATTAGTGTGGCAGTTCCAGCTGAACAGTGATCGAGTTTCAGACGTAAAGGCCTCCTGTACCTCGGTGAGGCACTGCAGTGGACTCCTGAGACTTACATAATTTATAACAAGGCTCAGTGACATGATAACAGCCTTAAAAAACAATAAACAGCTCAGGCTTTTTATTAAATTATGCCATTGTTTCATCCGAGAGGCAATGTTTAACTTGAATCTTCTCTAGATTCCTTTTGTCAATTCCACAAAATGTATTGATAAAATGATTGTTTTTTTTGCTGCCACGTTTTGATTTTTACACTTCAGGCACTAAATCTGACAATGTAACTTAATGTGACAATGTAATTTTTTTGGGACGCATTTAATTTTCAATGACCAAGATAGATAATATTGACACAAAAAAAAACGTTTCTAATAAACAAATGGTGTTATCTTATGTGCATCTATTTCGACTGTGTGTCCTTAGCGAGCCTTCGCACACTGGTGTAAAACAACACATTTCCTTCTTGCCTGTAAATGTATTCTCAAATCCAAACCACACTCTAACTGTAATAGAACAGACAGTGAGCACTGACAAAAAAACTAAAACCAGTCTCAAAATACCAATCCCACAGACTGATGCATTAGTTACTGTAAGAGTTACTGTAAGCAGGGCTTTGGTCTCCAACAATGATCAAGTATTAATGATTTTTAAATATGAATTATTAATATCTCTGCTCGCTTGGACTATTTTTGTCCAGCTGGCCCTCTTCCCTCACTCTTCCTGTCTCCAACTTTAATCAGGTTTTATATAGATTACCCTTTTTCCCTTTTCATCATCAATCTATAGATCATGCAGGCATTAAACCCCTCCCCATTATATGACTGCAACGTGTTTGTTCTTTTCACTGTTACTTGCATGTAACCTGTTTAATATGCTGCTAAGCTGCTGTTGGAAGGACTTGAATAAGAAAAGGTCAAACTGCACCTACTGAGCAAATAACATGCAGAGAAAATCAGTGGCATGGGTTACAATTCTGTCTCCAAACAGTCTCCAAAAGTCGATCAATAAATACTTCAAGGGCACAGTTCAGAGCATGGAAGAAAAGGACAAACAAAGGCCTACTGCATTTGGCAAACAAGCAGGTGCTAACTCTTAACTATTAAAGAATTAAGAAAAGAAAACGAAAACGTGTATCTATTATGGGAAGCTTTATATGGATATGGTGTCGGGCAGGCTGTGGGAACAAAAAAATAATAAAAATAAATAAATAAAAAATTGATAGTATTGGCTTATCAAACCAGAATCTGCGGGGCAGGTTGCGTGCAGGGTTCCTCCCGTTACGCACGTCACGGGTGTGCCAGCGAAACACCTGCGTTCACGTGCTCCCACCGGAAATGAAAGCTAATAGGTTGGCTGAGGTCTGTGTGGCGGGTTTGGAGAGCTAATCTGAAGCCGTGATGGGGGAGGGACGCCAAGTGACCAACGCGGCTACTTAAGGATGGAGCGAGAGGAAGAGGCGTCCCAAGGTGTTCACGGGCCTGCGGGGATTTACGTGGGCCGACAGCTTGGAGGAGTACAGGATCTATTTCTGGAGAGGATTTAAGTGTTTAGACGCAGCATCAAATCCCAAGTGAAAGAAAGGGAGCCCATCAATACCCCCTGCATTGGGCCACGGCACTTAACATACATCCAGCCAGGCTTTACTTATGGCTAGACTGCCCTGCTGTCCTTGACTCGTTTATGAAAGTGCTCCAAACTACACCCGGGCCTGTGTGATGCACTGCAATGTCCTCAATCCCGTCTGACCTCTCTGCATTAATTGCTGGGCCAAGGAGTGATTCCTGGAGTGAGTGAATCCAGTGATGCCCAAGAATCAAAGTTGGCCTAATCCTGTAAGCAGCAGTGTCTGAAAACAGGAAGAGCCATATATTGATATTATAGATGGATGAGCACACGGCCTAAACAACTTTCCATTGGCTGCTTTTGCTTTCCAAAGCCATTAGACTGGAGCGTGTAGAGGTACTGGCTAGAGTATAAAGTAACTCACCAGGGACCTGCTCACAAGGGCACCTTTTAACTCTACATAACTTCTAAAAGAAGCCAAACTAAATGGAATCCATGCGCCTTATGTGATCTGCTGTCCGCGCATGAACAGGCGTGGTGCTTTTTCTACTAATATAACAGGAATACATTTGCAGATCAGTTAGAAATACTTTTGTGCCAGATTTACAGTTTTACGCACAGCAATACGTGACTGATTATCACATGTCAGGTCTTTAAAAGAAGAATACATACCCATATATTTTGCCGAGAGTCTTGGCAGTCACTGCCTTTAACCTGTCCTGTCGGAACTCCATCCTTACGACTCCAGAATCCCACCAAGGTCCACTGTGCGCGCTCCCGTGTGAGCGCACAGCCTCGCCTCTGTGCCTCTCTGCTCCGTGGTTCTCAAAGGGAATTTAAAACACCTTATCTCTGTTTTATTTCATTGAGAAAGTAAAAGTTTGAAGCATACGAAATGTCCACAGATTTGTCTTCTCGGCAATATTTAAATAAACTAAAGCGCGAAGACATGGCCGCAAGTCCACTTTGTCCGACTCCAAACTCCACAAGAATCCGTAAAAAGTTCCCGAAGACAACTTTCGACGGGATACATGGCCGCGCGGTGCCTCTGGCCGTGGTCCTGAAACCAGATTACTGCAGCCCGCCCACTAATCTCTCCAAGTGTGTGAGTGAGTGTAAGGTGCATGTCACTTCCTGTCCATTCTCCACTCCAGCAGTGGCTATTATTGGCTCAGAATGGAAAGTAAGAGCGTTGTACAAGCAGCATTCCTAAGTATGTTTCGACTGGAACGGAGACTTCCGACAGCTTTAGGACTTTATCTCCCAAATTAAGAAGTGGAGCTATTTGAATGGCCACCACCTCAACATCCAACCAATTACGGAATTCAAATGTGCTGTTAATGAAAACATGCTGTATAAGTTCACACAATAATACAAATAAAAATACTAGGTTTATATAGATTTAGCAAACAAAAAACAAAAAACAATCACTTAAATGAACATTATGAAGCTTCCAGAATAAAATGCAGTGACTTTATTGTGGCTGATAACAAACAAACAAAATACAGGTGAGCTGAATATCCATTCAAAGATTCAAGAACATGTGGAGTGTTTTGTTGTCTACAGTCTTCTGAAGTCTTGTGAATTTTGGTGTACATTGTGGAGAACAAACTAAGAGCAGGACCGAAGCCGTAGAAACTACTTGTTTTGTGAGCACACTGAATTACTGTCAGATGCAGCTCTTCTGCAGGTCTCGCGCTGAGATGGTCCTGAGAGAGTGCGAGGAGAGGAACGGGGGTGGGAAGGGCATGGCGCAGGGGGGAGGGGACAGACTGGGGGGTACAGAGATGATGGAGGAAGAGACAGAGAGGGAGCCATATCCACCCTTGCGAACATCCGCGGCGCTGGAGAAGGTGGAGTCATGGAAAAACACAGGGGGAGGGTCAGTGCAGGGGTCTGACGGGAAATCTGAAAAACATAAATTTTTCATCACAACATAAAGTAACATCTATTATAGGAACTGGTTACGCTCTGTGCGGTTTGTTCTAGTTCAAGGAGCTTCTTTATAAGTTAACAAGTCAATGCATGTAACTATTTATGAGTGGATGATACAGAGGACCGGGTCCATAAACATCAAGCATTAGCTGAATTTTGTAAAAAAAAAAAAAAAAAAGATACAGTAACTTGGTACATGTTTTTTTTGCATTCACTTAGAATGAATGAATGGTAAAAGGTCTCAACTTATATAGCACTTTTCTACCTTCATCAGGCCCGAAGCGCTTTACAGCAAGGTCAAGGTCAAGGTTTATTTACATAGCACATTTTAAAAACAGAGTATACTACCCCAAAGTGCAAAAATACAGACAACACACTAAAAACATACTAGACGGAATAAAAAACTGAAATCTAGTACTGCAACAATGTACAAAGTACAAAAATAGCCCCCCCAAATAAAAACTGCAGCATAATCAAAAAAGTGTTCAGGTGTTAGTCCTGAGCCGCTGCAACTGTGGGTCAACCTGACCAGCACGTTTGGTGGTCAGGGAAACCGTAGCACTCTGAGGAAACCTGGCTGGCTGCCTTCAGTGCTCCTCTGATCCTCTGAAACGGTGCAATGCCTCCTGGGTTTGTCCCTGTTTCAGAGCGTGGTGTCCTGCACTGGTCAGCTCCTTCATCTTCCTCTTGCGCATTTCCCTCCGCTCCACAACAGTCTTTCACCATCTTCTGGGAATATCTTAACAGTTTATTCTGTTTATTCTCCAGTGCACGTCTATTAGCCAGAACAGTAGGGACAGAAGGTATTTGTGGCCGGCAACAGCAAAGGCTCGATCTCGTTTTCCGGTTGGACCGTGGGCAATCTAAAAGCAACTGGTCAGAAGACCTCAATGTTCTGCCCGGAGTGTGCAAGTTCAACAAGTCACTTGTGCCAGATCATGAAGAGATTTAACAGTAACATGGGATTCCACCCCCAACCTTCCGATCAAGAGAGGACAGTCCTATCAACTGCGCCACTGTCGAATGAATTCATAAATGAAAGTAAATTTTGGTTGCTCACATTCGAAATAGTACTTTCCTTCTAAGATCAAAATTATTCTAACCATAAAAGGGTCGAGCAGAAGCAGAGCATTATTTTAAATTCATCAACACATAACATATCAAGCAACTCAACAACATCAAAACAAACTTTTTATAATAAATTCACATTCCTCTTAGTTTAGAAAGTAATCTCAAATGATAACATATAGTACATAGAAACCTGCATTATTATCTTTTTTCAGTTTGGTTTGTAACCGTAAATAAGCCTCTCAGCTTATAAAGACTTTGAACTTTCTCAGTTTTGCACCAAGTTCCCCTTTAACCCCCGGTTTGGCACTGGCAATTGAGCACTGGCTCCAGAAATGCCTATTATTCACGACTCTACAGATTATTCAATTTGTATAGTAGGCTAAAAGCCATAGCCACGTACTTGTCAATAAAATGGTAATCTCATTGTGTTACTTAAAACTGCAGGAAGTCTGTGAGGTTCTTTAGAAGTCAGCGACTTTGTGTTTTGATCAGCTGACTGTCTCCTTCTTTGGTTTCATTTCAGACCTGTAATATCATCCCAGACACTGCTTACACTGTTGTGTAAGCAGAAGTGATGCTCTTCTGTTTGTCTCCACAGGGAGGATCAAACTCAACTGGGGTTCAGAATATGCTCAAACCTCTAAACTATTTCTATCTAACCAGGTGATACAAAAAATGTCAATGTACTTTTTCTTGGATATAAATCTACCGATACCATTTAATTTTTGAATGACTGTGCAGTGACACTCAGTAAAACGTACCTGGGTCCTCATTCAGCTGTGCGTGCAGGTATTGGTGCTTGGTATAAAACCTGGTGTAGATGCAGTAGACAGCAGCCATCAAAGCAAATATCCCAATGGAGGCAGCAATGAAAAGCCCCACCTTGGCACTGTCCACTTGGTTACCTGAGAGAACACGGTAGAGGGCTGTAATACTACCATGCAGTACTTTTGTGCTTAAACGCGTTACCTGTTAATTTGATGTTTTGGTTTTCATCGTGGTTGGACAGGTGTCGGGGCTGTGCTGGAGGCGGAGGTGCGGCCTTTACCTCGTGGGGGATTATTTCACCCACAGACTGCAAAGTGCAAAGAGGAAGGAGCAGCAAGAGATAGAGAGGAGGTGCACCTGCCATGGTTGCCTCTAAAAGACAGGTCAAACAAAACAGAAAACAACAGCTACAGTGAATATTGAGAAAAACGCCACAAATCCTAATTTCAAATATGATCTTTTCTTACCTGGTTTTAAACCGTGGCAGCCGTGTTGTTTTGTTCTCTCTTCCTTGTCAGTTGACGGAAATGAAAACTGCATCCAAGACAACACAACCCTCCAGACAGCTTACTTTCCCAATGGGACACCATGCAAATACTCTTCTCACGCAGACGGGCCATTATCAAATTATGGGCAATAACCTGTCCCTGCACTTCCCACCCCTGAAATGAAATATTTTTATAAATCAACAATGCAGTGAAACCAAAAAATATTAAATTGAGCGCCACATGATAAGAGACAGGTAATATCAGATCATATTTTTGCAGTTTTTACTTTTTATTCCACTTTGAATATCCAGAGTATGTTGATACCCCAGTGTTCCCGACCCCATTTTCACACCTTTGTGCAGTTAAAAACAATATTTCCACTATATCTATAAATATTCTTCTTGCCAATTCCAAACAAATAGAGAATAGACTTCAATAATCTGCAGATTTTATATGAAAAATCACAACTATTAATTAAAAATAATTACGAAAAATCTCTGTCCCTCAGTTTTGTGTCATTGGTGTTATCCGTATTACTTTCCAGGATTTGTAAGGTTAAACAAAGATGTGAAGAAATAATAGACCAAGTTAAAAGCCTAATCCTGGAAAATATAAAGAAGGACATACAGTATTGTCCTCACTAAGAACAAATAAGTAACTTTAAAATGTGACTTTATACTGTGGGTCATTTTGAAACGTCATTGGTGTTATGGCTGTTTCCATCAGTTATTAGAATTTCTCTGGGGAAAAACTGGTTCACAGCTAAAACTATACAACTGTACTGTGATACGCCACCTTTGTTCAGATATGACATAGAAATACTTAAGAAAAAGGGACAATTGATTGAAATTCGTCATTACAGCCCCACTTTAAATGAATGGAGGCATCTGATGCAAAGTCACTGGTGTTACACTTTTGTCATTGGTGTTATGAAAACATTGAGCTTGATTAAACATATAATTCTCCCTTATTTTAATAAAATACTGTTTCTAGACAAAATGGCTATTGTTTAATTTCCTAAATGCAAAATTTTACACAATTGACAAAATGTTTTGTTGCATTATTGCCTTATGTTTGTCATTAAAATAGTTGTAACACCAATAACAAAAAACTTAAAATAAAAATCTTAAATGATAAAAAAAAGAAAAATACCCAAGCTGTCCCTTATGTAGTAATGCTAAGAGGGTGAATAAATGTGAGGGGGAAGATAACAACAGAGCCCTCTACTGACACCTTTAGGAAGTGATTCACTGCTTTCCAGCCACTGTCATTGAAGTTATAAAAAGACTTGGAACTTTTCATTCATGTATATATTATTCTATAGTAACCCACTGAATAATACTTGTGCTGTGGGCTGTTTTGACTAGAGGGGCAAAAGTTGCAAAGACTTAAAGTGGAAGATAAAACAAAGCCAGTATCTAGTCATAATAGTGCATGGTTTTATCGGTGCTATTAAAGGTCATGGGCCGGAGTAAAATTCTCAGTGTTGTTCCTCTGACCACCTAAAGAGCTGAGGATACAACTAAGTAACTCAAGCTATTTCCATTTCCAGTTTCACACTTTCCCAGGCAGATCCAGTGCCAGAAATAGCAGGGGGTGTGTCATGTTGTGTTACGATTGTAGTAACATGCTCCCCACACCATAACCGTGTATAAAATGACCTTGCCTTTGTATCGCAAATGGCTTCAGTGGAGATGTGTAATAATTAACTGGTTGCGATTAAAACTTCCCATCGTCAGGGATGCAGCCCACTTCAAACCCATAGTTGCAAATGTCAGAGATCAGATGAAAAACATTGCTCTAATGCTCAAAATGCGTTTATTAAAAGTGCCAAAAATATATTACAAAGGAATTATATTACATTATTGCACAAAGCTTTTGCCATGTACAGTACTAAGAGATGGGCATAAAAACGATGTATATACACACGGTTTGATGGAATGTTTTGACATCAGAGATTCATCATCAATAAAAAGCAGAAGGCACATAAGATCTAAAATGTACATTCAACAACATTTAACTCTCCAATAAACCCACGGCAACAATAAATAGCACAGATCTCCAATAAACTAGACACAAAGCAGCCTTGTGGTTCTGTGTAATCTAAAAAATCTACAAATAAAAATCTCAAAAGAATTCATATGTTGCTTGACTAATTATGATTTAAATTAATTGGTTCAGGGACACTTTTATGGCCATTATTTACATATTTACAATAGACACCTGTGTCTCCAGTGTCCATAATATAATCCTTACCAAACCAGTTTTACAAAAACTTAACATTAATGCTCACTCTGGAGGGTCTCCAGCCCAGTTTCTAAGTATAACTTGCCATTATACAAACACTTTTCTTTTTTTCTGTACATGTTGAACACAATCTCCAAGGTAACTCTCCAACATAGTTGGAATAGTTACACAAGCGTCTTTGAAGCATAAGCAGCTCTCTGATATTTTTGTTACATAAAAGTAGCTCACAGGGTAAAAAAGTTTGGAAAACCCTGGATTAGGCTGTAAACACATGTGGTCCACGGTAACATTAATACTGTAGCTTCAAATGGCATAATCTTTAGTATCTTTTTGGCAGTACAGTACATCTGTGCTTTGGTTAACATGTTACTGTTATGAATAATTAAAACAACAGTCTGAGCCTCAGGTGCATACTGTACAAACTCAACATAGGATTTTTACCCACAGCATGACAAGAGGATATGTGTGCATTAGAGATGCCCCAAGCAAATAAAATGTTTCTTGACATTGGCTTGAGAAAAAAACAACAATGCTGTAGTGGACTCTGATAGCATGTTTGTCTGTAAGGGGCAACAGCAGGACCAACTTTGTTTGTCAAAATGATTTGAAATGTTAAACAACACCTCCAGTTTCTTTGTAACATTGCAGTAACAAAATGACATGGCTTTTCCATAAGAAAGGATTCTGACGGAATAAATAGAAAACACATTCCAGTAATAATTGTGGTGGTCCAAAAACCACAACCCTCTCTAAGTGGCTGAAATGGTGTAACACAGGTCCATTCGGCTCGGTAACAGTTTAAACTTAAGAATACGCTGCGGCGGTCCCATTCCTCTGCTCCAGCTCCGACATGTCAGTGAGGGGAGTCTCACACTTGTCATCTGTACTGACCATGCTGTAGGCTGCATTTTCTCCATCGCGGGACATTTGCCTTGTTCTGTCCTTCAGCAGGGAGCGGATGTAGCACACAGGTACAGGCATCATGGCAAAAATGATCAGCAACGCCAGAACAGCCAATGCCCAGTCAGGATATTCCAGGTATTTTTCTGAGGCCTAGAGAACCAACAAAGGGTCGATGAGTCACAGTTTTTGAACAGACAATAGAATTTCCAGTGTGACTATTAAGCTGCTAAATGAAGGTATTTACTTGTTCTTGGTTCCATGCCATGTATGTTGGTCTTTTAATTATCATACGTATAGTCGTGGCCAACAGCAGACCCAGCATCGAAAGCAGGCAAATGTATTTCCACAGGTATTTGTAGATAACGTGTGGTCGCCATCCCAGCATGCCCTCAATATCATCAAGGAATCTATGTTACAGACACCAATGTTAAATTTTTGTTTTTATATATTTACGTCAGCTCTAAACTTACCTATCGGCTCCATACAGCCACGACACACTGAAGGTCTCAAAAATCACCACAATGATTAGGGGCAGAGTGGCAGAGTAGTCGTCGAACATGGTGACAAAGTAGTTTCCACAGCGTTGAGTGAAGAGTAGGCCAATCAGAAAGCCAATGATGCAGCTGAAGACTACAATAACAAAAGCAAAGTTAGAAATAAGCCCCTCTATTATATATATATATATATATATATATATACAGATGAATACAAGTTATTGGAACAAGGCCCTACTGGTGAGTTTTGTCTTGTTATTGGCCAGTATCTTAAAGCGGTCAGTCAGAGGGGCCAGGATGCCCTCCATAGTTCCAAACATGGTGCTGAGTCCCAGGTTGAGCAGCATGAGGAAGAACAGGGCAGACCAGAAGGGACTGCCAGGGAGCAGCGTCATGGCTTCGGTGAATGCGATGAATGCCAAACCAGTGCCTTCCACGCCCTCAAAAAACAATCATAAGAGTGCGTCACTTTCCTTGAGAATGAAAACGAGGCCTGTAAATTAAAAAGAAGCTAGATCTTAAGAGTGCTCTACCTTTTGCATCTCCTCCTCCAAATTGCATTCAGTTAGATTCCCTGGGATTTGACTGCCGTATTGTGTGAACCAGGAAGTGTAGTCTTTGGGCGCCACAGAACTAGGGTCTGACAGGTTAAATTTGGGCATGATGCTTACGTCCACTCTCCCGCTGTGAAAGCTCTCAGACAACTGCATCAGATTGCTGGCAAAATAAAAGCAATGCTGACAAAACACTTCCATTGTACAAAACAAAAATACTAAAAGAAAGTACACCTACTGAGCAATACATTCTTTAACCTTGACTTTGGCACGAAAGCCTAGCACCGCAAATACGACCAGCGTGGCAAGAACCGATGTGAGGAAGTTAATAGTGGAGACGGTGAAAGCATCTCTGTGGCAGTTGTTGTTTTTGGGATTATAGGACGAGTAGGCGATAATGGACCCAAAGCCAAGGCCCAGGGCGAAAAACACCTGAGTGGCAGCCTGCCTCCAGACCTGTACGTTACCCCAGATTTCAAGCTGCAAATTTGACAAAGAAAAAAAACACTTAAAACACTTTTTTTTTTTTTACAGATAGACAATAAAGTGGCGTACCTTTGGGTAGAACATGTGGGTGATGCCTTCCATGGCGCCGTCCAACATGAGTCCACGCACCAGGAAACAGAACAGCACCACATACGGAAATATGGAGGAGAAGTACATAATCTGGAAGAAGCAAAATGAAAATCAGTATTGCAAACATTCCGCAAAGCTGGCCACAAACAAACATAAGCCCGCCGCATGACTTGGATTTGAGGAGGTGAAAATGTGGGACAGCGTTCAATAACAAGTACATTTCTCCATTGTGAGATCAATAAAGGCTATCTTAACAAGGGTTGAGAAGTCAAAATACGACCCGCGCGGTACCTTGACGGAGGTTTTGATTCCTCTAAACATTCCCAGGCCCACAATGGTCCAGGCGCCCAGCAGACAGCACACAATGTAAGGGTTGAACGAGCCTGTCTCATCAATTGAGTCAGTGATATCCAGAGCTTTACGGTACCAGAAGTACGACGTGGGAGAGCTCTTCTCACACTCTGTAACCAGGAGAAGAGAACACCATTATTCAAAGATTTCACGAAAACCTATATGAAATTGGTAGTAGAGGAGCATTTACCAGTGGTGTTGACTTCATTTGGACACTGTTCCCAAGGTAAAGGGGACTGGAATGAGTTGCCGAGGTAGAAAAGGCTCCACGCGAGAATTACATTGTAGTATAGAGCCACAAAGAAACACACCTGTAAACAGTTGAGCAGGAAAAGAAAATGTGGCTATAAACGGATGAAACTCCCTTTTTAATTGATAAAACTTCTGGTATTTATTGACAAATACGCAAACAGATGCTGCATGCGTAAAACAACTCGGTGACAAGTGAAAATATTGGGAAAGTGTCTTACCACACAGCTGGAGTAGCCAATCCCGGACAGCCTTGGAGAGATGTACTTCCACACGCCAATGCTCCCCTGTCTGATCGCCTGTCCCGCCGCCAGCTCCAGGAAGAACAGAGGGATGCCCACAACCAGCATCAGCAGGATGTACAGAAGGAGGAAGGCCCCTGAAGAGACCAGCATAATTTGAACATTTTTGTTACTACATGTTGCCAAATCAAATCTATGTGTATTCCTTAAAACTTAAAAACCCGAAACGTCACCTAGGTGTAAGCAAGAATAACATTTCTACTTGGGAGCAAAGCAAGCTGTGCGGATCTTTCTTGTTGTTTGTTTGTACTCTCTCTCGGTCCGGCACGCTTTTAAGTTTTTTTGGGATGTGCGTGTCTTCCTTCGTTATATTCCTTAAAACTTGTCTTGAGAACTTGAAATCACTTATAATTGTATTTGCTTTATTAATTAGCATAGTTCATTGAAGAACGAAATGGGGCATGTCGGCCAGTATAGCATCTCATTGTCTTACAACAGCTGTCCAAACAGACCTCAATTGACAGCAAAGTGTATGGCAAACACAGCCCCCTCTTACACACTTAGGCTAATAATAAATGATAACAGGTGTTTATCTTATAGAAAAAGTCAATAATCCATGATATAATCACTCTATAAATCAAATTATTACATAATAATAAATAAATAATATAATAAATATGTTAATTATAAAAAACAATCCGGCCATTCTACAAGTCGCTCCCCACAGTCTAAATAGATTTTAACATAATGCTGGATAACTTTCTTGGCCAAAAAAACAAAACAAAACAACTCTCATGTATCAAGTCCATGTTTGAGTTTCTGAACATAATGACGACATTTGGCAAATCTATAGCTAAATATAGTGAAATATTTAGAGGGAGATGTATTTTCTTTCATTTTGTGCTGAAATAGAGTAGATAAACATGGGCCTAGTATATTTTACTCTATTTTGATAAAGTAGCAGAAAAACGTTGTAGACCCCGTACCTACAGTTGTCACATTGTGTGTCTAGTCATAGGTAAATATGGCACATGCATCATCACTCTGTTGATGTCACACACAAAGTGGTGTCCCGTTACTTTGCATGCTCTCAGTGGTCAACAAGAATAGCCTCTCACCTCCTCCATTCTGGTGGCACAGATATGGAAAGCGCCAGACATTGCCGAGACCCACGCTGAACCCTACTTGGGCCAAAAAGTACTCGACTTTGCTGTTCCACCCGCACGGGCCACTGGCTCGGAGTCCTGCTCCTCATCACCCCCATAGGGCCCGCTCTCTACCTGGTCATCATCTGTAGGCAAGGGCTGCTTCTCCATGTCTGAAATGATGAGAAATACTATAATGACATTGTACTAAGGAATTATAAATGACCACAATTAGATTAAGATATTTTGCATATTTGTGGAGAAAATATAATTTCGACTACTGCACTACATAACTACATAACTATAATGAATTATGGGAGAAAAATTGTAAAAACAAATGACCAAGGAGGTAGTTCCACCAGTTGGTTAACATGTCTAATTGTATTTAGCAGGAATAATCCCTTATTAGACTAGTTAAACTGGAAACACTTATCAATGTCTGAGCCTCACATTTTATTATGTTCTTGAAATTTCCTTTATTATGTCATCTCTGGACATTGTGTTGACATAGAGTAGACCACACACACATAGACCATGCATTAGGACATTGAGCGCTTTTTACGTTTCAAATCAATCTGTTTAAAGCCACAACAAACCCAAACTGACCTGATTCACAGAAGACGGCGAGGAACGCGAGGTATTTTAGTGTAAATTCCCACAACAATGATCCAGTACAGACAGTAGAGAGGTACAATCCTTCACGAACACGTGTGGCTCCGTCTCTGGAGCGTTACTACAAAGTTACTACCACGCACAAGTGTAAAGCTATGATAGACGGTCTTTGGCATTTGCATGTAATGTTGCAGATGTCAGTAATTTAAAGCTGTTGCCAACGAGAGACTTAAATGCACGAAAAGAAAAATATATTGGCAAAGCAGCCCGCGTTTACTCCCCTTTATCTGATGGTTCCCTGCTTCCGCTTGATGCAATAATGCACTGACCACACCTACAGTATGTTGGGTTCAGGGACACTCGGGCTCGCTCTAGCATCACCACTGACAGCAAAGACAGATTAATAAAAATATATTTTAATGAAGTGTTGTTGATTTACGATTATTGTAGCGATAACTATATCAGTATACCTCCAAGCACATGATCACGGTCTGTCATTTAATTAAGAGTCTAATCTTCTACGCTCACTAAAATATATCCTAAACTTGCCACGTTAAGTAAATGCAACAGAATAATACATGAGTTTTCAGTAAACTGACATGCATTTTGCCTAATAATGATCTTCAGGAGCCTAACAAATGTTGCCCACACGTAGGTAAACCTCTGCAAGCGTGCATTCAAGACCAACGTGTTTCTTTTTATCTACATCTCTGTTTACAAACCATAACACGTGGCACAGTGAATTGCGTACATTTTTATAAAGTCTCGTTTATAAAAATGTACTGAAAATAATATCACATGGCAATAGATGGACGTTTTAGTCTAAATTACGAGAAAGCGCATCTTCTCCTCAATTTGGATGCAATAATTCGCTTATATTGTGAGCCGGTCAGTCAGGGCAATGAGTAAACAGAGCGAATGGAGTGGATCAGCTCAGTTCGCACGCGCACTGCCACGTAGCGTAGGACAAGCAAAACCAAACAATTACTTTATAACCATTCACCACGAACAGTTCAGAATATTTCGTTTTATTGTACACGGTAACAAGAAACATACCTGACGTAAAAAAGGAAATGCTGAAAAAGTTGTCCTCCTAAACGTCCCAGTTAAATCAAGGTCAAGTGGTGAAGCGCGACGGCTCTATATGACCCCGCCCCCTTGTCCCACTCATCCAAACAGAAATGTGTCATGGCATTCCACAACTATCTGTCTTTTTCTCGATGTCTCTCCCAAACATCAACAATAACTCATTCTAACACATGTGTTGTTATTGGCGACCTATGACAACATTTCTCCCCAAAAGTAAGAAGTGAAAGTTGATACTGGTGAGGAAGTTGCTTGCAGTGTGTGAACTTAAAACAGGTATATAGTAGAGGTGACTTTTAACCCATGAACTCTCGGGTCACAAATTTGAAGGCAAACGGAAATGTGCAGTAGGTTGTGAGCCTGTTGCTGTTTGTTTATTTTGCAGAATCAAACCATATTATAGTCACTACAGTGGAAAAGTCAATAGACCCAGCAGATGTTTTCCTTTGCAAGCACTTTCTTTATGCACTTAATTTCTGCCCAACACCACTTTTCACAACTAGTATGATATGAGTTTCAGAGATTAAATAAGAACAACGTTCCATTTGCTCACTTGCTTTGAGATAACTTTGAAATATCCCAGAGGCGGATGGGCCTTTCTGTGGATGCGTGTTTTCCTCATGCGTAGGTTTCCTCTGAGTGCTCTGGTTTCCCCTACCACTTACCTGTGTGAGTGGTTACAGCTGGTCGGACCAGCCGATGGCACAGATTGGTAGCCTCACTTTTGTCAGTCTACCCCAGGGGCGGCTGTGGCTACAGTATAACTTACCACCACCGAGTATGAAAACAGGCTTGTAAAGCACAATACAAGTTTAAGGCATTATTATTAATATTTAAAAACACTAAGGTAAATTAAATTAAACATAGGGTGGGTGGACTTGTCAAATGAAACAACTAGCAACTATAATGTTTTATTGCATAAATATTTGGATACAATAGATTGTTACTGCATCAAAATGTAATTTAAAATAATTGACAAAATAGTTCGTTTTGGCTGCTTTGCTAAAAATATTTTTCTTTGTATTTATGGACTTTATTGTTCATGCAGAGAGATTGGTCTTCTGCATTTGACCCATCCTTGAACCAGAGCCTCATGGCAATCTGTCAAGAGCAGTCTGCGTCTTCAGTTCAGCGCCCGGGGACCCATCTCCATCTTAAGCCGGGAACTTGGTCAGGAATACCTAGCTGGATGATTTACCGTACTGTGCAAGTTTTGGATTAAACCAGAAACCAGAATACATAGAGGAAACTCACACAGAAAGGCCCCCACCTAGCCTGGGCCAGGAAACAAACTCAAGACTTTATTTTTGTGATGCCAGAGTGTGTTTGTGAGTGCGACTGTGGGTCTCTCTGGTTTCTTTTGTACTGTACTCAGGTAAAAGTACTTGGTTGTGGAAAGTACTTTAAAGTTTCTGTCACAAGCTTGAATATAAGTGTGTCCATGTTGCTGAGTCTCAGGTGCACACAGAGGGGAACAGTGTGTAGACTCATTGAGGTGGGGACTGAGGGGTGGGGCCTGCTGCACTACTAATACCACAGTGAGGAGTGACCTGCACTCAAGTCACACAGGTCTACTGCACAGACAGCAGACAGGTGCCTGAGCAGGGATAATAGGATACTACTGACTGATAATCAACCAGGAATAAGTGAGTACACCTAACATACTTCCAAACCACTTCATAGTCAGTGTGAATGAGAGGATGGTTGTTTTGTACTTGCTAAAATGGCTAGCATATGTTAGCATGAAGTTGTTGCACCACCACATCCTTTACAGTGTTTAAGTCCAGGCTGAAAGGACACCTTTTTACTGCTGCTTATGGCAATTCATTGTATTTTAACGAATTTTAATATATATATATATATATATATATATATATATATACATATTTTTAGTGTAATTTTTTAATCTAATTTTATTGTGTTTTTACTGCTTTTTACTGCATTTTATTGTGTTTGGGTGTCTAGTGTTGCTGAGGCACATTGAGTTGTACATGTACATGAAATGTGCCATACAAATAAACTTGCCTTGGCTGTTGAAGAGTCTGCTGTTGTGTATCTTTCGAAGGGTGTGTTCACATCCACTGACTAACCTTACCAGGTCTGTAGTTCCTACAGGAGTTGCTGTAGGACTTTGTTTACACTTCTCAATTCCAAATTAACTTCATATATTTTATTCACGACATTTTGTCCATATGTCTGCTATAGACAAACTATACTGTATTTTACATTGATTTGAGAAATGTATTTTATGTTGAGGCACCAGATGGCAATGTAGTGAAACCGCTAATAAGGGAGTGTTAGTGATACTAGCCTCATGTTACTCCCATAATCCACTGACTGGTTTGATGTAGTTGGAGAAGCTCTGAATGATGAGGCGCACAGTACTGTTGCATAACTGGTTAGGCAGCCCTCCCTCCTGTGTTGTCCTTGTCACTGAATCACAAATGGGAATCAGCTGACGTAATGTAACGCTTAACAAGATTCCTCACAAGTAATGACGTATAATTTGTACATTTCTACTTGTAGGTAGCTGAGAGACACCGGAAAGATGGCCAATCTTTCACGTCATCTTGTCAATGTAAGTATAATTTCTGTAGCTTCAAGATGTGTTTATACCCCTAAGTTTAACCTTGTTATCATTATAAAGCTTGATATAAAAAATCATATTTCTTATTGTTAAATATATCTACAGTACATTCAGGGTTATATAGATGCTGAACCTTTTTGTGTCATGGGCAGTGAATAGAATTTGCCAATACATGAAAACTTTATGATTTCAAAACATCCGAAGTGGTTTGAGGTGTGCATCGAATTGTATTTATTTTTTCTTTCAAAACTTGTTAAATGTCTATTCTTCGTGTATTATTTATTGGACTGACAGTGTAGAGTTTTAACTACAAGATAACAAATGCATGTGATTTTAGAATTAGGCTGCTACATAATAATACAGTAATGATTAATAGAGGCCTGTATTAAAACCATTTGCCTCAAGAATAAATGTATATACAACAATAGGCCATTTAGTCACATCAGTGTTCCATGTTTTGCAGCACCTCCTGACCTTCTCCCTTCAGGATGGAGATGTACAGAGTGTGGAGGAGGCCCAGGCTCGACTATCATTTTTGGCCCAAAACAAAAAGCTGTGGAGTCAACAGATGTTCCTGGATGTTACTTCAGACGCAATCATTCTACGGGACGTCCAAAGCCAGGTGAGAGGAAAACGTCAACCCAACTCGACTTGTCATTTAGTTTAGTTGGCTTTTAAGTACATGGCATTACTGATGATTTAAGAAAATACTTAAGGGATAATTTACACACTTCTCCAGTGTTCCCATCATCAGCATGTGGTCAACTATGCACATACATAATAACGCAATGCTAGAATCACAGTTATGACCATTTTGTTGATAAGGCAAAGATTTTTTTCAAAGTTAAGAGTTATGTTGTCTTTCTTTAAAATAGATTATAGCCATGAGTAATAAAACCTAGCAAGCAATTGTACATTTGATCCTGTAAAATCACATATTCTAAGTGAAATGTTGATTTGTGTTGTGTTTATGCCACTTTGTGTACAATACTGTATGACATCTTGTTTAGGATGAGCTGGAGAAATACACTTTCAAATCTATCCTACGCTGTGACTCTAAAACAGAGAGGCATTTCCCCTCCTTGCTGCTGCTCGTGTGCCAAAGCCCTGATCAGAAAAAGCCAGATATTCTCTTCTTTAACTGTGAGATGGTGAAGGTGAGTCACAACGTCTAAACAACAATTTTTAGACTTCATAGCTTTAGATTTGACGTGTATTTGTGCATATGGATCCCCACAGGCTGAGCAGATCTGCCAGGACATCTCACATGCACTCTCTGGTCAACACAGGAACAGGTACTGTAATGTTTGTGTCTTAGTTAAAGTCAGAAAGAGGCCAGAAACGGTCTGCATATTGATATGATAAAACCATGCACTCAAAGTAAAGTGCAGCTAGAGTCACAGTTTCCCCACATCAATCTAAAACCTGTACAATAGGATAATCCTGTAGCTCAGGGGTGTCCAAACCTTTTTCACCGAGGGCCACATATTGACATGTATTCAGCATGAAGTGCCACAGATTCGTGATCAGTGCATTCAAACATTGAACTGGGTCTATTTAAGAGAGGTTTAAACCATGACCCACACCTTTATTTAGGCTTGGAACCACAATGTGAGCTCTGTCTCACAATAAATGTTACTTTTTGAGTATATGTGGAATTATTAAGATTGCAGTAAAAAGTACCTTCTCTGGTGATGTTTGCCAAGAAGCCTGAGGCCCACCAAAGATTGGTCTGAGGGTCGCATTTGGCCCTTGGGCCGCACTTTGGACATGCCTGCTGTTGCTGGAGACCGTCTGGAAATGGTTCCCAGGAGCTGTACTGTGGTCGCCCACAACCTACTGCTTTTATATTTAATTAAATTCAACCTTTATTTAACCAGGAAAGTTCCATTTAGATGAATCATTCCTTTTTCAAAGGAGTCCTGGCATAGAGGCAGAATGGGTCATATTCAGAGGACTTTTTTTATGTGGGAAGTAAAATGTACTTTAACTGATTATGATTTCCATATCCGGTTTTATTTGATGAGAATAGTTTTCATTAACTGCATGTTATAGCTATTTATACATAAAATAATTGGTTATTATCAATATAAAGAATGTACTGTATTATTTATGCAAATGATCAAAAGTGAAAAAATGAAAAGTCAGTCTCAGACATAACACATTTCAGTGCAGCTGCAGTTTTCTGTGCATTTTTAATGTATTCAGAGCCATTTTCTTTGTAGATACAAACTTCTCAGCCAAACACTTCCACACATGAACTACTTCTGTTCCAGATTTAGATTTCAGCTGTGACTATCTAATATATGAATTCACATTCCCCATATATAGCCCAAGTTCCACCTTTTTGATATTCTACCTCCATTTGCTTTATAAAGTGTTTGCGCTGCGGTTCCCTCCGCTGTTGTCGCCCAATGAAAGTTCCCATTGAGTGGCCACAGCCACAGACAGAGACAGAGGGGACAGTGTAAACAGCTGAGCGCAGAGAGGGACTCGTTTTACCGGTTTGCACATAACTTAAGAAGGTGTGACACAGATAACCAGGCCATTGTGACAGAAAGTGCAGAGAGGAGTGATGATCGGCCCTGTGCTCTGGACTTTATTGAGCTTTAAACATTTTAAAAGAAGGGCAGGTGTTTGTGGTGACACTGACGGACTGTTTGCTTAAAAGGTATTTACAATTTTGTTAGCGCTCAGGAATGGGGCTGACCTTTGTCACGCACTTGTTGCTGTGCTGTATATTGAAAGGCATTTGATTTGAGACTGAAACACAATATCTGTGTTGACTTTGCTTTTATTTGATATAAGTCAGTTTTGTGTTGGCAGCAAATAGAAAGCCTGTGCCATATGACTGGAACAAATAACCTAAGTGACAGATTTTTTGTTTTGGAAAAATTGTCTTTTATTAAATCATTCTTTTTATCCTTTTATATCCTTATGTGAATGACATGAATGTTTTTTATGCTTGTTCTGTCAAATTATCATCATTACATTTACCAGAAGCCAAACAGCATGCATTCATTATGGCTTCCTCATAATGACTTGCACAGATGAGAATCAGAGAATCTATTCAGTGTAATACGTATAGACCTTGATTACAGTATGACCTTTCAAATACTACCAGGTCTAGTTTAAGATTAATACCTTTCTAAAATAGTCCTAAATTGGATTTATTAGGTGTAAACTATGATTGGGCGGCACGGTAATACAGCTAGAAGGTCCTGGGTTCGATTCCCATCATGACCGGGCCTTTCTGTGTGGAGTTTGCATGTTCTCTCCGTGTCTGCGTAGGTTTCCTCCGGGTACTCCGGTTTCCCCTACCACTAAAAACATGTACAATAGGCCAGGATGAATGAGAGTGTGTTTGAGAGTGCGCATGGGGGACGACGGATGGAAATTAGCCCAAGGCTACAATCCGGTGTGGCTTGTTTACATGCATGAGACGTGTCAAATGTCAACTCGACCGCTCGACCGGTCCCGCCCACCGCAGCACCGTCTGCTTGACGCAAGCCAGAATCGTTCGAACCTCCGCGTAGCTCCTCTGCCTTCACGTTATTATGTTTATTTTAAACATTTTTTTTAATAACATAAAAAGTGAAAACAGAAAAGCACTAAATCATAGGAACAATATATTCATGAAAAATAACTTCAAAGAGGGAGACTGAAGGAGTTTGTTGTGTGTTTCCTTGTTTTGCGAAAGGATCAACCAATCACCTCACTTACGTTCTGCAGCACTGGCCGCGGAGTCACTTTGTGCGGCAGGTGCACGTCAGCGGCAGGTGCAGCTGTCGCGAACTCCATGATTGGTTCTCACGTGCGTCCAGCACGTAAACGCGGAGCTGACGCTGAAGTATAAATCAGCCTTTAAGGCTACTGCTCTGCGTACGTAGATTGCAGCGTGTGTTTATTTACCTGGCGGCACATGTGCGAAGAAGCGAGTGTGTCCTTCGTCCTTACAGTTCTGTCAGGCGCTGCATCCTTCTCATTTGTTTAATTTAAATCCTGGAATGCGTTCATAAATGCGCAGTTTATCCATGTCTTTGAAAATATAAAAGTTCCTCAAAAACACCGTGACTCTGAGTTCATTGTTGTCAAGTCGCCTAACAGTGACACACTTTTTCCTGTTTGAGTTTTACACAATAAAAGTCACTGCATGTTATTGGTTCACGAAGACTCTTATTGTGAAAGGGTGCGACAGCGACAGAGCGTTACATTTACAGCAGCTTGATGTCATGAGAGAGACCTCTCAGAAAAGCTGCCAAACAGCAACAAGCATTTACCAAACTTACTCTACTTACTTCAAGCTAATTTTATTATCTGGATTTTTTAATTTTTTATTCCATTTATAAAGTGAGTTTGCTTTAGGTCCAAGTCTAGGATTGCTGTGTTGATTATCACAAAGTTGAATACATTAGTATAGTATTTTTCATCTTCAGTGTGTAATTTAAGTTATTTTTGTCATTATAAAAAAATCGTGATAAAATCGAAATCGTAAGTTTATAATTCAAAAATCGTGATATTCTATTTTTGCCATATCGCCCACCCCTATCTGGTACCAACTTGTGCTTAATTTTCCACATGGTCTGTAAAATTTTTAAATTAGCAAGATCTTTACATTTTAATAGTTTCAGCTTCACAAAAAGGTAGTTAGTATGTTCTCTAGAGCCTTTATGACTTATAATTCTCACAGCCTTTTTTTGTAGAAAAAAAAATTCGATCTATTACACTTTTGCATGCGTTTCCCCAGACCTCGATACAATATGTAAAGTAAGGGACAATTAATGAAGAATATAAAAGAAATAAGGAAGCCTTATCAAGAACATATTTTACTTTATGCAAAATACCTATACATTTACTCACTTTCGTTCGAATATATTCAATATGTGGCTTCCAGCTGAATTTAGTATCCAACATAACTCCCAGAAATTTAATCTTGGTAACTCTTTCAATCCTTGAATTGTCAATAGTGATGTTAATATTCCCCTCAATTTTCCTTGTCCCAAAAATCATATATTTGTTTTTTTCCCAATTTAATAATAATTTGTTTTGGTCGAACCATTTTTTTAAATTTTAAACATTTCAGTGCTTACACAAGATAATAATGTATCGAGGTCACTTCCTGATTTATAAACGGTTGTGTCATCTGCAAACAATAGAAAGCCCATTCTCTTTGTTGCTTCATAGATGTCATTTATGAATAAAATAAAAAGTTTTGGGCCGATTATGGAACCCTGTGAGATTCCACATACCACAGTTTCACGACATGCTTACATCTATAGTTTAAATATTCCGCCTTTTTTAAACATTGCAGAGACTTTCAAAGTGGAGACATGCCTGACCCGCAGGAAATTCCGAGCCCCCCTTTCCCGCACGCCCCACACGCACCGCTAGCCAACCCTCCACCGTACCCTGGGCCTAGAGGTAAGAGTTTAAAATCCTATTAGCACAGAGTGACCAGTGGTTTAGGTGAGGATCGCTATTTGGCATGATAAGAAGCCAGGGAGACACACAGAAAGGGGCGTTTGTCGCAGAGACCTTGGTGCAGCACAGAGATGTCATTGTTGGTTTGTGTGTGTGTAAAGGGGGGTGTTGTGTGGCAGGGGCTGGACCGTGGGTAAAAAGGGGGACAGGAATGCCAAAAGCTGCGAAGTCATGAATGAAAATGGATGCACTGAACCCTTTCCTCTTTTACAAAACAGCAAACGGCGTCAACGGCCCGGACATCGCTCTCCTGCGTGCAGAAAGAGAAGTGGTAAGAGTAATGCGATAGGTTTTACTGCATTAAGTTGTGTGCAAAACCTGACCCAACTTTGTGAATATGTATGAATATGTTGATCTTAAGGGGATCTTGAACCACTGCTTTGATGACATCGAGAGCTTCATGGCCAAGCTGCAGCAGACCGCCGAGGCTGCCATGGTCCTGAACCAGAGGAAGAAAAAGAAGAAAAAGAGCAAAAAGCAAAGTGCTGAAGGTGCCAGAGATGATGTAACCGGGTGTTTTATTTATTTGGGTTAAGAAATATTAACAGGGGCTTATCCCATTGTCTCACAGAGGATCTACTGACTGCAAGAGCCAAACCACCACCAGAAGAGGAGTTTATTGACATCTTTCAGAAATTCAAATACTGCTTCAGTTTATTGGTGAGTAAATGTGTGGAAATATGACTTGTCGAATTCAGGGGCAAATGCTCTAAATAAAAAAAATAAAAAAAGTTTAACTCTTTAGTTTATCTTGCTACGAACCAATACTGCCAAACCATATAAACAAATATCTCAACAATAACACATTTTTTCCCTATAGGCTCGGTTGAAATCGACTATCTCCAATCCATCATCGGAGGAACTAGTGCACCACGTATTTAAACCTCTGGACATGGTGAGTCTGCCTCCATAGAGTTACTTACTTACTTGCATAGAAAGCGAGGACATTAGCCTCAAATACAGTGGGGGAAAAAAGTGTTTAGTCAGCCAACAATTGTGCAAGTTCTCCCACTTAAAAAGATGAGAGAGGCCTGTAATTTTCATGATAGGTATACCTCAACTATGAGAGACAAAATGAGAAAAAAAAATCCTGAAAATCACATTGTCTGATTTTTTAAAATTAATTAATTTGTAAATTATGGTGGAAAATAAGTATTTGGTCACCTACACACAAGCAAGATTTCTGGCTCCAAACTCCACTATGGTCAAGACCAAAGAGCTGTCGAAAGACACCAGAAACAAGATTGTAGACCTGCACCAGGCTGGGAGGACTGAATCTGCAATTGGTAAGCAGCTTGGTGTGAAGAAATCAACTGTGGAACCAATTATTAGAAAATGGAAGACATACAAGACCACTGATAATCTCCATCGATCTGGGGCTCCACACAAGATCTCACCCCGTGGGGTCAAAATGATCACAATAACGGTGAGCAAAAATCCCAGAACCACACGGGGGGACCTAGTGAATGACCTGCAGAGAGCTGGGACCAAAGTAACAAAGGCTACCGTCAGTAACACACTACGCCGCCAGGGACTCAATTCCTGCAGTGCCAGACGTGTCCCCCTGCTTAAGCCAGTACATGTCCGGGCCCGTCTGAAGTTTGCTAGAGAGCATCTGGATGATCCAGGAGAGGACTGGGAGAATGTCATATGGTCAGATGAAACCAAAATGGAACTTTTTGGTAAAAACTCAACTCATCGTGTTTGGAGGAGAAAGAATGCTGAGTTGCATCCAAAGAACACCATATCTACTGTGAAGCATGGGGGTGGAAACATCATGCTTTGGGGCTGTTTTTCTGCAAAGGGACCAGGACGACTGATCCGTGTAAAGGAAAGAAAGAATGAATGCACGTATCGTGAGATTTTGAGTGAAAACCTCCTTCCATCAGCAAGGGCATTGAAAATTAAACGTGGCTGGGTCTTTCAGCATGACAATGATCCCAAACACACCGCCCGGGCAACGAAGGAGTGGCTTCGTAAGAAGCATTTCAAGGTCCTGGAGTGGCCTAGCCAGACTCCAGATCTCAACCCATAGAAAATCTTTGGAGGAAATTGAAAGTCTGTGTTGCCCATCGCCTGCCCCAAAACATCACTGCTATAGAGATCTGCATGGAGGAATGGGCCAAAATACCAGCAACAGTGTGTGAAAACCTTGTGAAGACTTACAGAAAACGTTTGAACTCTGTCATTGCCAACAAAGGGTATAAAACAAAGTATTGAGATGAACTTTTGTTATTGACCAAATACTTATTTTCTACCATAATTTGCAAATAAATTCATTAAAAATCAGACAATGTGATTTTCTGGATTTTTTCTTTTTCTTATTTTGTCTCTCATCTCATATGCTGATGGTAATATAAAGGAATTAAATTCTTAGAAGTAAATCATGCACATATCTATGTACTCCGCATTCAACATAACCCGTAGTACAGGGCAGACAGGTGGGGGTCGGCAGCTCGAGGAAACCCTCTTCTGGCAGCAGACTCCTAAACATTTGTCTCTTTTAATGCATAGTATAGGACACTCAACAAAGGATGGTCCGGTTACTCGGGGGCTGCTCCCCTCTGGCAGCTGGTCCAGTCACAGAGAAAAAACAAACAAACAAAAAAAAAAAAAAAAAAACGAATCCCTTGTAACACACATCATTAAGATCATTCTTGTTATTATGAGCATCAATCGGTCTGCGATTAATGTACCTTTCATGAATAAATGTGGAGTATGTTATGTATCAAACATTTTGATACAGAGTAATGTTATATGGGTTGTAATGGTGATGATGAATAACGATAATGCCAACACGGTAATGAATTCGGTATGGGAAACAGAAATAATACAATGGTTGTAGCGTGTGAGATACTGTGAGTGTTGACCTGGTATAATGCAGTATGGCATCTGTTGAAATGTAACCAACTCGGTTGATAGTTGTCTTGTAAGATGGTAAGAAATATGCAGTGTTGTTAGTTATTGTTATTTAAGTTTATGAACAGGGGTGGGAGTCAATAAGCTTGTCTTCTTCCCACTCCTTTTCGAGTTAGAATGTATATTATTATTTTTTCTTTTTTGTTTTTTCTTTTATTGTGTATATATATTTTTCTGTTTTTTTTCTTGGATTTTGTGCCTTAGCTCGAAATAAAAACTCAAACAAACAAACAAACAATAGTTGAGGTATACCTATGATGAAAATTACAGGCCTCTCTCATCTTTTAAGTGGGAGAACTTGCACAATTGTTGGCTGACTAAATACTTTTTTCCCCCCCACTGTATCTAGAGTCAAATCCATTGCGTGCAGTATGTGAGAAAATGGGGATAGAGGTCCACTTCATGTTTCGTGATTGCCATGGCGATTAGCTGATATACATGAGGTAATGTAGGGGCTGCAGATTGCGGTGTGAAGGCACTTGTTTCGAAGTGTCATTGGACACCGAGTGGAAAGTAACTGTAAGCATGTGTCATGTCAAAATAGAGTGTCGTGTCATTTGTCTAATATTGACATTGGTCATAAGAGCGTGTTCAGGTAAAGATTTTTTTTGTGTGTGCAGTGTGACTATAGAAATGCAATGCGACACACCTTGATTGTCCTCTTATGGTTTAATGTCAAAGTGTGGGTTATTAAAGCCCCACTATGGAACATTCCAGGTTATATGTTGCTACATCACAAGTACGTTTGCAACTAACTGTTGCTCAAAATATACACAAGTCCCAGCATCATCAAACATGCATCAAAGCTACAGTATTAATGTGGCTTAGTAAAATAAAGGATGTAACTAATATTCCTAATATTTGGCTGGCTGTAGTTAAATTACTGTAAAGCATCGCCATTGACGTGAGCTGGTGACGTCCCACTCACTGCAAAGTTACAAGTCAGGTCTGAGGAGAGACCGACCCGCTCAGAGGAAAGAAGCATGTTTTGTTGGGCATTTATTGTCCAATCAATAATAATTGTGCTTTTTTTTTTTTTTTTGTATAAGAAATAAACCAAGATGAAATAAATCAAGATTGTTTATATTTACTACATAGTTGCTCCAAATGGTTCTTTTAAACTGTGCCACAAACAATTCAGTGATGCCTCATTCTGATATCAATAATAAGCAGAAGCAGTGAAAAATTGTATTTTTGCAACTTTACAGTGAAACTCATTATTACACTTATTCAGTTGTGACAGAGTGGGTCAGAGTGGGTCAGAGTGGGTCAGAGTGGGTCTCTGGATCATTCTGAAGATAAATCAATGAAAATGCACAATTATTAAAGGGAATTTACTTTTTATGTGACTGCTAATGTGTGCTCCTATGGTATACAGTTTAAAGAAATTTAAACTCAACATAAGGTTTGATGTAGCTGACATAATACGGGTCTATTTCCATTAAATGTGTCGCCATTCAGGAAACTATTAGGGTGTGTGTATTGTGAGCGGCACACCTGATAGATACACAAACCAATAGAATATTTTTAAGCCATACGTGTGTTTGCAGATGGTGAAAACTACAGGTGGGCCGACTATGGGCGCATCGGTGACCAGTCCCGCCCTGACCACCTCAGCCGTGACCCTGCTCCAGGACACACTCAATGACGAGGAGAAGCAGCTCTGGACGTCACTGGGGCCCAACTGGACGCAGCCACGGTCAGTGTCAACAACTCTGAGCTTTACAATGCAGAATGGGTCTTATCAATAAAAATGCTTAAGACTAAGAATCTTCAAGCTTTAAATTACAATGTTAACTACAGTATGTTACTAAATGCTTTATTTAATCTTTTAGCAGTACTTGGTTACAGTTATGTTTATGATAATACAGTTCAATAGGCAAATATATCATTATTGTCCAGCTTTTGGCCACCAATCAGTCTCCTCTTGGGAAACGCTGAATTGTAACCTTCAATGACTAGTATTTAAATATCCTTTCAAGAATTTTAAATTGCTTTGTGGATGAAATGTTAGAAATAAGTTTGATCCATCCTTTAAACTGCTAACTTGGTGTCACCCTATGTTTCGTGGACATCCCTAATATTAACTTGTGTGACAGACAATCAAGAAACTAGACGAATGGTAAAATCCCACAGAGGGTTTACATGGATTATATTCAAAATTATTTAGGACTACAGGTGGAATGATGATGGAGCAGGTATCTGATTTATGCTAGGAAGCAAGTCGGGTAAGAATAACGCCTAAAGTTATTCTCAACCTACAAAAGAAACTGACTCATATTTGCTCACAAGAACTTAACATTCAAAGTCTTGCAGCCGCCTTGAACAAATATTTGGATCAAGGCATGTGGATAAGACAAATCTATAGAACATCAGTTTTGATAAATCTGCACACATATTTATTACATTAATATAATCTGAAATATTATTTTAATGGATGTCACTGACTGTAAAAGCAGGCCCCAAAAGGCATAGACTCGTTGTTGGTGTTATACACTACATTACAAAGAAGTTATAAAAGAGATACAAATAACATACAAGCATACACATAATGTATGAAAAGTAACAGCCCTATAATGTCTGTGGTTGTGATGCTGTTGTGACCGGGTGTCTGTCTGCAGCTCTCAGCTCAGGGAGCCCGTGGCTCCGTACAGCCCTGTATTCCTGGACGGGTGGAAGCCGGAAGCCTCGAGGCCAGACGGGCAGGTTTGGGAGGATCCAGTGGAGTCAGTGCACAAACATGAAGCTCTCCGAGAAAAACAAGAGGTACCGAATACGAGAGTTCATGTGTGAGACAGGCGTTGTGCTACGGGGAGAAATACAACATAACTTCAAATGCAGTATGCAGTTATGTAAAATACTCACAGCACATAGGGATAAAAGTATGGGGAAAGTATAAGTATCTTTTGGTGACTTTTCATAATACACTTTACTAATCACAATAACAATATTTTGCTTGAACGGCTTAACTTTCATGTTGACGACTTTATATAACGATTATCCAGGGGTGTTACACATCTGGCCCGCGAGATAATTAAATCCGGCCCCTGCCTTGTAGAGCATTAATTCCAGAGTATGTCCCAAAAAAAAGTACGTCTCTAGCCCATTCCTGTGCACAGTTATGATTTATGATTTTTTTTTTTTTTTTTTTAAATAACCAGAATGCTCATTCCAGCCATTGGGGAAACAGATTTTCACACGTGTCCAGCAGAGGGCACTGATATAATAAGAGATCAGGATATGAGCAACACAATATAGTCATGTGGTAAATGGTCAGTCTGCCTCAGGGTGGCTGTGGCTTCAATAACAGCTTACCATCACCGAGCGTGGTGTGAATGAATAATAACAGCTATGTAGCACTTTGAGAAACTTATGACATAGGCTTGTGAAGTGCAATACAAGTGTAAGCCGTTGTGATTGATTAGGCTGCAATCAAGTTGGGGCTTTGACCAAATAACAGCTCGGTATTATTATTTATTTATTGGAAAAATGTTCTCAATTGTATTTTTCTGTTTACATTATATGTGGCCTGCGAACCGCCGTGGTAGCTGAATTTCGGCCCACGACCCAAATAAGTTTGACACCACTGATCTATACCATACTTCTTTTTTTTTTTACATTTTCTCTTTTGCTTTTCTGCTCACAGCAAGAACGACTGTCCCAGCTAGTCAAACCTCCAGTTAGTGATGAAATGTAAGTATAGTCCTAAATACTGTGTCAACTTGCCTTGATATTTTAACTTTCCCATACATTGTCATAATGCCAGTTTTTTCCTTGTTCCTTATCAGAGATACTTACACATCACCCCCACAACCCGACAGACTCTACTGCTGCAGTTACGATTTTATAGCAAGAAACAACAGCGAGCTTTCAATTCAAAAAGGCGAAACACTTGAGGTAAGAGTAACTACAAATGGTATATCTTATGCGAGTGCACGCTGTGTGGCCAACAGTATACGCCTGTGATCATTGCAGGTGCTAGAATCATCCAAGCGCTGGTGGAAGTGTCGCAATCGTTTCAACCAAGTGGGGTTTGTTCCTCACAATATGCTTGAACCTATGACTCACGTGGACAGTCCCAAACCCCCAAATGTAAGACTATATTTATATTCATTTCATTATACTGTATGTCTTTTTATTTATATATATATATATATGTGTATATATATGTGTGTATGTATGTGTGTGTGTGTGTTCCTGATATAATAATAATAATAATAATAATAATACGTCTTTCCCAACTCAATGTACAGGCTCCAGTGCCGCCGCCAGCGCCCCAGTTGAACAACAGACCACTGTCGCTGATTACACCCAGTCCACCTGCCCCACCCCTGGCACCCTCTCCCTCGCCCAAGAGGCCTGTCAGCATGCCCCCATATATCGCACAAGCACCTGCCACAGAGGACACCGAAAAAGGTACTAATGTATAATTTGATAGAAGCAGTGAAAATTATCATCTAGCTTTGCAGAAGTAGCCTGTAAGAAGCCTGTATTTACTTTAGTATATTTTGAGTTCTGCATAAACCTGTTTAGATTATGTAAATGCAGGAAGGCAATGAGAAGTTTAATTAGCATGTGTATGCATATTTGGTGTTTTATAGAAGGAATGAATGAGGTGAACGAGGAGCTGCTCCAGAGGCTGACCAATGGGAGGGCCAATTTGAATAAGCCACTGGTCATCCCCCGCTCCTCTGAGACGAGCGTGCCGCTGAACTACCACTCTCCTCCAGAAGAGGTCGCCGAGTGGCTCAGAGGGAAGGGCTTCAGTGATGCGTAAGAAACAACAGAAACAGAAATATTAAAACATGGGCTCATCAGTATGTGCATGTCTTAACAATCTTTCATTTTCAGATCTGTTGATTGTTTGGGGGTGTTGACCGGGGCGCAGCTTTTCTCACTGAATAAAGAGGAGCTACGCGCTGTGATCCCAAAAGAGGGCGCCAGAGTGTACAGCCAGCTGACAGTCCAGAAAGCACTGCTAGAGGTAAAAGAGGCAGTTTGAGCTCGAAAGCACATCGTATTTTACCCAATAACGCGTGTATTTTACTTTTTACAGGATGCAAGGAGAGCCACAGAGCTCGAAGCAGTGATGGAGAAGCAGAAAATGAAAGTGGATCATAATTTAGAGAGTGGAACATTGTAAAAATGTACAATTATCACAGTAAAAAATGTTTTGATCACTGTTTTGTTATTGAGAACTTAAAACCATCATACATTGTGACAAACATGAGACTTCATTTGAATGTGCAGCAGAAAGTACCAGAGCAAAGTGCAGATGTCACTGTAATGTGGCTATACTAAATTAAACATGTATTTATGTGTTTTTGAGTAAAAATGACACAAGACAAGAATAAAAATGTTGTCATTTTTAATGATACTTAAAAGACTTTGATCTGAAGGTAAACGATGTCATGACAGCACACATTAAGGTAAAGCAATGCATCCATTTTAATTGTTTTCTTGAGCCAAATGGCCTTGCTCAGCCAGAAATTTGTAAAAATAATATTTTACTTTGGACTATAGAAACCAAAGCTATAACATATATATACACGAAATGTCAAACTATAACACAAAAGCCACCAATGCTCACTAAACTAATAAAAAAAAGGGGGCTGAAGAGCAGCTCACTGGACCTTTTAAAGCCGCTTCATTAATAACTCAGTGAATTTTATTTGGATTTTCTTAAAATACTGTATCATTTTCTATTAAAAATATTGAATGGCTCAAAGACTAAATTCTAATTATTTTGGGGAAGTTTATATGCCTTCTATGCATAGGTTTAGACTTACAACAGTGTAATATCGAAAAAACAATACAATAATGATAAAGTACAAACAACCATCTTAGCGCCACACATCTCGATCTTGAACAGCACTCTACTGACCAATAACAACCTGTTCAAAATGTATTCAGGCAAATTCTGGATGCTTAAAGAAACCACAAATAAGACGACGGTCCATTCAAATAAAAATAGATAAAGCGAAAAACAGATTGGTCATAGAGAAGGCTGAATGTGACATTGAGTATTTTCAAAAAACTGTGAGGTGATTCAACACAGACGGTGAGATGATGGACACGATCGTTCTTCAAAGGTCTCCAGATTCCTTGTCCTCTCCTCGTCTGGAGTCTGACTTTCCGTTCACACCATCCCTCCTGTCCCGGTCTCGGGACCGGTCTCTGGAGGAGCGCTCACGGTCCCTGGAGGAGCGCTCACGGTCCCTGGACGACCTGTAATTGAACATGTTACATATAAACAGTAATCAAATGTTGGCTGCTCTATCCCAGATTAATGAGGACTCACTTATGTTTAGAGCTGCGCTCATGGCTGTGGCGATGCCCGCGGCTGCGAGAGCGACTACGGTGCCTCCTCCTACGGTCCCTGGAGCGCGAGCGGGAGCGACGTCTCTCCCGAGAGGATGAGCGGGAACGCCTCCTTCTGCGGTCTCGAGAGCGGGACCTAACCAGTTCCACATTTATCATTAAGGCCTATTTTATAGGATATTTTTACAGATATTTAGACCTGTACTGACCGTTTGTGCTCGCGCTCTCGTTCTCTACTGCGTGACTTGGTCCTTTTTTTCATCCGCTCCTCTTTCTCTCTCTCTTCTCGCCTCTTTAGGCGCTCTTGGTTTCTTTTTTCCTGCTTATCAACCACAACTTTCTAAATATACACAGAAAATTATTATTATTAGGACAAATATATATTATAGATAAAAGCTTGTCTGTATCCACATACCTTCAGTTGGTCCAGTTTCTCTCTTATCTGAATAAAACCCAGATGAAGTTTCCCTCCAAAGTGGTCAGCAAGGCGGCGGTCATTGTCATGCAAACCTAGGTATGCAGAGCACACCTCACACACACGCAGCTTCTGTTGCTGATAGCTGGAGGCCGGCATAGAGTTTCTGTACTCTTCCTAACAAGAGTAAGTGAAAATGCATTTTAGATCAAGACAAATAGCACATTAAAAACTGCCAGGGCACACGCTTACCTCGGCATCTTTCTTCTTGGTGCGAACCTTTTCTACTTCTTGAAGGACCTTCTGTGCTTCATCCACATTGCCTTCAGCTCCCAACTGCTCAGCCTTGGCCAAAAGTTTTCCAATTTCTTCATTTAGCTCATGGACCTTTTCTGCCTAAATAAGCAAAATTGTATGTAAATACTAAATGAAATTCAACAAATTCACTGTTACCTTTGTTCAATATTATATTTTAGCTTATCTTAAACCAAACAAAACACATATAAACAGCGCTCACTTTAGCAGCAACTTCAGCGCTAATCTCTTCTTGAGTTTCAGCCAAACGCTTTTTGGCCAGTTCTGTCCTGCCGTCACAATCAGCAATGAAAGACTCCAGGTGCTCTACAGCCTTAGAAAAGAAAGTCAGAAATTAACTGAAGGCATATCTTTTTTACCATAGTGTGAATGATTGTGAGTTTACTTACATCCAACTCAAAAAACAGATCCCGCTCCTTGGAAGCAATTTCATAATCTGCACGAAGAGCCAGGTCATGAATCTTTGCGCACTCTCCCAGGTCCATACGCTGTACAAGGCAGAAGAAAGCACGCTTAAACAACTGGATAAAAAGGTAAACTAGTAGGTAAGATCTACTTACAGTCCCAGAAAGGATGTCATGTGGACAGCAGTTAAGAAGATGACTTTTACAGACCCGGTCATCAGTAAACTTGACCCTCTGACGCGTCTCATCCCCTGCAACAATGTAAAAGACAAATTAAGCGAGAATCCGGAACACATCATTTTGGCCGGTGCTGAAATAAGTTGTTAAAACATTTTTGTGTTGTAATCGCTAACATAATGGGACTAGCATTCAGAAACATTGTGCTAAATAGGAATGTTTTCTTCTTTGCTCATTTTTAGAGGCCTGCTCATATCCTGCACACGATGAGTTGGTGTCTGTGTTTAATAGAACTGGCAATTAGGTTCAGAGCAAGCTCTGCAGTAATCCTACAAACTGTTCAATTCTAATCATATTACAGATACAAAATCTCCACAACACGAACATATTTATCTACACACTTGAAACAGGACACTGGTAGTGTATTCATCCTTTACTCACAGCCAGGTCCTTATAAAATATGACAGTGAAAGCAGTCAAAAATGCAGAATACAAGCGAAGAAAGAAAGTGTTGTATACACACTGCGATCAGCACCACATACTGTACCCTTCTGCCTCTTCAAGACCTCAGCTGCAGAATTTTAAACCCGCTGCAGAAAAGTTTTAATTGGAACAGTGTTCTTGCCCATACCTGTAGAAGTTGTCATACACAAGTCAATTGTAAATAAGTGGTGAAAAAGGTTTCTGTCGACTTTTGCCAAAAATTACCTTAAGGAAAGATCCCTGTTTATACTTGCAGCCAGATGTCTTAGCTCAAGTTGAATACTACTCCAACGGTTAAGCATCGTGCCACTTTACGCAAGGTTTCCAATAAAGTAACACTACAATAACTTCCGCAAGGGAAACAAATTGTTTGGATATGATTTATAACAGCTTTAAAAATTGTGTGACTCACGGCTCGATGAACATGAGGCTTTTCTGCAACTCCTTTGCAGATTGGTGTGGGCTGGCAAAGATACACTGAACCTTAACGAATAAAATAAAGGGGCCACAATTGTTCAGTTTGTATGCAACATATGTATGGGAATTTTATATTAACTTCATCACACATACAACCACAAGTTTACAACACAATTCTCTAACTACACAAGTGGAATAAATCTAATTGAGATTGAGCAGCAATCTGCCATTACCTGCCTCTTCAAGTCTGCCTGACAGCAGAGGACATATTTAATGTTTGTAACCATTTAGCTAATCCTATTAAAGAACTTAACAGTTCAATAAAAAAGAAGAGGAAAAAAGAAAGTCCATTGGGACAAATGTGTTTTTATTAGAGATATTGCTTTCACAGTTAGAAGTAAAATTAAGGTAGCGGATAGTTAGCCGAGAACAGCTTTTAGTTTGTTTATGGAAGACGTGGTAACATTTACTTTACTGCCCCACAAGTTGAAGCATACGTTATGGTTAGTGCAAAAATATAAATAACCATATCGCTGTTCCTAACTCTAATTTGTATCAAGAAATGTCAAGATTTCACAGCAGACCGTGCCCCTGAGCTGAACGTCCTTCCAAAGTATCTACACAGATCCATGACGAACACTAATCATTACTATGATCATTGCCAACACGGGAAGATTTAATCACGTGATACGAATTGACGAATTAGGAGCAAGTTACGGCACAATAGCGTAAACAAACTAAAAGCCGGTCCCCGGTTAAACACCCACTGCATAAACGAAATGAATAAACTATCATTCATAATCCGTGTGCATAAATAAATGCCCTTCAACTCCACAGTGAGTAAAGAATATGACATTGTTGTGACCGTATAAACAAATTACACATCAGTAGCGATGTGTAAATCGAAAGGAGACAATTTGACAAAAAAAAAAGACAATGCTAAATCGATACAAACATTAAATCTCGACTTCAGCGGTGTATAATAATGTAATCAATCGAGCCTCATGTACTTCACTCATGCAGCTCTTCAGATTACAGCCACCGCTGGTGTTAGCAGTGACTCCATATTGGCTAGCACAGCTAGCAGTCTACGGCAACTCACCATCCCTTGC
Source organism: Neogobius melanostomus (assembly GCA_007210695.1). NCBI lineage: Eukaryota > Metazoa > Chordata > Actinopteri > Gobiiformes > Gobiidae > Neogobius > Neogobius melanostomus. Next base: position 276,660 of record VHKM01000156.1, read on the forward strand.
TGTTCCCATCAGCTGGTCGAGCAAAGCTCTCATTTGAGCTTGAGCAGACATCGTTACGAGTCCGTTGTGGGCTATTTATCAAAACTGTAAGAATAAATCGCTGTCTCCTAATACAGGTTTATGTCACTCGGTTGATCGTTGATGCAAGCATCCCCTCTCGCGTTTCTTTTTTCGACTGTTTCCGTTCAAGCGTTTGCAATGACGACACATCCGTTTCATGGTGCCGATGGTGACCTATCACAAACACTTTTACTCCCAACAAATGAACCAATAAGATGCATTTATCCACAGCAGCCCCTGCTTGTGTTTGTATCACACTTCTTCGCGAGGAACTGTAAACAGTCAGGTCAGCGGTACTAGATATGAGGTCCAGGTGTATTTCTATTGACTACATGGCATTTTGTTTGATTTGACTCAACACCCTTGAGTTGCATGGAACTTACAAGCTTCACACTGTTGCCTATCCTGTGATTGGTTTACACGTGACGCTTGTCAAACAGCTCTACGGTAGGTCTCTCCCAGTAGCCACAGGAATACAGGAAGAGAAAAGTTTACACACCCTACTTTGGAACTACTCCTATTTGTGGCAAGTTAAGGTATACTGGACTAGTTTTCTCTGTGTGAATATAACTAACCCTTAGACTACTTATACATTGGTTGAGAATGTTTACAAACTGCAACTCAAACCGGTATGTTGACATTGACAGGAAACATTAGGTCGGTGTGGTTTCTGCTTGCATAAACCGTACAGACCTGTTTGGGTATAGTGTTGATTGACATTAGTGTGCTGTTGTTGTGCAGGGAAAACTCTAGAGCTAGCTGTCAGCTTTCAAAAGGCACAATAAGCACTGAACAGAAATAGCTGAGCTGACACTCTGCTGCTTCCAGTATATTAATACATCTGAACATCTCTAAACTCTGACAGAAACAACGTGTTTTGGGGTAATGCACGGCAGCAATGATGGAAAATTCCGACCATGCCACTGAAGGAGACCCTTTGAAAAGAGAAGATGGAGTCGAGGCTGGCAGGACTGCTTCCACTACTGAGCTGAAGAAGGGCTGTAAGGACTTGGGCTTTGGCAAACTCACACACTGGCGCACAGCTGTGTTTTTCTTGTCCTTGTTCCTCTGTCTCACTGTGGTGTTTGCCTTCTCCTTCATCATCCCATGTCCTGTCAGACCACAGTATCTTATATCGTGGAACAGGACTTTCAATGAAACAGGTGAACATTTTCATGGTCTGTGCTGTTACTAATGTAAGATTACTAAACTCTTGCGTTTCCCATTTTGTTACAGCCACATATGACTTTATTGCAATTGAAGATGTAAACAAAGACAAGGTGATGGATGTTCTTTTTGTCCTCAAAAGTAGCGAAGGAAGCCAGAACAATAGCTGTGTTGGGGAAGGTATAAACTCTGCATTACCATTGTTACTACATCTTACTACTACATCCTGAAATATCTTTGTTGATATCTCTGAACTCCACTTTTCAGGTTTGCAGTCTCCATGCATCTTTGTGCTTTCTGTGGATGGGACAGATGGCGAGAGTCTGTGGGAATGCCCACTCGAGCAGGAGTTCCACTGGGCTCAGTGTGGCCTTGAGAAAGACAGTGGGAGAAGCTGGGACTGCCTGGTGTCCCACTCTGACCTACTCACAGCTCTGGACAAAAACGAAGGTAAGTTATTGAAAGCTCTACATTCACTTGTGGCAATTTTTTTTTTACTTAACCTTTTCAGGGAAGGTGCAGTGGCAGCAGCCACAGCCAGCCGGGCTACGCAGCAATGTGCCCGTTCTGAGTCTTCCAGATCTAGATAAGGACAAGGTCGGCGATGTGGCTCTCGTAGCCCATAACTCAATACAAGTATGGGGATGATATAATTACATGCGATATACTACATTTTAGACTGTATTTGACCTGGTAACAAATGGACGTCTCTTGTCATTCACAGACCGAGGTAATTTTTCTCTCAGGAAAAACAGGTTTGCAGATTGGTTCAACAGTAACTCTTGATACAACAAAAACAGCCAATCATCTTCTCTATCGCACCAAAGGCGGTTCTTATTATGTACTTCTTGAAAAAGGTCATTTGTTTTTTGTTTTTTAGAAATGATGAAAACAACATAAAACTATTGTATTGTGCCTATTTTAACTTTAACAACTTGTCTGCTCACAGACACAGGACTGTTTGGACTAGCACTGTGGAGAGTTGTCGCTAAAGCGGGCATTAAAGCAGATCTCACCAAAGACAAACAGTGGGAGCGCAATGCCAGTGCAACTTCAGGACTTGTGCCCATTTTCAAGTTAGAGGACCTAATAACACACACTTCCATTCTGAATTTCAGATTGTACTATGGCTGATTTCTATTATTTTACTTTCTTTACAAAGGTCTGACGAAGTCAGAAAAGTGTTAAAAACTGCTGAAAAAGATCATTCAAACTTGCTTCTTGTGACTGGCAAAGAGGTGGTAGAACTTGATACAAACTTGAAGATTTTGTGGATGTATAATGCCACCTCGATCCTCAGGTAAAACAAACGTCTTCTTGCACCTGTGTAATAGTTAGTAGAGTGACAGAATGTGTTTGAATGTGAATTTCTAGTACACCCTCTTTTGGCCACTTCAACAAAGATGAAAATCCTGATGTTGTTATTGAGGAGGATGTTGGCAATAATACAAAGAAGGCATGATTCATAAATATTTTGCAAATCTTATCATTTGATGGTTCAGTTTTTAACCTTTTTGTGTGTAGGTTATCATTTTGGATGGGGCGTCTGGTGGACTGTTATGGGAAGTAAGCCTTCAGGCCAGCCCCAATTCACCCCGACCCGCTTCTATTTACACTACCAATTTTTACTCCGTCTTTATGTTTTGGGGCTTGATGCCGACAGAGACCAACTCATCTGTAACTATGCAGGCTTCTACTTAAACATGTATACAAGTTGTGTGATAACTATGTAAAAATATTTTATTTTTTCCTTTAGGTTCTAGCAACAAGCAAACGCCGTGCCTACATGCTTCATCCACTACACTCTAAAGTGCTTCTTGAGTCAACCAATGATGTGGACCATATCATTGCATTCAGAGGTACAGGAATTGATATAATAAATAAATACATCACAAATGCTTAACCTGTGGAGTTCAACAGTGCTGACCAGCTTCAAACTGCTTTGGGTTCCAGAAGTAAAATTATAATTAATTTCTCCAATGGTTTATGGGTAGAAAAGGGCTAACCAGCCATGTAGTGACCTCTGAACAAAGCACAAATAATTTAAAATGAAGGAAGAATATGGCAAAAGCTGGTTAGCATCTGTCGTGAGGTTAAACTTTTAATGTTGTTATTTCAAAGAAGCTTATGGAAGAAATAAATGTTAATTCCTGAATCCAGAGCAGGTTTGGAGGTGGGGGGAATGTTGAGCTGAATTAACATATGGTATCAACCATTGCCACCTGAAGATTACTAGTAAATAATTCAAACTTTATTCATTTTTAGCCACATTGTTGGAGCACGGGCGCCATGCTGCCTACTTCACCCTCACTGGTCCCAGGTCAGAGGGGGCTGAAGGGACCGTGATCCTCAGCAAGAGAAAACTGAAGCAGGACGTTCCCGACAGCAGAGTCATTAGGATAGGCACCGGTGGAGACACAGAGACCAATGAGATCATCAAACAGGCCTTCGAAAGACTGCGTTTCAGTGAGGATTAGAGCTGCTTCTTGCGATAACAAGAGTAGTGCAGAAATTTACTTTCCAAATTGCTGACAGCCAAAGAGACTTATAACAGTGTAAGTGTTATTCCCTCACCGCAAAATGGACATTTGTTTGCACCATATAATGTCCACGTTACTATAGGGAGGATCGCTGTTGTTTATTTCTGCGATTTTCTGGTGAATGGTGGGTAAACATCTGACTTATCCAAGCACGTAGCCTGTTGATCTTTTACAGTGCAAGGGAAGCAATGCTCTGTTTGTGAACATTGTTTTCGCCCACCATAAAGCTAATACTATTGAATACATTTATGTTGCCCACCAAAGCCTCAGACGTGAAAACATCACCACCACTAGAATTCTGACAATCACACCACTCGGTTCTCAAGCTCAAAATTTATTTATACATTTTTTGTACTTCGTTTGTAGGTCTGTTTACTTAATTTCTAAATAGTTGAGTTATTGTATGGGGTGATTTTATTGAAATGTATTTGTTGTCTTGGCAGGAGCATATGGGTGTGCTTTTGATGCAATTGCGTAGTGTGTGCTGGCCTATATATTGTTGCACTTGAAATCAGACTCCTTATTAGCTGTGGTAATCAAACTAATGTGCAGTGCTAATGGCAATAAATATATTGAAAATCCTGAATGCTGTAACCACAATGATGCCCAGGTCAGACCAAACATTGTTGCTGCTGTGATTTTCTTTGAAACTGTAAAAAAAAAGATATGTATAAAACAATAAAAATAGCTTTAAAGTATCAAGTGTTATTTTACATATATTTGGGGTGTAAGTAGTTCTATGTTGGCCTACAAGTCTTTTGTCTCCACCTTGTGTTCATAAGAAGACACTACAGGACATGCCTGACATGCGCAGTGAGAAGCCGGTTTCTCGTTCAAGTCCATGGATATATGGGCAACTGGCACGTACTCTTTACGGCTGACTGTCCTGATTTAACCCCGGAATAACTGTAAAACTGCATGGATTATGACGAAACCTGCCGCTGTCATGATCATGCCCCCCGGCCCCCCCAGAAAAAAAAACATTTGAGCGAAAATCTGCCTTCTTTAGCTTTATTGAGCACTGAGTGAGTTGTATTTTGGCAAAGGACGCAAAAGGGAACACTGCGGATAGATGATAAATGATCTCAGGCTGTATGTCTGAGTATATTAGGGAAATGGATTCAACCATTTGGTGCCCTTATCTAAATCCCTAGAAAGCCATACCACAGACGTTTCCAAAGAAATAGACTATTTTCTTACGTCTAAGAGGCCACAAATATTCAGGCAAATTATATCCATAATCTGTCAAAAAAGTAAAGCCAGCTTTGATACGGGGAACAAGTATTAATCATTTACAGCTACAGTGGGAGAATGCTTCCGCGTCTACAGGAACTTTTTATAGTTTGAAATATAAGATGCGTGTTTAAGAATTAACACCACTCTGCTCCGTTGTTTCAATGGGAAGATGTACAGTTGCAGCTCATCACTTGATCTTGACCCGCATTAGTCTGTCTATAGTGACAGTCAGTTCAATGTGACCTGGTTCCGCCATACCGTTGTGATAGCGCTTCACGTCTCCAGAAGTGAGCGTGCGTCACGCGTGGGGCGCACAGTGCATCAATAAAAGGACATTCTCTCACTGTCCCGCAGAAAAGTCTCTTTGGTCTGATACATCTCTGGTCTGCCAGGTACAGTGTTTGTTAATATTTATATTAATATTAATATTATATGTTCTTATAACAATGCATGTATACATGTTGCCTATTAGAATGAAGTATTGAGCATTGGATCATTTTATAGCCTTCTGCAGTATTTACCGCGTCTAAACCAACTTGGAGTTATAAAGGCTAAAGAGAGGACTGAACTGGCTGTTCTCTGTTTTGAATACTTTGACAATCATATTTAGATAGATAAACCTTTTAAAGTTCATGAGATAGAAAGAGAAACTAAAATAGTCTTGGCGTATAACCGGACGATTAGCCTAAAGGCCAGGTGCATCATTAAAATGTCTTCATTTTTGCAAAGAGCCTATTGTAGACAGTGAATGTCTACAGGTGTGTGGGAAGACGCGTGGTAAAGCTGCTCAAGGGAGCGATTAGAAGACTCGTGAAGCCAAAAATCTACCCAAAATGGGTATACAGCTCTTGTAGATTGCTGTGGTTCCTGTACTTATTCGTCTCCAAAACTAGGCGATGTTTGCTGTCACTGTTTGTCCGAGTATTATAAATGAATGTTTATTAGGCAGACGCACAAATGGCTGAAGGAATCCAGGACAAAATTGTGAAGTATCGCACGGCGCCTTTTGACGCCAGGTTCCCAAACCAGAACCAAACCAGGAACTGCTGGTCCAACTATCTGGGTAAGAGATGGTCGCTTCAAGGTCACAAAAATAGAGGAATTATTTTTGTTGACACTGTAATCCTGTTGTTATGTCAATTGTTGTCATCTTTATCATATTTTACTTTTATGTTTATATTTATTTTAATCTTCGACATGCATACCTTTATAGCCTTATAGTTTTAAAGTTTTTATAGCTTTTAAAAAAAATCTAAATTCTGTGTTATATGTTTTATTTTGCACGAGTGTACCGAGAAAAAATCCTAGTGTCAGAAGCAGCTAAACAGTGTTCAGTTGCCTTTTCATAAGTGCTTCACAATAAATGCTTATTGTAAAGCACTTTGGTCGACTGTAGTTGTTTTAAATGTGCTATACAAGGAAACTTGAATTGAAAGAAAGGTTATCACGTTTGTGAAATTCACTTTTTTTTCCTCCCAACTGTAGACTTTCACAGGTGCGAAAAAGCGTTGGAAGCAAAGGGAGTGGACACGGCACCATGTGACTGGTACAAGAGGGTCTACACATCTCTCTGCCCTACATCTTGGGTAAAGACGGGTTGGTGATGTTTTGGAGGGTTTAAACAAGTACAAGTATTGTTTGGGTTTGGGTCTTTTGTGGGCCAGATTTAGGGTTATACATTTGGCCCCATGCCTTAGTGTTTTCACCATTGATCTTAATTGATTATGTAATTTGTAGCTTTTAGGAATAAATGATTGTGTGGTATATTGGAAAAATAATTTCCCCAGTGATTCAAAAAAAATGTAAGCATTTGTTAAACATGAACAACATTTAATGTTTTGTGTCATGTTTTGTATTAGGTCCAGAAATGGGAAGAACAGAAGGAAGAGGGAAACTTTGCAGGAAAGATCTAGAATCACCACAACATTATTGTCTCTTTAGCTACTGTTTGGTCAATGAAAAGATCCTGTTTGAGAAGATTCTTCTTCTACGAATGGATGATGACTTAAGTGTTCATTCCCTACAATTGCACTGAAATGTACAGCAATTTATATGAATTAAAAATTATACAAATAATTATTAAAATCTGGAGTGTTTTTTTGTTCTGTTGACACTATATACTGAGGTTGATTAAAAACTGCTTTTTGGGAAAGCTGCTTTTAAAATTCATACATTAATACATTTTATTCATTCAAATAATCCTGACATCAAGTGAACAGATTAAATAAAATTAGAAAAATAAACATCCAACAACAATTTACAACAATCTCCACTGCTCAACAGAGAAGGGCTGTGATACAGGGTAATGGCTATTGTTGTAGCTGTTCAAAGAAAAATACATAAAACTGCATTTCATACAAGTATTTACAGGTGTTAAATATGTATAGTATAAAGACTCCATGAGAGAAGTAGGAGCACAGAACATGACAATGGCCACTGCTGAGGACACTTTGTCGTGCAAGAGAGCGAAAAACACTGAATAAATACACAGCTACTGATTGTTAAATATTGTGTTGAATGTAGAATACAGTATACATATTTTGTATTATCCCTTTATACATTGTTTTGAGGTAAGTTTAGGTATTAGCATAAAAAGATAACTGATCCAGAGTCTAAACTGCCCTTCACATCTTAAATCATCACTGACCGACTCCATGCATGTTTTAGGAGTTTTCTATGAAGGTCACTTGAGTGTCACAGATGCTCATCAGGTGTGAAAACAGGCCTTTAGAATTTCAAAAAAGCATCTCTTTACTAATTTTCCTAGAGCCAGACATTTTCTATTGAGCCATAAATTATATTTCAAAAAAATGAACAGCTTGAGAGCAGTCAATATAAATCTATCCCGTGTCTGGCCAATATGAGTTAACTATTATATTTTATATGTTAAGCTAAATCAGTGTCTGCATAGCATTGCGATAGTGGTAAACTGCAGAGTGTACAGAGAGCCACATGCTCAAGTGAAACAGCTTTGGGCATTCGACTCATTTTAAGTAGTGACACATCACAAAGCAGCATTTAAATGTGCAGCACAAGTCACAATTAGCAGCCACAATTTTAGTGTTGAATACTAGGCACAGTAACATGGCTGAGGAGTGCAGCCTCACTGGTTATACCTGGCATAGTGGGAGAGTCACCCAGGGCAACTGGACAGCACGTGTGGAGCATACTGTGAGCTCATCCGTGCAGAGAACTATCCAACCATAAAGTGGACCTCTGGAAAAAAAATCAGTCTTTCATCTTCAGCGTGAGCTCCAGCTGCCTACAATGGCTCAGCTCCTTAAACAAAATTCACCAACCAGAGATAAGATGGGAGAGTCCGGTTGTGTTCAGTCAGTATCTCCTCTTTCCATGTTTGCCGCCTTCAGTCATACACGTTTTAGGACGAAGAGCTGTAATCAATAAACAGTACGCATTAGCACTGATAAGACAAAGACAACATCTGTTCAAAGTACAACCAAGGCGCTAGCTTTGGCACTGAATGAGCTTTTATTCAGTAGTACAATTTTCCTTGTGTTGACCTGAGTTACGTATAACATCTCAAACCTTTGTAATGACTCACCTGGATCAGCAGTCTGCTTCCTTCTGTTATAGTGGACAATCTGATTCTCATTGGTCATTTTGACATCTTGATCCTCCACATAATTGCTATAAAACAGGAAGAACAAAATATAAATTTGACTAATCAGATGTAGGGCAGCCAAAGTGAGGGGAAAACATCAAATGGAGAAGAGATGCCAAAAGTTAGGCCCAGCTTGTCCAGAGCTTTGGTTCAGGACTGGAGCAAAAGAGGTTGGGGAGGAATAAACTCAAAAGAGGAGGTGTATGGGGAAAAGTGCAGGACAATTGTAGGGTGCTTTGATAGGCACTTCAAGAATCGTTATTACAGGGATTGACCACATGGGGGTGCCAACACTGGGCTGATGAGGCTCTGTTACTCACTGTTGATGGTATCTGCTGCCACGGGGGCTGAAGTGAGGAAGAGTAGAATTTGTGCTTTTTACATGTTTGGACCATTCACAAACAGGATTTGTCCCCATACAGTTTAAAAAGTAAACGCAAAATATGGAATAGCTCAATATTATGAATACCTGATGACAGTGTTTCTTTCCCTGTGTGCAATAAAGGCATCGTCAGTGAAGAGGATGGTGTGGTAGGGAACAAATGGATCACAGGTTGGCAAAATGCCCCTTGTCACATGATTTACACAGTCCAAGATGCCATTATACACCAAGAGGTCATCCACAAGCAACTGTAAAAATAGATGGAAGCCTCATTAGAAGCTAAAAGTTAAAAAATAATATGCTTAACAAGAGAACCTACCCCAAACTCCTTGACTCCTCGTTGTGGTGTCTTAGAATAGTTCCATAACTTTATCATTGACACTGTGACTGGCTGATCAAAGATCACATACACACGATTTACCTGTGAAGTATGAAAACTCTTAGCATACAAATCAAATTAAAATGTTCATTAAATTACAAAGTAAGTGGGAGCTCTTACCAGCCCGGGAAGAACTGGAGCTAACCACATGTGCCTTCCATCGTGAGTGCTGTTAATGCCATCTGTTAATTTATCTGGGGTTCGCACATCCCCTGTTACATTGTCCAGTACATTCACACTGTCAGGAAATGCAGCAATGTCTAACAAGGATAACGCTCAGGAAGAGTCATTTAAATATGTCTGCATAGTGGACACTTAAAATCAGAAAAAATAAAATCACTCTTTACAGTTTATGTAGTGAAATGGCTAAAAAGGAGATACCCAGAAAGGATACTGTTGTCACTCAGTGTGATCTTTTCATGGTTCTGGTCATAAAACTCAAGGCCGTTGAGACCGATGTAATACGGGTCACCCCATGTTGTCAAAAGCTGTAGCTGAAAGATGACTAACAAGAGGTCAAGGACTATACACATAGATCATGGCAGACATGACAGAATCGAAGCAACACAAAATAAAACAAAGTTAAAAGGATACAACCTGAAGGCATGATGGGAGCTTCATAATCCATACTCGCCTCTTCTCGTCTCTTTGTGTTTCCTCTGAAAACAAACCACACATCTCGTGTTAATAAATGTCCTCTCACTAAAGAAATATAATGTAGTGCCATCGAGCTGTACTTGTAAGGGAAGTTCTCTGAACATTTTGTTTCAGTTGGTGTCTGAAGAAAATCAATGAAGAGGATCTCCTGAGCAAAGTCAAAATGGCAGTTCCCAGGTCCTTTACGTATCAGAAAACCCTCTGATGGAGAGATGGCTACATCATCCATGAACACATGGATCAATTTGACCTAAAAACAAAACAAACAAAACTGTCAATGTGTTCTAATGATAATTTGATAGTATAAGACTACACTATGCACTTTCTAATGATTCAATTGCATTTGCTTTAATGTCAGTCCCACCACATGTAAAGCACATGCAGAGAATTGAAAATGTGTTACTACCAAACCCTTGGTGCAGCTAATAGCTAACACTATATACAGAGCAATATCAAATACATATATGCAAATATAATGCACTGTATAGTAGTGTGCAATAAAAATAAAGGTGCCTTATGGAACTTTTTATACAAAACATGTTTCTTTCCCCACATAAAAAGTTCCATAATGCAGCTTTAACGCAGAGAATCTGTTGAAAGTTATCTTATGTAATTTACCCCTCTGTAGGAATCCTCAGGTGATTTGTTGTAGTTCCAGATACGAAGCCCAGCGATTGTCTGGACTTTATTAAAGGTAATGGTCAAGGTGTGAGGATCTCCATAGGAGAAAGGGATCAGCCACATGTGGTGGTCATCTGTTGTTATGTTATGGCCATCTAGAAGTCTGTTAAACAGAAAAGGATTTTTTATAAACTTGAATATGCTGTTTATGTTCATGTAATGTGAGCTTTAATCGCACTCAGCCTGTATAACATACTTATCTAAAGTACGCAGATCGTGTCCATACTCGGGCAGGTCATTAACATCTCTGGGTGAAGCAGCCATAAAATTAAGGTCTAAAGGTAAACTCTCTCCTTCTTTGCCAACCACCTCCAGCCCTGTCAGGCCCATGTAGTGAGAGTCACCCCAGGTCAACATCATCTCTATTCTAAGGCCTGAAAGAAGTGGAGCTTCGTGTCAACTACAGCTGTAGCACTGAGAACTATCCATGTGAAGACGAACACTCACACTTTCCAGTGTACAAGCCAGGAATATGCTCCACACTGTCTCCGGACTGCTTTATGGAGGGGTTCAGCTGGAGCTTCAGCTAAGATTGTAATAGAACAAGCAGTAAATAAAACATTCTGATTATTTACATATAATCAGTGTTGGGGAGAATACTTTAAAAATGTATTCCGTTACAGAATACTGAATACTTGCATGAAAATGTATTTTGTACTGTATTCCGTTACTCTGGCCAAACGGAGTACTGTATTCTGAATACTTTAAATACTTTTTAAATACACAATATATTATTGTAGGACTAAAAACATGTGTAAGTTCATTGCACTGCCGTTTATTAATGCTTAATTTGCTTATTTACCATGACTTCGACAAGAAAAAAGTGCTTAATGTTCACTGGGAGAAAAGGTTGTATCTGCTGTCGCAAATGTGTAGCCGCTCCAGTCTGCAGATTATAACACTGATAAACCATGGCTCGCACAGGGAGCATGTGTGAATGCTCCATGGATACATTTTCATCTTTATTTTTATGTTGGGTGAACACTCTTTTTGAACCATTGGGAAATTGATGCATTACTTTGCATCCCACTCGACAGAGGAGTTTGGGGAAAGTGTGACAAACTGCAGCCTGTAGCGGCTAACCCGGTAACTTAGCTTACTACTACTGCTAACAACAACCCGCTTTCTCTTTAAATGATTGAAAACACAGTGAAAAGGTAAGTAATTTGCCATCTTCTACCTTGTGGCTTCTCTCCCCTCCTCGTCTGGGCTGCTCCTTGTGTGTGTGTTTCTCTCGTGTGCACTCTCGGCTGCACCTACACTTTATTTAGACTAATTTAACTTTTTCTCTTCTTATTAATGACGTGAGGTAGTATTGGATGATGAAATTTTAACAACGTATGTATTCCCCTGGTATTAGCAAAGTAACTGTATTCTAAATACCCTCTGACTAAAGAGTAACTGTACCGGAATACAGTTACTCAAAATTTGTATTCTAAATACGTAACGGCGGTACATGTATTCCGTTACTCCCCAACACTGCATATAATATAAGCATCAATGTTACATACAATGAGGTCTTCTTCCCTGAAGCCAGCCTGTGTGAATGGTCTTTCATCTCCCTCTCCATCAGCAGTGCGCGGTCTCTGGAGCACCTCCTCATTCACAAGGTTATCTGGACTCTCAGCGTCAGTGAGAAAGGTTTCATCATATCGAGACATAGCCTCCAAAATGTCATCATCAGTGGTGAACAGAATAGTGTCTCCAAACTGGTCTAGCCCTGCAGTTGACAATGAATGTTAATACAATTTAAACCCATGTAACATTCAAACAGGTTATAACTGCAGTAAAGGCACTGACCACCAGAGAGGGTCCCTGATGCTTTGGCAATCTCGCCTCTGAATATACATATTCCATCCAGCAGCATCTCAACCTCCTTCACTCCACGGAATGAGTGAATGCGGGACTTGTTGTAGTTCCACACGCGGATCATGGCAACATGAAAAGGGGCACCAAAGTCAAGAAAAATGGTATGGTTTCGTCCAGAAGTAAATGGCGCCAGCCAAAGATGCATGTCGTCCTGTGTGCGATTAACTCCATCGGTCAAGTTCATGACCACTCGTGGGTCCTTGCCATAAGCAGGAAGTACATTTATATCAGGAGGGTCAGCGCTAATGTGAGTCGGTCTAAGGGGCTCTCCACTGGAGCTGAACACTTCCAGTCCATTCAGACCCACATAGTGACGATCACCCCAAGTAGATGTAATGTTCATGACCAGCCTCTGGCCCTTGGGCAGCACAGGGATCTCAAACTCCTCCTCTCGCTCCATAGTAGAGGCATCTTCATCAGGATGAGTGAAGAAGGAGGACACGGGGCTTCTGGGGGCTGAGGAAGGGTTTGTTTGAACATTGGGCAGGCCACGGCCCTGGCGCTGGAAGAACTCATCAAAGACATCACCTTCAAATCCCATGTTGGAGATGCGTCCCCGCTGGTACTGATTGAACTTTGTGAGGGAGTCCCAAGACTCCATGAGGGTGTCATCCTGCTGACTATGCAAGTGAGCACGCGGGGTGCTCTGCTTCCTACTTGTGTTTAATAAAGAAATATGATCATCTGAAAAAAATATTAATATATGAAAAGGTGATGAATTGCTTTAATTAGTCATTGGTCAAATTATCAAACAGGAGTCTTACCTGTGCTAGATAGTGTAGAAGATCTGAAGGGTAGTTCTTCTGGCTTTCTTGTAGTGTTTCTAAATGAACTCCTGCGTCCACTAATGGGTCTGTCCAGTTTTGGATCTCCAAGCTCTTCCAGCAGATCACACTCCAAAGACTCTACTCTCCTCTGACAACCATTGGCCGTTCTCTCCCCTCCTCTGCACACACGGCCTGGGTTACATGGCAGCTCTGGGAGTATGGAGCTGGATGAGACGGGGACAGCTTTAGCCTCCGCAGACTGCTGTGGGACTAACCATCTGGGCTTCTCCCTGTTGGTCTCACAGCCTTCAGGAGCTCCTCGGTTTAAGGGCTGCAGCCACTGGGGGGCCACTCTAGTGGAGGCAGGCTGTGTAGTGACCGTCTGCTCCAGGACAGAAGGCTGCTCCTCAGAGGCAGAGAGGTCAAAAGAGTTTCTCTGTGAGGAACACTGCATAGAAGATGAAGCAGCCACAAAAGAAGAAGTGATGGGTGGGGCTGGTATATGAGACTTCTCCTGCATGTCTGTCATTGCCTGTCCCACCACCTCTGATGATGGATTGTAGCTTTGGTGTCGTTGAATAATGTTGCTGTCGCTGGCTCTTCGTTCATCACTGCGCGGAGGACTAACACCTCGCAGACTGTGTCCTGAAGCCACAGGGCTGGAGATCAGGTCTGAGGCTGTGAAATCCTGCAGGTCGATGCTGGTACTATAGTCAAAGACCTGGTTACCGCAGCCCTTATCTAGTTCACCTTCAAAAACCAATGTGCTGTTGATATACAGCTTTATATGCCTCGCACCGATGTCAAGGTCCTGAAAAGAACAAATATGAAACATCTCTTTGAGGAAAATCCCCTCAGTAAGATTGAACAAATCAGTAATAGCATCACTAGCGTGAAAACCATTTTACATGCTGTAATTAGCACAAAGCTAGCTTCAAGTAGGAGTGCTGGAACTGCTCTGAACACGAAGCCTAATCTTTTGTACCAGATACCAGACTGCTCCTTACCTTTTATTCTTACTTCATTCATTCAACGGTAAGTCACTGGAAGTCACAGCGCAGTCCCTGTACCCCTCTATAAACAGCAAGGCTGGAGAGGCAGAAGCCCACATTTGCCTAACACTAATCCTCTAGGGCTAATCTCCAACTGTTCCACATTTGGACAGTGACTGGCAGCTCGGTGAGCCACTGCTTTGAGAGCAACACCCGTACAGCCCCCAAATAGTGGCGATGTGCAAACACGGATTTATTATATACTATGGGCATGAACCACTACATGAGGCAGCAATTATTATGTGTCAATAGCGGGAACTAAAGAACCTACGTTGAGGCTTCTGTTGTAGTTCCAGATCTTGATGCGGGATATCCCAAAGTCTGGGGTGCGCTCTGTGTTTCTGATGACAAAGTAGAGCTGGATGGGAGGGTGAAAGGGACATGTCCACATATGGCGGTCTTTGGTGGTCTGTAGGAAAACAAATGTTTTTATTTATTAAAGCTACAAACCATAGAAGTGGTATTACAATTTATTTCGTGGCGTCAATTTGTTTCTAGCTCTCAGAAACCTTCTCCACACATCCTGTCATTCATGTGCATGAATAATGACTCCATCATTCTGTGCTGATTTAGGACAGACACTCTTTCTTCCAGGTTCACAGTCCTTAAATATAATCAGATGCAGTCTGCGTTGCTTTTACAATATTGTCAGTTGCAAAAATAAATATTTCTGGTAAATGAAACTATTAGGTCCTGAAGCTTTAATATAATAAAAACAAGTAAAATGTGCAGAAGCTCACCTTCATTTTACCATTAACAAGAGCTCCCAGATTGCCAGGGTAGTAAGTGTTTCTGATGTCCAAGTCATGAGGTGACACATACAGCTTCTTGTTCTTAAGGCAGAAGAACTGAAGCTCAGTCAGGCCGACCTGCAGCGCATTTCCCCAGTTGGAAAGAATCTCCATGGTGACGTACAGTGCTGGTGTGACCTCTGTGGAAGACTGACTTCTCTACAATGACAACACAACTTTTAACTCTCTAAACACGAAAAGTGACACATAATGTGTATGAACAGTGACCGGAAGTCTGACTCACCAGCTGTTTGCTACAGTCTGTTTTGGCACACTGGGAAATGTTATAACTCGGAACAGCTTCCAATTTTTCCAGAGCTTTAAGTAATTTCTGCTGCTGCCTGGAAAAGACATGAAAATGATTATTTTGTAAGTATTTAGTTACTTATTTAACTTTGAGAGATAGTAAAAGCATATTTTTGTCTACCTTGGGCCCATGAGCGTTATTTTTTGCATAGCCAGAGTGACACTGCTGTCATGCTTGTCATGTGCTGTGTTATGCACTAAACCATTCATCAAATTAGGCCCTCCACACTGCATATAAAAAACGATATTAGAAAGTTGCCACAAGATAAAACACTGTACAAAAAGTACGGATTGTAGCGTCACACTGACTGTGCTGCGGCTGAATGCATCAGAACTCTGCACAGGGCTGTTTTCTTTCTTGATGGCTTGGCGCACTCTGCATGCCATGTCGTCTGGGTCACGCTCCTCAAGGGAAGCCTTTCTCACCACTGACAGAGGTCTCTCTATTTGACCTCTTGTTCCTGAAACAGGATTCACCAACATGAAGACAGTAACTTTTTCAAGTAGATTGTACCACACATAAACCTTATATTATGATCTTACTCTGACTATCCCAGTCCTTTGACGGGGTCGGTCGAGTGTTTTGCTCTTCACCAACAAAGGCCTGGTTGGTATAAAGCTGTCCACAGTCTCTTTCCTTTTTGCTGATAGAGAGCGCTCAATCTTACGACCTAAAACAGCACGCAAACATTAATGTAATCATATGAACCTGTGTGCTTGTGTGAAAGAAAAAAATCTCAACCACACTAAATCTGCTGATAGAGCCGATGGAGAGCCGACGGAGAGGACACACACACACAGGTACAAAAATCAGTAGTAAATTGCATAGAAATAATACATACCTTTAGGTGAAGGTCCAAAGTCTAAGACAACGAGGTTGGCAGGGTCAAAATGGCTTTGGGATTCGTTGGCTCGAGAGTTTGATGAAGACTTAGACGAGGTGAGAGGAAGTCCCAGTTCATCCAGACTCTCTGTGCTCTCATCTCTTTCTATGTGTTCCTCCACCCACTCCTCGTCAGACTCCTCACCAGCCGAGCCACGGTTGCTCCGCCGCATGCTAACCTCAAGACTACGTCGCAAAACCTAGTTCACCAAGGGTCAAAGTCAGACACTACACCAAAACAAAGCATGTATGCCATCTGTCAATCAATCAACCAACTTATCCTATCCCAAGAGGCAATTCTGTTCACTGCTCTAAAGTCATTGATTGAATTGTTGAATATGCCACCTCAATAATACCATTGGTTGGCGCATTACCTTAACTTCCTCAAGGTTGAGAAGTACTTTTTCGTTGTGTTCTTCGCCGTGGCTGCCTTGGCTCTCTGATCTGGACCGGGACAGTCTGCAGGGATTTCTTGGAGAATGCGAGCTGCGAGGTGAGTGAGGACTGGAGCTCTGAAGGAAACATCATGATTGCTTGGAGATGCTAAACAGTAGAGACAGCTGTATCTGGCACACAGCCCCTCCCGTAAAACACCCACACATGCTCAGAAGGCAGAGTACACGGGCGCACTTACCTCCATGTCCCTGCTTTCGTATGGCTCAAAATCCTCGGAATATAGATTTTCTGGAGATATATGCAAACTTGGCCCAGTCTCTGACCGAATCTTGACTGAATCCTGCAAAATAATAATATAACAAAGTTGACAACATTTGAAAAATATGCCGATCACAGGAATGCAACATGAAGGATCACTGGACCTGCACCCATTGCTTCCGCTGGACCTTCCCCGGGGCTGTGTGACTCCTCTGCTTCGGAGTATGTTCCAGATTATGGCGATCTACAGTTAACTGGTGGGCGCTTCTACAGACATCTGCCGATGAGTCAGAGCACAAAAAGGAACAGAATAGTATTGCCTCGAAGGACAACTTGCGGTGCAGTCACATTTACAGATGGTCGGTAGCACATAGAGGAAGTCCAAAACACTGGCTGCCAGCAATAACTGTCACTATCATTTATTTACTCAGGCCGGTCATTGAAGCATGCATTGTAAACTACAAGATGAGGAGCAGTGGTGACGAGCTGGCTTTCTGTGCGCTTACGACAAAAAAGGCAACATTAAAATGAATACTTTATAGAAATGGGTCTTGCATAACACATGTTTAAAAATAAAGAGCGATTGCATAAGAGATTTTTAGCATGGAGAGTGTCTTAGTTTATTTCTGACGTACCTGCTGTCCGCGTGGGTCTCCAGGCCGGTGGGGAAGTGGTGGGCTTGAAGTAAAAGTTCTTTGGCGGCTCTTTCCGGTTGACTTCAGCATTGGCTCCATTAAGATAAATAGAAAAGCCCTGCTCAAGTCGCTCCAACTCTATTTCTTTTGGGTCCTTGACTTTAAGGCGTTTTATGATTCTGTATAAAAAGGAGAAAAATAATCAGGTTAGCCATAAGAAATTTAACAGTTAGGATTGATTTACTTTGTAGGAGTTTGATATACACTGATTAGGTGATTAACAAGGAAGAAGTCAATCAGCGCTAACATTTAAAGTCGTCATAGAGGAATTAAACACGTTCTCAGTGTTATCCAATCTCCCTTTAACAGCTTGTGCTCACACGTTACCTGTTTTTGTGCTGGAGGGCAATTAAATATTCATCCAGAGTGTCATCCGCAACAGAGGTAAGCCTCCCTCCTTGGCATGGCTTACTCTCCTTCATGGAAAACAGACAGACACACAAGATGAAAAGTCAGAAGAGTTGAATCTATTTTTTTGTATAACCCGACTGTGGTTCTCTTTGGACAATAGATATTTCCACTTATACTAAACAGATTGCAACACATAGACATACAACGCATGCATGTGCTGTGTTCACTGGCACCTTGGGCTGCACAAAGACCATGCCACTGGCACAATGTCTTAAACCACACATGCCACAAACTCTCAAAGATAAATATTTCATTTAGGTTCCAAAAAAAGATTTCAAGCCAAAGTGTGTGTCGTGACTAGTAGCACAAAATTATACAGTTTAGTTTTATTAAGCATATTCACGTCTAGAAGTCAAGAAAAGTAAATCAATTAATCATCAGCTTAATCATTTAAGATAAATAGTAACAATGAATCTTTAAAATGTACAGAAGAAAGAAGATAAAGTATCAGCTGAGATCTTACAGACTTACGGAGAAATAAAATGAGCCACTTTTTTTTTTTAATATACAAGTCTGATTTGTTTGAGCTCATCTCTACTTAAATTATGGTTCATTATTATTTCTGGGAATAAAGCTCTTGTTAATGTCAAATGTATGCACAATAAGATACAGCCTGTGGTTAACAGTTAATCGGTGATCATTTGTTAAGGTGACCAATTAATCAATTAAAGAAACTGAAAAGAATGTACATCACTAGTCTTAATATAGAGCTAATTCATATGCCTAATAAGGGAAACTATTCTGAAATAAACCAGTAAAATAGAGATGTTTTAAATTGACAATCTGTTAGCAATCAAAAATCAAACCTTAATTGTGATTTAATAACTGTATTACATAAAAACAAAAAGAGACAACAGAATCCAATAAAAGACAGCCATGACTGGGTCATGCGAGTTCAACATACAGCACAGTTATCATGCAGGGCTCATCTTGAAAAGAAGCAAATACCAAAAAAGTAGCACTAAGGCCCTTACTCTTTAGATTTTAGACCGGTCAACTACTCTACAGCATCTGTCAGACTGAGAGCTATAACATGTTCAAGACAAAAGGGTGAAAAACCTTAACGGTAAATAAAACGAAATGTCAATTTTGATATACTATTAAAGTAGAGTGTGCTGTTCATACCTTGTTATCCATGGTAAGGCTTTTGTTCACACAATCCCATTTTAAAGAGTGATGACACCATCATCTTTAGTAGTTTATCCTCATTGCAAACCTACACAAATGAATATCAGCATTTGGTTACCTAATATCAATGACATTATATTGTTCAAAAGCCGTACCTGCTGCTAAATTGAAGAGGACATGATTCTGTTTCTGCCATCCTAACAAAGAAAGAAAAGCTAAAATAAAAACTTGATCATGTTTATTTAGTGGATTTGTTGTAAAATAAAGCACGTTTCTTGCAACCCATTAATTTGCTGTGGTAACAAATTTAGAGGAAATTGATCCAATTCAAAGACGCGTTAGTCTATACAGACTACATTGTCAGCAATAAAGCTGTGCCTTTGGATGAAACAGCAGCAGGCAGCTCTGTAGGCTAGCATATGCAGTAAAAACACAGACGATACAGAGGCAAAAAGCTAGTTAGATACTTAGCCTATAACGTTAGCAAGTTAACATTAAACATCAAAAGTGCTCTGCATTTGCTCTCCGTTACTTATTCGGTATTTTTTACATACTCACTTCTCGAGCTAAAAGCTCCTGGTGTATTTTCCTGAGCGACAGGCCATTTTTCCTCGTTTCTCTTGTGTTGTGTTGGTTGGTAACCAGGATGGCTGTCCACCAATCAGAAAGCCGTGTCAGTAGAAGACACGCCCCTGAGACAGAAACTGCAAGACTGTAACTACCTGCATCAAACCCTACACATCGACTGTGTAACTACCTACATCCAACCCTACACATCAACTGTGTAACTACCTGCATCCAACCCTACACATCAACTGTGTAACTACCTACATCCAACCCTACACAACAACTGTGTAACTACCTACATCCAACCCTACACATCAACTGTGTAACTACCTGCAACCCTACACATGAACTGTGTAACTACCTGCATCCAACCCTACACATGAACTGTGTAACTACCTGCATCCAACCCTACACATCAACTGTGTAACTACCTACATCCAACCCTACACATCAACTGTGTAACTACCTGCAACCCTACACATGAACTGTGTAACTACCTGCATCCAACCCTACACATGAACTGTGTAACTACCTGCATCCAACCCTACACATGAACTGTGTAACTACCTGCATCCAACCCTACACATGAACTGTGTAACTACCTGCATCCAACCCTACACATCAACTGTGTAACTACCTGCATCCAACCCTACACATCAACTGTGTAACTACCTACATCCAACCCTACACAACAACTGTGTAACTACCTACATCCAACCCTACACATCAACTGTGTAACTACCTGCAACCCTACACATGAACTGTGTAACTACCTGCATCCAACCCTACACATGAACTGTGTAACTACCTGCATCCAACCCTACACATCAACTGTGTAACTACCTACATCCAACCCTACACATCAACTGTGTAACTACCTGCATCCAACCCTACACATCAACTGTGTAACTACCTGCATCCAACCCTACACATCAACTGTGTAACTACCTACATCCAACCCTACACAACAACTGTGTAACTACCTACATCCAACCCTACACAACAACTGTGTAACTACCTACATCCAACCCTACACATCACTGTGTAACTACCTACATCCAACCCTACACATCAACTGTTTAACTACCTACATCCAACCCTACACATCAACTGTGTAACTACCTACATCCAACCCTACACAACAACTGTGTAACTACCTGCATCCAACCCTACACATCAACTGTTTAACTACCTACATCCAACCCTACACATCAACTGTGTAACTACCTACATCCAACCCTACACATCAACTGTGTAACTACCTACATCCAACCCTACACATCAACTGTGTAACTACCTGCATCCAACCCTACACATCAACTGTGTAACTACCTACATCCAACCCTACACATCAACTGTGTAACTACCTGCATCCAACCCTACACATCAACTGTGTAACTACCTACATCCAACCCTACACATCGACTGTGTAACTACCTGCATCCAACCCTACACATCGACTGTGTAACTACCTGCATCCAACCCTACACAACAACTGTGTAACTACCTACATCCAACCCTACACATCAACAGTGTAACTACCTGCATCCAACCCTACACATGAACTGTGTAACTACCTGCATCCAACCCTACACATGAACTGTGTAACTACCTGCATCCAACCCTACACATCAACTGTGTAACTACCTGCATCCAACCCTACACATCAACTGTGTAACTACCTGCATCCAACCCTACACATCAACTGTGTAACTACCTGCATTCAACCCTACACATCAACTGTGTAACTACCTACATCCAACCCTACACAACAACTGTGTAACTACCTACATGCAACCATACACATCAACTGTGTAACTACCTACATCCAACCCTACACATCAACTGTGTAACTACCTGCATCCAACCCTACACATCAACTGTGTAACTACCTACATCCAACCCTACACATAACTGTGTAACTACCTGCATCCAACCCTACACATCAACTGTGTAACTACCTACATCCAACCCTACACAACAACTGTGTAACTACCTACATGCAACCATACACATCAACTGTGTAACTACCTACATCCAACCCTACACATCAACTGTGTAACTACCTGCATCCAACCCTACACATCAACTGTGTAACTACCTGCATCCAACCCTACACATCAACTGTGTAACTACCTGCATCCAACCCTACACATCAACTGTGTAACTACCTGCATCAACCCTACACATCAACTGTGTAACTACCTACATCCAACCCTACACACAACTGTGTAACTACCTACATCCAACCCTACACATCAACTGTGTAACTACCTACATCCAACCCTACACATCAACTGTGTAACTACCTACATCCAACCCTACACAACAACTGTGTAACTACCTACATCCAACCCTACACAACAACTGTGTAACTACCTGCATCCAACCCTACACAACAACTGTGTAACTACCTGCATCCAACCCTACACATCAACTGTGTAACTACCTCATCCAACCCTACACATCAACTGTGTAACTACCTACATCCAACCCTACACATCAACTGTGTAACTACCTACATCCAACCCTACACATCAACTGTGTAACTACCTACATCCAACCCTACACATCAACTGTGTAACTACCTGCATCCAACCCTACACATCAACTGTGTAACTACCTACATCCAACCCTACACATCAACTGTGTAACTACCTACATCCAACCCTACACATCAACTGTGTTAACTACCTACATCCAACCCTACACATCAACTGTGTAACTACCTGCATCAAATGCTACACTAACCCTACACATCCATGGATCAACTGTGTAACTACCTCACTACATCAAACCTTACACACCCATGGATTAAAGAAAGATTTTAAATAAAATACAAATAAGCTATTTTACACACTGGATATGAAAACATATTTTTATAGGCCTATATGCAAATACAATTCAGCAGACAAAATAATGGATATTGTGCATTTCATCACCAAGAAGTCATGTGACCAAACTAATTATAAAGGCTTTAATTTCAATGTGGTAAAATGCAACTTTAAACTTAACCAATGTCTTTCTGACTAGTCCTTCACTGTACTTTCTCACGTTCCTTTCCCACCTAAACCATTTTAAGTGGTAGCCTAAATTTGTGCTTTAAATATTCAACATAGTGCAAACAATCAACCCAGCTGGATTTTCTTGGCCTAAAGCCATTTTGTAGCAAAACATTTGCGTTTAGTCAAGTAACTGCAGCTGGTGTCACTGATAGGACTTATGTTTTATCTCTCTTTTGTTGATTAAACAAATGTACAGTACACAAAATCCCAACAAAAGGGTTAAATAAATGTTTGTTGCCATCAAGAAAAAAGCAGAGATTCCGGTGGAGTCAAAAGTTAAACACTGTTTTATTTATTATAAATCAATACATTTTATATAAAAAGACAAGGGGTCAGAAATAAAACCATTGAAGGTAAACCTAAACAGGTTATGTCCAACCATCTCCCACAAATAATAGACTTAAGACAAGCCTGTAAGTTGAGTAACAATCATCCTCTCATTCATCCTCAAACCTAAGCTATTTTTAAAATCAAAAATCTATCTGGAAAGGTTTGAAATGGAAAAATATGCAGTCGATATCAATCTCTCCGCAAAGCGTTGCAAGTATAGCGACTTAGCATGCCTTTGGGTTTTTGTGCAATCCATTACCAGCAGCAGCCATCAGTACTTCGTGAGGTGCACACACAACATGTTGGATAGCAGTACAAAGCAAAAGTGAAGACTTTCAAACTTTAGTATAACACAGCATTTTCTGTTTAAAATTACCAAGATCACTTCTTATACAGTCTTACATTAGACAGGAAATCAGCCAGGAAGGTTTAAATTTACAGTTAACCATTTCTTAAGATCTGTGGAAATCTAGATCACATCGGCCACATCAGCACAGCTGGCTGCCAAGACGAGTCAAGTCGCTCACTGCACTTCAAGCACTTAAACACCTATATTTCTGCGCGTCAAGACTTTTATAGATGCCTTAAAGCAATTTTGGTAACTTATGTTGATCCGAATACACAAAATAATGTCCATGTGACTGAAAGGAAACACATTTCTGTGATTCTGCAATTTGCAATTTCAACTGTTTTAAAGGCAATGCAAGTCTAGCCAATTCATCCTTACAGCAAAGGCATTGAATAATTGTTTTCATTGAACATATATTTGGTAGACAAGGTTCAATAAATTAAATTTCCCTTCTTTTTTCAAAACTAGTCCTTGGCACAAAACAAGTATTAATTGTAATAAACAGTTGTGGCTTTCTGTCACCCGTTTCAATACCAAACCTTAAAACTGCTGGCTATGGTAGGTAGATGTATGTTAAAAATGAACGACCATGCCCACTTACGATAAAAATAAAAATAAAACAAAAATAACTTAAATAGAAGTGCTTAAAACACAGTTTTTAGAGCCCTTTAAAAAAAAAAAAAATTCAGGGTTGCAAAGCAAGAATCCCAGCCCAAAAAAATAATGAGAACAGCTGAGATGATAATACTCAAACACGTCCGATGATTCACAGATTGACAGTTCATTTGTAGGTCATATACTTAGTTCACTTGTTTCAAATATGTCATGTTTCCATCAATCAGTGCCCTCCCCATGTCTGTGAGCCTCGGCTTCCCTCTGTTTCCAATCTGTCTGTAGTGGGTGGGCAGTCTGGCTCAGTGCATCTCCCTTCTTCCTCCATAGCCATCAATGCCTGTTCCTCTGCCTTTTTTCTGTGCTCCAGTTCCCATTCCACAAATGTGTCAAAAAGGCTGGGCCAAGCCTCATCTTCACTGTAGTTGCTCAGATCCGGCCCAATTGCTTGTGTAAAATTTAGGAACATGTTCCATGTGTCCCTTGAGATGCCCCGAATACCTGATGGATTCTCTGCTAGAAAGTCCAGCCAGTGCTCTAGAATTGCAGGTGTGTCCTGTGTAAAAACCAAGCGCCAAAGGGCGATGGCAATATCTCGCTGTAATGACCGCTGCCCCTCCTCTGCATCCAACCCAAACTGAAAAGTGAAACGATAAAGGTCCTTGAAGTTTTCCTCTCCTTGGGCCTCTAGCAGCATGTAGGGAAAACGGGAGCAGATGCCTTCCAGACTGTCAGCTTGGATGGCCTTGCAACCTTCAACAAACTCCTTCCTGAATAGATAGGAGGACATAAAAGCCATATTAGATCTACAATAATAACTTTGGATAATATACATAATTATAAAAGCATGTTCCAGACAATATAAGGGGCATTGTACACAGGCTGTGCAATGATGGTGTGGAGAAAATTGTAATGATGCCATCAAGTAGCCAACTATGTTTCTGGCATATTTGTGAGATACAACAGTTGATTGCACTCAAAAAAAAATCAGTGGGAGCTTACAAGTTGGATCTTGCGAGTGTCAACTCTAGTGACCTTAGCAAAAAATCCTGCTTGCAGCAAAAAGTCTAAACAATCGCAAAGAGCAGGAGGCACAACACCAGTTGTAATAATTAAAACTCTTACCGTGTAAACTTGCACATAGTGGCTGCTTGAAACTTCCAAGCAAGAACTAGCACTCGAAATTCTGCAGGGTCCACACAGAGGTCATTGCAGAATCTCTCCATTCCCTCCTCCAGAATAGCGTCTTCCTGTTCATCCTTGTAGCAGGAGAAAAGCTCATCAATGCGCCTTATTGAAAGCCCACCTTCAAGGTACTCCTCTTTTCGTAGTTCTCCCATCACTGCTGGAATTACAGGTGTCTCTACAGTCACCTCCAAAGCCTTGGTTCCATTTGACAACTCGTTGTTGCTTTTGCTACATGGGGCTATGGACTCTTCTTTGTGGCCACCAAAACCGACAGCACAGCCACTTTTCTTGTGGGATTTGGAACCACTCTCCTTGTCTCCACTCTTGCTGCCCAGCGAAGATGTTGGATTCTTACACTTGGTGACACACTGGCCCATGTCTTTCTGCCTGGTCCCTCTGCTGTAGTTTCTCCTCACCTTCAGTCCCCACCCAAACCACCTAGACGCCTCTGCTCCGGCCCGGCGAGACGTCTCAACATGCCCTCAGTCCTAGAGCAAAGGGCAGTTACATTTGTAATCACAATCAAATATTAAAGTTAAATAAAAATAATGCCTGTTATAATTATAGATTGGAAGACAAAAGGAAGAACATGATAAAATATTGAAAAACCGAAAGAAACTCCTTGATCAAACTGTTTGTTTTTTAAACCTATGAAACGGTTAAAATTGTTCATATAGATGGGAGACATTTAACCTGGAAAGAGTCAGATTGATATCAGTGCTAATAACATTAGCGTTGATAACAATCTGGGATCGTTCCGGATTGAACATTTTGGGAGAGGACACACTTTTGGAGCAGCATTTACTGCTGATTGGAGCACGCAGACCACAAATCCATTCAATATTTAGTTTTGAAAAATGTTATGTGTGTGTATGTGTTGCCACGTTGTTAATTAGTATATGTTTGGCCCACACCAATTTTGTCATAAATACTGTGAGAATTCAGCCTGCAGGCAAGGCAAGGAGACATTTTTTTCTTGTGTTCTTTTTTTTTTTTGTCCTGTAGGCTTTACTAGACAGGACGTTTCAGGGTAACAAACAAATGCCGGAGTCAGGACACAAACTTGCAATGCTGAGGTCAGAACAGTGTTCTGACATAGGTGCAGTAGACTTAACCACTAGACCAGTGATTTTCAACCTGTGGGTTGAGTTGGGACCCCTGTGGGTGTTTCAAGACAATATTGGGTGGGGGAGGTGAGGAGTGGATGGTTTCAACTAAAAAAAGGTCACAAACCACTGCATTAGACTATCGGCAGCACAGTCCTTTTTTTTAAAGATCATCTGACTGATAACCTCAATTTAGCATAATTTGTAAGACTGTAAAAGGGTAATTACTTACAGACAGTCACTCAGATGGCACAGCCCACAAACCAAAGTGTCTTTCTATTCTTCTCCATCACTGCGACCTTGACATCTGCACTGCTGAAAGACACATTATCTTGTCATCATAAGCAGAAAACGATATCATTCCCAGTCCCAGTCTATTTTTTCCTGGCTGTCTTAATTTTGCAATCTGAATGCAGTGCAACATTAGCTCTCTGGAAAATGTTTATAGGTTAAAAAGCCTATGTTTTATCAAATATTTCATACGTTTATTAACATGTAAATGCTTTGTTGAAATGGTTTTGCAGATTTCTTTCATCGACTAATGATACATCTATTAGTCAGTTAAAAATTAAACTTTGCAAAACTCTAAATCAAAGGTATTAAGCTAAACAAGACAACTGACAAAGTCTAATTACTGTCATAGGCATGTTGAGACATCTTCTTAATCTTGACACTCCACTCTAGGTTAATGGCCAGCATAAAGTTGAAAAGTCTTGATTTGAAAATGTAAGAGTTAATGAAATAAAATACAGAGCAACTAACAATTTGCATCTCATTATTATTGTATAGATTCAGTTGTCATGATGTAGCACTTAACAAAAGGGATTTGTAGCTAAATATATATTGCTTGATAAGATAAGAGAAGTCTTTACGGATCTCACAATAAAGTGAGATAAAAAAAAAAAGAATAAACAAACTTAAGTCAAGTTGTGGCGTGATACAAATTGTACTACACAGAGTCAAGACATAAATGTTTATCCTTTAGGTACCCAACTGGAGTTGCTTTCTATAAGATAATAGAGTGGGGTAAGAATTAAGAGGGCACAGTTTAGGGCATTTAACTGCATAAAATTGCCTGGCCTTACGGCGTCGCCATAGCTAGCTAAGCTCGCTTTATCAAAAGTTAGCTAAAAGCTAGGCTAGGTCTCTCGAATAAACACACATACACAATAATGACATGGTAATGACATACAGAAACATACCTTTTTGATAAGCTCCGCTTTGCCAAGTATGGTGTACATCACTCCGAGAAGACCCGATTTAAAGAATTTATGAGCTGATAAAGATGGTAAGAACAGAACTGAGAGAAACTCGTCGCGTTAGGTTTAACTCGGTTTGTTAGCAGCCATAGCTAGCAAGAAACTTCCCCTATTTTTAATACTCAGCTGTCAGTGGGAAGAAATGGGGGGGGAAACGAAAGCCAGTGTACAGCAATCCACATGTAATTATCTTCTCGCATCAAACTGAAAAAGAAGACCACTTCGGATAGAAGCAGCCGATTTCTTTGTGCTTCCCCTTTTAGTCATTGAATGTAGCTACATTTTGGGCATTTTCCTGCATCACTTCCTCCCTTCTCCTCCTCCTACTGGTAGCCCAGGCCAAGCTGATCTTCCTTTCTATGGCACTAATGATAATCATGATCTTTATTCTATTCCACAATTTCACCTTTAAACATGACTGTTTTTACGAGTTAAGTACTATCATTATATTTTATAGAAGATTACTAACAGTTATGGTTAATGTTGATGAAGTGTCATTAGAATGATACATGAGGAAATAAAGTAATAGATAGACCTGAGCACCATCACATCACAAGCAAATCAAACTGCAACTCTATTAATGATTCGCAATGTTTCGGTTCGGGTTAAGTTCTTTTATTACTGCTTTTTTATTGTTGTTTTTTTGCGACCTTAGGCGAGAGAGACGTCATAAGCATGCGACAAATATTTGGATTGTAGTGAGTCAAGGCAGCAAAGGCTACACTGATGTATCGCCCACATTAGACCCAGGCAAGGTTAGGCTTTGGGAAGCAGCCTTCCTGTAAGGAACAGTAGGTAAAATACATTTTGTAATTTCTGTAAAAATAACAAACACCCTGAAGTCAGCTCTTTCACCTTTCGGCGACATTCGCCGTTTTGATCTCGAAAAATGTCATCCACGTGAATCGTGCAGATCTGTAATAAAAAATATTTAGAAGGGGTAGGGAGTATGTGTTGTAAACGGCGCTCGTAAACGATGACTGTAATTTCAGCACCACAACAGACCTGCTCCAGCCCTAGGGCTGTGAGCGAGAGGGCGCTGCGTGGCTGCGCTCGAGGCTTCAACACTGCCATAGACATATTATTATTATCCCAGCCTACCTCCGTAACTCTGAGTGAGATTAAAAGTTTAGCTCACTCTGTTTTGATGTTGTTCAGCACTGTGGTGCGCTAACGCAAAATATCTTTCTCCTTGAGTTTATAATGTAGTTAAGCTAACGCGACCTACAGGATCTGACTCACTATGTTGTTGTTTTTTTATCACGATCGTGTAGCTGTGTGTTGAACAGCGTTATTAAAATAAAACATGCAGTTCTATAGTCTCTGTTGTTAGTAGGTTAAAGGCCATCTCCCCCGGTGTAGCTTCACAACAATCGTATTAAAAGTAACAACTATACCTATCTCTGCTCTACCGTGATATGGAGCCTGTGATGCTCAGAAACATCATTAGTGATAAAGGTTGTGATGTTGAGTGAGTGACATTGTGTGAGCTAAAGCTTCAAATGTTTTGTTTCAAAAGTAAAACTACAAAATGTTCCTTTTAAAATGGTTAATTAGGACAATTTACCTTCTGAATTGCACTAGAATCATTTCTTAGGGGGCCCCATTGTAAAATCTGTCAGACACCCACTTCTGGAGAAGCAC
Source organism: Neogobius melanostomus (assembly GCA_007210695.1). Lineage (NCBI taxonomy): Eukaryota > Metazoa > Chordata > Actinopteri > Gobiiformes > Gobiidae > Neogobius > Neogobius melanostomus. Next base: position 306,060 of record VHKM01000156.1, read on the forward strand.
ATTATAGAATCTGATTCATAATGATACATCAGACTGCAATGTGTGTGACAGTGTTATCATTTCCCAGCGATTTACCAGTTCTTTTTTAAGATAGAGTTTAAAACTACCTACAACGTTTTATCTCAGTATAAAATTTGCTCAAGACATCCGTTTTCAATGAATACATCTGTTAAAAATAATGTATCAAATGTTATTCAACAATATATTTCATACTTACATCATGTAAAGGATGTACATTATCCCCAGCTAAGTGACATGTCAATAAAACATTGTTGTCCATTTCAGATTCAGTGCCAAATGACAACCTCCACTCGAAAGTCTGTATTGTCACTGTATATGCGAGTATTTCGTATTGCCAGAACATGGCAAGCACAAAGTGGTGTTTCAAGTGACACAGACACTGAGAAAAAGTACATCGTCCAAGAAGCCCGCACATTGTTTCGACAAAACCAACAGGTGTGACGATTTTACATCAAGCGATTAATATTAGTTTTATTTTACACGTTTTTTCTTCTTGTAGCTGGCTGACCCTGTATTGATAAAGAGGTGCATAGAAGAATGCGAAGCAAGAATAGGAATAGGTAAGACCATTGCATGAATGATATATGTTTTATGTATTTCTTTTGAAAATTTTCACAGGCTTTTAATGTTTTTAATCAACACATGTTTCAAGACAACAATTATACTTAAACATACAGAAAACAATTAAAAAACTAACTGCAGTTTTGATTTTGCACAGGAATCCATTATAGAAACCCCTACCCACGAGCTGTACGTACCAATACTTTATCCAACATGTAGACTATTATTATTGGTGAGCATTTGGTTTTTACCTGACAGTGCTATTTCCTTTTGCCCAGACCTACCTGCCTCCTTTAGGTCTGGCAACCCAGAAAGGCAGAAAACTGCAAGCCCAACAGCGCCTAAGAAAGCAGGCCAAGCCAGTTTACTTAGAGTCACATGATGAGACCTGATGCTCAAGATCCTCTTCCACCACTACCAGCGTTTGGGTTACCACACAAGGAAACTACAGTATAATGACAAACTGAGCTCTTCTGTGTCAAGTATATAGGAATAGATCAGTTTTTGCATTTGTCTACTGTATATATTTTTGCCAATAACTGATGTTGTAAGTGAATAAGTATTAGGCAAATTGACAATTTCTCTCCAAAGATGCTTTTGACATAGCCCAAAAAAAGAAGTGCCACTTCTGCTAATCAATGGGCCTGAAATCTGACGTGGAGGGACCATTATTTCACCATAGCGATGAACATGATCAGGTGCTCCCTGCAATTTGCCATTGTGAGAATGCTCAATCCCGTGAAATCTCAGGAAATAAGCAGAGATGACCTTGATTAGTACCAGATATGGCAGACCGTAAGGGAATATCAGGTAGCGTGGGGGAAAGGTATGTGAGATGTGTGCTTGGAGGTGGTCCGAGGGTCATTTGGGGCTAAAGCGTGCATCTGCGCTTCTGTCTGTCTAAAACAGGGCAACTGTGGCTTCATAGCTTAGTGAATAATGCACAAAACTTTGACTGTGTAAAAGCGCTCTAAAAGACATTATTATTATTATTATTATTATTATTTTATTGTGGAAATGTACGAAAAGACCTGGAACTTGTAGTAGGTGCAATCATTTTGCAGAAATGTAATGCGCTCAACTGCCTTAGCCTTAATGTTTGACACCATTAAAAAAGTTAAAAGTATAAATATTGAAGTTTGTTTAAATTTTGCCGAACAACCTTATGTCAAGACTGAAATACTGGGAGATATAGTGTGGTCAGAAGAGAGTGAAAATGGAGTTAATCTAATCGTCTTTACAGTAGCTACAGAAACTGACCACAGGCACTGATTTGAACAAATCAGCTTTGATATCCTCAGAAGGGTCTTTTATTCCAGTTTTCTGATCATTGCAACTTAAGAAGTGTATGGATGTATTTGTATAGATTCACTATACAAAGTCTTTTTAACAAAAAGAACAAGTGAATCTGAAAATAAGTACAAAAGATACAAAACAAACTTACTAACATAAGAAACTGCAAAAAAAATTATTATAGTGCACTACTTGAAAAAAATAAGACAAACACTAAAGCTCTCTGGTGTACTATAAATGATGTACTTCGAAGGACTCCAAAAGGAAATGTACTACCACAGAGCTTTATGTCAAATGGTCAGAAAATTGAAAAGTCAAATGAAATTGTGAGTGAGTTCAATAAGTACTTCATAAGCATAGGACCCCAATTTTCCTCCTCAATAACTCCCCCATGCACAAATTATAATTATGACTGTGTCCAGGAAACCCAAATACAATGTTTCTACGCCAACAACAGGACAAGAAATAACTGATATAGTTAGAAATTTCATAAATAAGAAATCCTTCAACTTGGATGAGGTTGATATGAGTATTGTTAAACAGGTCATCGATCACATTGTCACACCACTATCCCATATTTTCAATTTGTCTTTCAAAACTGGTACATTTTTCCAGATTCAATGAAAATGGCTAAAGTTATTCCCATCTATAAAAATGGTGACAAAACTCAATTGGCTAATTACAGACCTATCTCATACTACCTCAATTCTCAAAAATATTAGAAAAGCTCTATATAACTCGACTAGACGCATTTATAGATAAATACAATATTTTAAATGACAGTCAATATGGCTTTCGTAAAAGCAGATCTCCTGCTCTCGCGTTAATGGAACTCATAGAGGAAATCACAAATAATATCGACAAGGAAAAGTATTCAATAGGTATTTCATCGATCGACACTATGGATCACAATATACTCCTGAACAAACTACAAAAATATGGGATAAGAGGTATTGCATTCAATTGGATTGAATCCTATTTAACAAACCGTAAACAGTATGTTCAAATGGGGCAATACAGATCCATGTGTGATGTGTGGTGTCCCCCAGGGATCGGTGCTGGGACCTAAACTCTTTTTATTATATATCAATGATTTGTACTTGGTTTCCAAGAAGCTTAAACTGGTCCTTTTTGCAGATGATACAACAATCATACTCTCAGGTACAGACTTACACCAAATGGTGATCGGGATTACAGAATAAATGGATAAATTGAAAGATTGGTTCTGCATAAACAAATTGTCTCTAAACATTACGAAAACCAAAGCAATGTTCTTTGGAAATCCTGTAATGAATGTACAATTACCAGTTAAAGTTGGCAACAAAACTATTGAAAGAGTCTATGAACATACATTTCTTGGTGTAACACTCGATCATAAAATCAGCTGGAAACCCCACATAATAAAAATTAAAACTAAAGTTGCAAAGATTTCAGACTTAATGAATAAATTTAAATATATCATTGATAACAAAGCTCTATATACTATATACTGTTCACTTATCCTTCCCCATTTAACATATTGTGTAGAGATCTGGGGAAATGCGTATAAAAGTAATCTTGACCCATTGTTTAAAGTTCAGAAAAAGGCAACAAGAATAATTCATTTAGCTGGATACCGTGAACACACAAATCCATTATTTTTTAAATCAAAACAATGAAATTTGAGGACCTTACTGAATTTAAGATGGCTCAAATCATGTTTAAAGCCTCACAAAAGTCGCTTCCTGAAAGTATACAAAATATGTTCTGCAAACGAGAAGTCAAATACAACTTGAGAGATAAGATGAGCTTCGATAAACAGTACTCCAGAACAACCATGAAAAGCATGTGTCCCACGAGACGTGGTGTTGAAATATGGAATAATTTAGATCAAAACATCAAACTTTGCAATAACCTGGTACATTTTAAAAAAGTTTACAAAGAGTTTATATTTCTTAGATATGAGTTGTAGCACATTCTTTTGTTGTTTCTTTATTTTGCTGCTGTTTTTTTATTGTTCTTCATTATTTGTTGTTACTTTGCCATGTTCCTTTGTTTATGATTTGCTACCCTGTAAATATTAATGTAAATGCTATTGTTTTAATTTTTGGGGTGGGCGCTTAGAAACCTTTGGCTTCGGCCCACTCCAATAAATAAAATAAAATAAAGAATTGCGAAAGTTTCTTTAAAGTAAGGGAACACATTTTCAACTCAAATTAACCTTGTCCATAATAATAATCGGTTTATATAGCGCTTTTATGGACACTCAAAGAAACTTTACATTGCACTATTCATTCACTCCATACCTGGTGGTAAGCTACTATTGTAGCCACAGCTGCCCTGGGGTAGACTGACGGAAGCGAGGCAACCAGTCCACCACAAACCATTCACTCACTACATTCACTAGGCTTCCTGGTGTTCCCAAACGGTCTCCCATCCAAATACCGACCAGGCCCTTCCCTGCTTAGCTTCCAAGGTCTGACGGGATTGGCTTTGAAACTTTGAAACACACCTGCATACACAAATGAGGAAGGAATATAGCGTTTGGCTACAATGTGGCAGCTAACATGCTAAATAGCTCTTTTATTTTTTGAAATAAGTATATCAAGTCTGATATTAATAATTAAAAGTGTAAAGTCAAGCTGCTCTGAGGTGAATAAGGTAAGATACCAAATCGTCACAAGAATGCCTCCAGATGGCGCCAGTGGTCCATTTTATTTGAACCCATGTTCATTTCTCAGACCAGCACATAATTAAGAGGCTGTTGAGCTGAATGTGAAAGGAAAGGTTCTTTACGTTGATGCAAGGTTGTTTATCTTGTAAAAAAAAAAAGACATGACTTTTACAGTGCAAGCTTTCCTCATTTAGCTTTAACACCCGTAGCTAATTAAGGCATTATCAGCTCATTGTGGCACATTATTATTGGTTTCACCTTGACAAAACTCTTTTGGTCTCAAACCCCTTCTCTTAAGCCTCCTTACAACAACAGCTCTGTGAATTATATTGTTAGTACAGTGGCCACTAGAGGCCACACTCCATTTTCTGCATTGATCTGTGCTGCGCTGTCTCAACTTGTAAAAGATGAACACTTGGCTGCTCTCTTGTCTTGGCCTGTGATAAATGACCATCCTGGCTGTTACTGAACATTGATGGCAAAGTAGTAGATTTGCTGGTGACATTCTTTAAGTATTCTCTTGGAGCATCCCATTTAAGATCATGTTTATTTTATTATGGCTCCAAAAAGCCTGACTTCACAACTTGACAAAGTGTTCATTCATGGAACATTCCATTCCTTGGGTATTTTCCGATGACAAAAGTCATTTAACAAAAGTTATAAATAACAAGTTTGTGTCTCACTGAGAAGGTCACAGATGGATTTATTTCTCAACCCACAACACAACAGTGCATTTGAATAAAAGGTATGTTAATTATATCGAACTGTGCTAGCTGCTGCACTCCCTTGGGTAATAACAAAACTGTGCAAACAGTCGTTGCTGAGTTATATAATACGCCACAGAGGCTTAGTGGTTAGAACTCTTTCCTCACAGCATGAAGATCCTGAGTTCAACTCCTGAACTGTGCGGGGCCTTTCTTTGAGAGTTTGCATGTTGTCCCTGAGATGGAGTCCTCTGGTTTCCCCAATTTAAAAAAAACATGCACAATAAGGACGGCACGGTGGTGCAGCCGTTAGCACTTGTGCTTCACATCTAGAAGGTCCCGGGTTCGATCCCAGACCAGACAGGGCCTTTGTGTGAAGTTTGCATGTTCTCCCTGTGCCTGCATAGATTTCCCCAACCACTAAAAACATGTACAATAGGCCAGAATGAATGAGAGCTTGAGTGATGGTCAAAGATGGCGCTGATTGGCAGCCTCACTTCCGTCACTCCACGACCCAATGGAGTCTATACAACGAATACTACTAATACAGTAGTACCTTACCACCACTGATGGTGATTGGTAACAGAGGCTTGAAAAGTGCAATAGGCCAGTAATATCATAATCCTCCACTTTGTGCTTCTGACCAAGTCTAACTCAAGATCTGGGAATAGGTTCACAGGCACTGCGCACTGCGTCTGGCAAGGTGCCCCCATCCCTTTGTCATTGAATTGGTCAAATGCAGGAATCTCTTTTTTTTTATGGGGTAAATAAATTGTATTTTTATATTAATTATTATAAACATACTGTACACATAATGCAACAACAGCAAGGAAAGATTTCAGTTTAACACAGAATACTGTTTCATTTCCAACTCTAAATACTAAGGCATGTGGCCCACTTTGGCAGTGACGTCATGTGCAAAAGAACAGGGACTGTGGGGAGAAATGGTTCTTTTTTAAGTCTGATACAAATATAGACATTTGGAGGTTCACCTGAGAGCAGTGTCATTATGAACATGATAAATAATCTCGAAGCACACGAAGAACACACAGCGCCAGAACGAGCACAGTGATCCATCATACAGGCCCTATAAGCCCTTCACTCCGCGTGCATTATTTAGGGGCTTCAGAGAGACCCCGCGGGAAAAATGGTGCAAGAACCAGAATATGGGAAAGAAGCCAAAACTGAAAAGTGACATTCAAAGTTTTAAAAGTATTAAAAAGCTGTAGTAAGGTAATGAGGTGCTTGGGAATAGGGATAACCATGTGATCATCTTACCCGGTCAACTTGTCTTACTGCTACAACGGTTCAGGTCACATTGTCGGACATCCCACTTGAGCCATCATTAAATAAATAACAAGCCTCTTTCCACTTCGCCCTGTGGTCAAAACACAGCAGATAAGGAAAGTGAGAGTGTTACAGAATCTATCAGTTGGCAGAACTATGTGAATGATACAGTAAATACGCAAGGTTCACTACCGATATTCAACTTTTTGCCATATTTTGCATTAATGCTATACAGGTGAAACTCGGAAAATTAGAAGAATCGTGAAAAAGTTCATTTATTTCTGTAATACAACTTAAAATGTGATTTTTTTTTTTAATGATTTTAAACAAAGAAATATTGTCCCTCTGAAAACTATAATCAAGCCTAAGTAGTACTTGGTTGTGGCCCTTTTTACTTGAATTACTTGCCTTAAAGCTGGGGTACCTGATTTTTCCCACACAAACCTTGACATTTTTTATTTGGCCCAAACTGAAACTCGTTTCTGGTACTCACAATCCCTACTGCATGTCCGAATTGTTCAAGCAAATTGTTTATATGCACGTTTCACGCCCGTGTACAGCTTTGAGCAGTGGAAAAGTGGAAAAGGGATGACCACCCCTAAAAAAATACCACTCATTTAGAGTGGTACTTCTATCTTCTATCGCTCAATAAATAATTAGGTGAAGACATTTTAACAAGATCTGTTTTTTGCTGTGTTCATAACTCACTCTGAGGTGGTAAAACAGATTTACTTCTCAACAACAAAAAGTCAAGTACCCCAGCTTTAATGCGGTTGCATGGCATGGATGCTATCAGCCTGTGGCACTGCTGAGGTGTTATGGAAGACCAGGAAGCTTCAACCAGAGGAATATGACATCTGAAGCCCATGTCCAGGATCCGTCTGTGTGTGGTGGCTCTTGATGCATTGACTTCAGCCTCAGTCCACTCCTTGTGAAGGTCCCCCACACTTTTGAATGGCCTTTTCCTGACAATCCTCTCCAGACTGTGCTCATCCTGAGATGTTTCTGAGATGTTTTATTTGGGGGTTTTACAAGCTGTGAGCCATGTGAGTCCAACTCAAGTGTTGGGTCACAGGGTGAGGGTAACTTGAAGAAGTAATCAAATATGTAGCTGGCCTCATTTGCACGATCATACAGTATGTAAACAAACGTAGTATCTACAGTACTATATGCGACTGACGCTGGATCTTTTGGCACATCAGTGAAAGCCTAGACAGCTCTGTAATGTAAAAGTGACGGTGACAGTCACAATTTATAAATTTATAAATCTAAAAAAATTAGAAAATTGTGAAAAGGGACTATATTGTAGCTCAAAGTGTCACATTTTCATCAGCTGATTAATCCAAAACACCTACAAAGGGTCCCTGAGAGTTTAAGTGGTCTCTCAGTGGTTTAGTAGAATTCACCATCATGGGAAAGACTGCTGACCTGACAGTTGTGCAGAAAACCATCATTGACACCCTCCATAAGGAGGGAAAGGTGCAAAACTATAGCTAAGGAAGTTAGATGTTCTCACAGTGCTGTATCAAAGCACATTAATAGAGTGGAAGGAAAAAATGTGGAGGAAAGAGGTGCACAAGCCGCAGGGATGAGTGCAGTCTGGAGAGGATTGTCAGGAAAAGGCCATTCAAAAGTGTGGGGGAGCTTCACAAGGAGTGGACTGAGTCTGGAGTCAGTGCATCAAGAGCCACCACACACAGACGGATCCTGGACATGGGCTTCAAATGTCACCCTGGTCTTCCATAACACCTCAGCAGTGCAGGCTGATAGCATCCATGCCACGCAACTGCATTAAGGCAGTAATTAAGTAAAGTACTTATAATCATCACTTATGCATGATTATAACTTATAAGTACTTAATCATGCATAAGTACTTATACTTATGCATGATTATAGTTTTCAGAGGACCGACATTTCTCTGTTTACATTTTTTTTATTGATTTCATGTAATAATCTAATTTTATGAAATTTTTATTTTGGGGTTTTTACAGGCTGTAAGCAAACATTTTCAAAATTAAAACAAATAAAGGCTTGACTGCTGACATATGTCACTTTGCATGCCAAAGTCTATATCATATATTAGTTTCACATTTTAAGATGTATTACAGAAATAAATGAACTTTCTCACGATATTCTAATTTTCAGAGTTTCACCTGTATTATTACTTATTTTGAATTTATCGTACATGTTGCCCAGCACCTACAAATCTTAAGAGGTTTGTAGTATGTTCATGCACCAAAATGATAGATATAAAAAAATATATAAAAAATTAAATCTAGTGAAGGTGTATGAATTTTATTAACACAGGGGTCTTCCAGAGGACGGTGGTATAAGCTGTAAACATTGATTTGATCTAAAATGTTTTATTCAGACACTTTACTGTCCAATCAAACAAAAGTGGACTTGACTAAGCTTTGGAAAACAACCCATATATTAGTGTCATTTCCAGCTCTCAAGCACATCTGTGCTTTTGTCAGGACTATATTTAAATATTATTTTTAGGGCCACTCACAAGTGACTGAGGTGTGTGTGGGTTTAGTAGAGAAGCACAAGTGTCTCTCTGAATGGATATGTCCATGTAAGAGAAGGACAACTGTGTGGCAATGCTCTGTTGAGTTCTGTCTTCTGGGACACTGCACTGGGAGCATCTCTGTGTCAAGGCGAGGTCAAGTGCAAAGTAAAATATGCATAAAAAGGAATGACCAATGTCTTATCTCACTGTACACGTTGACGTAATGTTGATGCACTTGCAGTGATAGCTGTTGCTAGTGTCTGGAGCTTTGTCAGTTACCAAGGAATGAATGGTAAATTACAAGATCAATTTAAAGTTCTAACTTTCATATTATCACCTATTTAAATGTCATTATTTTTCAAAACAAATTTTTATGGTGGGTCCAGCATCACCAAAGCTGTTAGTTCCTCCATTTCTGATGCTGTCATTGACTACCATATCTTTGTACATAAACCCTTAAAGTCGATTTCTTCTTCAAATTACAATGGCCTGAGCCAAAGGGCACGGTAGTACAGTGGTTAGCGCTCGTGCTTCACAGCTAGAAGGTCCCGGGTTCGATTCCCACCAAGGCCGGGGCCTTTCTGTGTGGAGTTTGCATGTTCTCCCCGTGTCTGCGTAGGTTTCCTCTGGGTACTCCGGTTTCCCCTACCACTAAAAACATGTACAATAGGCCAGGATGTTTGAGAGTGCGCATGGGGGACGACGGCTGGAATTTAGCCCAAGGCTACAATCCGGTGTGGCTTGTTCATTAACTTGCACTGTCCCTACCAAATAAACCAATAAACCTAAACCCAAAGCAGTGTAGGTGTTTACCGTTGACTGAACGTGGTTAGGTCCAACTCAAGTGTTGGGTCACAGGGTGAGGGTAACTTGAAGAAGAAGTAATCAAATATGTAGCTGGCCTCATTTGCACGATCATAGTACAGTATGTAAACAAATGTAGTATCTACTATATGCGACTGACGCTGGATCTTTTGGCACATCAGTGAAAGCCTAGACAGCTCTGTAATGTAAAAGTGACGGTGACAGTCACAGAAAAGACTTCATTATCAGATTGATTTCCGGTTGTATTGTCAGCACCATAGGTCAGAGCGTGAAAACACTGCAAACATGCAAATAATACAATTCAAAATAATGGAGCAAAATAATATTTAAATAATGTTTATAATATCTTATATATGATACTTGTGTTAAGCCTGTACAAAACAGGGTTTGCGTTACATATTAATACAGGTCCATCCCCTTTTTGTAGTCTATTTCTCTATAGGGAAAATCCTGTTGTAATGATCCATAATAATTTATCTGTACAATAAGCACAACAGAACAAGTAACCTTTCTCCGATACGTTCAATCAATGTTAACAGATGTATCACTGACTTGATTGTGCTGGCTGCATGCAGGTAGATGGAAAACTCATTAAAGAAGCAGATGAATAATAGAGGAAGGCTTGTTGGTGCTGGACATGCTTGGATTACATCTTCACTGAAGGTCTTGGGGGTTCGAGGTGGCCTGGGGTGGTGGGGCGGTTTGGACAAGTAGGAGGACATTGAGGAGGCAACACAGTGAAAGTGAGGAGACAATGAACTCATCAGGACAAAATGGAAAAGTGTATCGTGCCAGACTGAAAGGTGCAAGGATTGGAGGCACACAATTGCAGTCGATGACAAATACAGGCCCCCAAAGTTCTCAAAAAAAAATATTGCATGATTGTAGAGGTCTAACAGGGTAAAGATGTTTAACACATATAATGAACACCGATTATTCTGTGTTTGTATATTACCTATTTTCTAATTGCAACCTTTTTAATTAGCGATTTTGAATGGATTGCGATAAATGTGCAGCCCTGATCCACATGTTGAAGCCGTGCAGCAAAAGTGACAACTGAAGCGAACTAGTAGTGGCTCCATTTGGGTGTTGAGTTTCAAGAGGCAAGTGTTGCCTGCCCAGCGTCGTAACCAGATCTGTAGAACTACAGCAAATAAAGATTGCTATCAGGATATTTACAACAAATCAATACACAGACTGTTAGACAGTAGACACACGTATCAAATCTAAACACACGTATCAAATCTAAACCCATAGATAATGCAAGGCGTGGGGGTGTGTGTATTTCAAGCCAAGCTTCCTACACGAAAGTGTCACTGAGCTTTGTGAAAAGTGAAAATTAAAATCACAGGTCTCGAAGTGCGAATGCCGCCACATCCTTTACATATGCCTTGTTACGAGGAGGAGCAAAGTGGAGACAAGCTATTTTTGGAATGGATCTAAATAAGCTGCTGGAACCTCATCAGCCGTGTAGCGCAACTGAATTAGTGGGCAATAATAATAATAATCTGAATTTGAAAATGTAGGTCTAAGTGTGGAGGTAGTGTTTAATAGTCATGCTTCTGAAGAAAAGAAAACACAAACCTTTTTCATCTGTGTATTTTACTTCTTTTTTTTTCAATTATAGAGCAAATTAATAGAGGTTTTACTTCTTTCTAGTGTTCACAAAGGAATAGTGAAGCTGTTCCCTGCCTATGAAAAGGTCCATTTAAAATTGTATGCAGAAAAGCAGCTGTGCGGCAGGTAACTCGGTGTGTGGACCTAGGCACTCAGCTGATGATTCACACAGAGAGATGGCGTGCAGTTCGCCACAAAGAGAGCGGGGACATAATGACACATTGAATATCGCAAGCAGTTCACAACACAATGATCAGATTCACGTTAACTTATGAGAGTTGCTAAACAGATTGAAAAGAGCTTACTTAATGTAATGGCAAAGCAGACAGACTCTTGTATATTTCATAAACATGATGTATTTGTGTCTCTAGATATGAAGTAAACACGTTCAAATCAAATATTTTCTTAACTAAAATCAATTGCTGATTTATTCAATAACATGAAACTTGTTATATGTTTTTTTTTAATGTTTTATTACCGTGGTTCAAGGTTGTCTTCAAAGCCTGATGTGAGTCTAAGTGTGTCCAGTAGAACAGGTCAATAAGAGTCCAGGCTGACCCATAAACTAAAAATAGAAGTAAACACAGTTAATTAGTAAAGCAATGTGATTAGTTTACTTCATCAGAGAAAGTGATGGCCTCTGCAGTCGACTAATCTTGTTAAGTAGTTTTAATGCATCCTTTAAAATTGAAGACAGAAGTGTGACTTTTATTATACTCATTATATATTTTAAGATAACATGAGAACAAAGCATACAGCATGGGCATTTGATGAAAGGTTTCAGGTTGAAAACAAGAGTGATGTTTTTTCACGACATTCAGAAACCAACAGTCACCACCAGTCATGTATTTTTATTGCTTGATGATTACATGTGTGCCTGAAGCAGCGTTTAGCTGTTGGCTGAGGTAAGTAGGATCCATAAAAAGACAAGAGGCGACAAGGAAGCAGATGGCAAATGTGGGCAATCTGCAAACACGCAGCAAGAGAAGAACAGTTCACCTGTCTTCCATTTTTAGACTTAGAATCAAATTTTGTCAGGGGAAACTAACTAATATTCAGTGGGAGGAAGAAGTATGTGAACCCTTTGGAATTTCTCACATTTCGGCCTAAATTGGTCATAAAATGAGTAAACAGTGCCTGCTTAAACTAATACCACCCAAACAATTACATGTTGTCATATTTTATTCACAGGAGAAATTCCAAAGGGTTCACATACTTTTTCCTCCCACTGTATTATTATTATTGCACTATTATTGGACTGTGAGTTGTTTCACTGGAGAGTTGTTTCTTTGATAAACACATGACTGAAGAAAAGGAATGGTGGAAAAGCACTTTATAAAACACAAAACAACACAGTTTAATTTTCTCATAACGTGTATGTCCCTGGACGTATAGGGTTATAAAACATGCATGTGTGCTGTTCTTTTTAAACTTTTGAACACCCTTTCCTTGCGGGAGGTCACCGGATGTCTGAGACACATTGCAAATCCATAACATTTTACACTAAAACATTTGGAGACAATTAGGGATACAAATAGTAAGATTTGTTTTACTTTGTTCACATCAAATATACAGTAACTTGACACATACACATAAAAAGTGGAGCCAATATAATGATTGTCATAAAAGTGAAAATGTGAAGGACCATTAGAGTTTGGTCTGTGGTGTGTGTGTGTGTGTGTGTGCGTGTGTGTGCATATGTGTGTCCCTCCACAGATCATCTTAACACAGCTCCAATTACACACAAGCTGATGATACAGTCTCTTCAGAAAAAGCTGAGCTGAGATACTGTATACCCGTTTGTTAAGAAGCCATATCATGCCATAATGCAGTGTATTTTTCTGGAGGTAAAGGGACAGAACTTTAAAATAAGTCACAGTGCCTTGGATTTTTTGTTGTTGATCGGATTATTGTCCGATTTCACCCACTAAATGGATGATTATTTTACACATGATATTAAACATATATGATTTACCTACACTGCCATTCAAAAGCGTGGGGTCTATTAAAATGTCCTTATTTTTAAAAGAAAACAACTTTTTTCAATGAGGATAACAGTAAAATAATCAGAAATACAGTCCAGGCATTGTTGATGTGGTTAATGACTATTCTAGCAGGAATCTGGTGATTTTTAATGGAATACTGCTGTACAGAGGCACATATCCAGCAACTACTGTATCGCGTCAGTGTCTAATGTGACATTGTGTTAGCTAATCGTGTTAAAGGCTAATAGAGTGATTAGAAAACCTTTGTGCAATTAGAGGTACAGTTTGAGAAGCTATAAAACTGGCCTTCCTTTAGGCTAATTGAGCATCTGGAAGCAGCAGCATTTGTGATTTCAATTATACTCTCAAAATGGCCAGAAAAGGGGAACTTTCTTCTGAAACTCTTGGTCTGAGATTTCAAGGCTATTCCATAAGAGATTTCATGGAAAAAATAAATTAAATCAAATCTGGGTGCCTCAAACCTTTTGAACGATACTGTAAATCAAAGTCTAAGTCAGGGTTAGTTCTTGGTTTTGAAACAATAAGCCATTATTTCCAATTCTTGCTCTTAATCTTTCTTTGTGTCATAAATCACATCTAGTGTTTCTAATCGATAACCTAAAGCTCCATCTATTGCCACTCTTTTAAACACAACTGAAGTAAAGAGAAATCTGCGACAGTGGTGTTAAAGTTAACAAACTGCTCACAGAGAGAGGCCTCGGGAGAGCATAACACTGTGTAACCGGAGGCGAGTGTAAATGGTGCTATCTCCTCAGTTTGTACTAGTCGACAAAAATCTTGCACTTAGCCTTCTTCAATCCACCTGCTGTACACACACAGACACACACAGACACACAAATGTGTGGCCCGGGTAATTCCTCAGACTTCACACCTGTTAACCAGCAGTGTCCCGTTCTCAGAAATAGAAGGAAATACTCAGTGGAGAGAGCAGAGTGAGTGGTACATTGGGATAGTTGACATATTTGGGGAGAAATAACAAAATAAATAAATGTTACAATATGGGCCAAAGATTAAAAATGGTTTTGGTTGAGCAACATGTTTCTTCACTTAAGCCAAATTCTGTAAGAACATATTATTCATTTTTTCATGTTACAAATTTTCATCTGTGATTGTACATTAAATCAATAACATCAGCAACTTAGAACCATTTATAAAACATTGCCAAGACAAAAATATAATGTCTAAACCAGACTTAGAGAAACTAATCCATGCGTCTCCAGCAGGTCAGACTACTCTAAGGACTGCTCACTGGCCTTTCTAAATGAGTACATCCAGGACGCTGCTGCTTGAGTCCTGACTAGAATCAGAAAATACGACCATATTAGTCCAGTCCTCTGGTCTCTACACTGGCTTCCTGTCGCTCCGAGAATAGACTTTAAAACAGCTCTGCTTGTTTACTAGTCTTTTCAGGGTTTAGCACCAAAGTACATCTCTGATATATGAACCATCTCGGGCCCTGAGAACTTCAGGGAGGGGTCTCCTGCTGGTTCCCAGAGTCAAGACTAAACACAGTGAGGCTGTGTTTCAGTTTTATGCAGCAACAGACTTCCAGACGATGTGGAACAGCGTTCAAATTCAGGCTAAAAACAGTTCTTTTGACCTGTGCATTTGACAACTTGAAGTAATTTATCTGTACTCTTCACTTTTAACTTAATGAATTTAAGATTATATTGATGTTTTATGGATTGGACAATTAGTGCTTTGCATGTTGATCCATACTATTTTTTAAGTCTTTTTGTGATTTTGATTTGTCCTCTTTCAACTATTTCTTCGCATTTGAGCAAGTGGCCATGCTTGTTTTGATACAAGACAGATTGTGCGATTCTCTGATTGATAATCTGCCTATTCAATTATACCTGGCTCACATGTTTGAGGTGATTTAACACACTCTTTCTACAAAGCACCCTCAATACTTGATTGTGAACAGAAACACAATAAGATAGAGCCAAAATGGGAGGACAGCTGTAACAATGTCATTCATTGACATAAGTGACTGAATAATGGTTTCTACCTTGTGAATGGGCGCACTACGGTCTGGCTGCGGGATCACTCCACTCTAAGTGAGGAGCTCTGCCTTAAAGGAATAGGCCACCGTTTTTTCATACTTAGCTTAGACGAGTTGATGCATACTTGTCTGGTCGTGCGCTCAGTCACGCAAATGTTGTTAGCATTTAGCCTCTCCCAGCAAAGGGATAGCTTCAAACTGGGTAAAGTTAGAAACTACCAAGCTGTTCCACATTTTCCCTATTTAAATACAGTTTTGTGTGACTCTACTTGGATCGTGTAACTTTTCACGTAACTGTATTTAAATAGGGAAAATGTGGAACAGTTTGGTAGTTTCTAACTTTACCCAGTTTGAAGCTATCCCTTTGCTGGGAGAGGCTAAATGCTAACAACATTTGCGGGACTGAGTGCACGACCTGACAGGTATGCATCAACCTGTCTTTTAAGTAACATTCAGTTACTTAAAATAATAGCCAAAAGAGTTCCAAAAGCGTGCCATGTGGGGTCTGGCGGGGGGTGCGCTGGTGTAACTGTACACTGGGGAATGAAGTATTGAGAGGTGCTGACGTGGAGAGAGACGGTGCCAACATTGGTCTGCCATGCCACTGCAACCACTGTCTCAACAGCCAATTACAGAAATTAGACGATTCTTTCCAGTCGATTAAAGATTAAACCCTCAATTTACTCATGGCCTAGCCGGTTTATGCTGGACACAGACAGCAATGGAAAGTGTGATGTTTAGAAAGCAATACGTTTTTAATAATGGATACAGACAGCTGGTTAGAGATACATGAAGTTTAACTGAAGCCTAATTTGAGCTTCTTACTTAGCCAAAGTCACCTGCTTTTACACTTTGAAGCCATGGTTTGGGACACTTCATGTTGGGGCACAGAGGTTGAAGTACATTTCTATTAACAAAGCCACTAGGGCTCTTGTATGTGCATGGATGAGCCGAAAATAAGCCAGTCCTCCAAATGGAGAGCATGAGGCACTGCCACTCGGGACCGCCCTGTCCTTTCACTGTTATTGCCTTTGATGCAACACGCTGAATAATCCTACAGTTGTTAGGGCACTTCTATCGTCCTGACTAAAGTCCTCCGCCATCTAGTAACCGCTCAGATTCACAATGAGACAACAGATAAAGCAAAATGATGTAACTTATACTTTCCAAATCTAAAAACCTTTTACACACAATCAATATTTTTGATTGTAACTTCAATTTGCAAGATTTTTGAATGTATAAGGAGTCCCCAACTTGGAGCTTGGGAGATTCTAGCGAGCTCTCCATCTCTTTCCAAGAGCTCCCGAAGAACTTTTCTACATTTTGACAAAACCTTGATCAGTCCTATTTTATTGCTGTCTTGACAAAACAACTTGTATGTATCAAGTATATCTTCAAAAACACAAGCAGCTCTCTTTTATTTAATTAAATGAAAATGGCTCAATCGAGAAAAAAGGCTGAGACTAAAGCCCATCCAAGAGCTGAAGGAAGTAGTACATCGTAGTAAACATTTATTATAATGAATGATATTTAAATCTCCTTAGTCCATTACTGTCTTCACACTTAATATTTGTACTATACTAGTGATAGGCAACCAAATTAACCCACTAACCATCAATAAACCAACCATCAATGAACCAACCATCAATGGACCATCCATCAATGGACCAACCATCAATGAAACAACCATCAATGGACCAACTATCAATGAACTAACCATCAATGGACCAACCATCAATGAAACAACCATCAATGGACCAACCATCAATGAAACAACCATCAATGGACCAACCATCAATGAAACAACCATCAATGGACCAACCATCAATGAAACAACCATCAATGGACCAACTATCAATGAAACAACCATCAATGGACCAACCATCAATGAAACAACCATCAATGAAACAACCATCAATGGACCAACTATCAATGAACTAACCATCAATGGACCAACCATCAATGAAACAACCATCAATGAAACAACCATCAATGGACCAACCATCAATGAAACAACCCTCAATAAAACAACCATCAATGAAACAACCATCAATGGACCAACCATCAATGAAACAACCATCAATAAAACAACCATCAATGAAACAACCATCAATGGACCAACTATCAATGAACTAACCATCAATGGACCAACCATCAATGAAACAACCATCAATGGACCAACCATCAATGAAACATCCCTCAATAAAACAACCATCAATGAAACAACCATCAATGGACCAACCATCAATGAAACAACCATCAATGGACCAACCATCAATGAAACAACCATCAATGGACCAACCATCAATGAAACAACCATCAATAAAACAACCATCAATGAAACAACCATCAATGAAACAACCATCAATGGACCATCCATCAATGGACCAACAATCAATGAAACAACCATCAATGAAACAACCATCAATGAAACAACCATCAATGAAACAACCATCAATGGACCAACCATCAATGAACCAACCATCAATGAACCAACCATCAATGAAACAACCATCAATGGACCAACCATCAATGGACCAACCACTGTTCGATGAAAAAGTAAAACAGAAATGTTAAAACCACACAGCACAACATAGAAAAATGCTAACTTTTACTTTGACACAATTGTTTTCTTGGTGAAAATGACAATATAAAACATGTGTCTTTAGTTGTGAGGCCACTTAACGTTGCTGGGAAGGGGACATCACCAGTTTGTTTTGATAGAGAGGCTGCTGTTTTGACTACATTATTTGTTTCTCCTTCAAAAGCTTTATGTCATCAACCCACTCTAAAAATCGCGTTGTCAGTGTCTAGCTGATCATAAGGAGCATGTTAGTATCGCCAGCGTATGTGTAATTACGGTTGAATTGTTCTTGTGACATAGGAACAGTATTGATTTAAAAGCGAAGATACAGGTGAATACATTGGGAGAGCTGAGATTGAGTTACAGGTGAGACAAAACCTCCGCAGGTGCTGTGGGTTTTTGGCTGGGCTGACACAGGTATTGTCGTCTTAATAAGCGTTTCCTTCCATCAGAGTGTAACAGAGACGGCCGCTCACTGTCACTTGGCACCTCTTCTTTCACGCTGCCATCGTGCTGACCCCATTGGTGACATGTGGACTCACTCGCCGCTGAAACTGCCATCTCCCCAGCGGGATAATATTATGAGTGTGCGGCTTTGGGCTTCAATAGAACAAGGTTAGCCACTTTTTTGTTTGTGTCCTTGCTTCTTATCCTGGTAGTTACATAATGATGCAAATTTGAAAGAGCCAATTATTCGCTGCACAAGTTCGTAAAGCCACAGCTTAATCCCATTATACTCACTTTAATTAAAAATATAATTTGCATATTTATATTTACTTAGTGTATTTATGTCTCCTCATTGAGCACTGCGGCGCTCCAATGAAGGGTGACTTTTAATAATTTTCACACAGCCTCTATTTCACACTTCTTGTCCGTACGCCCACAGTGAAAGCTGTTGCGGGACGGCGACTCAGAAAGCTCAAAGCAAAAGTAGATCTTAGGTCAGTGACACCAACTTCGAGGCACTCATTGACCAAAAGAGAGGATGATCTTCACACATGTTAACCGCTGTAAAAGACAATAAATAAAAAATGCTGAGTGTCCTCCCCTTAACCCGGCATCCCTTTAAATCCGGCCTCTCTGGGGGAACAATGGCACAAATGTTAGGCCCCTGCAGCCGGTGAGCTGGGGCCCATTGAGCAATCTTGCCGCTGGATCGGATGCAGTGAATTAGTGTAAAGCCGCAGTAGAAAATAAAGCTGACACAACCACACAGCTTCGGCCGCGCACTGAGCTCCTGCCATGCAACGCCAAACCCGACCAGAAAAAAAATCCAACGTCAGGAACAACTGACACTACAAATCTGAAGGCCAAACTTTCCAAAACTGTTCATGATTTTGATACTAGAATATTTTCATGAAATGCAAAATACAATTTAACAAAAATCGAGGCCATGTACATAAATATAGCACAAATATAGCATCTTATGAATGGCCTCTTGCTCTATTTCCAGAAAGCCCCTTAGCAAAAGACACAAGTGGCTTGACAGCATATGCCTGCACAAAGCCACCATATGCCCTTTTGGTTAATTAATACTTCCAATATTACACAGGCCTATTTTCTTTTCTTTTTTATAGCAGCACTGCAACAACATGCTTTTGAACATTTGTCCAATCTTTATTGGTGTGCTAACCAACAGATAATTCTTTTTTTAGACACAAAATGTTTACTTTGTTGCGCCCACAGTGAAGTTTTATAAAAAAGCTTTTAACTTCAGGGTGTCCCTGTGTTAAAACGAACAAACAAAAAACTTTCATTCCTATAAACAAAAATAGATTTTATTGGTTATAGCAGCAGTAATGGCAGAAATAAGTGGTAACTGGTGCGCATAAAAAAAAGAAGCAGCACTCATGGTAATGGTTCTAATAACGGTTGTAGTGGTAGTTGCAGTAAGTACTTTTTACTGTACTTCTGACACTTTCTACACAGAGGACAAAGTTTAAAAAAGCTCAACACTGATGGAGAGTGAGAGGGAAAGCATGGAGGGGCAATGCCCCAAAATATTGCAGTTTATGATGCCTTTGAGAAAAAGGGTCAGCTGCTGATAAATTTAGGGTAAAATTAGGGCTTCACTAGGCTCTGCTGCGCAGAATCGACAGATGGAGGATGAGTTCCCAGGGAGTCAGACCTGCTACAAATAGCCCCATGCACACTCTCTTCTGAACACACAGGCATGCTTACATGAAGAAAGCTCCAAACAAGAAGTTTGAACACAGATGCACATACTCCCACACAGTAACTATGAAAACAAGTGCATGCAGAGTTTGGTATTTTAGACAGAACACCTTCTAAACGAATGTGTTCACCAACTGAAGCATCTCTCTCACCAATACCGCCATCAACAGGACACGAGATTTGCTCATTCATATATTATGGTGAGTGGAACGTGGAAAACAGAGGATCTTAATAACATATTGTGGATACAGGACACAATTCTATTATTATTAATTAGTGACAAGTAATGTCTTAATTAGGAATGTCTCATAATGTTGGATGATAAGCTTATGGGCATATTTATTTATTTATGTCCTTTTTTTTCTCCTGAAAATACCAACCCTAAAGAGGGAAGCCAGACTCTGACATAATCAGTTCACACAGATTCAATTTGTGTCAGGAGTGACAGCATCTGTCATAAGAAACTCTCCAAGTCAGTCAAGTTAAGTGGGCAAAGCAACAAGGATTGCCACCTCCTAATTTGACGTCACGGTACGATGTCACCAAAACGATGAATTTAATATTATGAATCTGAAGAACATTGGAGACAAAGTAAATTTGAACATAATACAATGTTCAAATCTGATACCTTCAATTGGAATGATATGATACTGTATGTTTGCGGGGCATGGCTGGAGTTTTGAACACTAAAGGACGAGCCAGTCATCTGGGCTGGGGTCAGGGTCAGTGGAGGGAGCAGAGACGGAGCCAGGATACTAGATCCTGAGCCGATTAATTCCCTCACCCACAGAGTATCAGAGCAAAAGCCGACAGGAGCTTTTCTCGGCAGGCTGTCAAGGTGACGATACAGTGAACCATGGACACCCCCAGCCAAGCAGCACACAGCTCATTAGGTAATGAAGACCCAGGCTACAGGTTTCAGGCACAGGTAAAAGTATGTAAACGCATCGCCTTTAATGTAGGATTAAATAATTATATTATCCCAAGAACTTCAATTTAATTTGCAGTGATTTTGCAGCATGAAAGACTATGTATATACCTAGGATTGTTTGTTAAAGGTTTAATAATGTTGCAAAGATAACTCTGAAGAACAAAAAAACCCGGCAAACCTAGCAGGACAACACAGCTGGAAAAAACAAAAAAACAGCAAAGGACTACAAAAACCAGACGCCACCATATATGAAATGCAAATGCAGAAAACATATCATAGGGAAACAAGATAAATGAAAATCCTCATTAAGACCCGAATGTTTACAATGCTTTCAATTTATCCAGAATCCAGAAAGCCTCTCTTTGATTAAGTTTAAATAATACCTTCAATACACAGCAAAGAGTTGTTGGCATTATGTCATGATTAAAATGCCAATTATTCCAGTCCTAATTGTTAACTCTACTGGTATATCTACTGTATGCTCGGCCAGGCGATCCCTCAGACACCTTTTTGTGCGAACCACATAGAAAAACCGTCTGGACAAGGGCACAAGAGGCGATATACAGTATTACAAAAATAGCATTGCAATTAATGAAATCAGTTTGTTGAAAAACACATTATTATGTACATCCAACGGTTAACATTGTTACAGGGAGTACAATTCATTCATTTATAACTCTGAAGTACCCTGAGAATTTTCTTCAGGAAAGGGCAGCGCAATGAGGGAAAAATAATAACGTGACATAGGGCACTGTAAAATGGATGAATGACGTGTGTGCGTGAATGAATGGTGGTGGTCAGAGGGACCATTGGCGCAGATGTGTGCAGTCGCACTTCTGTCGGTCTGCCCCAGGGAAAACTGTAGCTACATACAGTACGTAGCTTACCACCACCGTGTGTGGAATGAATGAAGTACAACATCCCCTACACTGTGTGAAGAGATTTTGCTGACTTTGTGTGTCATGAAAAGCGCTATACAGATAAGCTTCCATTCCATTAATGTTTGAGAGATTGAGTATAGTTTGTTTTGCTCTTTAAGATGTACACGGTCTACATTTCAGTGCGAAACACAACAGCCTCAATGAACTCTTATGTGATCCAACTAACTAGACATACTTATCTTTCTATGTCTGTGTAAGAGGCTTCTTTATTACTGTCAAACAATCAACTAACCCTCTTCACTGCAGTGACCCAGCTGGGCCCAACAACAAGGAGGCCTTTTCACAACTGCTGGAGCTCGTGTGAATACAGCAATATCACATTCCTAATCCCTGCTGACACCAGATGAAGCTGCAAAAATTAAATGAACAGGAATGGATCCAAAGCCTGAAATAGCCGCATCAGACAGGAGTCTCGAAGAATAATGTAGCTGGGGGGTGTACAGCCAGGAGGAAGCGAGGAAGAAAGAGAAACCCAAAGTGTTCAATTAAACACTTAATATGTAAAACTAAAAGCTCTATTAGGATAAATGCTCATTAATAGGACAAAGATAATGTTTTATTCTGATTGAAGTATCCTGACAGGGACATTGTGATGGAGAGAGATGGTGCTGTCAAGAGCAATAAATAGACTTTGCTCCTCTGTAGCGTCAACCTCGGTGAGACTCATTGTAAAAGATGAAATGCCACAATTATTATCAGCAGAGAGAAACTGTTATTTTTAGAAGCTTTGTGTCTTCTGCAAATTACACCTTCAGCCTTCTCTCCTTACTTGACTTTTCACTTTGATTTAAATAGTATTTTCATTACTTGCGTCATTAACTAGTTCTTTTCTGAAATTGTCTATTCTTACCCCATGAATAAACACTCTGTCTGTCTTCCACTTCACACTGGTCTGACATAACATAATATACTGTAGTACCTATGCCTGTATCCATGGAAGCCATAGTGAGGGAGGCAATACTCTGATTTAGACACCGACATGCGACGGCTATGTGAGCTGCCACCTGTAATTATGGCAGTATTACATAAGGAGGTTGACAGTGTGGAACTGTGGACCTTGTGATCTGCTGTTCTTTAAACCTTGTTGCTTGGAAGCCTTTACATTATGTAGCTACCTGTTGCTGCCACTGACTCAAAAGCATTTTAAATGGGACTTTTCGGGCACCAGGAGCCAAACACAATAGTCTAGTGATGATCACACACAGGGTACTGCAAAATCACCTCACAAGCCAGAAATCAGAGAGTCAGAATGCAAAAAAGCCGTGAAAGGGGAAGGGAAAAGAGAGAGTTCCTGCACTGATGAATCATAAGTGATAAATCTGGGACCAGGCTAGCATGGCTGTATTTAGAAATTTCTCACTCCGTCTGCCCCCTCCCACACTAATTGTCTTTTTTTCCTCAGTGTTTGACAGATGCAAGGTTGTGAGAGTCATCTCAGAGAAAGCACAGGGGGGCTTCTAATAGAGCTGAAACAACTAATCGATTAATCGACAACTAATCGATTATTGAAATAGTCGACAACTAGTTTAGTAATCAATTAATCGTTTTCTGGTTCACACAGACTCAAATAGAGCAAAAATGACATGAAAATGTATAATTTTTTATGAAAACCTACTTTGTTTTCATAGTTAGTATATGTAATGTTTTGTACATTGTACATTTCATGAATATCTGTCTTTGTCTCAACCAATCAGAAGGCAGAATTAGCACTAAGAGCCTCCAACAAACATTCACTTTAAGTTTACTCCATCAACACGTCTTCAAGTGGCACCGCTTTAGCTTCATGTGATAAAAAAAAATTGGAAAAATACAATTTTACTACACCTTTCACAGCCAAGCGATTAATGGATTAATCGTAAAAATAATCGATAGATTAATCGATTCCAAAATAATCGTTAGTTGCAGCCCTAGCTGCTAATGTGACCGCCCCGGTATCAGGAGCAAAAACATCTTTTGGTGGGCATTAAAGAAAATCAGACCTAACTTCATCATATAATAAACGGACAGAGTATCTGTATTTTCATTTCCACAGAGACAAGACTCTGGGACCAGATACATGTCCTCAGGTTAAATACTGTTGATTAGTTGTTGGTGACAAGTGTGAAAGGCGGAGTCTGCAATGAACTGCAGCAGCAGCACGAACCAACAGAAAACAATGGCTTCATTACCTGCAGCATCAGAGGCCACTCACAGCCTTTAAGGCATGACCTAGTGTAGTGGCATGGTCACTGCCATGACACTCCAATTCATAAGTGACACCACGTTCTCCAAGCTCTGATAAAGTTGTTTTTGTTTTTAGGCCCGAGCGCCATCAGGGCTGACGAAGGGGCTCTTGTAATTGTCCCCAAA
The DNA here is from genome assembly GCA_007210695.1 of Neogobius melanostomus. NCBI lineage: Eukaryota > Metazoa > Chordata > Actinopteri > Gobiiformes > Gobiidae > Neogobius > Neogobius melanostomus. The sequence continues at coordinate 330,524 of VHKM01000156.1, forward strand.
GTGCGCGAAGCGCTCCCCTCCTCTCAAACACTCACTAACGCACTCTTCTTGTCGTGCACGTCCCATGCCCATACATATATAATGCAAAAATCAACATTGTAATTGTACAGAGCCTATAAAAGTCAATGGGCGACTGAAAACCAGGACCTCTACCATGAGGTAGGAATGCGCAAGCACTTTCCGAAAATATATAGTTTATGGTACCCGCGGAAGCGGGAACATTGTTTTCGTATGGGAATATTATTCTTTCTTTCTTTCTTTCTTTCTTTCTTTCTTTCTTTCTTTCTTTCTTTCTTTCTTTCTTTCTTTCTTTCTTTCTTTCTTTCTTTCTTTCTTTCTTTCTTTCTTTCTTTCTTTCTTTCTTTCTTTCTTTCTTTCTTTCGCACCGTAGCAATTTTCACCCAGTGAACATCGACGAAAAGTCACAGATTTTGGCCCAAAATTCAAACCCGATCCGACACAACTTTTGACTATTTCCAAATTTTGAATTTCAAAAACTGAGATTTTTCAAGTTTTGAACTCAACATTGCGAGATAGGACTTGGCCAAAAATTAAGTTCGTCGTAGAATCATAAAAATCGGTACAGACGTGCATCATGACAAGTTGAGCAAAAAATATTATTACGGCAACGCATATTGGGTGTCGGCCATTTTGGATGACAGCCCGCGAAGCGGGAATCTGCCTTTATTTTTCACTTCGTACAAAATCTATCTCCTCCTAGAGCGTTTATCGGAACGAGCTAATTTTGGGTGGAAAATAATCTTGAGAAGTAGAACTTTAAAAGTTATCCAAATTACTTTTCTAGGTTTTACGGGGGGTTTTGTGGCGAAGCCACAAACTGTACGAAGTATTTTGAGATTTTTTGCAAAAAATGGCTCCCATTCGCACATATGAAGCCCGATTTTGCTAATTTTGTTATCAGTTGTTAAAGTCACAGTCCTAAACACTTTCATTTGGCAAAATTCAAATTGGGCGCGATAGCGCCCCCTATAGGAATTATATGGAGAGTACAAATTTTAATTTGGCACAAGATTCTATTTGGTTGTTCCGATCAGAAAAGTCAATTACACCCATGTCATATTTTTCACGGTGTTGCCGTAGCGATGACCAGAACATCCCATTTTATTCTGATGGAAAAATGTTAAACTCCTTAATTCAACGAGAAGTGAGGAACCAAAGGTTATCCAAAGTACTTGGATAACCTTTGTGGATTTTCTGTGGCGCAGCCGCAACCCTAAGTAAAATGTAAAAGTATGCTTCAGTTAGCAGATATAGTGTGACACATATTCATACTAATTCTTCTCTGTATAATGTCTAACCCTAACCCTAGCGCGGAGTGCGCTTTAGTGCATTCCAAAAATCCTAAGACCCTAGGGAAAAAAGTTAAAAACAAACATAAAGGCAGTAGAGCAATACAGTAATTTTAGATTGAGGAAGACAAAAGGGTGCAAAGTGAGGAAACCTTTGCAGACAAAGGGAGAACATGCAAACTCCACACGGAGCAGCCCCAACCGACTCAGCATTGAACCTTCTTGCTGTGAGGCGAGAGCACTAACTGCTGCACCACAGTGCAGTTTGTTAGTCTGTACCTCTTCAGTGAAGGCTTTACAGGAATAAAAATATATAAAGTTTATTTGACCTTTTGTGCAATTGTACAAAAAAAAAAAAAGATAGAGTAAGAGTTCAAATAATTTTGAAAGAAACATTGAAATGCCAGTTTACCTTGTTCTTGGAACATGATTAGTTAGCGTTTCTTAATTTTCAAAAAGAGAAACAGATACTTGTGTTGTGTGCAGAACACTGTTAGTACCATGATGCGCAAGTATGAGAGGTAAGGAGAGAAAAGGAGGCTGCAAATGGCAGCTTCTATGACACTGAGAGAGAGGGAGAGAGAGAGGGAGGAAGAACTAGTCAGTGAGCGAGTGAGAGAGAGAGACAGCGCTACTCTCCAACTAGATCAAATTGCAAAAGACTGATATAGACAGAGCTGTTAGCTTCAAAAGTACTGACCAAGTATTTAAGAATGTCATTAATATGACAAGACACTTGTCTTTCTGAGGATGGACATATAACCAGCTGCATTTTTAATGGGATCACATATTTTTTGTTACTCTGGAGATTTTACTGATGCTTCCATCAAGTAAGATGGAGAAATGTAGAAGAGGCACTGTGTGTCGGGGATAAGGCGATGGAACAGTTGTTTTTGGGTAACATGTGAAGAAGGAGCAGTTGTGCCGGCCGCAGAATGCCTCAGTTTGGTTAACTCGGACTCGGAGAGAAGCAACTGTTGTTGAATTGGCCCTTCTCAGGAAGAGCATTATTAAAGGTAATAATGTTTTATTCCTTATTTTATTGTGTACAGCCCTTTGGTCAACTTTGGTTGTATTAAAGAGCATTAGTAATGAAACTCGATTGATTGATCAAGCTAAGGCAGAAACACTAAACTAGACAAAGCACTATCAAATAATAAAGCAAATAAATAAAGTCCTTTTCCAAAATTGAACAATACGTTTTTTTCTACACAAAAAAAAGATTTGGCTGGCCAGTGGATGTACAAACATTGTGTAATGGAAAACAGTATTAAAGTATTGGTGATATTGGTGAGAACAGATCAGAACATTTAAAGGACATTTAAGTTTTAAATATGACAAGCTGAACAGTCGTAACATGTGGATGTTAACCTCTGAGAAAGAGAAACTACGGTAAATGTAATAGTGACAGTCAAGATCAATTGAACACTTATGCATTTACAATGAGTTGCTCATAAAAAGATTGCTTTCTATACTTCGGAACGCCCAGAAATAAATGTAGCTTTACACAATCTGCTAATTGCAAGCACAGAGCCTCATTCAGGTAAAGCATTGGGCTAGATACAACCCCAGGGGACAGGTATGAATGTCTGGTCAATGAACACATTAAGAGAGTGCACTGATGTAAAGCTACAAAGAGAAAAGATAAAGAGTTTATAGATAATGCAGGTTTGTAGGACAAGTCAATGTCCCCAACCTGCTTTTCATCTGAGCTTAGTTTACTTTATTCACAATGTTAACTAATGAGAAAATGCAAAAAATAAAGCTTAGATCATATTGCTACTCCTTTGGTGCACCTCAGAATATAATTATGAGGCCCTAACACACAAAATGCATCATGAGGTATTATGTGATGAAACCTTGTAAAAGCAGTGCAACATATTCTCAACAATTGTACAAATAAAGATCAAAAAGCCCCGTGAAGCTCGTGCCTGCGCCAGTGATCAATCAATGGGAAACAGGTGTCTGAAAGGCTACAGGTGCAGCGAGCAGACTGAATATACAGCTGTAATGACTGTGTAAGAGGGTGACTCAGATCCCCATGAAGCTCTCATCACTTTATAACCGAGACTACGTTTTTTGCACAGTCCATAAATGTTGTAGTTTGATTACATCAACCGTAACTGACTTGGCATACAGTGTTGCCAATGCGAACGCACGACTGCATGGTAAACCGGTGTGCCTTTGTATAGGAAACTACCTGTGGGCTACCTGAGACCAGCGAGGTTGCATGTGGTGAGCTATAGGAAAATACAATGACATTCGAGCCCATGTTCCGCTTCACAATGGCCCCGGGAGGTGGGCAGGGACCACAGTGGTACAGCTCAGTTTCCCTGTTTGTCTTGAGATGAGGTCCTTTCTCTCACTCCATCTCATTGTTTTTGACAATCTCTTCAAATATTATCACATGCAATTATTCAGTCTATTCATTGAAATCGGCTTCAAGTGTTGTCTTGACCTCCTGTCAATGGAGTTCATAAGCAAAGCAGCGGAATCAAGCGCTGGTGTTTAGTCTTCCCAAAAAGTTTCAACTTTTTTAACATTTAATTTAAGTACAAAGAACTTCAAATATATCTGATATTTTGACATTCAAATCCATCAGTAGATTTTAGGCAACATGAATTGTGAAAAGCATTGTGTGTATTGTTTGATAGGAGCAAAGAACTTAACATTATTTCCGCAGGACGTAATGACCCTGAGGACACGGGACAGACTTTATTGTTATTCTATTGACGAGACACCTGACGCAGCAACACAGTATAATATGGACATAACGCTGGCAGTGCAGCAATTATTAATTTGGTTAAGGTTAAGATGTATTATGTGAAAAAGGTGAGGTAATATTAATCCGTGATTTATAGCTTATGTAACCATTATGGTTTTGATGCAGACAGGCCCACCTGCTGCCGCTAAGACACACATACAAACAAACTCATCTCTTAACATGCAACAATTACTTGGACCCTTGCAAGGGTTAAACTCAACGTAAGAAATGTACAGTGACAATCAGACTGTTAACAATGCTTATTCAGGAATAACAGCTGCGCACCTTTGGGAAGTTCAAAGTGCACAAATCTATAAATAGTATTTTCGCTACAGTATGTTTTCCCAGAGCAAGTCTGATCCCAAAGGGGCACACGTAGCTGTCACAAGGTTACATGGCAGACAAACGTGTTTCACCTGAGACACAGAGAATGAGGAAATGTAGCAGACAGAGGGGCAGCTGGGGTTTAGGAGTTCATGACTGAGCTGTAAAATCGTTAGGACTGGACAATAGGTTACAACACTGACCGCAGTATTGTGTGCAAGCACTGTTTCGGGCATGAAGCCTCACACCCATTACAGAGGGTATGAGATGATGTCACAGCGTGGCAACAAAAGCTAAATAAGTGTCAGCTTTGCATTTTGAAATATGTTACGACTTGTTGTTTTGACCCTATGCACTGATATAAAGATAATCATGATGAGAAAACACACACTAGACTCTGCTCAATCTTTTGGCTCATAAATAAAATCCCATATCCATTCAGGACATTCTTACCCGCTTATAGCAGCGCCTTATATTCACGGGCTCCAGTAAATCAACGCTGTCACATGTACAGATATTTGTCCATAGGTGATACATTTAGGGAATAATCATTTACAAGCTATCAAGCACAATCCTAGGAGAAGGTAGAGCAGTGCAGTGTGTTGCTGTCTTTTCCTCACGAGATACAAATGTAGCAGGTGTTCAGTTAATTGTCTACTATCTGTGGACCTTTATCATTTGAAATAAATAGAAGAGAAAATGTCATGTAATGAAGCGGATCAGTTGGGAGGCCAGTGCTTCACTTGTGCAGCTGACATCAAAAGACACAAGTGCCCTTCATGGGGGCCCATTGTGTTTCAGGCTTGATGTAGTCAGGAAAAAAGGAAAGAGGTAAACAAAAAGCCAGTGATGAACTATGCAAATGTGAAATAAAGTTAAAAGCCAGTATAACATGGCACTATAAGGATTAATACACAGGTTTATAATGCATCAGTCACTCATCTTTGCCTTTACCTTCTTTACAGGGCCCAGATTAAAGCACAAAGCACCAAGCTCTGCTCGGAGTCACTAAGATGCAACTTTGAGAATGATTCTGCTGTGAGGGGCTACGGTCACACGCTAGTCCTGCAACTAGAGGCGCCACCAGGAGCATGAGTGTGGGCCGAATCAACCGCTACAGCATAGTGTCGTCCGAGGAAGAGGGCCTGCGCCTCAGTACCATGCATGGTATGAATGGCTTTGGAAATGGCAAGATCCACACACGGCGCAAGTGTCGCAATCGCTTTGTCAAGAAGAACGGCCAGTGCAATGTGCAGTTTGCCAACATGCACAACAAATCACAGCGTTACATGGCAGACATTTTCACAACATGTGTTGACATTCGCTGGCGTTGGATGCTGATAATATTCACTCTGGTGTTTGTGGTCTCGTGGTTGGCATTTGGTGTAGCGTTCTGGGTTATTGCTTTATTACATGGAGATTTGGATAACCCTGCAGGGGATGACAACTTCACTCCATGTGTGCTGCAAGTCAATGGATTTGTGGCTGCATTTTTGTTTTCAATTGAAACACAATCTACCATTGGCTATGGCTACCGTTGTGTGACAGAGGAATGCCCGGTGGCTGTCTTTATGGTGGTCTTTCAGTCTATAGTTGGCTGCATTATTGACTGCTTTATGATCGGCGCCATCATGGCCAAGATGGCGAGGCCTAAAAAGCGTGCAGAAACACTGTTGTTCAGCCACAATGCAGTCATCGCCATGCGAGATGGAAAACTGTGTCTCATGTGGAGAGTAGGGAACCTTCGCAAAAGTCACATTGTGGAGGCACATGTGCGAGCGCAGCTTATCAAGCCTCGCATCACAGAGGAAGGAGAGTACATTCCGCTGGACCAAATAGACATCAATGTAGGATATGACAAAGGTCTGGATAGGATCTTTTTGGTTTCACCCATAACCATCCTGCACGAGATCGATGAGGAGAGTCCACTGTTTGGCATCAGCCAGCAGGACCTGGACTCCGCAGACTTTGAGATTGTAGTCATTTTGGAGGGAATGGTAGAAGCCACCGCCATGACCACCCAGGCACGCAGCTCCTACTTGGCCTCTGAGGTCCTGTGGGGTCACAGATTTGAGCCTGTTCTGTTTGAGGAGAAGAACGTGTACAAGGTGGATTACTCCCACTTTCATAAAACATATGAGGTGCCGTCCACCCCTCGCTGCAGTGCCAAGGACATGGTGGAGAACAAATATCTGGTCCCTAACGCAAACTCTTTCTGCTATGAAAACGAATTGGCCTTCCTCAACCGTGAAGAGGAGGAGGAGGAGGTGGGAGGTGGAAGTAGGCCGCTAGCAAACCTCAGTCCAGACCGAAACAGCCGACATGAATTTGAACGCTTACAAGCCACCAGGCCACTTGACCAGCGGTCATATCGCAGGGAGTCAGAGATATGACCCAGGACTAACTTCCAAGGCTAAGATGCAGAACAATGCAAGGTGCCATATGAAGGATGACTACTGTGATCAAGGTAGAGAGTAAAATGACACGACCTGAATCAACTGACAGAGCACAGATATGACTTACACTTAAGGCAAAGGTGGGCAAGGCCTTCGTCCTTCATAGAAACTTGAAACTTCTAGATAATGTCATTGTTTGGGTGGGAGAACATATTAAAGAACATTGAAGTGTAAATATATAGGTTAGAGAAGTTGTTTTGTTTCCGAAAAGAACAAGACTTATTTGTGTTCTGGTTGAATTGCTGGAACAATTTTAGGCATAATGCATTAGAAGATAAACTGCACAATAAGCAAAAATAAATTAATTATTTTAGTACTTATGTACTTATGGTGTTTTCAACTCTAAATCTAACATGAAATTTCTCCATTGTGAGATGAATAAAGTTTTATCTTACCTTTAAAGCCATTGATCAACTGAAGCACAGAGCATTCTCTGGCTAATCAACAGACTGTTGTCTTAATGTAAAACAAAACAATGTGAAGGCAATAATGGGGATACTCCTTACTTAAATATTCCTTTTCTTTTGAAACATAAATTATGCACAATTAAAATAATTGGACACACACACACCTGACACACCCCCAATGTATTTAAAAAAAAAAATTAAACAATGCTACATTTGGAAATAAGCTTCCAATCTCCCTTTGCACTACAGTAAATACTTTGTAATAGCTCCCTCCGCTTAACCGCCTCACACATTTGCAATACATAATATGTAACAACAATATCACGAGATGAGAAAATTTACCAATGATTCAGAACAAGCAATAACTATATATATAACGACTAATGTATTTTTCTGGTCAAATTTATTTATTTAGCAAGATTTATTATATTTTTTTAAACATAATTCCAGGACAGTATGAGCTATACTGTAACCTATATTAGAACCTATATTTTGGCTTATATTTATGGCTTCTCTCATTTTATTCTGAATTGATGTAGTTAAAGAACTAAGCAATTTATGCTATAAAAGTAATGGTGCTAGATTTGTAAAATTCTATATTTAAATGCAAAGTCACATGGAATCACATTGTGTCACAGAAATAAACTTATCCTTACTAATACTGTACATCCTGGTAAAGTTATGATGGACAAAGAATGGGGAAATTAAGAATCATAAAATGGTTGTAATGTTGGTCACAATGACTGATATCTTCTTAAAAACTTAACACCCTAAATCAGTGATTATGAATTAATTTCTTTATTCTTTGAAATTTCTTCTTGCAGTTTTTAAGCTCTTTATAGTATATGTAGTAAAACAGCTTTTAGAGAGTATGTTCTAAATATAATAAAATATAAAAGTTTTCATTCTGCTGATTGCCTTCTGGGAAGGTCGTGCACACTGGTGTGAGATTCATGAAATTTTGGTACGCACTGAACTCTTGCTGTCTTGTGGCCCAGCTGAGCCTTTAAATTCAGCACATATAAGTTACAGTATATATGCCTATCAGATGTTTCTAGAGTACGCAGATTTTAAATGAATGAAGGGGGAACAGCTTATTTTTATACAAAGTCCATTTTTGATAGATGAGTATGATTGCACATTTTAATCAAGTCAATATTGGTGAGGAGAGACGTAAACACTTTAGCACAGATATTTTAAACAGCACATATTTCTCTTAAAGGGATGATTGGAATAACTTTTGACCTCAGTAGAAGTCTTCCTATGAACAATGTCTGCTGGGCTTTTGTTTCTCATTTACATTGATCAAATAAAGAACTATTAAAGCATATTGTTTTTGTTGTTTGTCATAAACACACTTGAAACGTCTCAACAGTATGAGCGAATGCATAAAGTAACTACAGTCCCTTTAGGCCAAACAGAATGTATCACGTGATCAGAGGAGCTGTGGTCATCTATCATCCTGAGGCCTGGGTCACAGCACTCATGTCACCTCTGCAAAAAGACTCCCAGGCCACCGCCAATTACTCAAGTAGCTGCATCAATTAATGGCTCTAACACTTTGCTGCTCTAAAGCCAAGGCCAGTCATCGCATCAATGAGGAACAATATGAGAATTCACAGTGCCGACTGCTCTTACCTCTGAAACAAAGAAACACAACCTTGACCTGAAAGGAGTGATTGTATCAACACAGTCTGAGGAGGCTGAACGTGAGATTAAGACTAAGTCTGTTTAAAGGTGGAAGCTGCAGTGCTGAACTCACAGTGAGGGGCAGATGCAGGATAAAGGCCACTGGGTGTGCTGAACTCAGAGGTTGGGTATAAAAACACTAAGTGACACTGAGATCACAGGGGCGAGACAGGAACCTCTCGCCAACTTCAGTTATCTAACATATCTCAATCCAGTACAATATGATACAAGTATGTTCAGCTATCAGGATATATAATTGCAATTCTGCAAATAGAATCAGTAGTTGAAATAGGGCACTGGGCAGCTTCTCGTTGAACTTAGAAGATAGAATTGAATCAAATGACAAATACCTTTTTTTCTACTCTGGCCACACCGCCTTTGCTCTGTCCGCTCCCGTCAGATCTCGGAAGCTAAGCAGGAAGGCCCTGGTCGGTACTTGGATGGGAGACCGTTTGGGAACACCAGGAAACCTAATTCAATGTAGAGTGTCAGTGGGTGGTTGGTGGTGGTCGGAGAGGCCGATGGCACAGACTGGTAGCCTCGCTTCCGTCAGTCTACCCCAGGGCAGCTGTAGTAGCTTACCATCACCGAGTATAAGGTGAATGAATAATCCACGAAATTGTAAAGCGACTTTGAGCGTCTGTAAAAGCGCTATATAAGACTAATGCATTATTATCATTATTATTATTATTATTATTATTATTATTATTAAATCTGTCAATAAATTCTAGAAAAAATATGATCCCTACCAAGATCACCAACACTCCAGCATCCCCCTTCTCACTGACACCTAATAAACCTATTAATTACCATATGGAGGTGGTTGCCATGTAACCCAGTGGCTTAACACATGGTGTGCAACGTGGGAAAGAACAGAAATATATATGATTCTTTGGGATGTTGTAATGATAATAAATATAAATTCCGCAACAAAAGATTAACCACAGTTTCCTTTGGGAACGTCCCGTTTGTGCAGGACCACACAGCTGTTGATGAAGCCAGCTGAGGCCTTTACTCACACTTTTGTTCAAATGACGTCAAACTCACCAAAGTGCTCTGGACATGATGCGCTCCTCACAAGCAGGTGAGCAGAGAGGCGTCACAGACTTTATTACACGTTACTCGCTGTAAAAACAAAAAGATAAGAGAATCTCATATTCACTGACAGAAATGTACAGCAGCTCAAGCCACTTCGCACAGTGCCCCATGCAGGACTGGCTCTATCCAATTTTATGTCCTTAGTAAGATTGGGCTTTGCACAATGCACAATCTCTCACTCTTAACAGCCGCCTGATTCACCTATGCCCAAAGATGACTCTGCTTTAACTTTGTTTTGGAGTAAAAATGTTGATGACAAATTATAGTAATTATATTTTACTATAATAATTTACTAACTTCACAAAAATCTTTACAACCAACAATTAAAAATAGTGTAATAGATTAAAAGAATTATTACAATGAGTTCAAATCTGCAAAGCTCAATAGTAAACTGTGTGGCTCATCTGTTAAAAAGGAAAAGAAACATGGATATTTTGTACTGTATTATATATTTGTTTACCAAAAATGCTTTATTCCATATATTATACATTTCTAATGTATTTTATATTGTTTTGCAAAAGCATACAAGATTCCTTTGAAAAATTGTGATTTTAATTATGCCTAAAAGAATTGCTATTACATTTTTTGCCATTATTGAGCAGTCCTTCTTTAGAATGTTGAACTTGATATTTCTTTGTCATTATAAGAGGAAGTTGGATTCCACAATCCAGCCCAGGACATAAAGCCTGGTTAAGTAAATCCGTGTGGACTGAACTCTTTGTGACAGTCAAATTAGGAGAAATTGTGCTGAGGGGGCTATATTAAGCTCTTAAGTGTCAAGCACTGGCACTTGAAGATCAGTGACCAATATTTTACCACTTCATATGTCCCTATGAAGTCCTACTGTAGTCTAGCGCTGATCGATCAAAGGCATCTATTATTGATTATTGATGAACACTACAATTAGCAACAAATGTGTCCCTGGAGGATAGGTCATTACATAAGACGATAAAAGATTTCCAATATTACACAAGATGTCAAAGATGGCAATATATTGTATCATTTACGCTTTCCAGTTACCTTTGGTTGATCAAATGAGTAGCTGCACACTGACTGGACCATTCAAAAGAGTAGGATTTAAATGTTTCATACAGTATTTTGTCCAAATAAAAAGAACACATTGGCACTATGTTACAACCCACGCTCGTCATCTAGTGTAACCAGCCAAGAGCCCACTAGTGCATCCATTATCTGTTAGGAAAAGTTTATTGAAGCAGCATCACTGAGTCAAAGGCAGGTAAGGGTAGTGTGGTAGTTCGACACTTGTGACACATGACTAATGGTAAAGCCCAGTGGTTTTCAAACCTTTCACACCAAGTGGCACCTCATGAAATATTTGACCTTCAAAGTAGTAGACCTAAATTACTCTAGATTATGTCCAAACTGGTGTAAACTATGTCTAGATCAGAAAACACCAAACTTAAATGCACTACTAAAGCATACATTTTGCATTTGTAATTATTTGGTATATATATATTTGTAATTAAAAGGTAAATTGTACAATCTAAAAAAACAAATAAATTGAAGATGACTCTTTCATACCACTTATAGTTGCCCAATTACCACAGTTTGAGAACAACGTAACCCAATGTGATACAAGCCCCTATATTCTCCCTCATCACTGACATTATATTGGTTCTAGGCATTTTTCCAACTCTGGATAGTTTGGGATCGTGGATGATATTGCAATATGAATGTAATATTATGAGGGTAACTTAAGTTTAACATACAGATCTTCCAGATCCTCCAGATCCTCAGCTCGGTTTGGTCCGGAGTACTATGCTGGAGGAGTTAAAGGGAAAAATTATCATTCCTAATGCAAATTGCAAAGTCAAATAGAACATCTCTGTTTAAACACTGTAAATATATAAATAAAATTTTTAAAAAAAAGGTAAAAACATGACAGCTAGTGTGTTATGAGGTGCATGTTACAGTTGCAGCAGCTGTTTTGGGTCTGTTCAGATTCATGGATGGAACATCAAGGGATTTAATGGCTCTCGACCCTTGGTAATTACTTTTGTGAGCACAAAGGCCCACATGTACTAAAGAGCAGAAAGTTATGTTGCTATGGGCTTTTAAGACACATATTAAGAGATTTAGCCTGTCAATATATGTGACCTTCCACAAACCAACAGGCCTAGCTCATGATAAAATCAGGACTGAACAGAGTCTGAAAAGTGTCAAATTAGATCTAATTAGGACAAAATTATGTCTAAACTTGTCGCCATCTGCTGCTGACTGCTTATTTTGACATTACCTCTGTTGGACATTATGTTTGCTTGGACATTACAATGAACTACATGATTTTGTTTCATTGTCTTAATGTTTGTGCAGCCATGTGAGGCAACTCCTGTTGTGATATTGGGCTATACAAAATAATTGATTGATTGGTTGGTTGGTTGGTTGGTTGGTTGGTTAAATCAGAAAAACATTAATTACATCTAAATAATTAAATTAATTATCTAATTAAAATGAATAAAATCTACAATCTCAAAAATAAACCGCCTGAATATGCCCCCTTATCAGCAGTGGCACCACAGTTGCCTGGCCTGGATAATACAACATGGCACATCCAATTATTATGTAATTTTTGCCGCAGTTAACTTTTCAGCTTTGTCTCCAATGATGCCCTTCAAAGCTAGCTTTAGGGAGATCTGTGCTGTAACTTTAACCTAATCCTCTTGACCTAAACAAACACAGTCACAGTTATGAAAATATAATCTTTCTGACAACGATAATAAGAGTCAGCAAATCCTTGTCAGTGAAGTCATGAGAACAGGTAGTCTCTCTGGACTCCCCAGGGGTACACTCACATCTGTCAGCCCTTCACTAATGCACCTCTGAATAGAAGGGGATAGCTAGCTCTCCCCATATACCCTTTCATACTCACAGACAACTTGGCATACCACCCAGTCTCAATCCTACCTCTGCCTTTGCTAGCACGCAAGGGTCATCTCTTTGGATTCTTTCTCAAAGCAGAGACCTTGCACAACCCCGAGTGTCTCCAGTGTCCGAAGACAGAATGATGGTCTTTGTCTCTGAAGATGCAGAAGTGGATTCATGATGCTCCTAACCTGGAACAAAAAGAGTCAGGTTTCGCCTGAGATTTTTCAACTTTTTCAATGGGCCCGCAGCTTTCATACATATCAGCTTTAAAACATAAATAAAATATGAAAGATAATTACAATACGATAATAAACTTGTGTTTTTCGTTATTATCGTATTGTAATATTATTCCAAGGATTAAAGTACTATGTTCTTTCTGGTAACAGCTTACAAAACACGTGTTATCTTTCTTTTAACTAGGGTTGGTATGTTGGCTAATTTGTTAAAACTGGAAGATTAATACAAACAAATGTGCATGATATTTCATGAGGAGAAACGTGTGAAATCAACTTTTATACTGACCCTAACGCAAAGCAGTGCCCACGATGCTGAGGTCCAAATGTTTAACCTAAACCTGCTTCTTGAGCGATGTACAGGAAAAGTGATGCAAGCCTTGAGACCTGAGCTAAAAATAAACAAAGTGCGACATCTTGTGCTGAAATTAGTAAACTGCGCTGCAACCAATGCAACCAATCAAGTGCAGCGATACACGGAGTGAACTGATGTGAACCAATCACGGCGCTGGTTATTCAGATTAAAGATGGCGTCCACGTCATTGTTGTGAAGTGAACTATCTCTCAAATTTGATCTCAATAGTACACAAAATCACAACGTTTGCCAGGTAAACGCTGATAATTCTAATATTTGCTATAATGCATGCACTTCATATTTTCAGTTATTGTCTGTAACAATATTTTGATACCACAAGACGCTAATGGCTAACATGACGCGCTGATGAATGACAATTATAACTTGGGTTAGAAGAAGAACTCATCACTCTTGTTTTGATTATTAGCGTGACCTTTTGTAGCCCCCAAGATGAAGGTGGTAAATCTGAAGCAAGCCATCCTGCAGGCTTGGAAAGAGCGCTGGAGTGACTACCAGTGGGCAATCAACATAAAGAAAAACTTCCCTAAAGGAGCGACGTGGGACTACCTAAACTTAGCAGGTTAGAGATATGAAGTACCGTGTTTTTCTTAGTGTCCTTGTGATTTGTGTGGGAACTAACGTGGGTTTTGTTTATCCCAGAGGCCTTGATGGAGCAGGCAATGATTGGCCCATCTCCCAATCCTCTCATTCTGTCATACCTCAAGTATGCCATAAGCTCTCAGGTAATGATCCAATGGCAGACAGCTATACAGTAGGGCAGCACATTTAATCAATGATATATGATCTTTATTTCTATTGCACAGGGTTAGACATCTGCAACTTTGTTTCTATAGCGTAACTACATGTAATCGCAATTCGAATGATTGCAATTCGCGAATCGTAAAAACAGCAACTGTAGAGATCCTTTGCAAACAATATACAGCCCGCTGATGTTTTAGTTTAGACTTTTACAAACATTGTGTATTACAAAGGATTCTTGTATAGTTAACATATATCATGATCTCAACTTGTCAGAAAAATTGCAACATGATATCTTTTTCAAAATTATGTTATGCCCTACACTGCTAATATTCTTCAGATTTCAGACAAATAACATTTAATTTGTCATTGTAGATGGTGTCTTATTCCAGTGTGCTTGCTGCCATTAGTAAGGTGAGTTACCTATTGATTATATATTCTACTGGGATTCTAAAGTGATCTCTTCTTTTTTTTTAGTTTGATGATTTCTCTCGGGAACTTTGTGTTAAGTCTTTGTTGGAAATAATGGACATGTTCTGCCATCGCCTGAGGTAGAGAACGCTGTTCAGAAAAATATGTCTGTTTGAAAGTGGTTTAATGTCCATGATTCTTACGTGATTTCCTATTTCTTTTGTTGTATCCATAACTCCTGAAGCTGTCACGGAAAAGCTGAGGAATGCATTGGTCTGTGTCGGACCCTGCAGGGCGTAGTTGTCTGGCTTCTGCAGGGCTGCGCTTTTTACTGTGAGAAGCTTCGAGAGTTTGGGCCATCAGCAAGTACAGAAGCCAGTTTAAAAGCATGTCAGGAGAGACTCTATACCCTTATGAACAGCACCAAGAACCGTGCTCTTGTACACATTGCCCGGCTGGAGGACCAAAGTAAGAGTTTTATGATTAGTGCATACTTTTTTTGTAATATCGCAGATGGGTGTTTTACCACTGAACATCTTTTCACAGATTTTGGAGCAATGTGGAGCAGGCTGTAATGAAAGTGACCGAAGGCCTAAGCAGTGTTTCTAACCAGGCATTAAAGACTAAAATTGAAGAAAGTTTGGCTCTTGTGAAAAGGTGAGAGATAGATACTGTTTAGTAATAACCCTTGGCACACTGTTTATATAAAACATGAATCTCTGCTCTGTCCTCCCATAGTGTCCCACAGATGTTGTCAGAGCAGTCAGACCCTCCAGTAAACGTATCCTTTCCTTCGGTTCACGCTTTTGTTATGCTGGAAGGGACCATGAACCTGACGGGCGAAATACAGCCTCTGGTGGAGCAGCTCATGATGATTAAGCGAATGCAGGTACATTATAGAGATACACACTTTGTTTACATTCACAGCTTGACACGTTAACCTGTTATGTATAATATTTGTAATCTGTGTACTGTATGTGCAGCAAATACCCACACCTCTGTTTGTTTTGGAAATTTGGAAAGCCTGCTTCACTGGCCTCATTGAGTCACCAGAGGGCACAGAGGAGCTCAAATGGACAGCTTTTACATTCCTTAAAGTATTGCCCCGCGTCTCCTTCGTTTTTAACAACTTTCTTTACTCCAGTCTTACTGCTATAATAAAATGTACTGGTAATATGGTTTCTAGATTCCACAAGTTTTGCTGAGACTAAAGAAGTACCCCTCGGTAGACAAAGGACAGGTGAAATGCTACACTAAATAGAAAGAAATTTCAAGGTAGTAAGCATTATATTTAACATTTAATCAACTTCTAAATGTTTTCCGGCAGGACTTTATGGATGATGTTAACATTGCATTTGAGTATTTGCTGAAGCTTACGCCACTGCTGGACAAAGCTGATCAAAGATGCAAGTGCGTCCACCAAAATATGTTTTTCATTTCACTTTTATTCAACAATTTTAGATAATAATAAATTAACTGGATGTTCAACTCCATAGCTGCGACTGCCTCGGCATGCTGCTTCAGGAATGCCATAAGCTTGTGCTATTGTCAGAAGGAAATACTGTCAATTTAACATCAAAAAGGTAATTTTTTGTACGTTCTCTTTTCTTATTATTACTGTGTGTCTTCTATGTAATACCACCCCCTTTTTCCTCTACACATGATTTAGGACGGAGGACCGGGAATTTGCCCCAAAGCTCAAAACGGCAGAAAATGCAAACATCCAACCCAATCCTGGCCTCATCCTGAGAGCAGAGCCCACGGTGACTAATATCCTCAAGGTGAAACTACACAAACCAATATGAAGTAATACAACATTCTTACAATCCACTAATATTTATTGATTTTTATTTTTTTAATTAGACTGTGGACGCGGACCACTCCAAGTCTCCTGAGGGCCTTCTTGGGGTCCTAGGCCACATGTTGTCTGGCAAGAGCCTTGACTTGCTTCTTGCAGCAGCTGCAGCTACTGGGAAACTCAAATCTTTTGCCCGAAAGTTCATCAAGTAAGTTCACCCGTCATATGAAATGTAACTACAGCCTCAGTTCGTACAATGATTGTGTTTTTTTACGCATCGCTGTCAGACTGAATGAGTTCCCGAAACACATCACCGGTGAAGGATGTGAGTGTCATCTTTCTATGTATGCATTTCCTTGGTTCATATTTAGAAAACATTATAACGGCCATCCCTTTTCCACAGCAAAGTCAGCGTCTGTGCGAGCGCTTCTGTTTGATATCTCTTTCCTCATGCTGTGTCATGTGGTGCAGACATATGGGTCAGAGGTTTGTCGCCCTCACATTATGCCCCTGATGATAAACACAATTATTATTACTTCTATACATTCTACTATTCTAAATTGATCATTTGGTATCTTGTCCATTTTCAGGTAATATTATCAGACCCTAGCCCTTCTGGAGAGACGCCTTTCTTTGAGACGTGGCTGCAGACGTGTATGCCAGAAGAAGGCAAAATCCTAAACCCAGATCACCCTTGCTTCCGACCAGAGCCTGGCAAAGTGGAGAGCCTGGTCACGCTTCTCAACAATTCTTCAGAAATGAAGCTAGTGTGAGTACAGCTGTCAACATGTTGTCCCCTTGGCCATAAGAACTGTCAGTGCGTAATAGTAACCCTCGTCTCTGAGTGGTAACAAGGGTTTTATCATAAGGAATTGACTACTATTAACTTTTTATTTGTATTTTGTTGTTGTTGTCCTTGTTGTCGTTCAGTGACAGTAAAGCGTCTTATTCTGCTAAACTTTACCTCATATTTGCTTTTGGGACAATCCCCTTTGTTTTGTTTGCAGTCAAGTTAAATGGCATGAAATCTGTCTCATCACTCCGGCAGCCATCTTGGAAGTGCTGAATGCCTGGGAGAATGGCGTGCTTTCTGTGGAAGCTGTGCAGGTAACAGAATAAGATTCTTTTAGTCATATCCAAGATGTACTTATTGCACCAAGTTTCTCTACATCACACCACATTACCCAAGAGGTGGCATCTTCTTTGAAACATGTCATACTGTAGTGTTTGTGACATCCCAGAAATACAGAAGGATGTGTTGAGTCATTATTTCCACTTTCTCTTTATCATGCGATGGTCACACAATGTGGAAGTGTTTTTTGTTTTTACATCCTTCTTTCTTTCTCCTTTTTACCCCATATCTGTGTGAATGTAGAAGATCACTGATAATATCAAAGGTAAAGTATGCAGTATGGCTATTTGTGCTGTTGCGTGGCTGGTGGCTCACGTCCGAATGCTGGGGCGGGATGAACGGGAGAAGCCGCAGACTATGATTCGACAACTTGTGACGCCGCTGTACGCCGAAAATACACTTCAGTTTTACAATGAACGGTACAGCATCATAAACTCTTTTCATTACTATCATTGTACTATTTTAAAACCTTTCGTTTTCCTCCACACCAGTGTCATAATCATGAGTTCCATCATGGAGCACATGTGTGCAGACATCTTTCAGCAGACAGGAGCCACAGTGCGCCCCCCAGTGGAAGGGCATGAACCCATCCCATACCGGAACCTGCTCCCAACCAAGGAGCCAATCCACACAGCTTTGAGTCAACAGTTCCAGGCAGTTTTACGGAAAGGATGGGCAGACAGTCGGGCCCTGCATCTGTTTGAGAGTCTCCTGAACATGGGAGGAGTTTTCTGGTTCACTAATAATTTAGTTAAGGTTGGTCTGTTTCTTTTAATAATATCATGATGTCATGTTTCTCACTGTGGATGCTTGAAATAACCAATATTATAATTAATATACATAATATTAATTAATATTAATATATTATAATTAATATATAAACAGTCTGATTAAGTAACTCATGGCATTTTTCAGTTTATTCTTTTGTGTCTGGACTTTTAGTATTGTTTTGACTGGTTATTTCCTCAAACACACATGTAAACAATTATTATAATTGCATTACATTTTATACAATAAATATATTAAGTGGTTGAATCACTAACTCTGTTGTGCAATAGAAAATCCACCAGAATCTTTAATCAGTGATGTTGCAGTTCTTTCATGATGTTTTTACACCTGTGACCAAAGGATAAGAATCAGCTACAAATGTCCACTTGCCCCAATTTTCTGAATATAGATTAACAAACACCAAAATGTGCCACAATTTTTCATGCTAGGTCTTTGTTATGTTTGCAGGAGCTTCTGAAGGAGACTCGTCAGGAGTGGGCCAATCGAGTGGTGGAGCTCCTCTACAGCATCTTCTGTCTGGACACTCAGCAGATCACACTGACTTTGCTTGGCACGATTCTTCCCAACATGCTCACAGACTCGGCCCACTGGCACAGCCTGACTGACCCACCAGGGAAGGCACTGGCGAAGTATGACACTAACGCAATGCTCCCTATAAGTCAGTATCACTTGCGCACTGGTTTAATGTTTTTTTTTTTCCCTCACACATTAGGTTGGCTGTGTGGTGTGCTCTCAGCTCATTCTCTTCCCACCATAAAGGCCCATTATCAGCTCGGCAACGCAAGAGACAGAGAGAGGATATTGAGGTAATGAAAGCCAAATTGCCAAAGCTATTACTCATATTTTCTATCCTTCAATCTTTGAACATGAAAATTCAGTTTCCTTATCACTGTCTATATTTAACATGTGCTTAAACCACAGGATTACAACAGCCTGTTTCCTTTGGATGACACACAGCCGTCAAAACTCATGCGTTTGCTCAGCTCCAATGAAGACGAACCTGTAGCACTTTCCAGCCCAGGTCAGTCGAAAAACATTTTAACAACCCATTTTTGTACCTCGTGGCCATTTAGTGATTTGTCTGAGCTGTGGATTATGCGAATACCAACAGTAAATCTACTTCTCACAGTGAACTCTAGTTACAAGAAAAGACAAGTACCATTTTTCTGTCGTAAAATGCCTGGCAGGTATTAACTTGCCCCAGGGGCAGGTGATTTTGACCATTTTAAAACAAGATTCATCTGTCTGAGATTAGACAGGCTCAGTCTCTGGCTGTTTTTAAGTCACTTCTTAAAACACGTCTTTTTTTCACTTACCTTTGAAAATGTTTGATTTTATGTATTATTGATTTTTGTATATATATATATATATATATATATATATATATATTGTGTTTTTGTGTACAGCACTTTGGCCAAGCTGTAAAGTTTTTAAAGTGCTTGGTATGGTATGGTATGGACACTGTCTGGTTTTAGTTTTGATTTCAAGTAAAAATTGCCCAGTGTGTAGATCCTCACATTATTTTGTACAATATCATAAAGATAAAACTAATGTTTGTCCTGAAAATATCAAACCTATCTTGATCTCTGTCGTACACTTACTTGCATATTCAAATTTTGCCTTTTGTTTCTGTGATGCAGGCGATCGCTCCATGAGCACTTCACTGTCTGCTTCACAGCTCCACACTGTGAACATGAGAGACCCCCTGAACAGAGTCCTGGGTAGGAATGTGGCAAATCTGTTTAAACTGATCCGTGAAGAGTCGATCCCAATCACACAGTGACTGGGATCGACTGTTTGACCATTTTAAGTTTAGTTGAAGTGTAAATAGGTGACAATAGATTAAATCTTCTCAATTACATTCTTACAACATCTGATCTATTGAAATATCTTCTCCTTATTGAAATATGACAAACACTTAATCACATTATACTGCAGTAGTGTAAGAGTGTATTTGAAATATATTGTTAAATAGGGCCATACCGTCTTTGCTCTGCCCGAGACCTCGGACACTAAGCAGGGAAGGGCCTGGTCGGTACTTGGATGGGAGACCATTTGGTAACACCAGGAAGCCTGGGTGAATGTAATGTGTGAATGAATGGTTGGTGGTGATTGAAGGGGCCGATGGCACAGACTGGTAGCTTCACTTCGTCAGTCTACCCCAGGGCAGCTGTGGCTACAACAGTAGCTTACCACCACTGAGTCTGGAGTGAATGAATAATGACTACAGTGTAGCGCTTTGAAAAAATTGGTAATACAGGCATATAAAGTGCAATACAGGCATTATTTTTATTATTAGTGTTAGTATTATTATTATTACATATTTAAATCTGTGTAAAAACATACAGTAAGATTAAAGCATATTTTTCTGCTGGAAACTAAGCACACTTATTTCTTATGAAACAATCTCATACTGAAATATATTCAATTTATACAATTTCACTATGATATTTGTCTTCAAGAAGGCATCTGTTACTGTTCGTAAATGTTGCCAATGCTTTCTGCCCACAGCCAACCTTTTCCTCCTCATCTCATCAATCCTCGGCTCAAAGATGGCTGGGCCCCACACCCAGTTTGTGCAGAGTTTTGTTGAGGAGTGCGTGGAATGCCTGGAGCAAGGAAGTCGTGGAAGCATTCTGCAGTTCATGCCCTTCACTATGGTGAGCAGAGCAGAAGAACAGGCCAGGGCAGACGTGCTGATATAAGAAACATGTAAATATTACAAGACAAGCGATAAGAAGGGCTGGCCCAACCTGGTTAAAACTCCCACTGGGCTTAGAGAGTGCTGTTACTGTGCTGGAAAGTGTTGGCTTTAGTTTACGGTTTCTTCTTTTCTTTCCTCTTTTTGTGGCTGAATTCAGCTGCATTCAGTGTTGGGTAGATTCTGAATACTTGTATTCAGAATACACATTTAAAATACTAAATACTAATTTTGAGTAACTGTATTCTGGTAAAGTTACTCTTTCATTTGAGGGTATTTAGAATACAGTTGTGGCGTAGCTGCATGTTTTTAATCATATGCCGCTTTTATGCATGATTATTATGCAAATCAACGTTGAAAGTATTCCCGTGTCTACGTAGGTTTCCTCCGGGCACTCCGGTTTCTCCTAACACTAAAAACATGTACAATAGGTGAATCCTCCAGCCAGGTGATTCTGCTCATCAGCCTGGCTCCACATCTGGAGCTGGGTCTCCAGGCGCGGCACGGCCGTCGCCCACTGCTCCTTACGGGTTGTCCCAGTGGCATCGAAGGATGGGTCAAATGCAGAGGACAAATTTCCCTACAGGGACAATAAAGTATACAAACAAACAAACAAAAATACAATTGCAAAGTTTTCTGCCCAACACTGGCTGCATTATCAGAGCAATTTATTTTTTATTTTTTTATAAATGCGGAATATCCAATGAATCTGTATAATGTTTTTATTGTCTTTTCTGCCCACATGTCCAGGTTTCAGAGCTGGTGAAGCTGCCTGCCCTCGCTAAACCCAAAGTTGTCCTGGCTATCACAGACTTGACTTTGCCGCTGGGGAGAAGAGTAGCTGCCAAAGCCATCTCCGCCTTGTGAAGAGTAACTTGGCTTGTTTTTGTCGTTTAAATGTTTTTGTTGTTTGTTTTTCTACAGAAAACTGTTTTTGTTTTGTTTTTTAATAAAAATGTATTGTTGACCCATCAATGGTTCTGTTTCCAGTCTAAAGAGGTATTATTAGAAGAAGCATTTGTTTTTTAAGTTTCATTTTAACCTGGACTCTTTGGCTTAATGATGTTACAGTCAGATGACAGATCACATGGAACTGGCCCATATGACGAAACAGAAATGGTGCTACCCTCTGATTCGGCAGGTCGTCATGAGGTTACCACACATCCTCTGCCATTCATGTAGTTTGAGCTCAAACTGTTGGACTGCAGTTGCACTTCTGTCTTTTCTGAAAGAATTTCAGAAATGTTACTAACTTACTAGTCATGCATCCTCCTCCTTATCATCCTAAATGTGAGAAACGGGTGTCTAATGAGTCAAAACAGATCAGAGAGAGATTCAATTCACAGTATTTTATTTTCCATTTCATACCAAAATATACCATTGTGTTAAATTAAATATTAGCTCTGCAGTACATCATTATAACTTCCACAAAATAATTAGAATTGTAGGTTTTTTAAAGATTTTTATCGATAGTAGCTTTTATTGACAAGATGGCACACAGAAGAAATGGGGGGGGGGAGTAGGGGTGGATATTTGGCAAGCTATTAGACAAGCCATAACAATAGGAGCATTTATTAAGAGCAGCACCCACTGTTCAGTTTGTCATTCAAAATATGTCAAGTTTTATACATGGTGAATAAATGACACAGTCACAACAGCTGGACTTTGTTAAAACACAATTTGCCAAAGCTGAAGTATATTTGAAATAGATCCTAAATAAATATGTTAATAAATAAATATTTTAGTATAAAAAAAATAAATATTTGACATAAATATGACACAGTACCAAAAACCAAAACAAGCTATAAAAAATCCACTGAAATAAATGTATCAGCTGTCGGGCTCCTCTTCGTCGCTCGGATCCATGCTGCGGAGGCACTTGACCACATCTTGCCCAAAAGCCTGCAGCTTCCACAGGGTTAAGTGAGCTGCTACCTGAATGTCATACTCCCCAGGGAGGCGCAATACCACTGGCTTGTACGTGGGAGCAGGTGGGGTTGATTTCTGGATTAGTTTCAACATCTGCAACACCAAGAGAGGCCCAATGAGAACATGATGGAGCCTTCAGTCGGCTTTTAGACGTTTAGTTACATAAATGATGTGTACCCTTTGAATTAGCAGATCCAGGTCTCTGACATCATTGGACAGCTCCATCATTTTCTCATTGTTATTGAGTTTCGGTAAGACAACATTCAGCAGTTCCCGGTGCAAATGCAGACCCTCAGTTATTTTACTTAGGCTGGTTTCCTGTCAGGGCAAAAGCACTAAGTTAGACTTTTGAGGTACAAATGTTGAGTTATATCATCTATTCATCTCACTTTAAAATAGTATGACAACCTTTTTAACATTATCAATTTGAATAACATCAGTTTCATAATCTACAAGGCAACCTCTGGCTACATCTAATCATCAGAACTTTCAATTTCATTCAGTACCTGTGGCTTTGAGTAGAAACGCATAATAAAAGCATTGTAAGCTAAAGTAAGATGCATGTACGGCTCCAACAAGAGCTTCCATCTGTCAGTATAGCCTATGTAGAATTATTATTGAAGTACTTTATCAAATAACCATTACTAGCATAAAAAAGGTCTTCAAATTTACCCTGAAAACAAGTGATGTAGATGCATGGTGCTTACCAGAGTGCAGTTTTCTGATACCGCGCTGATGACAGGGGCTTCTGGGATGCCAATGTTGGTGGCCATAATAACCATCTTTGTATTGTCTGGAGATTTAAGCTGCAAAGTCTATGACAAGACAAAACAAGATGTCACTGACAGATCACCATTTGGCTTGTGATGATCTTTTTACATAATCTAGATGTACATCACAATAGAGGCACATTGTTCTTCATACAGACCATAACTGTACAGCTTTCTTTACATGCAAAATCATTTCACTGTATTTCCTTTCTTTATAGGGACACATCCCTGTGATATCACATGCAGCACATGCATTCAAATCCTTACCTTCATGTAAATTGAAGAATTGTGCACGCCTGGGATGGAAAACAAGATCTTCTGTATTAAACTGTGGCTCTTTAGCACTAAATCCTGAAATTGCTCCTGGTCAACAACTTCACGGAGAGGCGCACCGTGGGTCATTGTGGCCATGAAGGAGAGGACGCTCACGCACACTGCAACCAAAACAACAAGAGGCACATCAACAAAGACGCATCGGAGCAGAGCGGCCGGATAGAGCTGGAGTGGTAATGTGGGAGAGGCAGAACAAAGCCAGCCTCTCTCTCCCCTCTGTGTGTGTGTATGTGTGTCCACAAGGAAGTCAGATTGAGAGCGGCAGTACTGGGCATGTCTCCCCCCAGGCCAAAATAGCTGGAGTGCTGAAGATGAGAGTATTGCTTGTAAAGTGAAAGCTAATACAACTATCCAAATGTGGAAAGGCTTGGCTAAATATATGGCTTTAAAAAAAGAGGTCTCAAAGTTGTCCAAAGGGTAATCAAGGTGTCCCATGTCCCAGTAGAGGAGGAGGACACAGAGAGGAGCAGTACTCACCAGTCAGGATGTTCATGACCTCTGTCAGGGGAAGGTCTTTAACTATTGATCTGACTGAAGGCTTTCCCACATTTATACATGGCACTTACACTCCTGTCTAACACATGGTTTGTGTAGATTTGGGCTTTCCCCAGAAATCACTCATTTGACCAAGAAAGCTTTCTGCGAAATGAATGACATGTACAAATCCGTTATGATTATTCAGCCTTTATTTGAAAAAAAAAAGCTGAGTAATGTGCTCTTTTTTTGTTCTAAGAAAACATGAAAATGAAATGAAAATGTAGTAACAACTGGTGTTTAAGGAAGCAAAACTTCTGTTTTGTGTTGCAAGGCTTATCTGAGTCTGGGTTCCAAAAAGCTGGCATTTCCTTTGACAGCTTTGTGGATATTGAAAGTGTCTACCCTGTTACTAATATCTGTGTATTTTTTTATTATGAGGAAGCCCTGGTTTTCTCCTCTTGTGACGTCGGGAATTTACAATGCCTGGAGAGCCTTGCTTAAATAAAGAGATTGGAAATTTCAAAAATCTTTATGCCATTACAGATAAAAGGCAGTGCATTTGAAAAGAGTTTACAAAAAAATGACTGAATTGTCTAAATCTGAAATAGCCACATAATGATCAAACCTGCCTTTATCACTTTATACAGCACAGAAAATATAGACTGAGAATAACTACAGTACACGTGTCAGCAGCACCATCAAGTGGACCTTTCTAAAACTACAGCTAAGTTTGGAAACATAAGGAATTATTTATTACACCAAAAACGTGCACAAGATTGCATGTGTTGTGTCTGTGTGTACCAGGTCCAATGTGATCTTATCTAATTCCACACCCTGCATGTGCTCCAATAGATAGAACAAAAATCATTATTTTTAAGTAGGTCCATCAATGACCCAAGTGGCCAAGCATATTGTAACAGAGTGAGCAGTGTGTGGTGACGCTTAAACAAGTCGGGGCATCTGTAGGAGTTCTGTAGGGACATGTTCTGGCCCTTAATCCCAAAAAATTACGTAATGTTACAACATTCTCTCAAGTTTTTCTTTCCGTTTTGTCTTGCTTTTAAAGACTCATGAGAGGATGTGCGTCACTACTTGCATCAGTCTTTGAGAGTTTTCCAAGACAGTGGACAGATGTGAAAGTATGTCAAAGGGCCTTACAGGCTTTCATATGATTTCAACTCCTCAGTGGTCATTGTTATCCCAACAATGCCTGCCGCAGGGATTTACTTTGTGTCAAGATGCTTTTCCTAAGGACACTATTTGGGACTGCCACAAAGCTCATTCACAAACTCAAATAATAGTAATAATAATAATAATAATAATAATAATAATAATAATAATGCATCAGTTTTATATAGCGCTTTTCTTGGACACTCAAAGACGCTTTACATGGCCTTTTTCATTCACTCCATACTTGGTGGTGGTAAGTTACTATTGTAGCCACAGCTGCCCTGGGGTAGACTGACGGCAGCGAGGCAAACAGTTTGCGCCATCGGCCCCTCCGACCACCACCACAATCACCAGGCTTCCTGGTGTTACCAAACGGTCTCCCATCCAAATACCGACCAGGCCCTTCCCTGCTTAGCTTCCCAGGTCTGATGGGACTGGGCAGAGCAAAAGCGGTCAAATGCCTTGGACTTGATCATGCCATTTGTAAATGGATTTTTAATTTTCTGATTTGTCGACCCCAAAGGTAAAATCAATGGTTGTATTTCTGATGAGCTGGATGTTTGCACTGGTTCGCTGCAGGGGTGTATTTTGAGCCAACTGCTTTTCACATTGTATACTCGTGACCATGTAGAATCACATGGAAATAATGTGATAATCAAATATGCCTGATACAACCAGTTATCAGTTCAAACGCTGAATGTCATTATCGTGAACACTTCAAGAACATGTGAACTTGTTATTGATTTTTGTCACAATAGGAATCAGTTGCCTATTACTATCCATGATTCTGATTGTTGAGAAATGTAAATTCTTGGGCGTGACTCTTTCTAATGACTTGAATTGGAGCTTTAATACAGCTAACATTGTTAAGCTTTGAGAATTTACTCAAATACTAAGATTCTTTACAACTTTTACTATTACGTAATTGAGAGTGTTTTAACCAGTTGTATTACTGTGTTGTTTGGTAATCTCACTCTGAAAGAGACGAGCCTGCAAGACCATTGGCTGCATTTTGCTGCATTTTGCAGCTCCTGGAGGCCACACATAAAGCTAGACTCTTGAATCAAGCTTTAAAAATTGTTAATGACGCATCAGGCCATACTGCTAGGGCCATTTTTGAAAAGGGAAAAGGTATCGCTCTTTCAAATGTTCTACTGATCGCCATTCAAACAGTTTCTTTCCAAGCTGTGTTGACTCTAAACAAAACACTTTGTTTAGAGTGTTTTGTTTAGAGTCAACACTCATAGGAGCTGCCCTATGAGGCAACTCCTGTTGTGATATTGGGCTATACAAAACCATTGATTGATTGATTGATTGATTGATTGATTGATTGATTGATTGATTGATTGATTGATTGATTGATGATTGATTTTGTATGGACACTTTATTGTACAGTATTTTACCCTTAAGGTTCTTATGTGGCATTTGTTTGTTTGTTTTTATGTCCTGTAAAGTCCTACATTGACAATGCACTTTGAGCTCATTGTCACACTTTTTTCCAATGTGTTTTTTATACTGTAACTGAACTGAACTGAAACATTACCCTTTCCTACTGTTAGTAAGAAATGTTTTTAAAAATAAATAATTTCCAATCAAAGAATGATAGATATCGCAGAAATGTCAGAAGTTATAATATTTAACAAAGGCATACTCTTTTTACTTACAGTTTTGTTACTTAATACTCTATTGGCACTGCAATTGTTCACCAAGCAGAACATCATACCTGGCTATGAATCTGACTGTTTTTCCCCCAGGTGACAGGTCTCTACTTTTTGTCTCTTATCAGGATAGACAAGGCCCATTTTACTAGTTGTCGAATAAACATTTGACCATTTGACCATTTGATGTGCTAGCTTTCAATAGAAATGAATCTCTCTCGATTAGCACTTGTCAACACTTGGACTCAAATAGGGTGCCATTGGTCTGACAACCCATTAGTCTGACGTCTCATTATTCCCAAAGAAAGTGTACCATTGAGCAGAGGTGCCATTAGTCTGACATCTCCAACCCAGTTGTGTTGTGGCTTAGAGAGCCATATACAACCATTGGCCCTAACCAGTGTTAATTTGATCCCCCGTTTGGGGGAACGCATTCCCCCACCTTTCAGTTTTTCAGGGTAAAGGATCCGGGAACTATTCAGGTGGATCCGGCAAAGATTTGATCGGATATAACGGAGTTTAATGAGAGTGTTCCGGCAACTGATTTGGCCTGTTCCCTGATTCCATCACATCAAACCAAAAGTGTTCCTGAAAATACAGTACTAATTTACAAATTAAGCACTGGCCCTAAACTTAAGGTCAGTGGACTCTTGCCTGAACCTAATTTTATTTTTCAACCTCTACTCAATGGGACATTTTCGGAATAATGAGACGTCGGATTAATGGGTTGTCGGACTAATGGACCGACCCCCTCAAAAAGTACTGATTTTTCCTCTCCTTAGATTTTCTAGAAAATATATTAGGTCATCTTACATAGTATCATTATTTATTATTATTATTGATGATGATTGATGATATTATTATATGATGATTATTATATTAGCCTGCTATTATTACTATTATGCGGTGTCTAAAAATAATATCCCGAAGACTTCAAATTAACTGTTTAATCCGATTAAGCATATTATATGACGAATTCTTTTAAACAAATACTGAGTCTAAAGAACACAAATAAATGTATTTTTAACATCAAGATACAAAAAAATTGAACTGTTATATTTTTAGAAAAGGTCTCAAGGGCTACTGGGGATGTCCCAAAGGCACTTGGGTTGGTGACCCCTGGTCTAGGGGGCGACCGATATAGGCAATTAATCAACCATTAAAAGTAATTGTGTACATTCTAATTGATAGCCTAAATTAATCGTATCACACGTACATGGGACAAAAAAATAAAAATAATTAAGTCCTCTGATTCTAGGGTTTAATCCCTTACCACCCACCTTAACCAAATGCTTTTTTCTTCCAGTTCAGCTTTACCCAAATCTAAAAGGTTACAGCCTATAGGCCAGAGTAAGGCCTCATTTGAAAGCCAAGACCTACAAAACTCATCTAAACTGATCATTTTCTTCATGTTGCTGCGTTGTCGTCACTTTTTGGACTTTTTCATAATATTTTTGCCACTTTTTATTGCTTTTTGTAATTTTTCTGTTTTTGTCTCATTTCGTCGCTCTTTTTACACTTTATTCAATAAGTTTTTAGATTTGGGTAAAGCCAAATTGGAGAAAATGTGCTCGGCTGAGGCAGGGGTTAAATTATGTTATAATTATAAACGCAGTGCTGCCTCTGTGTTCTAGTTTATTTGAACAACAGAGGGCGCTATTTAGGCAACGTCTTTTTTCTTTCTTCTCATTCAAAGAAAATATAGTTTTACATCAGATTCAGATGCAACTATGAGAGTGAACACAAAGTATCTAAAAGGTTAACTGTATCATTGTTGTGACTATATGATGTGTTTTGTTTTTTTTCTAAATAAATTGTCCCTTGGGTGATCGAGGAGCTTCATGCAACCTAACCCAAAGCGCGCGTCGCTCTGTGGGATTGAATGCGTCACCTTATCCCCCACTTTGTGTCCCATTACCCCGCACTTGTAATGCTCACACCAGTGTAACGTGTCTAAGGTAGCGGGCAGGGCAAAGCGAGCTGCTCTGAAATTTAAATTAACCTCAGCGACATTTGTGCGCGCAGGGGAACCGAGGTGTTGGGTTACCAGAATACCCTCGCTCCGGCCACTGTCGTACATCCAGGTGAACAAAAGGAACGCACATGAGCTGAAAGAACAACATTTGTGTTGTTTGTGACGCGTTATTAATGTTTCTGCAGTGTTATCGTTACAGTTTCAGAGATCGAGGCGAAAAGGGAGAAAACTGAGCTTACCGTGTGCGTAAAATCCTTGCGATGACTAGCTACTTTTCGCATGAGTTACCCAGGCCCTGGGCTGTTCGGTATCAGGCCACAGTAGAATATTAAAAATGACTGCAACCCACTATTTCTACGTTAATTTGAATCTTACACATTAATATCTATATAGGAATACAAAAGGGCAAATGTTTTGAATAGATCTATGGTTTGTTTTCGAACATAAACATTTCTGCAAAAATCTTTTATCTCTTGTACTGGTCCCTAGGAGGAAATGGGTTGGGCACCACAGGCTTAAAATATACAAAAGCAACAAAATAGCAGCAGTTATTTACTACCTTTAAAGTGTTCAGTGAGAACAGTGGTCTTGGTCACATTTAGCCCCTGCATCAGTGCACTGTAGGAACAAAACATGCATCTGGAAAGTTGTCTGTCCCCAAAAGCAGCTCAGATCATGGCTGATGATCCCCTCTGGCATCCTCCCCAAATAAGAAGTGGGTCAAACAAACATGACGAGTGCATTCCCAGACTCTTCTTTCAAGTGTTGTTATGCATTATTAAGCAGTCCTGCCTTGCTGGTGAGACATTTATGTCTGAGACAGGGATACCCTTGTTGACAATTCTTTTTCCACATCTTGAAACATCAGATTTCATTATTGAGCAGGTGCAGGGTTAATCTTACCTCACTGACAGCAAAAAGACAAAGTGCTAAATTTTCTCTGTATAAAGTTCATTTAGCTTTGTACATGAATGAGGCTTTCTTCAAATCTTCAAAGCAAATGCAAACTCAAATGTCTTAATGCAGAGAAGAGGGGAGTGCCCTGGAGTTTCAGGATAGCAATCTATATATTTGCTCATTTTGACCATCTCTCCCCCCCCACCTAATTTTATTGTTTTTGTAAGAATTTAAAATGTCCTGCAGGACATTGAGTGGCGCACACCATATATATTGAACAAAATAGTACTGTTTATTTTTTTTCAGCCAAAAAAATCCAGAGGAAACCCACAGTAAAACGACTGACTCATACAGAGTGAACTATCTTGCAGTGCTAGAAACACTAATACTTTTGAGTTCTGTGTAATATTTCAATGCCAAACTGACATAATAGTCTAGTTTATTGAGAACAATTCTTACATTGGCACAACTCACACAGTCTATTCTTAAACATAATGAATTCATTTTTGAAATTCATTTTGCTCTGAGTGAATCAGCAGGAAGACAATCATTCTCTTATCTTTCTCTTCTATCCCCATTATTTAATTGTCATGAGCTTTGGATCTATGATACTGTAAGTACATGAGAATAAAGGCATGATAACACAGTGCTCTGTAAATGATACAATGAAACATAGAGATTTCTGTGTTATGTAATTAGATGCATGTAATGTCACCAAGAAGAAACCACACGTTAGTCTTGATGAACATTTTACTGTGTATGACTCGTAGAATATTAAGTACTGTATGAACAAATTTAACAGTCTGAGGATGATTATATGGTAGCGTTTACTTTTTCAGTTTCACGTGGCTGTTTCAATAGCCTGTGTGAAGAAGAGAGACAAGTGTCAAGGCACGTGCACCGCTGGGTAATTAGAATTTATATTTCTATATTTAAAGTACACCAAGACGTCCTGCTGCTTTGACCCCTATGATGCAGACACAAGGCCAGCTGAAGCCAACACTACACTTAAAGGGCCTCTGACACATTAATCATTCATTGGCTCTGGGTTGCATCTGCCTTATTCCTCCCACCTTGGCTTTGAGCATCCAAAACACAACGATTTGTGGGTGCTATACTACAGTACTAATGGTGGAAGACTCTTCGGACTTGCCCTGACTGCTGGGCAATGACTTTAGATATTCTAAGTGTCTACGGGCATCCTCCTGATTCGCTCTGACGTAATAAACCAGATAAGAGATAACCATAGTGAACCAGCCAAACATGACGACCAACATGGCCACGTCTGTAGTCCTCTTCATCAGAACACAGAGGTCTATGTCTGACAGGAGGAAGGCCAATCCGTTCACCCCAACTTCCTCTGGCTCTGAAGTGTGGCACACAATGCCTGTGAGAGAGGCAGGCTCCAGGTCGACCCGCGGCAGGGCCATCTGCATGTTACAGTCACAGTGCCACGGATTGTTGGTGAGGTTGGCACGAGCCCGGAGGCCATCAAAGGGCTCAGCGTTAAAATTCACTAACTTGTTGGATGAAAGATCAAGAAATTGTAATGATCCCAGTCCCCGGAAAGCCTCTGGTTCAAGCTGTGTTAACTCATTGTGAGAGAGATCCAGTTCAACTAAATGTGGAAGAGCAGCAAAAGCGTTCATTGGGATTTTCTTTAAAGCATTATAGTCCAGATACATTCTTCTGGTGTCATTGGGTAGATCTTGGGGGAGCTCAGTGAGCTGCAGATTGCTACAGCGCACCGTTTTGCCGTTGGTCTCACTCTCAGAGCAGTAGCAGCTCTTGGAGCAACTGGTGGCAGCGTGGTGAAAGCAGAAGCTCATGAGCACCAGGCTGTGCAGCAGTAAACACATGACAACAGAATGGCGCAGGATCCAGCCCGCTAACAATG
This sequence comes from Neogobius melanostomus, assembly GCA_007210695.1. Taxonomy (NCBI): domain Eukaryota; kingdom Metazoa; phylum Chordata; class Actinopteri; order Gobiiformes; family Gobiidae; genus Neogobius; species Neogobius melanostomus. Next base: position 362,742 of record VHKM01000156.1, read on the forward strand.
CCATGGCGCACCACAGGCATGCTCCAACCAGGACCACAGTGTGTCACATCAGCCTCCCCAGTAACTCTTCTTTCTGAGGCACAAAGCATATACAGTTATTTGAGCTATGGGAAAGCACAAGGTACATCATATTACATCCATTCAGTATATAGGGGTGTTCTTTAGAACCTACAGTATTATATAATAAAACACATAGGGGAATTACAGTATGTGCAGCTTGCTTTGACGCCTTTCATGCTCGTTTCATCATGTTTGTCACAAGATCAAACAGTCCCTCTGCAGCAGCACAATAAACATGCTGGAAAATCCTTAGCCGTCACTGTGTGTGCCTCCTTTAAAATGGACATTTCTATGATACAATATACTGTTTCAGGGGTATTTACAGCGATTTGATACCAGGAGTATAACACACTCCTGTCCTAATCAAACAACCCTCCCCCAGTAACAGAAACTTTTATTCAACGTAGCTATCATTATAATCTGAAAAACCAGTATGCCCTGCACATTTCACTCTCCAATTAGCAAAAACTAATAAGATGCACTTTGGCTTTTACACAGCAAATTTGGACAAATTTCCACTTTAGATGTCAACTCAATAGGGTTTTAAAAATGAAAAAGCATCAAAACAATGGAACAGGACACAGAACGCAGGTTAACAAGACGCCTTAATTCCCTCTAAAATGACCCTAGGCTGAGCAAGATCCACTTACCAAGATTAAAAAATGAAACCGATCTCTTAAGTTAGTGCCAGTATCACATGACTTTGGAGGGTAGAGGCCGAAGTGTAATAGGAATGCATGTTAAAGAAAGGGGGGTAATGATTTGTCAAACCGGACATGACTAATAATGCTTGTTGTTACCGCTAAGGACATGCCTGGCGGGTAACCCCAATAATGGCAATGGAGTCCAATTCAACAGAGGTTGGCATGAGCCAAGTCTTGTGTTATTAGACCTCTACTGTTGTATACTGAACCTCCATTGAAATGAAACGTGCATCAGTGCATCAAAAGCTGAGACTTGGGCTTCCAGCTAAGTTAATTTTGAGTCAAAGTGGCCGTGCTAGTAAAGCTACCAACCGTCTGACAGGTATTTTTCTGTGAGATATAAAGGAGAACAACATCAACATTGCAAGTGAACAACAAAATAAAAATTTTACTTTTAATCATAAGGGTTAAATGACAGTGACAACTTACAGAAACTACACAAAAGACAGCAGGGAAAAGGAAGGCACACAGTATGTAGAACAAACAGTAACAAAAGTGTGTTTGGAGGTTCAACTCAATGTTTTTTCTTTTTTTAAATTAGATGCAAAACTAGAGACATTTTGAGAGCATAGCCGGGGTTAAATAAAACAATTAAGCTCTATCTCACAATGGTATTGCTGAGCCCTTGTCCATATAAGTTTATTTGGTAACACTTTATTTTACACTACCTTGACACATTGTACCTGCCAAATTTAGTGCAGTGTAATGTGTTGTAACAACCTGTAATAACTCGTACCTTTTGGTTACATGGGCTACACAATGAAATAATATGTATATGAAGTTTGGAGGGATATAATGTAACAAGACATAAGACCCTATTTCTAACCTTAAGCCCACACTAACCCTAGCCTTAACCCTAACTCTAACCCTCTTTGTCTTATTACAAGTACTATTACACATTATTCCATTGCGTATGTGCTACATAGGTTCAAGTTATCATAGACTGTTACAAAGCAGATTACATTGTAATACATGTAGTTCGGTACAATGTATGAAGGAGAGTGAAAAATAAAGTTTATTCTTTGTTATTCTTTGTTTAAAATCATAATACAGCTCTCAGATAGCTATTAGCTATTTGAGCCACATTGCAGCTTAAAGTGCATTTGGAGGAATTGTTTATTTTTCTTTTTATTCCATAAAGAGTGTAGTCATCTGAATGAAAAAACTTGGCTACCACAGGCTTAATTCTACAGCAATCATTAAGCCAGTATTCCGTGTGAAATCGCATTGTCCGTCAGACCTCCTGAGCTGGCCTGCTTATTGAGTTACAGTCCAGGATGATAAAATCATTTGTGACAAGTAACTGTAAAACATTATGCGGCCTCTCAGCGCGCGCAGCCCAATCTCCATTACTTCTCTGCGGTTCCTCTGAGCGTTATGCTGCCTGTGCTTGGCCCAGGTCCAGTGCAAATGAAGACCTCATTTTTTTCCTAAGGTAATTGTATTAGAAATGTAATGTGCGTAAACGGTATGGGTTACCTATAATTCATCTTCATTGGCAGTGTAGCATTACTAGTATACTAGAACATTTCCTGACTATTTTAAACATTAATGAAAGACGAAGTAGTGATGTTACCAGGTGGAAAAATACCCTGAAATGACAAGAGATGGAGACGATGCCTCATTGGAATGGATACCCGGGCTAAGTTTGTCTTATCTCTTGAAGATGCGCACTACTGTTTCTCGATCCACCGCCGCTTTAAAAATGATAAAGCTGTTGCTAAAGCTAAGTTAATTCTAAGGTTTGGATCACTCACGTGTTTTGTGCTCCTCTTCGCCTTTTCATGTTGAGAGCAGTCCCCGCATCAATGAAACTGTCAATATTCCTCAAATGTATAACATTTCTTCGGTGGACTGAGATGCTTTACTTCCATATGTCCCTCTCTCTGGCAGCCTTTCAAACTTATTCCCCGGGAGTCGCGTCGATCTCTGGGCGGATGGAACGTGCCACGGGAAATGCTTGTACAGTTCAGGACTCCCCTCTGTACGCGCAGCTTTTTTAGTTTCCAACGCAACCAGAAAACCAGAGAGGAAAAAGCCAGTTCCAACTGATAAAATAAAGAGATGCAGCGCGAGTGGAACACTGTCAGAGACTGGCTGACTGGTATGTCCCCGACTCAAGTGCATAAAACATTTATATGTAAGCAAAGTTTAAAATGGCACCACAGCACCGCGAGCGCAATTGATTTTACGCACAGAGAGCGACGCTCAATAAATGGATATGATTAGGAAAGACAGGGCATGTATGACTTAGAAATATTATCAATGACTTTCACTATAATTTGATCATCTCTTTAAATAGCACCAATGCATTTAGTGCCACTCTGGCCTGGCGAACGATCTCATTTCTTCATGTTCTCAATCCCCAAACCATGGTTGTTGACCAGAAATGTGAAGGCAACTGTCCAGATCAATTTGATCATTTTGAATTCTCAAACAACTGACTTAGATTTTTGGGAGGGGACAGTTGCACAGCTGTTTAACAATGCTAGGAGTACATTTGTAAAAAATAAAATAAAGTAAAATTACATTTAAAAAAAACTAAACAAAAACAAAAAACAATGTAAACAATGTAGGCCGTGAGACGGAGGGTCGATTGGTACCATTTTGAGGGATTAAACCACATGGTGATTTTTGTGTAGATATATGACCCTGTGTTATCACACAAAAAATATCACAAGAAAAAGGGTTAAGTGAACTCTGACTTGGTGGCATTTTACAATAATGTCTGCCTAATGCCTGAGATTTGCCATATTTGTTGCTTTATTAAAGAAGTATTAATGAAACAGAGTTTTCTTAAAGAAAAAGGGTTCCAAACCGACATATGTGCCTTTGGGAACAAGCGGTAGGGTCCATGCATACATGAAATCATAGCGTTGTCAGAAGATAAATTATTTTTAGTCTGGTCTTGAGGAGGTTTTGGAACATGAGCAAAAGCATTGATTTACAACAAATTTAACAGGAATTAAAAAAACATTTTATGGTAAATGGCCTCAACTTATACAGCGCTTTTCTACCTTCCTCAGGCCCAAAGCGCTTCACAGCAAGGAACAGTCACCCATTCACTCTCTCATTCATACACCAGTGTACTGTACACAGACACTGTAGGCAAGGAGGGTGAAGTGTCTTGTCCAAGGACACAACAACAGTGTTCTTCAGGAGCTGGGATTCAAACCCCTGACCTTCCGATCATGAGACAACCCACTCTCATAGCTATGCCATTGTTTTACACAAAGAATGCTATTCATGCTACTTAACCTATTACAAAAGGTACATTTTCATCCACTGTACTTATTTACTCTTTGATTTGTGGCATAGTGAAAGTTATACATCTGTCACATCTATAGGAATGACTCCCCATGTCCACTTCATCATCACTTTCATCAGTTTCTAAAACATGTTTGAGTCTCAATATCTGGCTCATATCCGTGCACTTGAGTCCATTTGCATTTGTAGTGGACGAAGTGTCTTGGACAGTTGTAGGCCAATAAATCTAACTGAGCTTCAGGTGCTGGTTGGCTATCCATCCACTGAACTACCAGCTGGTCAACTCATCTCACAGACTCGATCTTCAATCCATGACCAACAGGGCTAGGTGCTTGAGGGTCCCTTTCCAAGCCTCTCCTCCATAATACAGCCTGGTAGTTAGCTCTTTGGGCATGCTTCACTAAGCAGTCTCGGCATGGTGGAAGCTGATGGCTTTCTATCTCACCCCTCATGGCACAAAAGTGTTTCTTCTTTATACAAAGGTGCCCAAATTGTGTCATGGAAAGCAAGGGACATGATCAAAACATTTGTGTCCTCTGAGCAGATAACAACAGCATTATACCCCTCTTCAACTGCATGGGTGGCATGAAGAAGAAGTCAACCATCAGCTTCTTCTTGTTTGCACTGGAGAGTTGGGAATAACTCACTGCCCTGAGCTGTGATTCTAAAGCACTCATCACCGACAGTTGCAAAAAGAGTTTTCTCTATGAGCAGTTCCCTACATTTGGACTTACTCCACTTCCTCAAAATTAGGTTCGGCTGCTCTGTCCACACTGACTCAGTGCCATTGAAAAGACTTGGCAACATCTTTTATAACATGAAGACAGACATAGAGCGCAGCTCACATTGTCATAGGCGAAACACCATGGTAGGAGTAGGATAAGATGTCAAAAGTCCAAATTCCTTCACGTGAGGATTGTTAAAAGACCAAGGACTACATCCTCCACTAATTCCACATATGATATCCAGCAAGCTGAGAGATCTCCATTGCTATGGCGGAGGTCTAGAAAACCTCCAGATAAAAGTGGACTGTTCAAAACTGAATGTCAAACAACTGGCCAAAGCAACCGCCTGCGCTAAAAAGGAGTTGACCTAATACATTTTTTTCAAAATTGCTAGTCTGGTCTCTAACTGATTAGTGAATTCTGACCATGCCAGTCTCATCATGGCTTCATAAATGCACTTGTGTACTCTGCACGGGAATAGTGTTTCCCATCCATCACCCCACTTATGGGTCCCTCAGCAACTATGCCAGCTTCAATGCAAACATCCCTCAGCCCACATCCTGAAATCTCCTCCCAAGAATAGACAATGCATTGCAGATAGTATGAATTGTCCATCAATCAATGGTTTTGTATAGCCCAATATCACAACAGGAGTTGCCTCACAGGGCTGAACTAAACATTAAGGCAATTAAACAAAACAGTAAATAAGACAATGTAAAGTCCAGGCAAGTGAAGTATCCACGCAAACATAAACATGATGTCCAATTAAATGTAAATGTCAGCAGCAGGTGATGAGGAGCAGCGTGGGTGTCCCTGTCCTTAGACTCTCCAGAATAGCAAGGAAAAACTTAAAAACCCAGGGGGAGAAAAGAGAAACCCTGAAGGAGAGATCCAGACTATAGAGACCCAGGGCCGAAGGAGTCCCTCAGCAGAGGAGCCAAGATCACAGCAGACATCCCACAGAATTGTTCTTTATGCATTCAAGAAATTTTGGCCACATAAAGGGCTTTGTCCTAGACTCTAGGACAACTACCACTGAATCCAGATCCAACTCTTTACAAATGAGATCAGAACGCTTAAAGATCTCATACACAGTGCTCTTTTCAGTAGCTGGCACATTTATTGTGGTAAGGTGCTACTACATCCTCTCAGATTTCTACTTTGTCATGGATTATTTTATCACAGATCTCCAGAGGATTATCTTATCTTATGTTGAAACCAGTCCAGCTTGGGACAATTTGATGTTCAGCTTGTGGCTGCCTCATTAGGATCCACACCATGTTTTGCACTGAGGAAGTCTGGCTCGACTCTTTCATCTCTTGGGCATGGTCATTCCAACATGTGCTTCAGCCACATAAGCATCTAAAGTAGTATGTTCAGCCTCAATTGAAATCTACTGTAGCTTTTCAACTCATGGAAGTTCAGCACTGGGCAGGTGAGCACCCCATACACCTTTGCCTATACTGCTATGCCATTAACCATGCATTGGTGAAGATATGTGCCTTAATGGATGCTGGAATCACTGCCTTTCAATTAAGTCCTGCTGCTAGTTTTTGCAAGCACAAGGCAAAATTGTATATACTGTAATTACATGAAAAAAAATCCAAATTAGAAATAGCATGGGATCAGATAAAATCATATCATGTCACCATACACTATGTTCAGTTGAATGATTTTCAACATAACGTTTCTCAGCCCCCCAGTGACCTAGAAAGGTGGTTGACACATCATATTAAAGCCCAGACATTGCTCTTTTCAATGCAAAAAAACACAAGTCTCCATCACAACCTGTTTCAGAGATATACAACCATTCACCTCATCGATCTGGTAGAGTTAACCTTTTTTAAGATTACACAGCAAATTATAATGATGGACAGGCCATTAACTACTCAGTTTCTCTGAAAAGCCAATGAATGTTGATTCTGTTATTGATGGTCTGCAAGATCCTGCTCATTGCAAAAGAAGAGAACAACCACTTGGATTATAGAGGCATTTTTATCTCTAGTAGTCACTGAACACCGTATATTGAGATGGGATGATAAAAGTGTTGATTTCTCATGAAAACTACCATGGATCAGATGCTATCACACATTTTCCAACACTAGAGATATGTACCTTCATGAAAATCAAAAGGAAATTTAATCCCTCAAAATGGTACCGGTAGCCCAAATTTGGGGTCCCGTCTCATGGCCTAATGGAATACCTTTATAAATTTACAATTGAAGCTCTAACCCATATGGCTGACAGTAGCTTCTGAAGTCCCTCAGTACGGTGCCCATATTTCTTTATGGCAGATACTGTATAAAGTGACATAGCACTGTTTTAATTTATCCTTACATTATTGTTTTTGTATATTTGCATTGCTTTTCTACATGGTCGTTTTTCCAGTTGCTGACCTGTTGCTGCTAATCAACTGGTTTGAAAATGGTTCAGACCTCAGAGCTGAAAATGCCTGCACACAGGAAGATCTCATATACACTACGCTCCCGGAGCATTCACTATAATCGCATTTGATCAGCGGCTTGTTGTTTCCAGTATGCTGCCTGCTTCAAGACCCCTGCCCGTCTCCAAGCCCTTTTCCTGCCTGCTGCCAGCTGATAAGAGCAGCCAGTGTAATCCAACATGAAAACAGTGCACGGCAACTGCTCTGGCTGTGGAAGACTCTTGCCGGGCATTCAGGCATGAAGTATTAACTAAATTAAAATTTTAAAAAGCCACTACTCCTTCAACACTGAAGAAAGAACAGCATGTTATAAACTGAGGGACCGAGTAATAATTCGATTATCTCACCTGGAGCGCAGGGAACACGGCTCTATGGGGAATTGACTCCAAACATCGAGGTCACATGTTAAACCATGTCCTTTTTTGTGTAAGTTATTGAGTCCATCTGACAACTACCACATGTGACTCATATTGCCATCAGTTTTTAATACATGATATGAATTTTAATGACAGAAAAGATATGGAACTTTATGCCAATTTTTTGCTTCATGCAGAAAGCTCAATTTTAACAGTGAAATGGCAAAGTGCAATTGAATTCTGGCCTGCCCTACAACTCAATATCATGGACTCTTTAGAATTTTGCAGTGTCACACGAACTCAAAGAGGTAATGCCTGTTACTTCTAAAAATACTCTGAAGACATGATCCCATATATGGTTTAATTTATGTAAGATTACGTTTTCCGTATCTGTGATCACCAGCTATACTTCAACACTTAGTGTTAGAACAGTTTGTAGTGCTCGTCATCCCTGAATCGTGAGCCCTTACAGGTTGTTTAAAGATGCAATTACCTTACGATCAGATATGTTGGGAAGGATATAACAGAGAAAGAGCGGAAAACAGGATTACGCTTCTCAATGAAGGAAGAGAGTGCAGTGAGAGTCAGTCTGTACCCAGCTTTATCTCATTACTTCAAAAGCTGCACTATAGTTGGCAGATTTAGATGCACAATTCGTATTATCTCCCAAACATTATAGGCAAGACACCCCCCCCCCCCCTCCCTCGATGCACTCAAGGTGTGAGTGGCATGAACATATCAAAATCTATCAAAATCTACACAAGAATAGATCAAAGGACCTCTTCATTTCACTCAGACTGCACTACACTGGACTGACTCTGAGCTTAGATCAAAGTCCTGCCTTGTCTTTGAGAGTACAATGTTGCAGTCTATTATGTGTATATAGATATATATATATATAAATATAAAAAATCATTCAACCACAGGGTATACTTTGCCACAGACAGGGCCACCTTTTAGTATCATAGCCAGCGTTGGGGAGAATAGTTTGAAATTAAAATGTATTTTGTAACATATTCCGTTACTTTGTCTAATTAGAGTACTGTATTCTGAATACTTTGAATACCTTTAGAATACTTTCACATTGATTGTCATTATATGTATGTATAAATATGGCGTATAATTGCACAAATGAAAACTATGATTGTTGGAACACCTGTTATTAACTCACCGTTAATTAGAAACTAATTAAGCGCCACTGGGGCGACAGTGGCGCAGATGGTAGAGCGGGTCGTCTCATGATCGGAAGGTCGTGGGTTCGAATCCCGCCTCCTGACTGTGCACATTGTCGTTGTGTCCTTGGGCAAGGCACTTCACCCACATTGCCTCCAGTGTCTGCCTACACTGGTAGCCCCCTAGGAGAGACCAACAGGCCCGGTTTGAACCGTGAGGCTGTCCTTCCGTGGACCCACCACCTGCAGAAGGAGCCATGGGGGGCTGGTGCTATGTGATTTGGGCAGCTCCGGCGGCTGCCCCCACGACCCAGCAACGGACAAGTGGAAGAAAATGGATGGATGGATGGATAATTAGAAACTTTTTAACTCTCTTGGCAAATGGAGCAGCAGATACAGCATCAGGTGACACATGTGCAGTGTTTGTATTTTTTATTTTTTTATCTATTGGTTTATTTGGTCCTCTCCTGGAACCGCCACCTTAACGTGATGGAGGGGTTTGAGCGTCTGAATGATCCTGGGAGCTCTGTTGTCGGGGGCTTCGTGCCCCTGGTAGGGTCTCCCATGGCAAACAGGTCCTAGGTGACAGGTCAGACAAAGAGCGGTTCAAAAGCCCCTTATGAGAGACCAACAGGCCCGGTTAGAACCATGAGGCCGTCCTTCTGTGGACCCACCACCTGCAGGAGGAGCCATAGCTGCATTGCTCCAACAGCTGCCCCCACGACCCGGCAACGGACAAGTGGAAGAAAATGGATGGATGGTTTATTTGGTCAGGACAGTGCATGTTAATGAACATACATGGGTCTCATGCATGTAAACAAGCCACACCGGATTGTAGCCTTGGGCTAATTTGCACACTCCCATTCATCCTGGCCTATTGTAGATGTTTTAGTGGTAGGGGAAACCAGAGGAAACCTACACAGGCACGGGGAGAACATGCAAACTTCACACAGAAAGGCCCCGTCCAGGTGGGAATCGAACCCCGGACCTTCTAGCTGTGAAGCACAAGCTCTAACCGCTGTACTACCGTGCCGCCCATGAACTGTGGCATTAGGCGTTTTAAATCTTTATCTCATTTTAGGAGGAAAAACAGGTCAGTATTAAATGTTCTTTCTTAATAATGTTGTGCAATATGAAGCTAAAATGTAGTGCTACTGGGATGTATTCCCTTGATATTTGGAAAGTAACTGTATTCTAAATACTGTACTCTCAAATGAAAGTGTAACTTTACCAGAATACAGTTACTCAAAATGAGTATTCTAAATACGTAGTCTAAATACATGTATTTAGCAACTCCCCAACACTGCATATAGCTGTATGATACATAAATAAATCAAGCAATTGATTTGATAGGATAATAACAGTGTAATCATAGTTCCTACACCAGCAATTTTACAATTTTATACACATTGTTTTTGTATAGCTCGATAACAGCTGCCACAGCGCTGCACAAATATTGCTGATTGGACAAAACAGAGGAAAAGTTTTGAAATCAACCAGGCAACCCAAACAAAAATATTAATTTCAACTTATAATACAAACCAATTTACAGTTGGACCCTGTTTAGTATCTTTAATATCATACATACGAATAGTTATTGATTCCAGCAATGATTACAATACTAATTATCAAAACAAACTCAAACAAACTAATTTCTGGCAACAGCCTGTGACCACTGAAAATGGATCTGCAACCTACTTTTGGTTCCCAACCCATGAGTTGGGCAACACATGCACACTGCAATTGAAGAGTGTTTGAATTTCATTCTCTCACTATTGCAACCTGTTTTTAAACACTGAGTACGATGCAGAATCAGAATCAGAATACTTTGTATTCCCATTGTTTGAGAACAGGTTCACAAACTATGAATTTTCCTCGGTGCAGACGTGCAACATAAATCATATAACACAGAATTTAGATAAAAATAAGCTATGAAACTTTAAACTATAAGGCTATAGGGGCATGCATAAAGAATATGAAAATAAATAAGATAAAAAATAAAATGTAAAATATGGTAAGACGACAACAATTGACATAGAACAACAGCAGGATTTTATTTACAGATGTGTAGGTGTATAAAGTGATAAAGTGACATAAAGTGATAAAGTGATAGCAGCGGATCTAAGTGTGGACACACCACACAGTGCAACAGGGCAGATTACATCCATGAGTCTGTAACTAAGTTTCTGTCTTGTATCTTAATTGTTGTAACTTGTAAATTATAACAAACATTGCATATTGCAAAGTAGTCTTCTGGGTGGGTCATTCAGCAGCTAAATGTTATGTTTCTTTAGCAACGGGGCAGACTAGATGTGGTCCCACTGCCCTTTCCAAGTAATTAATAATTCTTTGTCCTTTACAGAGTCTTTCCGACATATTCACCATGTCAGCAGGGAGGAGAGCTTTCCTTAAAGGTCAGGTGGACACAGCAGGAGAGCTGACCATCAAAACATGATTCAGGGATACATAAATGTATGCAGTACAATATTGTAACACAGACACAAATATCAATCAATCAAACTTTATTTATAAAGCGCTTTTCATACCGAAGGCATCACAAAGTGCTTTACAGATTACAACATTAAATCAAGTATCCAGGCAAACATAATGTCCAAATGAGCGTCAGCAGTGGCGACGAGCGGCGCGGGTGTCCCCTGTCCTTAGACTCTCCAGCACGGCAAGGAAAAACTCAAAAACCCGGTGGGAGAAACGAGAAACCTCGGGGAGAACCACAGAAGCTGGAAAGATCCACTCCCATGGACGGACAGGCTATAGAGACCCAGGCCGATGGGATCCCTCAGCAGAAGGGCCAGGATCGAGACCATCCAGTCCCTGTTGTCAATCCAGTGGGCAGGGTCCCTCCGTTCAGCCGGGTTCCTCCGTTCAGCCGGGTTCCTCCATTCGATCTAGACAGACACTCCCAAGGGGGAGTGGGACAGGAGACACCATGTGAATAGTAATGAACAGACTACAGATAAGATAAGTATTGTATCATAATAAGACAAGTTTGCAGTAAGAAGAAGAAGAGGATAGCGCTCAGTGTACCGTACTTCCCACAGCAGTGTTTCTCCTAGGGCAGCTTTACTTCAGGCTGAGGGTTAGTGCTTTACCTAACTGACCTGATCATAAGCTAATTCAAAGAGGTACGTTTTGAGCCTAGTCTTAAATGTAGGGACTGTGTCTGCTTCTTTAACGTGAGCTGGAAGTTTATTCCATAAAACCGGAGCTTGGTAGCTAAAGGCTCTTCCACCTACAGTGATTTTGGAGACCCGAGGAATCACTAGTAGCCCTGAGTTTTGAGAGCGGAGTGCTCTGGTTGGCTGATATGGAACGATAGCGTCTTGGAGATAAAGCGGAGCCATACCTTTTATGGCTTTAAATGTGAGGAGCAGGATTTTAAATTTGATTCTAAATTCTACAGGAAGCCAATGGAGAGACTTTAGCACAGGTGTAATGTGTTCTCTTCTTTTTGTACGCGTTAACAATCTTGCAGCTGCATTTTGAACTAATTGAAAACTTTTTAGGGAACTTTTAGGACACGCTGCTAGCAGGGAGTTACAGTAGTCCAGCCTTGATGAAACAAAGGCATGGATAAGTTTTCTGCATCACTCTTAGGTAGGATATTTCGTATTTTAGCAATGTTGCGCAGGTGAAAGAACGCAATTTTACAAGCCTGGTTTATATGTGTTTTAAAAGAGAGGTCTTGGTCAAACAGAACTCCAAGGTTTTTACTGTAGAGCTCGTTGATACGCTAACATTATCCAGGGAGATGATCTGCTGAGATAGAGACTCTCTCAGTTTTTGAGGACCTAATATAATAACCTCGGTTTTATCAGGGTTAAGGAGGAGGTAATTTACAGTCATCCAGGTGTTAATGGCTTTTACGCAGGAACTAAGCGTATCTAATTTATCTGTCTGACCTGGTTTCATTGATAAGTACAGCTGTGTGTCGTCCGCGTAGCAGTGGAAATTTATATTGTGATTTCGGATTATGTTACCTAATGGAAGCATGTATAATATAAATAAAATTGGCCCGAGAACTGAACCCTGTGGCACCCCACAGCACACTTTGGAACACGGTGAGGACTGTTGGTTTACATTAACAAATTGGTGCCTATCAGATAAGTAAGATTTAAACCAAGAGAGGGCTGTTCCCCTAATGCCTACGTCAGTTTCTAACCTCTGCAGGAGAATATTGTGGTCGATTGTGTCAAAGGCGGCACTAAGGTCTAACAGAACTAGGATTGAAGCTAATCCGGCGTCAGCTGCTAATAACAGGTCGTTGGTAACTTTGACTAAGGCGGTCTCTGTGCTATGATAAGTTCTGTATCCTGACTGAAATTTTTCAAATAAACTATTGTCCTGTAGGTGGCTGCAAAGCTGCTTAGCCACGACTTTTTCAAGGACTTTAGAAATGAAAGGCAAATTAGATATGGGCCTATAGTTTGCTAAAATATCAGGATCGAGATTGGGTTTTTTCAAAAGTGGTTTGATAACAGCATATTTAAAGGACTTTGGCACATACCCATTTTCTAAAGACGAGTTAATTATTTTCAATATGGTATCTGAGATTTCAGGAGTAATTTCTTTGAGGAGTTTAATTGGGATTGGATCTAGAAGACAAGTTGACGGTTTTGAAGACATAATGATTGATAATACCTCAGCCTCATCTACAGTTATGAACCTGTCTAAGACTTCAAAAGGAGACAACGATTCTACAGCTGGATTTAGATTAGAATAAGATAAGGGAAGCTTATTATTTATTTTATTTCTAATGGTTGTGATTTTATCATTAAAGAATTTAAGGAAGTCATCGCAGCTAAGGGTATCAGGAATGGAAGGCACTACTGCACTGTGACTGTTTGTTAGCCGGGCTACCGTGTTAAAAAGAAACCTAGGGTTATTTTATTTACTTCAATTAATGAAGAGTAGTAATTAGTTTTTGCTTTCCTCATGGCTTGCTTATAGGCGAGTAGGCTATTTCTCCAAGATCTAAGAGATTGCTCAGTGCTAGACTTGCGCCATACCCGTTCTAATTTGCGAGTCTTTTGCTTAAGCGCGCGTGTTTCTGCGTTATACCAGGGAGTGACGCACCTAGGCCGAACAACTTTCTGTTTCAGTGGGGCCGCAACATCAAGGGCTGTTTTTAGTGTGCGCATAACGCTGTCGACAAACTGATCACTTTCATTTAAATCAATAAGCGAGCTATTCTCTATAGACATGATATTAAAGACTGGCTGGATCATTTCTTTAAATTTTAACACAGCTTTTTCAGATAGTGTACGTTTTAATTGAATTTTATCCTGTGGATTAGTATAATCTTCGATTAGGAACTTGAATGTAATTAGAAAATGGTCAGAAAGCGCGGGATTCTGAGGGAGAATGTTTAGGTCGCTAATTTCAATCCCATATGTTAAAACCAGATCAAGAGTGTGTTTATGAGAGTGAGTAGGTTGATTCACATTTTGTGTAAAGCCAACCCCGTCTAAGAGGGCACTAAATGCCTTGCTCAGACAATCACTATTATTATCAACATGAATGTTAAAATCACCTACTATTATAATTTTATTCCAATCCAACACTATACTAGCTAAAAACTCAGAGAACTCTGCTAAGAAGTTTGAATAGGGTCCAGGAGGTCGATAAATAATAGCAAGTAGTAAAGCTTTTTGTTTTTTCCATTTGGGACAGGTAAGAGACAGTGTTAGACTTTCAAACGAATTAAACTTTAGGTTATTTTTGGGATTTAGAACAAGATTAGAGTGTGATATCACTGCAACCCCACCACCTCGGCCTGTGGTTCTAGCAGCCTGAAAATTAACATAACTGGGAGGGGTAGATTCATTAAGCCTAACATAGTCATCCTGCTGAAGCCATGTTTCAGTCAGGGCGAGAAGGTCAAAGTTGTTATCGCAAATTAAGTCATTTACTAAAAAGGATTTTGATGAGATTGATCTAATATTCAACAACCCACACGTTATGTGCTTAACACTTTGTTTATTGTTTTGTTTAATGTTAAGTTTACTCTTGGGTATTTGTATTAAGTTATTTGGTCGCACGCCAGCGTTTGTTATGTGAGCTTTTAATGTTTTAGTGCTTGGTATACGGGGGACTGACACGGTCTTTATTTGTTCTGGTATTTGGTAAATATAAATGTATAAATGTTATTTAACACTGTTATTGATTTACAAAACTCTTTAAAGGTCCTATATCATGCAAAATCGACTTTTTGGAGCTTTTAGCCATGTTGTTATGCTATTTCCTTATAAAAATTACCCCCAGAGCGTTTTTGGCTTCATTCACGCAGTTCTAAGTAATCCTCCTGAATCCTGCTCTCTGAGCAGCTGCTCCACCTCTCCTGGTAAACGACTGAGCTGTTCAGTTGTGTCGTCACAAAGGAACTGAAGTGCTCTACGTCTGTAATGTAATGCCTTACGGCCTGGTTTTAATTTATAAAACAGCTTTTTCATTTTTGTTGTTGTAAGAGAGAAATAAAAAAAACAAAACAAAAAAAACTCTCCGATGCGTCTGTGCTGTCCCGCGATGCTAAACAAACGCACCCATGGCCGGAAGATCCATGGATCCGAGCAGAAGTGTTGTTTTTGAAGACTGAGCTCTTTCTAACCTACTCTGGACACCGCCTGTTCTTTTTTCTTACCGAACGATAATGTCACGGATGCGCGTTTGGCTACGAGAGGAACAGGACTATTCAACCTTCCTAAAGAAGAGTGCACTCGCCAGAAGTTGGAATTTATTTCCGGGATTCAGCGACTATATCAACCAACCTGATGGATGCTTGGTGAACCTTGACCAGAATCAAAGTGGATTAACTTTTATAACCAACGCGATCCCATAACCCGATGAGGAGTCCAGACTGAGCGGTGAGTCAATCAAAACGCGTGTTAGCGTGTGTGTTAGCCATTTATAAAACTGTGTTGCACATGTCAACTCCTTATAAATCAAATCAAATCAAATCAAATCAAATTTATTTATATAGCACATTTAAAACAACTTGTTGACCAAAGTGCTTCACAAAAAGGTCTACAGTACAAAAAGTTATAGTATAATAATAATAAACAAAACACAATATACAAGCAGCAAAGCACTAACAGCTCCGATTTTGGCCATGATATGCTAGACAGTGTTAAAAGCTTTTGCATAGAAATGTGTCTTAAGCAATGATTTAAAATGGTCAAGTGTCTGTGCAGCTCTTATGTGGATATAACCTTCATTATGTGAAGTAACTTCACTTTTTGCAGCGATATTTATATTTATAATACTGCAAATGTGGAATGAGCGGAGAGAGGGGCGGAGGAAAATACCCCCCCAAAATACTTATATTTCTCTCAAAAATTAGTACTCCATAGTGATAGAGGTACAATATATCATATAAATGCCTATACTTTACTTTGGAATGGCTAAAATAGCATGATACAAGTCCTTTAATTTCTCATGAAGTTATCTAATAATGCACTGTGTCCAAACCCTTCACAAATCTATTGTTTAAATAAGTTTAGACACATTTATTTTCTCTTTGATTTAGTTTGAGTATTAAATGTCTAGTTGTAATAAAGGTGTAATCTAGAACAACTCTTTGGAGCAGCTAGCACCTGTACTTTATGACTGTTTTTTGATTGAAAACGGCGCTGCAGCTGTAATGTGATCCCCCATAACAAATTTTCTCTTTAGGTGGGACAATTCAGTTAAAATACTAACTCTTTTACAACATGTGTCAACACAGGTCGAGAGAACAGTGTCAGACTAACAGCCATCAGCCTTGTATATTTCCACTGTGAAGTCAAATAGGCCCGTATAGGCCCATAGGTCAGCATTGTGGGTCATTAATAAATGAGAAGATAGCAGGTGGCAGTCTACAGAGAGCCTGTGTCTTGTACAACATCCTCAAAAGAGCTTTATGAGCATGTCACTGACAATGGAACAAAACAAAAATGGGGCGACAGTGGTGCATCTGGTAGAGCAGGTTGTCTTGTGATCGGAAGGTTGGGGGTTCGAATCCCACTGTTGTTGTGCCCTTGGGGAGACACTTCACCCTACTTGCCTCCCTGAGTGCTGGCCTAAGCCAGCAGCTCACTGCTCCTACTGCTTGCCCAGTGACATTGAGGATGGGTCAAATGCAGAGAACAAATTCTCTACAGAGATTAATAAAGGATAACTTAACAAAAATGCACGGTGTGAATTAACCCTCACTCAGAGGCTGAAATTAAATTGATAATGTACTGTACAACCATGTCTAAACAATGATTAGTGCACTAAGCAAGGGCAAACCAAAACAAAGGAGTCCATAAATATAACTTGTTGTTGAGGAATGGTAAACAAAGACGAGTACTAAGTTTGTCAACTACTGGAAAATATTTGAAGGAACGGGCACAAGGCGGGCTGAGATTAAACTGCAGTCATTGAATGTTCAATGCGAGAGTCTGATACACAAAATGTGGTATAAATCCTATTTGGCCACTTGACTTAAAAACTTTAAATTGTGTTCTTTATCAGTTCCTAATCAATACGGAACTTTCTGTTCAAATAATAAATGATTTCTCATTTCAAGGAACGGTGGACAACGTGTAGCTACCACAGTTCAAGAACCACTGACTTAAAGCTATTACAGATGTATTACTTTCACACTTTATTAGTAAAATAAGAAGCAGTAGAATATACAGTACAAAGTATATTGTAGCCTAAATGTAAACTGATTGTACTGATAATTTATATGCAAAGGTACCCCATAGTTTCATACTTCGTTTATTCCTTGAATAATATATATCCCAGGGGTTTAATGATTCTAGTTAGAAAACATTACCCGGAAACAAAGCGGCCGTGTAATCTCCGCTGATTGGCTCCAGACTCTGCGAAGGCGGGCTGTAGCTTCAGTAGTTTCCACTGATTTGTTCTCGATTTCAACAGCGGAAACTCGGCGCTCCTATTGGCTAAATTTGTAAAGCGGAGTTTACTCTGATTGGTCTACAGTATTAGCGCGAGCGATGCCTCTAAACGTTACGAATTTTTCAAACACGAAAGGAGTTTAGTCCGCGGCCTTTCTTTCCAGAGTTAGAACAAGACTCTTTTATATCTAACATACACAGGTTTTTCAATTTCACCAGGCAGGGATCTCGATAAGAAACATGGCAGAACCTTTCAAGGTAAGGGTGTCACTTGTTTTTGTTAATGTCGTGGCAATTTAGTGTGCAAAGATTAGCTGAAGCAGCGTACTATTGTAGACAACTGACCAAAACAACGAGACATTTGATTGTTTTAATTTCTCATATTGCACATTATCAGAATATTGAATTGCTGACTTAAGAAAAAAAAAAAAGGAATTCTGCAGAGTTATATAAACATGCCACTTTTCATGTAACTGATCGTCGGTGTAGCTAACCAAGACAATGATATGTGCTCCATGCAGTCCCTGTTTGAAAATAAAGCGGTGGCAAAGACCAAGAAAGATCCCAAACGTATGTCTGTGGAGAGGATCTACCAGAAAAAAACTCAACTAGAACACATTTTGCTCCGACCAGACTCCTACATAGGGTCTGTAGAACCTGTCACCCAGGTAGGACACAAGATTAAGTTATATGAATCATTCAGAGTGCGTCACTTCACGTTTACTGTGTTTCAGCAAATGTGGGTGTATGATGAGGATGTCGGACTGAACTGCCGTGACGTTACATTTGTCCCTGGGCTTTACAAAATCTTTGATGAAATTCTTGGTGGGTACAATGCTTTATTGGACAAAGTGCTTTTCGATAAATTCACAGTTTTTAATAAAATGACATTTCTCTTGCAGTAAATGCTGCTGACAACAAGCAGAGGGATTCAAGCATGTCGTGCATCAAAGTCAACATTGATGTGTAAATAAGTTAATAAAATACAGAAAAACACCTCCTTAAATCGTAGCTTTATCTACCTCATTACAACTGTTAAACCTATCTTTCTATTCCCAGTGAAAACAATATCATCAGCATATGGAATAATGGCAAGGGTATACCCGTCGTGGAGCATAAAGTAGAAAAGGTGTATGTGCCTGCCCTCATCTTTGGCCAGCTCCTCACTTCCAGTAACTATGATGATGAACAGAAGAAGGTCACAGGTAAGACCCTTTATTTTGATCGTCATGAATGTAACTCACACTTGACATTTATTTAATGCACAACTCAGGTGGACGTAATGGATATGGTGCTAAGCTCTGCAACATCTTTAGCACCAAGTTCAATGTGGAAACTGCCTGTCGAGAATCAGGGAAGGTTTTTAAGCAGGTACGGAGAAATTTCACTATTGTACTCTGAAAGCCCTATTTGAACTCACAAAACTATTTCTCTTAGACCTGGTATGACAACATGGGCAGGACTAGCGATTCAAGTATCAAACCCTTTAGTGGAGAAGATCACACCTGCATCACCTTCAAACCTGATCTGCAAAAGTTCAAGATGACCACTCTGGATAAGGACACTGTGGCTCTGATGACTCGTCGGGCCTATGATATTGCCGGCGCCTCCAAAGGCGTCCGTGTGTTTCTGAATGGGACTCGGCTTCCCGTAAGTCATCATGCTTTGCTCAAGTCAATATCACTCTTATAATGTCACTCAATATCTACAGGATTATCTGTAGCTCTTGTATCAATAATGAATACTTCTTAAAGTGGAGATTTTGCACATTAATGTGAGAATAATTTTTCTTTTAGATTACAGGTTTCCGTAGTTATGTGGACTTGTATCTAAAAGACAAAGTGAATGAGCAGGGAGAGCCCCTTAAAGTCATCCATGAGGTTGTCAATAACCGCTGGGAGGTCTGCCTCACCATGAGTGAAAAAGGTTTTCAGCAAGTCAGCTTTGTCAACAGCATTGCTACAACAAAGGTAACGTATGAAGTGGTGTGACGCACCATTGATATTGTTAAGCAGGTGCTGATAATGACTGCGTACTTTAAGTGCATGTGAAAGGTTTTTAAGTGTTTCAAATTTGAGATGATGCCTGTAGTAGATATTTAATCATAGTTTACACCAATAAAGTGTCAATTTATGTTCTTTAACATATCTGACCTACACAGAGGAAGTATTATATCGTAGAATAGATCTAGGCCTCATGGTCCATATAACATATAGGATTTTTTGTCTTTTTGTTTAAGTAATATGGTTCTGTGTGCTAGAACCAATCAACTCTTTATTGTAAATCTTGTGTTAAGTAGATACAAAACACTTGAAATGTCATTTTCACTTGATGAATTCCTACATGTTTTGCTTCATTTCCAAACATTTCTGTCAATAAGCGGAGGCATGATGACAGTTGTTTTTGCCTCCATTCAGGGTGGAAGGCACATTGACTATGTTGCTGATCAAGTCATTTCTAAGCTCATAGATGTGGTAAAGAAGAAGAACAAGGCTGGGGTGACAGTCAAGCCTTTTCAGGTACAATTTGTTAAAATTTTCTTGATTTTCACGGGATAAAAATCAATGTTCGTGAATACTAAAATATAGCATAAACTACTGTAATAGTAATAATAATAATAATAATGCATTACTCTTGTATAGTGCTTTTCCAGACACTCAAAGTCGCTTTTACATTTAAGAACTGTGCATTTCAGAGGAACACGTTTGTAGTGGTCTATACAAGATGGAGATAAGTTATTAGGCCCGAGCGCCATCAGGGCTGGCGAAGGGGCTCTTGAAATCATATCCCCCAAAGTGCGCGGAGCGCACAAAACGAGTGTGAAGCGCTCGCCGCCTCTCAAACACTCACTAACGCACTCTTCTTGTCGTGCACGTCCCGTGCACATACATACATAATGCAAAAATCAACATTATAATTGTACAGAGCCCATAAAAGTCAATGGGCGACTGAGAGCCCTGGGTCACAGACAGGCACTTCGTCATCCACCTCCGAGCCCCACGGCTTCGTGGAGGTCGTTGAGAGCGTTCCAAAAATGTATAATATGTTGTGGTCGCGAAAGCGACAATATTGTTTTTGCAAAAAATATTCTTTCTTTCCTTCCTTCCTTCCTTCTGCTCTTTGAGCACGAATTTTACACCCTGAACATAGTCGAAAATTCACTAAACTTTGCCCAAAATTCAGGTCCGGTGAAAAATTAATTTAAATGCGTGTTTTATATTGGGGAAATAAAAAATGGTGTGACAGCGCCACCTACAAAAGTGAAAATACATTGCGCCTACGGGGGAGGGGCCAACATCAACTTTGTCATAGAGCGACGGAATTTGGTACAGACATTCATCATGTGACGACAAACACAAATTATTGTGGCCACGCCCCTGACAAGCCGGAAGTCCGCCATTTTGACAGGAAGTGTGGAAAATGCTGAGTCAGCGTTTTCGCTGATGTCGCATTTTAACGAACTCCTAGGGCGTTTCACCAAATGAGCTCCAAATCGCTCCAGCTCATCTAGAGATGTGGGGCATCAAAAGTTATCCAATTATTTTGGCTATGTTTTACGGTTTGTGTGCGGCGAAGCCGCAATCTTTACGAACAATTTTGCGATTTATCGTAAACTGCAAATTGCAAAACTGCAAAACTACAAACTCCGATTAATAATCGTAAATATACATTTTATTGACCTTTCAACCCCAGACACAACAAATGTTAAAAAGTTACATTGGGCGCGATAGTGCCCCCTCTAGGTGCAGAAGAAAAAATGCATTATGGGAAAAAATTAGTTCCTCGGAAATGGATGAAATTTGGTACAAAAATAGTTGATAACATCCTGATGAAAAAAGCCAATGGGACCCATACCGTATTTTGTATGCTGTTGCCATGAGGGGCCCCCCCATGTTCTAATGGGACTGACACATAAATCTCACATTATACACAATTGCAGTGCGTCAGCGCCCTCTGTCAGGAGCATGTGGACAGTAGTCATTGAAGTACGGCCCGTCAGGGCTGTACGATGCGGCTTGTGAACTAAAAAAAGACTTTGTGCGCGCTAGCCATTATTCACATTGAGAGGCTGAAAATGTAGTTTTGATGTTTACTCACAAAGATTAATGGCAATCAGGGCAATAAAATGTAGTGTGGCCACTGGCCGCACTAGTGCCCTCGGTACGGTTATGGTGCGGCAATGGAGGCACGGCCCGCGAGGGCCGTTCGATGCCGCTTGCGGCTTTAATATTTCTTTCTTTCGCACAGTCGCAATTTTCACCCAGTGAACACTGACGAAAAGTCACAGATTTTGGCCCAAAATTCAAACCCGATCTGACAAAACTTTTGACTACTTCCATATTCTAATTCCAAACTTTCAAAATAGTGGCGCGATAGTGCCACCTCTGTTTTTTTTTTTTTTTTACATTGCGAAATAGGACGCGGGCAAAAATGAAGTTTGTCATAGAATCATAAAAATCGGTACAGACGTGCATCATGACAAGTTGAGCAAAAAATATTATTACGGCAACGCCATATTGGGTGTTGGCCATTTTGGATGACAGCCCGCGATGCGGGAATCCGCCTTTATTTTTCACTTCGTACAAAATCCATCTCCTCCTAGAGCGATTATCGGAACGAGCTAATTATGGGTGGAAAATAATCTTGAGAAGTAGAACTTTTAAAAGTTACTTTTAGCGCATTCCAAAAATCCTAAAACTAAGACCCTAGGGAATAAAGTTAAAAACAAACATAAAGGCAGTAGCAATACCGTTATTTTAGATTGAGGGAGACAAAAGGGTGCTCCCTTGCTTTGGGCAGGGTGGTCGGCGAGGGCCGATAATCGCCGCTTTGCGGCTATATTTTTGTCTGTTTTTAGCAGAGGGCATTATATTAAAGCCTTTGTTAAATTTAAACTTTCAAATTTGATTTAATTATCAATATTTGAATTCTGGTTTTAGACTAATCAAATTGGTCATCATTTTGTATGTCCTTGGTTTCCAGGTGAAGAACCACATATGGCTCTTTGTTAACTGTCTGATCGAGAATCCAACCTTCGACTCTCAGACCAAAGAGAACATGACTTTGCAGCAGAAGAGCTTTGGCTCCACCTGCTCTCTCACCGACAAGTTTATCAAACAGGTACACATTAAAAGTCACTTTGCGTTGGTCTTCAAATGAAGTTGTGAGGATTAACTAAGCTAAACTTGCACGCTGTTTCATAGGCTACTTCTTGTGGGATTGTGGAAAGTGTTATGAACTGGGTCAGATTTAAGGCTCAGTCACAGCTCAACAAGAAATGCTCTGCTGTGAAACACACCAAAATCAAAGGGGTGCCCAAACTGGATGACGCTAATGATGCAGGTACATTTGATGCTTTCTGCAAATGTCAACAATTACAGTATTTTACCCTAACCCGTTTTCTTTACAGGTGGAAAGAACTCTTCTTCCTGTACTCTGATCCTCACTGAGGGAGACTCGGCCAAGACATTGGCAGTGTCTGGACTTGGTGTAGTTGGCAGGGACCGCTATGGCGTCTTTCCTCTCAGAGGAAAAATGCTCAATGTTCGGGAAGCCTCCCACAAGCAGGTTGGTGGGCTCATTTTTATTTGCTATACTTCTATGGTTTTAACTCCAAAAGCAAAAATAAATAAAATCAAAATCAGTTCAAGTTGAACTAACTATTATTATTTTCGTCTTCATTCATAACACTCTAACCATGCCATAGATAATGGAGAATGCTGAGATCAACAACATAATTAAGATTCTGGGACTCCAGTACAAGAAAAACTACAGTGAGGCAGATTCACTGAAGAGTTTGCGATATGGCAAACTCATGATCATGACTGATCAGGTTTGTTTTTTTACCTTCTAATGCAGATGTAAGCTTTTTGTATTTCAGCAAACTGACATACGGTATCCTCTTCTTTTCTTGATGAAACAGGATCAAGATGGCTCCCACATTAAAGGTCTGCTCATCAACTTCATTCACCATAACTGGCCATCACTGCTGCGACACAACTTCCTGGAGGAGTTCATCACTCCCATTATCAAGGCAAGTTACAGTTGGCTAAATAAATTTGTTGTATCTATTTCGTTTTCTCACCACTTTTTTTTAATTTAGAGAGCCATCTAGTGGCAGCTTTTTATAATTCAGTCTTCCACTGCTTGCTAATGTCAGTTCTAAAATAAAATGTCTCTTTATTTCTAGGTCTCTCATAAGAAAACACAGATGTCCTTCTACAGTATTCCTGAATTTAATGAATGGAAGGAAAGCCAGGCAAACTACAAATCTTGGAGAATCAAATACTACAAAGGTTTGTTCTAAACCCCTGTGTGGTAGTATTCTGACAAAGTAAGCAGCTTTGACATGACCAAAATGATGCCATTATCAATGTGCCCTTCTTATTTTAACATTTCAATTTAATCTCTCCATCTAGGTTTGGGTACTAGCACATCGCAGGAGGCCAAGGAGTACTTCACTGATATGCAGAGACACCGCATTCCATTTAAATACTCTGGACCTGCAGATGATGAAGCTATTACTCTTGTAGGTTTTAACGTTACTCTCATCTTACACAGATTATTTAGTTTTGACTGATGTTTTGTTTTTGCAGGCCTTTAGCAAGAAAAAAATTGATGAGCGTAAAGAATGGCTTACCAAGTTCATGATTGACAGGCGGCAGCGCAGGGAGCACAACTTGCCAGAGGTATTCTTAAATCTATGAAAACCTTTCCTTTATTGCTGGACATTAATAAACATATTAACAATTTTCTTGCTTTTGAATAGGTTTATCTGTACGGTCAGGCCACCAAATCTCTCTCCTACAACGACTTTGTCAACAAGGAGCTTGTCCTTTTCTCCAACTCTGACAATGAAAGGTCCATCCCTTGCCTAGTGGATGGTGAGCACAAAGGTTGGTTGTCACTCGTAACGCAGACTAACTCTGAAATGTTTGTATTTATCAGGCCTGAAACCTGGCCAGAGGAAGGTGCTGTTCTGTTGCTTTAAGAGGAATGACAAGCGTGAAGTAAAGGTGGCACAGTTGGCTGGTTCTGTAGCCGAGATGTCGGCCTACCATCATGGAGAGGTAACCTTAAACTGTTACCTTTCTGTTGAATTGGAATACTGTATATTTGAATGAGTAAGCTGATATAAAACCAAATCAGTAAAAATATAATGTTAGAAGTAAAGTTTTTTTATGTGTAAAAATTAGTCTGATTTAAAAACTTCTGCTTTGTATAATTTTTTCTATTTGGGGTCATTGGCACCGATCCCGTGGCTGCTGCGGGGCTGGAGCACCCACTCAAATCTTTGGGGGCCCAGGCGAATTTGCCCTAATTACAAAATGATTCAATAAATGTAGCCTAACTTGTAAAGCCGCTACTCCGTTTTCTGCAAATACATGAGTGCGGGGCGGTTCATATATTAATTTACGTGAAGCGGCGCTGTTTCGCTTGTTTAGCTCCATGGGTACAGCGCAGGGCTCATATGGACGAGGTCCCAACCACAAGACTGCCAGTTCGATCCAGACCGTGACTTTTCTTTATTTTTTGACTGGGCACCCACTGGGAAGAACATAAATCGGCGCCTAAGCTTGGGGTCATTTTCACTGTCTTTACTAACTACATTACTGATTGATTTTTTTTCTGAATTGTTTGAATTAGGTCTCTCTGATGATGACTATTGTTGGTTTGGCTCAAAACTTTGTGGGAAGCAACAACTTGAATTTCCTGCAGCCTCTTGGTCAGTTCGGTACTCGGCTGCACGGGGGCAAGGACTCTGCCAGCCCTCGATACATTTTCACCATGCTCAGGTACATAGGCTTTATATCTTCATGCTTTATTGGCTGTGCGCAGTACTAATGATTTGTTGCAATCAAAAGTCCTCTGGCTCGACTTCTTTTCCCTCAAATGGACGACAACTTGCTGAAGCATAACTATGACGACAACCAGCGAGTGGAGCCTGAGTGGTACATCCCCATCATTCCCACTGTGCTGGTGAACGGTGCAGATGGTATCGGCACGGGCTGGGCCAGCAGAATCCCCAACTACGACATCCGAGAGATCATCAGCAACATCTACCGCATGCTCAATGGAGAGGAGCCACAGCACATGGTACATATACATGCAACTTTACACTCTTTCAGCTGTCCTGGGTACCTCTGGATCACAGTAAACATGATTTTTGCTTTCCAGCTTCCAAGCTACAAAGGCTTCAGAGGCACAATCGATCAAGTTATGGACAACAGTTTCTTGAACAGTGGAGAAGTCTCCATTATTGACTCTGAGACCATAGAGATCTCTGAGTTGCCTGTTAAAACTTGGACACAGGTTTGTCTAATGATTCATTTTACAAGTGCTGAGAGTCTTACTTATAGGCAATGTATGTCTTCAATGTTTTTTTGCTTTAGACCTACAAGGAGAATGTACTGGAGCCAATGTTAAACGGTACAGAAAAGGTGCCCCCTCTAATCACAGACTACAAGGAGTACCACACGGACACCACAGTGCGCTTCCTGGTGAAGATGACACCAGAGAAGCTGAGAGAAGCTGAAGCTGCAGGACTTCACAAAGTTTTCAAGCTACAAAACAGCCTGACCTGTAACTCTATGGTAACTATTGTTGCAATAGTGACTTGTTTCTAACACCGCCAGTGTAGTTACACAGACATGACTGGCATTTGTAGGTGCTGTTTGACCATGTGGGCAGTCTGAAGAAGTATGAGACCGTACAGGAAATCATGAAGGACTTCTTTGAGTTGAGGAGGAAGTACTATGTTCTGAGGAAAGACTGGCTGGCTGGTATGCTGGGAGCAGAGAGCGCCAAGCTCACCAACCAGGCACGCTTCATCCTGGAGAAGATCCAGGGGACTTTGGTCATTGGTTAGTACAGAGTACAGTCCTCCGAGTTAAAAGCAGCTCATAGTACCAACGTTAAGATTGTTCTTTTGGCATCTAGAAAACAAGCCAAAGAAGGAGCTTATTCGTATGTTACAAGAAATGGGCTATGATTCTGACCCAGTTAAAGCCTGGAAACAAGCACAAGAGAAGGTATGTTACTATGAACAAATACATTTGATTTGAAATGAAATATACAAACATTGTAATTGTATATTATATTGTATATTTGTATTACAGACTGAAGAGGAAATGGAGGAAGATGATGAGGACAAAGAGAAGGAAGATACCAGTGGGCCAGACTATAACTATCTCCTCTCTATGCCAATGTGGTATTTGACCAAAGAGAAGAAAGATGAGCTGTGCAAACAGAGAGATGCCAAGGTACAGTTTTGATGGTCACTGAGCGACTTGCAGGCATGTGTTTGTTTACTATATCTCATATATGAACTCGTGGCTGTCATGTAGCTCACAGAGCTGGACAACTTGAAGAAGAAGTCTCCGAGTGATATGTGGAGAGAGGATCTGGCCACTTTCTCTGAGGAACTGGAGGTAACGCTTCAGTCATATACTTTAAGTAAGACATTTTTACTGGAAAATCTTACCTGTTTATTTTGATATTTTACATTTGCCAGCGCATTGAGGCCAAAGAAAAGGAGGATGCAGCTCCACCTACCAAGGGCACAAAAGGCAAAGCACTGAAGGTCAAAAAGGAGACTCTTCCTACTCCACAAGGTCGACGTGTGGTTCCCCGTGTCACCAGCACCATGAAGGCTGAAGCCCACAAAAAGAAAGTGTGCAAAAAAGTCAAGGTGTGTGATGGTTTTAGATCAACAAATAAATGTACTACTTTTTGCTCAGTATTGTTTTTTGTAAATGTAGAATGAAGATGTTGTAATAAAAATGGAATTTGGGGATGATGGTGAGCCGGTGGAAGTACCTGGAGAGAGTGGCCTTGCTGCACGGCCTCCTAAGAAACCAAGGGCCCCGAAAAAGGAGAAAGCCGCAGAAGGAGAACCTCTGGACGTGCCTGAAGAGATGGGACTTGCAGCTAGACTAAACAAGAAAGCAAAGACTACCACAAAGGAGAAGAAGGAAAAGGGTAAGGATGCTTAAAAAAATAGAGGTTACAGATTAGTGAGAGAAAATGGCTGATGTGGTATATCTTTTCAGCTCAATCAAAGACTGGTAAACAAACCACGCTTCAGTTCAAACCTGCTGAAAAGAAGCCAACAAAGAACAAGTGGTCGGACGATGAGTCCAACGATGATGATGATGATGATGTCATGGAAATGGACGAGCCAGCTGCCCCAAGAGAAAAGGCTGAACGCAAAACTAAAGGTACTTAATTCAGTGTATTTTGGTGTTCTGAGCTTTCATCTGCTTCCCTGAGTGTTTTCAGATGCTATCAGACCACCAACATTTAGACAAAACAATGACTGGCAATTTCCTGTCACTGAAGCTGCATCTCACATCTATGAGCAACTGTACAAACAAAGCTAATGCAAATGTCCTTGTTTCATAAGCTGCTGTCAAGTACAATCTGTCTAGTGAAGAGGACAGTGAGGACGAGTTTGACGACTGGGGAAAGAAACCCAAAACAAATCGAAAGGCTGTTATTAGTGACGACGACAGCTTTGCCCCCGACCCAAACCTTAAGGACAGTGACGTGGACTCTCCCGTTGTCAAACGTCCAGCTGTGTGAGTAGCATATGGATTTGTGTTGATACAGAGCTGCTGAACTTTGCAAAATATAGATTCTATATTCAAAAAGACATGTTTACAAGTTACATAATGTTACTTATAATGTTTTTAACTTTTGTGTGTGTGTATTTACAGCAAGAAACCTGCCAAGCCGACTGTGACGACGGATGACAAATCAAGTTGTATGTGTTATATTTACTCTTGTCTGTTTTTATTTTGTTATTTAGAACTACCCTAGTCATGGTCTAGTTCTAGTTTTGCCCTAGTTCAGCTCAATACTTTGACCTCCATATAGTCTTGTTTTAGACCTGGTTATACAGTACCGGTCAAGTTTGGAAATGCTTTCTGCATTGTTTTTTTTTTTTTTATTCAACTTCAACAAGACTCACACAATGTAAATAGTGTTGAGAATAAAGAAAAGCGATACATATAAAGTGCTTCCAAATGGTACACTATATCTGGAGATTAATTTACATAAATGTGTAATGTTCATGTCAGACTATAAAAAGAACATTGCTGTAATTATTAAACATATAATACACTACTTTATATACGTAATCGGCAGTTTACAGTACAGCTAATGTTTGTTCTGATATTGCAGCTCCTGACAGTCAAGAGCCTCCAAAACCAGTGGCTCAACCTAAAACAAAGGCTGCTACTGCAAAGAAACCTCCTGTGACTAAGAAAGCAGCTCCAGCTAAGAGGACACTTGGAGGTAATTGGAAAAACTGCTCCGGCCTATATTTCTACTGCTTAAAACAAAAGAAATGAGACAACATTTCTTTCTTTTTTTTTTTTTTTTCTCCCCGCCAAGATGCAAAACAGCCCTCCATCATGGATGCCCTCACAAAGCCCAAAGCTGCTCCCAAGAAGGTGCCTTCATTCGATTCCAGTGATTCAGAGTCTGAAGTAAAGGCTGTGAAGGCCAACCCCAAACGCAAGAAAGCCGTGAGTGAAGACTCTGATAGCGAATCAGACAACCTCATGTCACGGCTCAAAGCTAAAACTACAGCTGGAAGCAAGGTCGGTTGCGACATCTGATATCTACCAATATTTCAGTTCAAATGTACTATGTAATACAATTCTAATATATTTTTCAGAAAACAAAGAAATGGGACGACGATGATGACAGTTTTAACATGTCAGTGGAAGCACCACCACGAGCCAAATCTTCTCGTGCCAAAAAGACCAACTATGTAATGGATTCAGATTCCGATGAGGAATAATTTAACTTGGTTGCTATGTAGAAGTGAAGACCGTTCTTTACAAGATTCGATGAAAAAAAATCGATTTTTACTCTACTTGAACTTGTTGCATAAATAGACCGTAAAATATTCTCAACTGAAGTTATGTTTTTCTTTTTTTAAATGTTAGTGTTAACCATTTGTTTGTCTTGTAAATATTTTTATGGCTGTTCATTTAATAAAGCTACCAGTCTTTTATCTGAGTGGTTTATCATTTTTTCCATGCAACAGAACGACAACTTAAAACACTGAATGGCTGATATGACATTGTTCTTCCTCCTTGTGATGAAAAACTGAATCTTTCTGCTATTTTGGAAACCGTTCAAGACGTTGCCAGTCTTGTGTAAACATGGCTAGTGTCTGCATGACTTGATGGGTACAGATTAGAACACAGGAATTTCCTAGTGTTGCCGCCCACTTAAAGCACGGGCAAAACTCAAACTCACCCATTAGGAGCAAACTGAACCTGCAAGTAGTATCCAGTATCATATTTGAAATGGTGGGATTAAGCCACATTGGTCTTTTAATTTTTTATTTTTTTGTAATGGTGAATTAATCCTGTAGCTATTTTCTGCACTTGTCATTTGGAGTAGCTTATCTTTAAGATGCGTTGAGTGCAGCAGTAGAACCAGTCCTGCATCTAAACATGCGGAACAGCAGATGTTAGAAAACAACTTGGAACAACCTTTTTAAAAATGGGTAAGATCATACTATCTCTTTGTATCCTATCTCAAGTTCCTATAACAAATTATCTTTTCCATTTAGGCCGGATTTGAATCCTGACTGCACATAAGGAAAGGAACTTTGGACGATGATTTGATTGTTTTTTTTTTTTATTGTCAAGAAATCTTCGTTGACGCATAATGGGAGAATGGGGCTTCCTCAGCGGGCTATTCGACAGCCTTCAAGCCCACTCGCCTATGCTGGGACGTTTTTGGCTCCTGCTCATGCTTGTCTTTCGGATTTTGATCCTTGGAACCGTGGCCAGTGACCTCTTTGATGATGAACAAGAAGAGTTTGCCTGCAACACCCTTCAACCTGGATGCAAGCAAGTGTGCTATGACATGGCCTTTCCGATTTCCCAATATAGATTTTGGGTTTTCCACATTGTCTTAATTGCTACCCCTTCCTTGCTCTTCCTTATGTACGCCATGCACCATCACAGCAAGAAGACGAGCAGGTCCAAGCACAGCCAGAGCAACTTCACTAACTACAGAGAGGAAATCAGAATAAGGCGCTTCTACTTGGTCAATGTGGCTTTCCGTCTTATTGCAGAGGTTGGCTTTCTGGCTGGACAGTGGTTGCTTTATGGTTTCAAAGTTGAAGCCCAATTCCCATGCAGTCGCTTCCCGTGCCCTTACACAGTGGACTGCTTCACATCGCGCCCCGCCGAGAAGACCGTCTTCCTGTGCTTCTACTTCATCGTGGGTCTGGTGGCGGCGATCTCCAGCTGTGCGGAACTTTCTACGGCTCCGTAAAGTGGTTTTGTGCGAGCCAAGAGCACAAGCAAACCTGTGATTGTCAAAACGTGCATAATTTGAAGCAAGAGGAGGAGGAGGAGGAGGGGAAGAAGCTGCAAGAGAGCGTCCCAAACAATGTAAGGCTCAAAGGTTCACCTTTGAAGAGTAATTCCCATAGAAAAGTCTCCAGTCCGGTACACAAGCATAGGAGTGGCAGATGTGAGAGTACACTCACAGTCTAACCACCTATACCACTATTATTACTTTAAATACTACTAATAACACTAGCACTGCAATAGCAACAACTACATTAGTAAATCTAAACCTTTGAGTTCCCCAAAACCTGAAAATGGGTCCCTAGGATCCAAATTAGGTTGGTTATGATGGCCTTTGAAATTGCTAGAAATATATTTTCAACTATCTCTATGACTGACTTTATTTCTTCAAACACAGTAGCTGGAGAGGTTGGAGAAGGGGTGGGTCAGGTATCTATTGGTGAAATTTGGGTCATAGGAGAAAAAGGATAGGAACCAATGTACTAAACTGACTACTGTATGGGCAAATTAGTTTCTTGAAAATGTTTTTATTCTACGCTAAAGTTAATTAATTAGACTATTTTAACCTCTGCTTTGAACTGACAATGTGCAAACTGCAATCTGACAACCAGGAAGCGGCACAGAAATGCTTTGATTAGAGTCACGCGAGACATTGTTTGTTCAGATGAGTCATTAGGATCTGTAAACAGTCAAGGAGGGGGAAAACTCTTCAATTTCAGTGCAAATTGTTTAACTTCAAACACTGTCTTTGCTTTGTAGATCAAGGGAAGTCCAGTCTAGATAGTTCATTATTTTTCACTGATTTAATGCTACTTTGTTTCAAGTCTTTCAGTGGGTTCGCTGCAGTTTAATTCTACTATCGGGAAAAATGTAAAACATCTGCTGGTATTTTGTTATTTGTAATTTATCAAGATTTGGTTCACAGTACTTAAAGCTGGGGTACCTGATTTTTTGGTGTTGTAGAATACATTTATTTTTGCCACCTCAGAATACGTTGTAAATACAGCAAAATACAGACCTTGTTGTATTGTCTTCACTTAAAGTTTTATTGAGTAATGGAAGAAGTCTAGTCTAATTAGTGGAATTTCTCTTCCCTGCTTCAGTTTGTCACCACTCAATGCTGTATATGGGTGTGAAATGTGCATATAATTCCATTCTTTGAACAATTTGAATACACAGGATGCACTGTAAGTGCTAGAAACAAGTTTGGGCCAAAACATAAAATGTCACTGTTTGAACAGAAAAAATCAGGTACCCCAGCTTTAATAAATTCTTATACTGACAGATGTGTTTGTTTTCAGAGAACAGTAGGGTTCCTGAATATTTGCAGTCCTTATGATTAGCTCATTTCAAGTCAAATAGCACTTTTTGTTTCAATTGCAATTAATTGTGTTGCCCTATTGTGGACTTCTCAGCAAGTAAACATCAATTTGTTTTTGAATTTTTGTGTGCGACTTTAAAAATACAATACAATGTGTTACTCATTAAAATATTTTTTACCAGACTGTTGTTGCAGTACAACCAAGTAAGATTCGTCTTCCTAATTAATTGGTTACACTTAAATGTATTTTTAATCAGTAAATGTCTGTCTTCTGTAACAAGTATCTTACAGTATTTTAAGCCTCCAGCAGAGGGAGACAGTGCATCATTAAAAAAAAAACTATCTTGGACATTACAGACCTATAGAAATACATTGTAATCCCCTCATATTTCCACTACTTGTAATTTAGGAATATAAACAATGTGCCAACAGTTTCAATATCTAAACATCAAAATTACACCAAGATTGGTCCTGTTTTACAATCCAACCTGCATCTCTATAGAAGGGTATTTTTACACTGCCTGGGCCTCCTACTGTTCCCTGGACACGTCCCATATGCAGATCCAGAGCTGTGCATGAAGCCTTTGAAGTGTTCACAGCTGAATTTTACACAACGACGGGGCTCCTCAATGGAACAAGCAAGTCAATGTGGATTAATTTCACAACGTACTGTCTTCTTTTTAGCCTCTCCTTCCTTTGCATGTGTAATTGAACGTATTGAGAGTTTTTTTTTATGTATCTGGGAAGGCGCTGATGGCTTGTGAAATGTAGGTCATGATTTGTTTTTGCAAAAAGATGGAAGTGCTAACATCTTTCTCTGCATCTCCGGTTGGGACGAGACACTTCAGGGGGTCCCAGCGCTGTACCTGTGTTCCCTGTCATACGCACAGAGGCGAGTTCAGTCAATGCAAAGTCATTCCCACGCCACACAACACAGCGTGCAAGTACCAACCAACTCAGTCTAATAGTTTTGGGTTATTTCAGGCACACTGGTGCCGCAATAACTTTGGATGCAGTAAACAAGTGAATTTCAGGGGTGCATCTTGAGAATACTGTTTAGAAATTGTCACGTTACCTAGCAAGAGATTTGTTCCCCATTATAAATCAGTTTGGGCTATGTCTTAGAAAAGTTATCTTCAAAATTGATGTTGTAATAAAACAAATATATAAATTATAATAAATAATAAATCATTTGAGCAAACTTGTAAGCAGCACTTACTCAGTGGCTTAACCTCTTACTCCTGCCTGAATCTAGCACCTTTTCTCCAGTTTGGCTTTACCCAAATCTAAAAGCTTCTCGACTGGAAAGCAACAGTGTAATGCCTCATTTGAAAGCAAAGATCTACAAAACGGATCGTAACTTTTAGTTTCATCGTCGAAGCGTTTCTGTCGTGTTTTCCTCCCTTTTGTGTGTGTTTTTTTGTCATGTTTTTGACATTTTTTGTTGCTTTTTGACATTTTTTGTTGCATTTTTTGCCATGTTTTGTGTTTTTTTTGTTGTGTTTTGACCCTTTTTTGCGGCTTTTGGTCATGTTTTTGATGGTTTTTGTTGCTTTTCATTGCTTTTAATGTGGCTTTTTTGTTGTGTTTTAGCCATGTTTTTTTGTCACTTTTTTGTTGTGTTTTAGCCATGTTTTAGTCACTTTTTTGTTGCGTTTTTGTCATGTTTTTGTCGTTTTTAAAATTACTTTTTCATTGCTTTTTTTAAATGTGTTTTCGCCATATTGTTGTTGATTTTTTTTTTAAAGCTTTTAGATTTGGGTAATGCCAAACTGGAGAAAATGTGCTCAGTTCAGGTTCAGTTAAGGCAGTGATTCCCAAAGTGGGGTCCGGGGCCCCCTGGTGGGCCTCAGAGACACTACAGGGGGCCCCTAAAGCTTGTCTACAAAACAACTACATTGAAAAAAATTCATTTTAAAAGGTAAATACATTTATTTGGAGAAACATAATAGTTTGAACCAGTATTTAGATTTACCATCATAGCTAGATGTTGCTTTTTATGTAATTTTAGCTGTAAAATAATAGAACATTCCTGCATTTTTAGTACATTTTTATTATTTTGGGGGCCCAGAGAGATTTTCAGATCGATAAGGGGGCCGCGATGTCCTGGACTTTGGTAATGGCTGAGTTAAGGGGTTAAATAGTGGCTATTCTGTGCCTTCAGATGTACACAGATACTACTGTGGGACAAATATTGCTAAAGGGAACACAATTCTGATTTGTTCCACTTTGTATAGAGCCATTGTTCTTCCTTAGGACCCGGTGACCTTACCATACTGTTCCCTGTGCGTTGTGTGCGTTTTATACTATCAAAGTATTCTCCTGCCTTTAAGCAACAGAGAGTATCCTGTGTGTCTTACGCTCGTGAACGTGGTTTGTACTGGATAGATGAAATCAGTGTATTCAGTTGCTGACGTGGCCCCATACCCGGTCCTATTGAAAGTACTGCATTGACTTATAAATAAAATACAGATACACACGTGATCTATCGGTGGAATAATTGACTTGTGCTCACAGCTCTGATTGTATCAACAGCTCATATATGCAGCATACTGGAGACCTCTATGGATTTATGGAACCAGCGCATTGCAAAGTCACAGGAAACAATTAGGCTTCAACAATTGAGGGTCATGTTTCAAGAACTTTCAAATGAAAAGGAGGTATAATTTTATTTTTAAAAGATGAAACAATAATCTAATCAAAACAGGCAATAGTGAATAAGGCGTTAATTCCTGACCTTCCTTCTCTGACCTGCAGTGCTGTCTAGTGTTCCTCTTTGAGCAGTAGATAAAGCCACGTTGGACTTGGTGACTATTACACAGACGCACCACAGAGTCTTTAGTGGCTTTTGTTTTCATGTTCTCTTTCACTCAGTACGCTCACAGCTGCACCGTGAACTGCTATGGTTCATTTGTAGCTGTGAGCATTCGTCACATCTGGAAATGACGAGTTTTGCCCTCAAGCCTAAGAGCTTTGCATCTTTCAGAGCCACACACTATTTTGCCAGGATGCCAGTCTCTATGTGAGTTGGTTTTACCATTTAATTTGTTTCTAGCCATGGTTTAATTGCTGTCGAGCAGTAGAAGATAGGATCTGCTAAAGAGTTAAAGCCACACTTGCTACAACACAATAACTATATAAACTGTCACAAAACGATACCAAATGCAACACAATGCTATTTTTGCAGCGTGTTATCAAAATAAAACATTTGGAGGAGGACAAAACATGTATTTTATCTAATATCTGGCTACCTGTAGTCAAAGCAAAGAGCAACATGTCGGTGAGAATGTCCCGCTCCAAGCAAGGTTACAAATCTGAGAGGAAGTCATGTTTTAAGGAATTTCTTCTTCTTTTCCAATAAAACACCTGTAATGCAATAAAGGCCTATATTAGTATTTGTTAGAATGTAGAGCAGTACCGCTTTGAATAAAGCTATAATAAATCCTATATGGATAATGTGCCCACATAATCTCCAGTGTTGTCTGTCTTTAGACATTTTCATTGCACTTGATTTTTATATGCATGACATGGCACTGGCAGTCCACTACAGCCATCTGTTTCAGCGCACATGTTAGCTTGTGCGCTTTTATTTGACCTGACTGCATCAATTTGTCTCTGGAAAAGAGACTGGAAAGCAAACAAAGCCTAAAAAATGTACTCTCCATGGGCTGAACTACAGGCCATGTGATTGCAAGCACATTTTTAGAGACGCCAGGTGTAGAGTTATGAACATACGTAAATGGGCTTCTGGTAGAGGGGCAAAGTTGAGGGATAGAGTTCCCTCCCCTGGTTTCTTTCACTTGTTTTTGGATGTCCTTGCGCGCCTCGTGGGACATTTCAGCGTATATGTGGCCACTCAAGTGTAGGCCCGGCCCGGTGTGTCCTTGTGAATTCAGATGTGTGTGAGCGAGTGTGTTGTTGTAGAGCTGTCCAGAGTGGTGTGCTCAGCAGTCGTGCTTGGGTGAACTCTAACGCGATGTGACAGCCCAGAAATACCAGCGTGGACCACGCTCTCGCCCACCCACCAAAGCACTCCAGCATCACCAGCAACAGCAGCCCGCCGCTGCCACCTCCCCGCTTCCACCCCATTGGCTGCCTCCCTCCCGTCATTCCACCTCTTCTGCTCGGAGACAGGACCATAAGCCCTTCTCTCTTTCCATGTTGCACTCCTCTGTCTGTAACCCAGGCTTAAAATCCCCCGTAAAATAGTCCAAAGTATGAGTGAGTGAGGTCCAATCAAAAGTATTACGCAATGGACCAAAGTTACGCAACGCTGCGTTTTTGAGTACTCATCATCCGCCCTGTTACCCCACCCCCCACTTCCTCTAAGTACTTCCGGTATTGTGTTGCTGCTGGTTGACTTCCTCAAAGATGAACCAAGGTGACATTCGTGGTGGGTCAAAGGCATTTGACATTTGCTGCTGCCACAGTTTGAACCTTAACCTCTACGGCTTCACAGCTGGTGAACTCAGGGTGACAGGGCAAGCAGAAATGAGCAAACACATTTGATCATTTACAACTTCCTCAATATCTGAACACTATTCTGGAATAAAACAATCAAATACCTGTAAACCAACCAACACACAATTGAACCATCTTGCAAAATGTATAAAATAGATATCTCACAGAAAAAAAATCAATATTGGGAGAGATTGTGTCCAAATTTATACCCTCACTCCTTTCCCACTATTATTTGACTTCTCCAAACTCTTCAATCTCTCCTTCCTTTCCTGGCAGAGTGTGCGTATGTTTATATTGTCTATATCCTCAGGGAGGCTGCTGCGCGAAGAACAAGCCTTGTGGATCACTGCGCTTCAGCACTGTCTAAAAATGTTCTATTTTTTAACCAAGTTGTGTTTGCAAAAGTGCTGAGCGGAATGTATGAAATAAAAGATATTCTTCACTTTAAATAAATAAAATAAGAAAAGCCCAAGTGTTTATGTGTCATAATATTGAGGGCAAATTGAACATTACCTTGATTTTATTATCTGGAGAAACAGCTGAAGCTTGCAGCGTTGATGCAAACCTCCTCCGCTCCAGATTCCACATACAATAGTGTAAGTTTCGCAGCTGTCGAGCCCTGGAGGCATCCATCTTGGATCTTTCCCCGTCCCGTGGATAATGCATGTGGGGTGGGGGCCACTGAAATTTTGGCTTCCTTCCAGTCCAGTGGGCATGAAGCAGGCCTCAGTAGCTCCTGGGGATTCCCTCCTCCAAACCTCCATGCCCCCTATTAGCCAATTAGAGAACAGAATTGTTTAACTGGACATAGAAACGATCTCGCTTGCAGGCTCCAGATGAATCAGGAAGTAACAGGAAGGCACAAATGATAGAGAGCGAGAGGGAGAGAGCCCCGCTGCTATAAAACATAAAAGTATCATAATGTCGCTCCCTTCTGCTCCATTGCATCTGCCTCACATTCCTGCTCCAAGCGCCCGGATCGTGTGTTGCCAAATACACACTCCAGTGATAGATGTTTATGAGCTAATGTCAATTTTCTTGTGTGAATTTACTGTCAGCAGATGATGAATGCGCCCAATATCGCTGGTTATTTATCTCATATATTCTCTAGCCTACATCTCCACACACAATGGGGTGGTTACCTAAGGCTGCCAATAGATGGGGACATTGCCCAGTCGGTATACAGGTCACAGAGTGGATGACATTGAGAACGCTTCTTATTCTGAAGGAAAACATTGATGTGGTGCAACCCTGCATTGTTGCCATAGTTGTGTCAATGCAGGACTGATAGGGAGATCTATGCGTGTGCAGGCGTTTTCTTGCATAAAGACATAGTTTGAGGGCATGTGCAGCTTACAAGGACCATAAGGTTATTGCAGATGACAGCGGGTGACAGTTGAAGGGCATTTTGTGCAAGTGTGTGTGTGTGTGTGCACATACTTGTGAAAGCCTGTCCTTGTCCTAGCCGTGCTCCTGTAAGCGACCCACATCAATTCATAAGGCCTCTGCCCTTTTCCTGAGGCTCCCTGGGAAATGTGATGTGACATGTGGGATGAGCAAGACAGGGCAGGGGAAAGGGGAGGAGAGAGAGAGGTGAGGTTAGGTAAATTCAGAGGACATTTCAACACTGTCTGCAACATGTACAAAGTCAACCCAAAACTCCTGCTTTGGGACTTTGGCAAGCACTGTTGTTGGCTATATTACAGTTACAGTACAAAGACAGATTTCTGAGACAACACACATTTGCCTCCTGCAGAAATGGACATAGTTGTAATGCTGCAACAGTGTACAAATAAAACAAGGAACTAGACCATGTTTTAAAGAAGTAATTCATTCCCAATTCTCCAATCCCTTTTCAATGACTTTGAATGATGTTGCATTAATTTCCCCCCAAAATAAACATTGTAGTGAAGTTGGCAAGCACATCTGCAGCTACTTCCAATTTAACTGCAAACACACAAAATACAGGTAACTTTGTTAACCTGATTAATACACTGCCCGACCCAAAAAGGTTACCACAAAAAAACGTGGACTGTCTTTTGCTTTGATTACAGCTGTGGCATTGTTTCAGTAAGATTCTGTCATGTCAAAGGATTTATTTCCATCCAGTGCTGCATACATTTTTCACCAAGATCTTGTATTGATGATGGGAGAGTGTGACCACTGCGCAAAGCTTTCGCCAGCACATCGCAAAGATTCACAATGAAGTTAAGATCTGGACTCTGTGGTGACCAGTCCATGTGTCAAATGATGTCTCATGCTCCCTGAACCACTCCATCACAATGTGAGCCTGATAAATCCTGACACTGTCATCTTTGATTATGCCACTTCCACCTGGGAAGAAGAAATCTACAGATGGAATAACCTGGCCATTCTGAATAGTGAAGAAGTCAGCTGATCTCATACTTGAAGCACATACTGTTGCTAAACCCAGACCTGACTAACGGCAGCAAACCTCCTCCAGATCCAGAGGTTGGTCAAAAGGATTTCCCCATGTAGTCCTAATCTGTAAAGTAGTAATAACAAAGGACCATTCATATGTGATAATAATGCTAAGTGTTTGACACGTACAGATGATGTTAGTAATGAAAAACATCATCATTTTTAACACCACTTGACTGATGTCCCTGACCACCTGAGAGCAATTTTGGCAAATGAGCACATTTAATAAAGCCTAGCTATTATTAGCTAATGCACCTAGCTAGCAGCACATGTGGCATGACATGCTGTAGCTACATAACATTTATCTTCCTTTCTTTCGTTTTTCCAAGTCACCCGCGGCCATTTTTAAAACTTTTACAAATGATGTGCCATTTCAACGTCGACTCTCTTTTATAAATGCACATTTGCGTTTTGATTCTTACCTTAGGCAACAGTTGTTCTGACCTTGACTTTGCTCAAGCTGGGGGAAAGAAGGTTTAACTACAGGTAAGTCAAAAAATAATAATTGTTAATACATGTAGCCCATATTCTAGTCAAATTATCAGCTCTAAACGAGCCTTTGTCCCAGATTTCGAGAGACACTGGCTCCCTAAGAAGAACATAGGTTTCTCTGTAATCCGGTAACTGGTGTGCAGACTGCAGACACTCCTGGGCGTAAAAAATATCATTTTCTGTGGAAGAAGAGAAATAGGTTGACAGAGGGAGAAAATGAGGGAAGGTAAAATCTATTAGTGTGGCAGACCTCTGAGTCCCTGAGAGAGACCTCCGGGGAGATCTCCTCTGGGGAGACACTTAAAAGCCTAGTAAAAAAAAAACTGCAGCAAGGACAAAATGTACAGGCGACATAGTGTTAGTGTGTGCATCCACTGCAACATAGCTCTTAATCTGTGCCACTGGCAGCGCATATGTAATGTGTCTAAATACTAATATGGAGATTGATAGGTCTATGTCAGTGTTTGCATGTTCTCCCCTCCCCCAGTGCTACCAAGTTCGCTGTTCCATATGTATGTCAGCTCTGATCACTCAAGAGGGAGAAAAATGCTGCAAGAGGAGGTTTTTCAGTTTATGTATGACATAGCATCTCAGGTTAAAAAAAAGAAAGAAAATAAAATATTGATATATAGGTGAAGAAAGCATGTATAGTTAATATTTTTATTGTAGTTTCCCTTTGGAATTGGTTGTTTACCAATTTGTGTTCCATACGTTTTACATTATTCCATCTATTTCATGTAAACCTTATCTGTCACTCACTCTCACTATTTCTCTTGGCCTAACAGCCTCGCTGCCTATACCTACTCTGCCCCACCCGAGTGTGCTTTGACACCCAACTCCTGCTTGAA
Source organism: Neogobius melanostomus (assembly GCA_007210695.1). Classification (NCBI taxonomy): domain Eukaryota; kingdom Metazoa; phylum Chordata; class Actinopteri; order Gobiiformes; family Gobiidae; genus Neogobius; species Neogobius melanostomus. Next base: position 403,276 of record VHKM01000156.1, read on the forward strand.
GCCACACAACAGGCCAGGCACTCCTAGACCTCAGTCATGTGACGCTGATCTGCGATGTTTACAAGACTGCTGCCAACCAAAGTGGGGCCTCTGCAGAATAAAAGAGGCCGGCGTTCACCAATGGCAGGAAACAAAGCAGCCCAAGGAGCAGAAAGGTTTGTTGTGTGTGTAAGAGAAGGCAGGAAGGAAGCAATATTTCAAGGGATGGACTGTACTATAAAAGTTTTCAAGCGGGCTTCGTTGTTGTCCGCCTGCAGTGGGGGAAAAAAATCTTTGATCAAAGGAAAGTTTGGATTTTTTTTCCACCTGGCTTGATGTTAGATTTCTCAACCCATTGACATGCTTAGATGAGCTCTGGCCTTAATCTTCTTTCCTCTCTCTCGGCATTAAATCTCTAGCATCTGAGACTCCCCTCTTCTCCCATCCCTCTGTGGTTTATTCCCAAAAGACTTGACCTTCACCATTTCTCAGCTCTTTAGAGTTGTAAGTCTGCTCTCGCTTGCTCTGTGGCCATAATCTATGGCTGTAGCTGCAGACGTATCCTGTTGCTGAATCCTAGCCTCCCACGCACATTTATTTTTTGTGCATACACGCGAGATTATATGTGAAAGATGGCTGTGGATACGATAGGCCGACTCAGTCGGACAGCACTGAAAACACACACCGGCTGATACACACTAGTGTGTCATTCCTGGGAGATTTTAGCCCATTAAATTAGAGCAGCCCAGTCCGGTCTCTCAGATCGCTGCCGTTCCCCCTTCTTTGTTCCCCAAATCAGGAACAGCTGTGCTCTTCCACAGTTGTAAGTCACTCAGTCAGTGGAAATTTAAAAGCCATTAACTGCGCCCCTCATTGCTACCCCACCCTGGAGTGTGTGTTTGAGTGTGTTTCGTCCCTGAGTCTGTCCTGCTCATCTCTGGCTGCACACAGACATCTTTAGGTGTGTTTGTGTGGAAATTTAAAATACTCCTCGTCTCATGCAATAGATGTTTCACAAACAATGAACAAAGATAGACACAGCAATATGACTGATTGCTCTAGGTGTCCAAATATAGTCCACAAGTTTGTATAGGTGCTCTCGAGAAAGGGATCCAAATAGTAAAAAAAGCAGCAAACCCAGTTACTCCAAACTAAATCAAACAGCACGAGGAAGTACTTAAAAGGTCTTTATTTAGTGTAGATGGCCAAGCCAACATGTTTTGACCACCAGGTCATTAATAGCCTTAATGAACAAGGATAGTTGTTAATAATTTTGCAGTCACTGTCTATCTTAAACAATGAAAATATGAGAGGTAGAATATACCCTGCACATTTGCTGGGGTTCAGAAAATAAAAAGCTCAGAAAAAAACGCGAAGCACGTAACATTAGGCTTTTGGAGGTTTGTTAACTGAGGAGGGTAGGTTAGGTTTCAGTCTGTGCTTTCTTGCATGTATATTTGGGTTAATGGGCTAAAGCTCTATATAATGTAACAGCTCTGTAGATAGAATGATCGCCCAGTAAAATTCACAGACTCTTGTACTAGATCAGATCTAAGTGCATATGTACTTGCAGATGCAGGCCTTGTTGGTTTGCTGTGTTCCAGCCGAGAAGAGCTAAGGCGGGTCATGTAAGGTCATGTTGTCTTTGAGCGTGGAGCAACAAAAACAAGGCCTTGCTGAAATAGCTCCCTGCTTGTCCACTCTCTTGGCTTAGACTGCGTATTACCGCGCCAGGAAAGAACAACAAGCCTCAAGCCTTTCATAAGCAACTGCTTCGGCCTCTCTATGTAGAAGAGGCTGCAGCTGCAGCTGCACTCTGTCTGCAGATGTTTGCAGTAGTGCACAGACAGAAAGACAAGCTGACCAGATGATAAAGGATGTAACCTTGACAAACAGAGTGAACATTTGGATATGAAAAGTCAAGTCTTTGCTTCTCGTCTTCTGCTGTTATTCTTAAATCTCCTCCTCCCGCCCCGCTCTATCTCCTGTGGAGATCTCTCATTTCCTGCAGGCCCTATGTTGATTTCATACTGGAGCTCAGGGCTTAGAGCTGGAGTCTGGGAGATGGAGAGAGAAACACTGGGAAGGTGGTTTGTCGGGGTTTTTGGGTCTGTGCCAAAAGCAACTTTCACCTTCACTTTTCTCAACTGCTCCACAGTGATGTGAAATTATTAGTGCACCAGTCAACTTTTTTCATGTCCTCCCCACCTCACAGAGACCACAGAACAACCATAGTCCTCCATAAGCCCTCCATAAGACTGCAGTATACGCTTAAATCCAACAGCTGGACTAGAGTTCTGCTCAACGCAAAGACAGCGCTGTTTACTTTGACTGGAGTCACATTGAAAATGAAAAGTAAACAAAGTGGAGCTAGATCCGTGATGTCTCTAGTTGCTGTGTCATTGTGGCGTTTTATGAGTGTGAGCAGTGAGAGAACGGTTTATACTGCACCGTGCTCTTAATGCTGGGTTTATTTAAACAGGCCGTTTTTGTTAGTGATTCTGTCCAACACCTGCACACAGCATTTGCTAAGGTTTGGTGTTCAACAGGGAAACTAGCTTTATTTGTCTTTCGATCTGAGGTCTTCCTTTTGGTTTAGAGATGATAGGGCCTTGCTCAGAAAATAATCTATAATCACTTCGGTGTGCCGGTCATGATTAGACACGTCCTCAAAATTGTTAGATTTTATTCAATGATTATTTTTTGTTAATCAAGTGATTTTTACTTTTTGTATCAAGTTTAAATAAATGTGAAGTGTAGTATAATAGAGCTATGTAACAATGTACCGCTCTGTCCCTTTCAGATGGACGAAACGTAGGCGTTGCGACAAAGATGATTCATTAACTTTGCTTCAAGGAAAATTTATTGAGGTAATAATTCTGACTTTTTCCATGTATTTAGAACTTTACAGTATCTCACAAACGGTAAAAAATTCAACAAAACTAAATAATATAAAAGGAAACACACACACAATGAACATAGACCTTAGACAGTCTATTGATTTCCTTCCAAAAAGTTGTCATTATTTTTTTCAATAAATACAGGGTTAGTCTTACAAGCAGCAGATTGTAAGACCGTGATGTGTGTGTGGCACATGGGAAATTTGCGCTCTTCACTTCCTGTTTCTGCATGTTGGCGTAGACGAGGCCTTCTAGACATGAACAGCTGCAGCCCACAGCCTGCACTTCCCCTTCTTTGAAACCGCACGTGTATCTGTTACCACGACAAGTTCCCTAAAACGTTCCCTCTGATGCCCCGTGTGCCTTATACAAGATGTGCCTAATGGCAACACAAGGTTTTTGTGACAAGCACTTATCACTCTACTCTACACAATAATAATGTGACTAAATAGTTTATTGGGACCCTAACTTTACAGTTGGTTTAGGAATTAGGAAGATGTTCCTTTCTGTGTTGTAGGCAATGAATGGAATTAACCACATAAATAAACACTATCATGAATGTTTAAAAACAGCACAACTTTCGATAGTGCACTGGAATGGGTCAGCAGCTATTGAATAGGTTCTTAAAACGTTCATTTCCCCCCCAAAGCTTTTAAAACTTCAGTTTTTATTGTTGTAGGTTGCTTTTCACCAGTAGAAAAGATGGTAGGACAGTATGGATTTTAATATTAGACTGCTTTCGAATAAAATGGAAATAATGAAAAGTGGTCTGAAAACGATCTGAACCTACGATTGCTCATATTGGCAGACTGTTGGTTGGAAGAGATTTCTCACCAGATTTGAGAAGAGGCAGTGCCACGAACGGTCACTTCCTGTCACAGTGCTTGATGGTAACCTTTCGTATGCAGAGCCGCACTCCCATAGCTAACCGCATGTGCTCTTTTCTGTGATGGCACCAATAAACACACACGATCTCTAAAAGTGCAACATTGCGTGACTTGGTCTTCACACCTTTCTCTTTCTCTCTTTCACGCAACGAAAGCATGAAAAAAACACCCACAGTAATGTGAGAACACTGTGGGCCGTGCTACAGTGTGTGCGCAGGGTTTAGTGCCTGTCCGGGTTTCAGACGCGCCTTGCCCTCATGTGGCCCCTCACTTTGGCATTTACGCGCGTACTATATATGCATACACCAAAATAGAAGTGTGTCCTCTCACACTCCGGTTCCAAGTTTGTTAGCGTATAGACACCTCTTTTTGTGCGAGCTTCCGACGTGCCGCCTACTCATTGGGACGGCGGTGTCAAAACCACTCTCCTCGGTAATTTGTGAATGAACCTGATGACACAATAGCCGTTCTTTGTTTTCTCGTGGGATTTAGGTTAAAGCGATGCGGTGCGGCGAACAATCGGATGATCTCATTCTCTGCATCAGCCTGTTGAGAGTGATTTGTTGAAAAAAAATAAAAAAAATAAAGACCTAATTGCAAAGGAAGATGTTGCCTTAAGCCCGTGCGAGTAAGTGTCCTGCCAAACCACCCCGTCATGTTGATGTATTGCACCTCTGCCAGTGGGCTGAAGGGTTTTCTGATGGGCCAGGTGGTTAATTGAGCTGTTCCCAGGGCAGTTTGTGACAGCGTGCCATCCCGTGCCAAGGTGTGGGCTTTCCCAGAGAGCACTAATGGATGGTGATCGAGTCCCCGCGACGTGTATCAAATCGCCCTGTCCCACTGGTATTAATTGGGCACATGATAGGACGTCCTGGACAAATTAGTCTCTCCTTTTCAAAATAGAAACGCTGGCTGCATTGGGTTCAAGAAGCATTCATAGCCCTCTAGATATATATTTTGAAATATTTTACTTTTCTTTATCATGGGCATACTGTAAGCAGTGGAAAGCATTTGCAGAGCTTTTTTCTAAGTGAGACATCTTTTGAACACTTCTGAGGCGCCTCTAAGCACGATAAATGTTTTTGTAATATTTTACGTATAACTATTCAAGCCAACCGCTTGATTCAAATAGGATATGCTCACCCATTAGATTCAAGCCATTATCAACTGAGGCTTATTGAAACATTATCCTACTATTTCCTACGATTTCTCTCGAGCTGCAGATCATTTTCACTAATTCTGTTATAAGATCATTGTGAGCTCCGGTGACACGCTACAAGTACAGACATTTGAAACATTCATATATCAAAACAGCAATTTCCTGCATACTTTCGGTGTGTGCAATTTTTTTTTCTCTCTCCCTCTTTCGGGGGACTGCTGTGGAGGAGGAGGCGGTGGTGAAGCTGGAGGGGATACGCCGGCTGTGAGAGATCAGTTACAGGATTGTAAACATAAAGGAGACCCCCGCCAACCGACCAGCCACTCACGCACACACACACATACACAGACACACATACATAACATACACACATACTGCAGAAGTGCCTCTTTTGAAATGGTCCAGGCAAAATGGGCGTGCCCCCTCGCCCCACACACATGCCCCCCCCCCCTCCTCCCCTCCCCATGGTAACCCCCACCTTTTCCTCTTCGTGTTTCCTGTTGAGTTGGCTAGACTCCTTTGACAGATTTACAACTTCGGGGTCAAAGTTTTCCGACGGCAGCAGATAAATCTTACACCCGCTGCCCCCTCCCAAAAACCTCCTCCCGCTTCTCCTTCACCTGATAAAAAGACACGCACTGCCCCCTCCCTTCGGCCAGCGCCCCACATCCTTTCATCTGTAATGTGCGTCTTTTCCCTTGTAAAGAAAATGACTGTCCGCGCGCGTACACCGCCACTCTGCAGCGTCTCAAGCCCGTGCACGTGAAAATAAAAAAGCGCCTCGCCGTTTTGCGGTTGAAAGGAAGAATGCAGGACATTGTTCTTAAGCTATAAAAGCCAGGCTAGTCGTGTTCCAAGTGTGCTTTTTTTTTTTCCTCGCAGGTCTGGCAATAGTTTCCCCGTCTTCTTTTTCCTACATCTGATTTTTATGTTTTGGTCCCAGTGTGACTCTCATGGCTCTGCTTTCTTCTTCTCTCTCCTCCCCCAGATAGATAAGAGGAACAGGAGAGCGCTTCAATCCACTGGCATACCATCATTTGTATAGACTTTTCCTTACACTACAGCTCAACAAGGGCGCTGTACTGTATATCACCTGTTAAATGTAGGGAAACAAGTCCGTAAATGTGCTTGTTATTTCCTGTGGCAATAATTATAGTGTTCTTTTCTAAATCTTTTCTTAATAATCAATGTGTGACTTGATGTCAGATGATGTCATATGTTAAAAATCCAGTTTACATTATCTTTCAAAGTGGTGTTATACCGACTCTTCAGCACTTTTCCCTCGACTGTTCAGCGCTATATTTATTGCAGTGCTGGTCCCTGTGCTGGCCTTGGCATAGCCTTGCTCTGTGCTAACCAGGATCTTTTGCACTGAAGGACGTCTGAGCTCCCGCTATTTTATTGAGTAAGCAGAGAACCATCTTGCGATTTTTTTTTTTCCTACAACCTTGTATATCAGCATTGATTTTCAACTAATTTAAACCTTACAGTAATATCATATTCTTTATAGCCCACAACAACAAACCTCTGATAAACACGCTCATTCTTCCTATGTGCAGGATCAATAGACATGATTGATTTGGCGGTGGGTTGGCAGCCCGTGCTGATCAATGTTAGGTTGGCTGATAGCTGCAAACCGTACATCACTGTCATTCACAATGTGTGTTGAAATAAGTATGAGTGAGTCCTCTCTCTCTTCCATCATTTTTGATGGATAGGGGATGTTTTTCGGTGCATCACATTAGCCTGGCCTTCTGACAGCCCTCGGTGAAGGACAGAAATGTGGTCTCAAAGCAGGTTATATTTGTGTACTGTATCTTCAAGTCACGTTCTGCGAACATTTGGAGGCGGGACTCAAGCTCATGGCAGCGCAGACGTTAAGTGTAAGCAAGTTGGTTTTAAATCAAGACAGTCTCAGGAATGGTCTGTTGAACAACACTTAAACAAAATAGAAAATACCATCATTCAACCAGTAAGATGTATTTGGAGAGAGAATCAAATTGTGTTTAGAGTAAAGCCCTTCAACACCTTTCAAATAAATGCATTTCTGGGCCTTGAAATCCCCTCAGTTTAGGCTGCACTGCACTTAAATGACAAGGATCTCTCTTTGCACCAACTCTCATGATACCTCAGTCTGTTTGTTGCGGAACAAGAACTGCTTGAAACATTTTAGAGAATGTTAAAACTTGCTGCTCATATTGACTCTGTTGCATACATAGACAGACAGCTCCTCCTCACTCCTCCCCGTTTACCACAATGACCACGTTCAAAGGGGAATTCATGGCGGATTTACAGACTCCTCCTCCCCAGCTCTGACGAAGCATGTTCCAATAAGGGCATAAGGGCGGGACCTTCACTGTAGACTCGGCCCTTGCGTGACGTGTAGCTCGCGCAACTCCAATGCTAACAGTCCGACCCCCGTTAAGCAGTGGCGTAGCAAGGGTACCAAGGGGCCCCAAGCAAGAATGTCGGTTGGGGGCCCTCTGGTGGCCGATCGGTGTACTGCGCACTGGGAGAGAGGATGTCATTTGGGCAGGAGCGGGTCACCTGAAAACTCCCATAATGCAGTTCTCTGCAGAAGTTTTCCTCAGAACAGAAGGCTGAGGTTCTTTAGGTCATGAAGAGAGTTACAATAAACTGGTTTCACTATTAGAAATATAATCTGGTGGAGCCATGAGTAAAAAAGTCTGTCCACTGCTCATTAAAAGTTAACATTAGGGAACCATGACTCACTAAAGCATGCAGCAGGATGGGGATAAACAGCGCCACAGCGCGTTGGTGGAGAGATGATGTAACTGCAAAATCACTAGGAAGGTTGTATATATCAAGCGTTTACTGCAGGTATCTGAAAAACGGGTTGGTGCATGGGGGCCCTTCACAGTTGGGGGCCCCAGGCAGCTGCCTGCTTTGCCTTATGGCAAGCTACGCCTCTGCCGTTAAGTAGGAGATTTCTAAAATGTATCCTACAATAACCAGCCCGGTGCCTCTGATTGTGTCTAACCCAGCGTAATTACAGGAGGAATATCTAGCTCTAGACAGTTCCAAAAAATTAGGCACCGGGCATTAAAGTTGTTTTTAACGTGTCTAAAGTGCAATGCATTCCAATGGGGGACTAGCGGCTATATGGCGGTACTACAGCAATGGCAGAGCAATGGCGGCCTCCAGTGTCGTCGTCGCAAAGCAGAGCAGCCAGCAGCCATTGGTTGCATATGTTGTCTGCTTCACCATGAGTGCAAGTTTTACAGTTAATCTGTTAGCTACATGACTAGGACAGTAATGCGACTATGGGAGTGTGTGTATGGTTATGAATTACCAGCTGGATTAGTAAACAAAATTTAAAAAATGTCAGTTTATGGTTTCTATTAATATCTATGCTAAAATTGCATATTCTAACTAATGCCTTGGTGGAAGATTATACAATATTTTTATGCGACGAATAACTACTCAATTTACACTGACAACTTTGATGCATTGAAGGTGTATTCATATGCTGTACATGTATGCTTGAACATTTTGTGTGCTAAGCTAGGCTTCTCGATTATATACTTCCTGTTGAGATTTTAACGATACAAGTTTGCATCAGTCATCAGCGCTGTGCGATAACATGCCATTGTGTATTGTATTTTGCCTCGACCTGCACGAGTCCTCTGAGTTAACAAAGAGTGATGTGCTCCGAGCTGCAAACCCGAAAAGAATGTAAACACTCTTTTTGCCTTCGGACACACCCGGCTCACAGGTCATCCCGCTCCGCAAACCCCCGGCCGCGCGGCGCTATCAGATTTTTGCAGGGCTACGCGTCCAATAGCCATGCACACACTGTAGAGCGGTGACCTTGAATGCTTAAGAGGCCCCACGGAGTAAGTTTTCTCCCACCCCCCGGTGCTCTTCACACACCAGCGGCAATGGGAACGAGTGATACCATGGCAGGGGAGAGAGGGGAAGAGTGACTGACTGACAGAGGGGGGGGAAAAGAAAAAAAACAAGCAGGAGGTGGTGCAGTTCCATCTGACTCTTCTCTTGGGAAATCTTGCTGCAGTGTGGGGCGAGGCGGGTGGAGGGGGGCAGTTGTAGTAGTGTGTGTTTTTTACGTGAGCACAAGATTAGGATGCGCAGATCAGGATTTGGACGGAAAGTTGTTTTTTTTCGCAAATGACCAAACCAGTTGTCCGCTCAATCTCTCACTGCCCGTTCCGATCGTTCGGAACGGACAAGCTTTAAATATCTGCATCCCCACATAACCTTTAGGCTGTTATCCTCAGTGGGCTGGGTTCCAATAGAGCTGTAGGCTTCGGAAGGGTCAGTGCGGGACAGTTCTTTAGAGGCGTAGGCAAAAGGGGACAGATCATCTGAAATTCGCGTACACGTTAATTCGGTTTATCCTCAGCCTTTGGGTTCAACGCTGGTTATCGAAAAATCGGAAAAATAAAAGCCGGAGATTTGGAGGTTAAATAGCTCCCAGTACTTTTCAATGCTATTCTTCTGCACACTCCGTTAACGCCCCATTTGCCGGGCTCTCTCTAAAGTGCCACTACCTCCTGCCCTCCAGTTTTAGCAGGAGATAATGTGGTCTAGTTTCAAGCACCTTGCGTCACTCCCCTGCCTCAGTGTTCGCCATAATATCAAGCGACAGGCCGGGCTTTCCACTCTGACAAGCCCGTGTCCTTAGAACAGGGGGCAGTGAGGGAGTGAAGGATGGGAACGAGGGAAAGAGGATTATGAAAAAATAATGATGTCCATGGCAGGACGGTTCGGTGGAGGATAGAATAAAGATGGGGGGAAAAAAGAAAGTATACGCAATGACATCCCGCACCCTTCCCTTGGGCGTAGAGGTCAGCCGTTCCATGGGAGATCCGGTGACCTTTGCGATCAAAATTTGATGGTAATTTTGCGTGATTTGTTTGGCCGCCACTCTGTAGCGAGCAGAGAGAAAGAGAGGGTGGATTATGTTCCTGAAACTAGGCCAGTCTCTGTCTTGAAATGTGGACTCATGTTCCCATCTTTTTTTTTTTTCCTTCCCCAGAGAGATGCTCGCCATTGCCCACTTTACTGTCAACTTTGTAGATTCAGCTGTTATTTGTCTTTTAGATTTTTATTTTGCAAAAGTAACCCGATAGCTATGGGATAAAGACATGAATCTTCCACAAAACCATTCAGAAATTTCCGACATTGACGGTTAAATGATTCATTTGAGAATCGAACACAGCTTTAGTTCATTACAAACCAAAGTGAACATGCATTGTGCGTAGTTCCTTTGTACACTGCCATTATTTCTACTAACAGTTTGGACAAGGCGACAAAATATGCATATTCTTATTCTGAACTGTATATACATGTTGCTACCGTCTGGGTCTGGACTACATGTAGCAAATAAGTATTAAGAGAATGGTTGATTCTTGTGTTTTTGACCTAGTGGACAGGAGATGCCAAACTTGCCTTTCACGCTAAGATGAAAGGACAACTTAACGTTGAGCCTAAGTCATTTTTCTTGTTGAGTATAAAAGCTTTATTATGGGCATTGTGACAGCTGCTCCGAGCGAGATGGAAAATGAGGCGAAGAATCGGATAAGAAGGCCGACTCTTTATCTGCGTTTAGATCAAAAGGTTGGGACCCTTGTTGGTGTTTCCTATTTCATAACACCAGCTGTTGCGGCCATATCTTTACGCTCATCCCCTATGTGTTTGAAATTTTTGGTCGGAATGGGAAGGAATGTCTTGGGCAAAAGTAGAGAGGACATCTGCCATCTTGTACCTACTTCTGTCTTTTCCTCTTATTCCGCCTGGCACCGCCAACCCATTAGCATCATGTAGCTTCTGGCACTAATCCAAGCAGGACAGAGCGACCTTAATCTGAGCGCCTGTCACAGAGCCTGTCCATGCGCATCTGCTCATCTCTGGACTCGTCAGTCGAATAAGGCCTTCTGCCACCTGTAGTATGCAGCATTATCCTGACTGTTTTTACAGGTTCATCCTCATGATCACTGTGGGTTATTTCTTCATAAAATGCACTCCCAACTTGGTCTCCATTTAGGAGATTCTGAGTTTTACTACCTGTGCCAAAATCTGTTGTGATTTTGAGAACTTCCAGGAGCAGATGACTTCAATCAAAATGAGCAGAGATGGAAAATAGTTTAATTAGGCCTCTCGCATGGCTGTTTACCAAAATCCATTTGACTCCAAGAGCGAGAGGAAGCCTCTGCAGATAGGAGTGAAATGTCCTCAAATCTATCAACTTAGTGCAATCGACGATATCTGAAAATCTCTACTAGGATCACGGTTTAAAATTATACTTGTTGGAGCTCAAAGGTCTTGTGTGTGGTATGTGCGTTAAAGGGAGCTCTGAAGCCTTGGCTCAGCAGCTGTCTGGAAGTGTATGTTCAAGTACAGCATGTGCTTCTTTTCACTTTGCCGCTAATTGGTGTCGAAGCAGTCCTCAGTGGCGCTCCATCAGTTATTGTTCATCGGATAATAAGCACTTCCTAATTCCCAGATGTTTCTCTTCAACTGTTGATTCTTCCATAAACATGAAAACGATTACAAACGCAAAAACTACTGATCCTCGTTCTTTATTTAGCCACTGATGAGAAGACTGCATTGAATGTTGTGTATCTTTAGGATCTGCATTTTTAAATCACCAAATTTAAAATCAGCACATTTCCGTAGGAGTCTGGCGATATTTCAAGCCCTGGTGATCCAAGATGGTGGTGTATTGATTTCAATGGCCTTTGCTTATGTAGGCGCAAAATCTTTGCTTCCGTGTTACTGGGCCCGTCGGGTGGGCACACTGTGACCCTCATAAGGCTGAGCAAGGACTTATAAAGTTCATTAGAGTGAGAGAAACATTTTTTAAGGGAAGTCAAGTTCATGATGTTGAATAGATATAATCGCCACAAAATCCAGTCTTTGTGGAAGCGACAGGGCTGAGGGCGTGGTACACTATCCAGTTCTTTTCATACACTCATATGTTGGGTAGATTAGCAAATAGCGATATAGTGCTCCTTTGACCTATCTGTGGTCATTGTGAATGCTTGAATAAACCCTAAGCTCTCAGCCATGCTCGGTTAACATCATTCTGCCACACCTCTCTAATCATTTCTGAGAGAGATCCGTGGAAACCAGTCTCACTCTGCGCCTCATTTAGATCTCATCTGAGTATTGTGGTCACCCCTGTCTCTGGCTGACTTTCTATTTGCATGCCACAGTAGATAAATTACAAGTACAGCTATGGTGCCAAATGCAACTTGAATTATTAAAATATCAGTGAAGACAGCACACTTTTGGCCGATAGTCAGATTGTATAAAACAGGTGTAGTCTTCAGTGGCTCTTAAAAGGATTCAGTAAAGCAGTCGTTGATCTGAAAGCACTTAAAATACGTAATGAACGAAAAGCTTTTAGAATTACAAAGAATGTTGCCCATTTGATACACAAATGTCAAATTAAGGGCACAGAGTAACCTACACAGGAAACCATGTGCTGATCATAGCGATCTGGCAACATGGTTTCAAAACCTCAAACATCCGTTGTTTTTCACATTTCCCCGTGTTTTTAAGCACACAGGGTAAACTAACTATTAATATTGCATCGGTCTGGTCATATTCTAGCCTGCATTAGTCGTTACTGTTTTCACGCCTTTTGGAACCCTGTATTCAGCATTTCTTTTAATTCCCCCCCAAAAATGAAGATAAAAGACAAAAAAGTGTTGTGTGTCCTCTAATGTTGCATTTTTATTTCACTGTAGTCCAATGGCATAATACCAGATAGTAAAAGGGTTGTAGGTGCAAAATAATTGACTTTGTACCATATTAAAAGTTTGTTCCTTTATCCAAAACATATCTGGAGTTGTGTTTTCAGTCATTCACGCTCATATGAAGCCGCTGCCCTTAATGACCCTCCCCTGCCGAGCAGCAATTGGTAGATACATCCACTGCAGCTTCTCAACTCCAAAACCTTTGGATTCTTGCCTGGATGTGTTTGAAATGATCACCAAATTGAAACAGACACAGCACTACAAACTGGTATTCCGTTGTAATCAAGATTGGTTTAGAAAAGGTAAATAAATGCATCATGTAGCTCCTGTAAGGTCCAATTGCAAGTTGTCCAGATTGGCAGCTTATGACTAATTTTAACCTTGGCCACAGTCGAAAGGGAACCCCTCTGTGAGTGAAAGCAGACTTTCCTTTAAGAAAATCCATGTTTGTTACTCTCAAGCTGAGTTTACTCTGAGCACTCCTCTGAGACGTCGCTCCTGCCCCAGTCATGCGTTTCACCTCTCCATTCTCATCACTTTCAGGTTGTTCCTCCTGGTTTTTGTCACGCCACGACACACTAATCAATAAGCAATTAAAAAAGGCAACATGGCGGACAGGGCATCACTTCTTTGTTCCTTTATACGTCCCACCCAGTGAACAGGATGTGCATGTAGATGTCTTAAGGCTATACAGCGTGTAATCTGGGCGTATTAGCACATTAAAGGTAGTGAGGGGAGCCAACATTTCAGGAAAATCTGAAAGACACTATACTTTTTGGTAAAGTTAAAAAATAAAATAAAATAATTATCAGTGCCATTACAGTATCTGTAGTTAAAGACATTTGTCACATCCTTCTAAACTACTTTTCGCCTCTGTGTGCTCATTATGCTGCACACAATAATATACCGTATTTTCCGGACTATAAGTCACACTTTTTTCCGGACTATAAGTCACACTTTTTTCATTATTTGGCGACTTATACTAAGGTGCGACCTATATATCAAAATATGTAATTTCACATATTCGTTATTTTCACCCTGACATCCGCTAGAGGGCGCTCTAGGCTGGTGTACCAGTGTCTGCTACTCTGAACACAAAGCCCCCAAAAAGAAAATCATATTCTGCAAACTACAAGCTGCAAGTAGAAAATGGTAATCGAGCAGCAGAAAGAAAGTGTGGGGTGAGCGAGAAACTTGTGAGCGACTGGCGAAAAGCGGAGGTTACTCTTACTCCAATGATGAAAACGAAAAAAGCTAATTGCGGGCTAAAAGCTAGATGGCTACAGCTGGAGGAACGAATTCGCAAATGGATGCTTGAACCATGTGCTGCCGGGAGAGGCTTGTCAACGGTGCACCTGGGTGGCTGGTGTGACTTGTACATGTTTTCTTTCTTCTTCATTATGCATTTTTGGCTGGTGCGACTTATACTGAGGAGTGATTTATAATCCGGAAAATACAGTAGTATAATTCACTGCGGTTGTAATTCATCAGCCTTGGCCACTTCTCACTTGTAAAGAAAAATCTTAATCTCCAAATAGATAAAAACACAACAAAATAACTGAGACCCAGCAGTTTTATCAATTATTTTACATCCACTGCCATTGTTTTGGATAATTCCTCTTCTAAAGCATTTACCTCTGAATATTACAGACAGCTAGTTTATTACAAACCTTCGAAGCTGTCTCAAGGTCACATAATCCCAGGCTATTATCTCAACCCGGAAAAGGTGTTGGACCCACCCATCCTGTGCTGGCGATTCACACGGATGCATTTTCCACCTCTAATGTCACTTATTCACTTTACAACTTTATCCAATAGACTGTACCAGCGTGTGCGTGACAAGTTCGGCACCATCAGGTATGTGCCACTCCAGACCACACTGTCCGCCTTTGGGACTGGGGGATGTTTGATGTTTACATACCTCACTTTCCCCTATATGTCGAGTCGTGTGTGGGCCGTTTTCATCATTGCGCTCACACTTAATTCTGTTGTCTCTTGACCTGGATCATCAACAGCAGGACATAAGTCTCGCCGCACCTCTGTCGGTTGAGTTTCATATGGCGGGCTTGCCGGTCGTGTGTGGCTAGGTGTGTGTGAAATGTCCGGACAAAAAGACTGGATTTTCCGTACTGCTCGGCGACACTCGAAACTGTTTATTAAAGATATTATTTCCAAAAAAGTGCCCGGAGAACTCCCTTGCATAACAGCATGTACGCCCCCCCCCCCCTGCCAATGTTTTTGCATGTGTGCGGTACAAGCCAGAAAAAAAGGGTGTTTTGCATTAAGAGAAAACTCACTTCTGCCCAAGTCCAAAGCCTTTTCTCTGTTCTCTCCCCGTTGTTTTTCGAACACTCGTCGCTTTTTACTGGCTGCCATTTCCACTAAATTAGTGCCCAGGGTTTTAATTGCAGTTTATGAAGCTCATTTATTGGCGCGGGAGTCTGTGTTTGTGTGATCTGGCATCCAGTGAGGCAGGCCAGCGCTCTCCAAGCCTCCCTGCGGTTTAGCATTTTCTTTTCTTTTTTCTCTCTCTCTCTCTCCTTCTCTCTTCCCTCCGTGTTGTTTTCGCTCCCCCCCCGCTTTTCTTTTTTAACACCAGAATGTTGCTGGGCTTAACCGTACACGCTGCTGTTTTTATAGAGAATTAGCACTTCTCTGTCTGTGTGGCTCCACGCTGGAAGTGTTGCCCTTAAATCAAGCCTCCCCTTTAAAAAACAACTGGGCACGCGCCACCGCAGCTTTTGCATACATACAGAAGCGAGGTTTTCTTGTGACTTTTAATCAATGCTTTTGTGTAATAAATCATGTGATGTGAAAGCGTGACAACTAATAAACGTGGCATGGCAAAGGCGAGTGTTTTACATGCAGCAGGCTATACAGACCTGCTCATTATGTGAAGAGAGGACACCGCCTTGATGACCCATGACAATCTCAGTCACTTTCACTGAATTTCACTTTTATCTCCTCCGTCGTATCATCCCCTCCACAGTGTCGCAGTGACACCCCGGAGGCTAATTAAGCCTTAATTACATTTGTTGGAATTGATTTGTGATTTAGTCTTTCCTCCTGTTGTTCCAGCTCATTGGCCCCCATAGAAATGTCATTAATGCACCATTATTTTCACAGGCGGTCTAATTAAACGGCCATACTCTCTGGGTATCCTCTGATGAGATGCCGGGAAGGAGAGCATGTTGGTGATGGGCACCCTGGTGATCCAAAATGGAGGAAAAGCGGCAGGAGGCGTGGAGCGTCACATGACCTAACGAGGGGAGGTAAACTGTACAGAGGGTTCTACATGATGGGGCAGCGCATGTTCACTTTGTTGTTTAATACCCTACACACTCAAGCGAATGATTACAGAGACATCTCCTTGCTTCTAAGGAAAGCTAAAAGTTATTTACTATTTTGCCTGAATGTTTTAAAAGGATCATGATTGATAAACATACTGTGCCTGGACGAGTGCATTGTTTCCCCTGTGCTCGCATTCCTTCTGCATGTTTTTAGTGAAGACAGCCTCACTGAGCACATTTTGATAGTTTCAGTGTTCAAATTGGCTTAACTATAAAGCATTTATTGCTCATACTGTAACTATCAGCTCTATTGTTTTTAGCTTTTGAAGAAGAGCTCCACTCTCCTCTGAGCCAGCGGAGCATGAATTACTACAAGACACAAAACCGATGCTAAGGGTTCTAAATGGTAAAAAAAGATAATAATAATAATAATAATAATAATAATATAAGACCTTTAAAATATGCTCTTATATTTGCAACATAATCTGCAAACACAAACTCAATCACACGGTACGATTAACAAAGTGAAATAGTTTTCTTGTGAGAGCAATGCCTTGATGGAAGTCTGTGTTCTACTGTGTGAATATTTTTTATTTTCCATTCAACATTTCAAATATTCTGTCAAATACGGAGTATATATTTTTAGCAGTATTCTACAGTCATCACTGATCTTCATCAACCGTGTGTTCTACTAATGCTTTGCACAGAACTTTTTCACTGGCAGTCATACATTTGGCTTCTCCCACGGCAAACTTTTATATACCACCCACACTCGCGCTGAAATACTAAGGTTTCTCTCAGGAACTACATAATAAGTGAACTCAGACATGGCAGCGTATTAGTTTATAAATCCTGATTTTAAAAATCCACTGAACAGGATTTGACCAGAATACCACAGCCACAGAAGGATAAACAAGACATCAAAACTTTATGCTCCCATGAGGATTTCTGATTTCGACGTACGAAGAGTATTGAGTATTTCTTCTTGCACACCATATTGTGATAAAACTTGAAACATTTTGTGACAAGGCCAATAACACAAATATCACTACAACTCCCTTAAGACTAGAGGTCACAAGAGCTCTCCCATAATGGTCTACATGGGACTTTATGGACAGAACATTAAGCTACTTGCAAAGCGGCTCTGCTGTGGAAGGAGTATGCGCACTTGGTTGCCCTCCAGAAATAAAAAGCAAGAGTTTCGACTTGGCAGTTGTTTGTGCTTCTTTTAAAACGCTGTTCTGGGGAGGCCTGGGGAGAGTAGGGAGTAGAGCGGGGTGGCTGTGGTGCATCCACATGTGGAAGCTCAACAATCTTTTCCCAGCATGCGAGCTGTAGCCTCATATGGCCTATGGTGTCCAGCTAAGAGCCCAGAGTATAAAACTATCTCTGCTTCCCTGACGAGCTCTTTTTCTTCATTTTCTACGTTTGGTCGCTCGCACATACCGTATGCCGCCAGAGCTCTCTGCCCCACAGTATTGGTGCAATTCTATCTGCTGTCTGCTATGTTCCCTTTCTGTCTGTTATGATTGTGTATAATGGGAGGCAGTCCAACACGCTGGCTGGCAGGCTGACGGGTGTGTTGGACAAGAGCTTCACAGTTGGCTAAGCCGGTGAGAGAAAGAGAGAGCGAGCGAGCGAGGGGAGAGGCAAGTACAGAGGAGAGAGAGGGAGAGGAGGGACAGATACTGAAGGGGTCACTTGAGTTTGTTGCTCATAGGATATCAAGAGGCGCAGCTCTCTCCACCCCGTTTAGGAGTCCGCCTGCTCTGTTACCTCCCTCTGCAATACCATCATAACCGCCATCTTTGGGAGTGTTACTAAGTGTTACCACGACAACCGTGTCCTTCATAAATAAGAACATGTAAGCACAGATGCCTCACAGGAGATGCGTGTATTGACTCCATTGCAAAAGACCATGCTCAAAGCAAGAATATAGTCTCTCAAGGTGTTTTTCTTAACTGTGTCAGGTCTCTCTGCGATTGCTGAGTCATCTGGAAAAAAGCTCTCCTGCATTCTTTATTCTTGGCTAATGCAGCAGAAGAGAACTTCCATTTTTAGCTTTAGCGCAAATTACATTAAGCCACAGTTCAGTGGACTCTAATGCTTTGAAAGTAACAAAAATCGACGGAGGTGCACACGTTTTTTGTTTTTTTTGGTGGCGATATCGTTTTGGAGTCTGCCAGCGAGGCCTGTTACCCACCTCTGTTCCAGGACGAGGAGAAGAATGGGTTAAACCTGTCTACGGTCCACATCTGGGAGTCATTTGAGACATTCCACAAGGCTTACCACATGTTTTCAGATGGACTAAATCCTGCAAAAGGCTCGGCTGTCAGAGGTTTGAAAAATCATCTCTTTTTTTTGAGCCGGGAGGGGAAAAAATGAGAAGGGGAGAAAATTAAAGTGTATAATAGGCTTTCTCTTGTGCAGGTGAGATTAAGGAGTGCAAAACGGACCATACAGTATCATTCAAGAACTTGCATGTTTCTGCGTCCCTCAGCGCGACGGTGGCATGTTATTTGGGTGAAAGCCGTTTCTTAACAGCCATTCTCAATTCAAAGGAGTCTTCGGGGGCTTGGCTAACCATTTCCATGCGGTTGATACAATCTCATCAGCGCTTTTTCCTACCCCTCGCTCATTTTCATTTTTATTCTTCACAAGTTCGCTGCACAAAATGAGCCAACGTGAAAGTTATGTGGCCTCTTTACACAGCTCTTGACTGTACTTGCTTTTTTCTACCAATACTTATTACTACAATGCATATTCTGGACAAGTCTTTTTGCAATTGTGTAGCTGTCGCTGTGAAGTACTTTGCCATAGTGGCCGCCTGACTGTTTCTCCATTACAGCCGGCTACAGATGACAAGCTAATAAAGGGGAGTCGTGTGGTGATGAATGGCTGGCTGCTGGTAGATCCAAATAAATATGTGGTTTAAGGCAGGCCAAGGCAGGCTGAAGGAATTAAAAGTCGAGGGACTCTGTTGGATGGCGATTGACCACTAAGCCTTGGCACTTAAGCAATGCTCAAGCTTCAGTCTGCTCACTCTCCCTTTCAAATCTATACCCTATAAAGGCCTTGCAGACCGCTGGCCATGCTGACGTCAGGTCCACAGCCTCTCATGTTGCCCCGCTGCAATAGCTGGCCTGACTGTAATTGTCCTCTGACATTAAGGGGACTGGAAACGTCTCCCCTGGCTGTAGGTGACAGGCAGCACAGGAAAAAAACAAAAACATGCTCGCTCTCCTCTCTACACCATGATTTTGTGGCGAGTCCCGACACTTGGTCTGTGTGGCCTCATGCTGGGGATTAAAGTATTGATCATGGTGGCTAATGTTTTCCACCGAGGCAGGAAACACAGCACCTGCTAGGGGTTCAGGGGTGTCTTGTAAAATGAAACATGAGAGACACTTAAACACTAGTTCTGTAACAATAAGTTTGAGCAGTTAACTTTTACAACATCTATCTCAAAATCTGCTAACAATACTCAAAATATTATAATGAATCTCAATTACTGTAATAATTAAACTCCCACCTTTTTTGGAGTTCAAAAGCTGATACTTTACTGATACTATAGGATCTCCTGATATATTGTTTTTCTGCATTTCCAAATTGAAAATATCCCATTAGGGACACATTAAAGTATAGTATGTTTTGAGAATAACAGTTGGACCAATAGTTTAAATAGACTGATAGACTGATTCAAACTTACTTTGTGCCATTGCTCCACCTACTCATATATTTTACAAGAAGAGTTATATAATTATGAGTGTGGAAAATGATTGCAACGTTTGAACATATCTACTGTATATATTGCCAGGCTGATTGCAAAACACTTGAAATTGGAGACAACGCTGCCACCCCATCCCTCGCTGTCATTTAGTCTCATATATTTTGCGCAAGAAAAATAGCTATATAGCATTTTGCACATAGTCTGTCATGTCAACGACTGGCTCCTCTTTCAGTCTTAGTCACGCCATGAGGAGGCTCAGCACTGGGCTGGGAACATTCAGAACCATAGATCACCAAGGCATGACCAAAATCACATTTTCCATATCCATGCAGCAGCTAGACACCAACATAATGCTCTAGCTTTTCAAATCAGTTTCTGCTCCCATACACTCCAAAGATATGTAAAGTATTAAACAGTACATCCATGACATGGCTGGGTTGGCTAAGCTTTACATTCCTTCATACTGTACATGCACTCTCAATCTATATTCAACAAGAGGGTAGCTAAACTCAGACACCATTAAGATTCAACTGCTGTAACTTATTGTAGCTACAAGGAAAAGATACAGCTGGGATAAGGGCCCCCCAGAGGCCCCTGAGATGTGAAAGAAGCATACAACTCAAATCCCATCACGGCAAGTCCGGTAAAGGCTATTTACATGACTTCGGGCCCCACTTCCACCTGTCACACTCCACTGAAATTAGACAGCTCCATCTCTGACCATTCTTCTCTGACATGGGCCGCTCTAGCATTATACATACTTTTAGCATTTGACGAGTCCCCCAGTCCACGGTTTCTTGGATGCCTGCGCGTCCCCTGTCATAACCAAACCATCCACCCCCAGCACAGCATTCCTCACCAGTGTGCTGATGTGTGACAACTGACATAGCTTAGTGCCACTCTCAGCTTTAGTTTGAGAAAGCCTTAAAGCTAGCGGGGGTGGGAAACAGGGGAAAGATACTGTCGCTCTCACTTTTCTCTATGGCCGTGCCTGTGCTCCGAGGGGAAAGATGGAGGCAGGAGTCTGTCACCTACTGTCTTGTGGCTCTTTTGTCCAATCATATGGGACAAGCGGTTTCAAATGTACCACCTGTCACTGAAGTTTGCTTACTGGGGTGGAAAGCTATCCAGTGAAGCACTGTGGTGTCACAGATGGCAGTGAACCTGAATTTTCTTGTGGACCATTACTGTATTATCAATTGTTGAGATTGAGGCCATACCATTTGGAGAATGCCCGATCTCATCTGTTCCCGAAAGATAAGCCAGTATGGGCCTGGTTAGTACAAGTATAGGAGACCATGCAGGAACATTACGTGCTGTAAGGTTCTGGCCACAGTAGCTCAGTGGATAGAGAGTTCATCTACAGATCCAAAAGGTCAGTGCTTCTGATACAGCTTGGATCAGAAGCTCGTGGGAGATTGGCCTTTTTGTGCACAATGATTTAGTCTGCCCCAAGGCAGCTGTGTCTACACATGCAGCAAACGACCACTCAGTATGCACAGAGAATGAATAATGCACAAAATTTGAAGTCTATGTTAAAGCACTATATGCATTGATTTTTATTATTATATAGATGCCTTATGTGTTTTCACAATTTTATAGACCATAATATTCTGTGACATACCTTCAATTAACTTTTTGGTTCCCTGTTTGGGAAACATGTCTATAAAGACTGGGATGACAGACCAAAGGATATTGTAGAACAATATTGAAAGACATTTTAGAAGCTTTTATGGTATTCTCAGCATTTTGGGAAAAGTGAAGTCACGCTATGTGATGGTGGGGGCTGCTGACTTGCTTAAAATTTAATGCAAAAGTCATGATTAAATAAAGTCCTAAACCTCTCTTAAAACAGTTTCTCTGTTATGCCATAGTGATGTGCTGACCTAGCTTAGAGTCTTAGTTCCTTGTAGACTATTTATGTTTTAACCAATCATTTTAAACATAATGATTAATAATAATAATTGTGTAATAATAATAATTGTGTAATCTAAATTTGCTACGCTGTTCATCAACGCTGATAATAAAAGATTATACAAAGCCAAATTATCCTGACAACTGTGATATCAGTTATATAACTCACCAAGCGATCCTACAATTGCATTTAAAGCAATATTTGTAAAGCCATTGGGCACAGAAGGTTGGACTTTGCTCCTCTTAACAGGACTGAGAGTTTCAAATGAGTTGATCATGAATTAACAGGAGGATACGCTTTATTTCAGTTTGAGAACATCTGGAGAGATCGCTGTATCCACTTTTGAGGGCTGCTCCCATGCTGCTCCCCATAAAAGGAAAGGGGCGTGGCCTGAGCTGGTGTTGGATTTCCCAGCCAGAGAACGTGACTGCTATGGTTGCCTGCGCGAACGCTGTGCCAAACTTGCCTTTTGTGTGACAGCGGCTCCTCGTCGTTTTACCTGGGCTTTTCAGGGACATAATTATTATCATAACTTCGGACCTCGCCACTGTTCGGACATTTTCGGATCAACAAGAAAAGTTTGAGGAGAGTCGGACAACCACAGCTCCAGCTGCGCTCGAAGAACTTCAGCGGTAGAAGCCCGACAGAGCTCCCGGAGGAGGAGTCAACAGGTCCAGGTATTCCTCTGCACTTGTCACTGACAGCCTGTCAACATTAACAGCATGCTTACACGACAGCTTTAACGAGAGCTATCAGAAGATCGTGTAAAAGGCTTGTTTTCCTTCGCCCTGAGGATGTGTTAAATGCGTTATTTTTGGGTATGTCCTGGCGCACTAGGGTGATGGGTTTCAATAAAAGGCAGCAAACTAATCTGTCATATTATTCATTGACTGCGCCTTTATTAACTATTTCTCTGTCTTAAACAACACAGTGTGCTCTTATGTGACATTGTATCTCACTCCCGTTGTGCCTATTGGAGCATTGCTGCACAGAACCTAACGCGCTGAGAGACCATATCAGCGATGACACTTTCTTTATCCATATGCCCGCACAATCTGCTGTCCTCCTCCTTTAAACCCCTGGAAAGTGGCGAGAAACAGGCGCAAAATCGGTCTATTTCAAGTGGTGCTCCTCATCTTTAGTGATGCACTCTTTTTCCCGTGATGTTTTTCAAATTCAAAGTGAATGTTGAAATGTTGCATCCGTGCATGTAGCCGACGTTAAGACAGCTTTATTGTTGGCATCATGAAGTGAAGTTCAGTCGTTTTGCTTTTGCCATGCTGATTATAGCAGACTGTACTTCTGTTCAGTGGTGTGAACGTATGAACAGGCAGAGCTCACTGTGAGGCAGCCTGCATTCTTTAGCCTCCGTACTCAGTGGAAACCTGATGACCCTTCACATGGACTACCAACATTTTTTTTTCAAATAAGCAACTGTAGAAGGTGATGGATTTGCCCCCTAATTTGTTAGCACCTTTTATGGCAATTGAGGTGTCTTCATCTGTGCAAACAAAATGTCAACTTTGTGTTAACATAACATCTGAATTACACATCCGCAGAAACCAGCAGTGTTATCTTGTAAAACGTTAATGCTGCCTTGTAAAACCGCAGATTACAGTGCTTATTACCCTACCATTTAAAGCTCTAACAAGTACTTTGGAAATGTCTATTTCTAATTTGAGCAGTTCACTTCTTAAAACAGAGCTACATTGTGTGTTTGAAAGTGTATAATTTGCTGTATGATACTCTTAAGACGCCCCTCTGCTGTGTGGGCTGATTCTCCCTGTTAATGCGGGTGTGGCTGGAGAAAGTAGATGTCCTTTTCAGTGATAACCTGTGACATTCAGAGCACGATGCGTTTGAGGGCATTTGGTTCAGTGAGAAATCTGGTGTGTTTGAGGGTTTTCCCACCCTGTCATGTCTTGTTTCGGTGCCTTAATGTGCTATTTTGGTTTTCAGTGGTGACATAGTGATATGTAGCTTGCTTTTGTGACGTAGGCTCAAACAATGTGCTGCATTTAAGCTAGAGGATTGTTTATGCAAGTTGCAGTTGTTATAAAGAAGGCAGTAATGGCTATTTAGGAGGCTATTCCAAATCTGTCCGGGTCACAGTTACTATAGTGTTCTTTATATTCTATCTATATAATATATATATTGAAATAAGTACGTGCAACAAACATATTATTTCTTTTGCTGTGCACTATGCAGTGCTAGTTTGATATGTTGCACATGCAAAGTTCACTGTCAACTCTTTCTGACACAGGCATCAACGGGAAGTTGTTTCCCCCACATGTGAGTGGTGCCAGTCAAAAGGCCTTGCACGCTTTGGTTTCACATGCCACTAAATGTGTCATCGTAGCGGACGCTGTGGCACACACACAGCGGGGCCCACACCATGGCCTTTTTTCCTCTGCACATTGTAAAGTCAAGTGTGAATGACACTCAGAAGGACGTTTTTTTCCTCTGGTCTTTCTTTTTTAAACATGGTGGTTGTGAGTCAGTTGCAACAGCTTTTGGGAAGTTTATTTGTCACATTTGCTGCCACAACACAAAACGGAAGCAAGTGCCACATGTGTATTAAACAGAATTTTACTGGAGGTTTTTCTAAGTGACAAGTGAGTCATGAGGGGTGGAAGTTCTTCAACTTTACACACTAAGTGCCACCTCATAAAATATTAGATCTTTCAAGTATCACTAAGTATCACTAAGCACCGGGTACCGGGCCTAAAATGGGTCTCAAAAGTAAACCTAGAGCATAAATGAAATGAACAAGTGGTTGGTGTACAGTTCTGTATTAATGTCAAAATGTAGCAATTGGAATATATCCATAAAAACAAACATGCAAGGAAAAAATGTAGTAATTTTTTTACATCAACCTCTGTATTGTTTGGAACAAGTACCAGTAAGTGCTGGTGAGTAAGTTTTTTTCTGTTGACTGGAGAATGGAAAGTTGTTCAATACTGAGTCCTTGCCGCTTCCTGGAAATGCCATTTTACCCGTCCTGGAAGAGAAGCGTATTCATGTAATCTTTAAAGCATCTGGATATTGCAGTTTATTATTTTCAGACTTGTTACATAATGTTTGCATTGACACAAGCTGGACTCTGAATATGATTTAAGTATAGTTACACACCGAGCAGCACGTGAAGATGGCAGAATAAAGAGGCACAATATGAGAGAGGAGAGCAGTAGGTTTGTACAATATTTTGCAGTCATGTGAATGGCTCAGAGCAACACGCAGCAAGTTGATACATTGAGACATTGCCGTTGAAGTTTTTCTTTCACAATATTATTAGAAATACTGTCTCCTGTTCCATTGGATGTTTTTTAAGTGGTCCAATTTTTTTTCTTGGCTGAAATAGATTTGATGCGGTTGGCGGTGGGATAAAAGCCCAAACTAACCCTCGCAGAGACTCATGTGGCTTTGATTCAGCGCGCCTCTCAATTTTCCCTTGGCCCGAGGATGTCACTGCCTCACACGCTACGTTTGCGTTACTTCCACTTATCACTTTCAACTGCGCTCTGGGGCTGGACGACTTTGGCAAAACGTCTAATTGCGATTTGATTCCCGATTCATTCTTTACGGTTCGCAATCCACCGTTGAAACGCGGCCAGGAGCATTGACAACGGAGGAAGACTGAAATATCAACGGCTAAATTCACAGTCACATGTGTATCTCAAATGACTTTCTTACCGCCCTGCTGCGCTCCACGCTGTTCACCACGTGTACCAGTGGATAACGCAGTGGTATTATGACAAGCTGGGCTAACTCCAAAACCCATCAGGCGCAGACAGACGAGAGCCGCTCCTCCTGGATGGCAGGACGGCAGGGAGATGTCATCCAGCACTCGCCTAATGGTAAACACGTCAGCCTCGTCCCACCTACACGCTCCCATGTTTTGACTGCAATCATAGCTCTCGGCATGTGCACACAGAGAGCCGCGCTGTCTCACACCGCTTTTATGAGCGAGTAAATGTTGATTGAAGTTGCTGTTTCTTGCAATTTGAAGGCTTTTTTTTTTTTCTTCCATTTATTGAATATGTTTATTTAAAGCTTACTAAATGAGCTCTGGAGTACGTCTTTGACCCCTGTTGGTTCATAGTAGGTGTATAATGTATTCTAGTGCATCCGCTATTGAAGACATTAACAAAAAAAATTAAGTAGGGATGTTACAGTCGTTTGGCTTTTGTGCTTAATGACGTCAACATTGCCTGAGGGAGCGGGGCGAGTGTGGGAAAAGCCAGCAGAGGAGCAGGGTGGGGGCATGTACCAGTAGATTGGAGTTTTTTTTTTTTTTTTTTTTTGGAAAGAGAGCTGTGATGTGATGTCTTCCCCACCGGCAGGAGTTAGGCAGGCCCGCTCGTGCATACTGATCACTCCACTCTCTGCATTTCCACAAACCCTTGTCAGGCGCTGAGGGGGTTAACTCTCCCCGCGGCCGCGCTGCCTCCTTTTATTCCTCCCTTTATGGCTTTGATGGTATTAAATAATCTTTACGTGTCAGAGTGCACAGCTCCCAGTGTTCCTGTCGGCGCAGAGAGCGAACAATTAGGTCAGAGTGGTAGAATAACTCGGTTTCATCCCAGGCCTTAAAGCGGCAGGGCACCTCACTTCAACTCACTATTGGTATTCACCTCCCGCCTGCAAAGTGAGAGTTTCAAAGAGGTCCAATGCCAAGGGGGTTATCAAAGCCCACAAAGAGAAATCGTGTCTTTCTCCAGTAATAATACAGAATGGATCATTGGTAGAGGTATTTTAGGTCCTTGATGTTAATTTGCCTCAAGAAACAGGCCACGTTTGCTTCCCTTTTCTAATGAGACTGTGCTAAAGACCCATATAACCTATTATCTTGCTCATTGATCTGAGAAACAGAATTTGAGAATGATTAGTGCAGGTTTTGAGGAGCGCGTCAGACAAATGAATCAGTCCTTCCAACCAAACATAAGTCACAAGCCTTGTGTTAATCGTGCGAACCAAAGCACATGATGTTCATTGCAAACCGTTCAGACCTGTTAGCTCCTATTTTAAGTCATCTTTCCACCACACGCAAACACTCTGGCCCATGTCATAGTGTTTTATTGCCCTCTTCGCAGGGTTTCATAGTATTTTCCACTCTTCGTTTGTACCTTGGTGTTTACAAAGGAGCCCGGGCTCAGTTGGACAGACCCTCGGCGTGATGGCTGACGTTTCCGCTCAAAGAGCCTCATTGTTGCTCCTTAATCCCTCTCCAGCCTCCTCTCCATAAAACAATGGTATCAATTGCTTCCACTGAGTCCATCCACAGCTTTGAGTGAGAGGTTGTACGTCTGATTGGGAAGCCAGTTCACCTCTTCATCTACTGATAGGACTGGCACTGGCACTAATGTTATCTGTGGAGCAGCCGTAGCCTTGTAAAGGCACAAGTAATGGCTTGGGTATGTATTTATTTTCCCAGGGAGACAGTAAGCAGACACACACTTCTTCCAGCTTCTTAATGAATGCTCTCCGTTCTGTTTTCAATTTTCCCCAGGATGCTGTATTACCACTGACAGATGATATTGTCTTGATTAAAACCGTGATCCTGCCACACTGTCACTGGAGACTGGATGTACACACAGTCACCTCTTCACTGTTCTTGCTGTTGGGCTGTTTTTCCTATTGCTGTGTCTCACTCTGGACTGAGGACATGCTGTTAAAATCCCTCTCAGACTGCGTCTCCATCAGCTGCTAAACTCGCAGTGCTGCGAGGAGCTGGACAGCTCTCCACATTGCCAATGTCACAGTGTCTTGGTGTATTACACATTTTTCCTTTATGTTACAAACTAAACTTTTCAGGCTCATGTTATTTTTACCTTATGTAATTGGACATTGGAAAAGCTTATCATTGTGCAAGCTTGCAGTTTCTAACTTACAGTGGCTGGCAGCATTCGTCTCAATTATACTGAATTACCACATTTCTCCCTTCAGGGCCTGACAAGTCTTTCAGTCCACTCTGTGTCTTGACGTGTTAGCTCCATGTGCAGACCCACGTCCAGTTTCAAAGCAAAGCCCAGAGCAAAGTGTCTAGCAGTGATTTCACTGGAACAAATCCTCTCCATTGTGCCTCCTGTGTGGGCGTCTGAGGCAGTTGACAGTGTATTACCCAGCTGCTGCGGTCGCAGCTGCCTGAACATTAGCAAGAGAAGCTGGGCCACATTTATCAGTGTGAAGTGAACAGCACAGTACTGAGATAATGGGCCTGAACAAAGATGATACCACTCATGCCACTATATTCCTGCAGCTATAGCAGTAGCTGCACCTCATAGCATAGTTATTGTACCTAGCTGCTGCTTTGGCTTGTGTCATGGACATAGTTAGTAGTTAGTGAGCCACTGCTCCTTCTTCTGGCTCCATAGGCTGTCAACACAGTGAAGCCAGAGCCCTGAAGAGCCATCCCACCGCATCACATCAGCCTGAAATGGTGCAACACACATCCTCTGAGAGAATGACTTTGTATCAGCATTCCCAAAATGATCCCAAAATTAAGCAGCAAAAACAATCTCCACCTTGTTGCATGGAAGCTACCTTTATATCGCTAAAAGTGCACATATTAACCATCTGTGACAGATAGGAATAAACTATATTATAATTACAAATTATTTCCATATATACAGCCTGAAAAACGGCAGAAAGCACCATAGCTGTGCAGATGTTTGCTACTCAAACTTGTATTAGGGAAACAATAACTTAGTTTGTATTTGGTTGTTCAGTTCTTGTCAACATAATTTCCATTTTTGCATGTTTTTGTTATTACTCGAGGATGTGGTGCAGCATATGGCTGCCATTTATGATCAAGTATGCCTATAAAGAAGTAACGGCAATATGCAAATGCTGGCAGGCTAATGGAATAGTAATGTAATGAAGTAGACTGTATACAGGCAGTAATGAGCTCCGCTTATTGACTGTTGATGGCTTCTTCTCAGGAACCATTGTTGTGTCTGTTTTTGTTTGTTCTTGAGCAGCACATTATACAGAGCACAGACTGTATGGGGCTGAACACATGCCCATGTTCACACTAGGATACATGATCATTACATCTTCATTGATTCATAGCACTGGAAGAAAGCCATATTGATAAATACCTGAAGTACTTGCCCATTGAAACTGAAACTAAATTGGGCAGAACTGAGACAGATGCGGCGCAGTAAATTAAACAAGCAATCTTCTCTGTTGGGTGACAGCACAATGGTGATTAGGGTTTCATGTGAGCTGCCCTACATTATTTATGGCTGTGCTGTGGGCTGCCTCAGTTGAATAGACCCACAGTCCATTGACTGGGCACATTACAGGAGGCTGACTCGTTGAGAGGGAGGGTGTTAAAAATGGCTTTATTTCCTCTCGAGGAGGTCCATTTTCATCTAAATGAAGGTGGGAGCCCCAAGCGTGTTGTTTCCCGACCCTGCGTGTGTGAAATGTGTTGACTGAGGTCCAAGAGGCTCCTCTGAGCACCTGGGCTCCTTGTTCAGAGTGATTTCTGCTCAGCCTTCCATTTATACACATCAGCCTTTCCTTGTTTTCTTGGTCACTGCCTGCTCAACTCGGCCTCATTGCCAACACACAATTTGATTTCTTTTTTCTTTGTTCACTGCTGTAGCTAAGTATGTCCTGAACAAATGCTTTAGATCCAGGGCTTGTAATAGACCTGCAGGTTCTGCATTACAGATGTGTTTGAGATGAAGATGACTTCAGCATTACTAAAGATAACGCCTATTCCCCATGTATGGTATGGTAATAGCAATACAGCAGTTTTGTTACTTGGCTCACAACAAGGCTTTATTGCAAAAGATTTCTCCCTAACATGGTAATTGAAAATTTGTGTATTCTTTTGGCGCAAGCTTTTCTACAAGCTGCTTGCCGTTAGGTATTTCATAAGACTAAAATGCTTGTCAAGTGCTGGAGTTAAAGCAGTACCATTAAAAGGTTGAAAATATTATATTTAAATGACCTCAATCCTTTCAGCTGCTTTTCTTTCCCATCAAACCTCTCTTCTCCAAATCTATCAGTATTAAAGTTTGATTTACTTGTTTGCAGCATTCTTTTTATTTCAGCTGTGATCTAATCTGTGTTCCTTTTATTTGAGCACAAAATGTAAACACTGTAATGTATCTGTAAAAAGTGACTATGAAATCCTGGTCGTCTGCCCAGAGCACATGTGGAAACATGAGGTGACTCTGTTGGTTCACCTCAGTCCACCTAGTCTTTCTAACAAAAGCAATAAAAACAGATTCTTGTCATCTGGAAAACACTACATCTTTCCTAATTAGTGTTTTGCTTGTGCTTTCCAGTTGGAACAAAATCACTAACTTCTTTTCTGTCCCTGCAGAAGTTATGAAACAACACACAAACGTGCTGTTTTTCTGAATGTGAGGCCTGTCATAATAATTACTGTTGATTTATCATTCAATATGAAATATGAACCATTCTTTGTGACGGAAGAGTTATCATGTAGCCTAACCTTATTGGCTGTAATATAACTTGTGAGCCAACTAACTAACATAGACTCATTATTGTACAAATAAATCAATATTTGGTCATTAAAAAACACTGGTAATATCACAAAGCCAACACTACAATTGAAATAAAATAAGAAAAGCATGGATATTTTGTGACTTCATGATAAAAACTCTTTATTTATAAAAGTTTCAAGACGTCCTCAGTCAGCATATTGTTTCGTGTACCTTAATCTGGAAAAAAGTTGCCTAGCGGTTAAGGTTGCTGCACATTTAGCGGAACACTGTTCAGTACCCATGGGTTCGAGTCTTAATTCTTGACCCCCTTTCACTCTGAGTTGTTGTCCTTTCCATTAAGACTGAAAAATGCTGAAGAAAGGAAAAATAAATCACGCTATAAAAACATTAGACCATTCAGAAAAAATATCACTGACTAAATACTAAAATAGTTGTTGTCAGTGTCATGGTGTCATTTAATGGTCATTTCTTGTAATATTTTCTGCAGTTATGTATCTCACTTTGAAATGTGTCACATGTTATCGTGCAGACTTTGATGGATGGCTGTTGCATGCTTCACTCCTAATGATCTTCCCACACTTTGATTCCCTGCTGGACTCTCGCCCGGTTTACCCACTGAAGCTCTTGGTCCACTTGTCCCATCGCAGCTGCACAAAGAGGAGCTGCTGTTCCCCTTCCTGTGAGGCGGTCTCTCGGGGGCGTGTGCTCTCTGATAAGACTTAGCCAAACTGCGTCCCTGCTCTCAATTACGTCTTTGTCATTGGCTTCATGTTGAATGTCATGCTGGCTCTGAGGATTGTCTGCGCTGGGATACCTTGCATGGCTTTTCATCATTGACTTTATTCCGCGTTGGTTCCCCCAACCACAACCGCAGCCCCTTCATCCTCCAACCATTGTTTTGCTATCGAATGAAGCCCAATTTTTAGCCCCTCACATGGAGCATGAAATACAAGCTTTCATGTTGGTATTGGCAGGTTTTTCAACTCCTGATCCGATCCAGACTTTGCTCATTAAATAGTCAAAATGATGTAACGATCCACTGCTGCCGGCATTCAGTGCCAGCCATGTTTTACCACTTACAGATCCCAATATTTGTCTTTGTCATAAACGCAGGGGCATCTGGTTGCCACTATTGGACTTTGACATGAAAATGCGTCCAAAGTGTTGTGCACGGCGCTGCGTGGCTCCTCATTTAGCAGCTAGGGTAGGTATGATGAATGCTACTAATCACCTATTGACCCTGAGAGGTTGAGCTTTGGCCTTTTGCCCATCACCCACTCCTTCCAGCTGTCTCAGTTTCTGCTTGTGTGGACAGTATGCATCTCCTTCTGGCCACGCAGATAGGCAAGGCAAGGCAAGGCAACTTTATTTATACCGCGCATTTCATACACAAGGCAACTCAATGCGCCACAGATACCAGAACAGTGCACTTGCCTTGTTATGTCAAGATTCTGTTAGAAACGTATGTGAATGTGATTTAGGCGGCCAAAGTAGATACGTTTCCTTTCCTTTTGTTCCCAGCTTTAGTTTGACCTTAGCACATATGATATCTCTGTTAGCTTTTAGCACCGCACTGCAAAGATAAGTAAATAAAAGAATGCGTGAGATTATCGAAAAAAATAATCTTTTAAAATGAATTTGTTTGAAATTCCACAGAAAACGACTGTGCACACACGTACTGCATATCTCCACTGGCAAAGCTTGTTCTTTTTTCCACAAAGATTTGCAAAGGAGCTTTTGTTCTCTCAAAAATCCACAATAATGTTGAGAGCTGGCTCCATGCCTGAACTAAAAGATGGATTTAAAAGATGAAGAAAGCCTTTTAGTGTAGAGTACCTGGTACACTTTGCAGCACACTGGCCCATATTTTGTACAAACCCCAGCTAAACTACTTTTGTGTCTGCTGCCTTTTATAGAGGAAGATGAAAGACATTTTCAAATTGATACAGTGCTGCCATTTCTGGCAGCACCTGGCAAAGTCAGTGTCACGCTAATATTTACATGTTCAGACAAAGTCTTTATCCCAGCACACTGAAATGCTCCACATACGGCAGGGCTAAGCTCCATGCCCCTTTATTCGGACTCGTGGGATTAGGCTCTAATTTTAGTTCCACTTTATCTCTTCAGCTACTTTAAGGAATTTTTCTGCAAGTAACAAAAAGTGTGACAGCTTTGTAGGGTGTCAGGGAGGGCGCAGGGGAATGGACCATTGTCAGGGAGGCAAGCCTGAGAGGAAGAGATTGTCTCGTGAAAGCTTGGCCTTTAAACACTTTACGCAATGATATTTAAAAAAAAAGTCTTTGTGGTGCCTGGTCACATAGTTGTCAATGTTTTGTTGTTTTATGGCTTATTTTAAAATGAAATTGTTTGTAAATTAGCACATTGGAAACAAATGGGCCTTAACATTGTGCACTCCCGAAGTGCACTTTAGAGTTGACTTCCTGCAAGTCAGCAGTAAGTTCATCCACTGAACAAAACCACTTTCTTGGCCTCTTTCTAAAGTCGCTAAGCTCTGATAGCTTACACCTTTCCATCTTCTGTGTGTTTGGCTGCTGTGACGCACCATCAATACAAACCAACTATCAATAGCCACTGGAGGCAGTTGCATTTAAAAGAATGCGGGACACTGGAGTCGGTGTGCATTCAGCACTTTTGAATAGCCATCAGCTTATTGATTCTCCTTCAAGGTCGGCATCAATTCCTCTCTGCTCAGTCTTTTCACTTTGTGACAGTGGAAGGCAAACACGTGGTAACAAATGTCCAGTTGAATTGGATGTGGGAGCTCTATTAAAAATAACCACTATGGCGACAGCAGCGATGTGATTGGCTGTCTCTGAGTGGAGCCCTTGTCAGTGCGGCCACTGTTTGGGTGTGATTATGTAATCCATCAGGGCATTACCATAAAGGGGAGGGGGCGGGCTGTCCAGGCCTCACAGAGCAAATGCGGCGCTACTGATGATCATCGTCTAGCAACTGCCCAAGGCCAGGAATGTTTTGTGCCCCGATGTGTCCGACAGGTGGCTTGAAGACGCTAATTGATTAATGATCAGAGTGATATATGAGCCCCACAGTCAGCCCAAACATAAAGGCTCAGAGCACAGTGTCATCCTAAATCATTTCCAACCAGGCCAGTAAACCAAAACATTTTCCCTATTAACATATGAAAGAGCAGCGGGCAGTAGGGCTATCCCCTCCAAGCCTTTTGTGGACTGTCTATTGTCACCGAGCGAAGCCTGAATAACACAATTTTATACCAGATGAAAAATGACAACAAAGATGGTTTTATAATACGGCTCATTCAGCACTAATGACTGATCCACGTCACCTTCACCCTTTGATTCCTGTTAAACTGAACCTGTTGCAAACGTGTGCTCTGACTCCACGGTGAGCTTCCTCATTTGATTGTGTAGCTGTAGCTGTGGCACTCGGTGGAATGGCTGTGTGATAACATAATTCTGAGCTCGTGCAGCAGCAGTGCGGTCGTTTGCATACTGCTTTACATCGCTGTTTTTGTTGTGTACATCACAGAGTTGACATTTATTCCACGCAGGCCTTGTCAGATTCTTGTTGAATAATTGGACATTAGCAGAATTCACCTGCCCCCAGATGATCATATTTCTCACCGGTGTTCCACATAACGCTGTCAGAGTGAATTAGTCTGTGCTCTCGCACTAGGCCCCGGCCCTCTCACTCTGGCTGCTTATTTACCATTCCACAGGGGGCCTTGCGTGACCCTCCTCATTGTTTTGTTTGGATGACTCTGAAGGACAATGGCGGTGCGGGGCCTTGGCCAGTGAGCAGCGTGTGTGAATCTGCATCTGTCCATGGGGAGTGCTGTCGTCCGTGTCAGCGGAGGTTATGTGATCTATGTGTGACTGAAGGGGCTTTCCAGCTCTCAGTCAGTGGCTCCAGGAGGAGGAGGAGTGTACAGCCAGTGGAGTCGGGAGAAGCGACTTAAAACAGCACTTTGTGTCTGTTTCAATGTGAGCTCATGACTCTCCCTGCAGGGCAGCCTTTCCCCAGTAACTGTGCCTTGCTCTGCAGCCACAACCACTTTTAGTGCACACATGTGTCCTCAGCTACTGAAAAGAGGTGTTGCTTAGAGCAGCATACCCAGACTGAACTCTTAGCTCAGATTTTTCACTTAGTTCTAGTTTATTTGAAGAAAAGAGAACCAAATTGTGTCACTAGCATAGTATTAAGACTTGGTTCAGGAAATTGGAGTATTTACCACGAGCACTGTAAGCTGTACCTACTTGCTAATAAACCAACGTGTGCACGCTACCCAATATTGATTTGTTGTGTGAAATCCAAATGGAAATAACACAAATTTTAATTATATCTGTGTAGACAAGTTATCCTCTGTGGACATAGGCAGTTGCAACACTCTCGACCGCAGCTTGTCTTGACCGTCCACCCTTTTTAGAGCAAAATCTCAACATGCTGTTTGAAATATAAGACACAAACTCCCAGGCGCTGAATGAATCCATGTCGGGGCAGTGACCACCCTGTTGTATTATCCTTCCCCGCCCTCCTCTCGTTGAATCTGCGGCGCCCTTTGGAAGCGGGGCCTTGGTGGTGCAGTAAATTGAGGTCCATTGGAAAAGCAGATGGACTGGCAGCGCTCCAGTGTTTTGTGTGTGTGTGTGTTTGTGTGTGTGTGTGTGTGTGTGTGTGTGTGTGTGTGTCTCTATCTCTCTCGGTGTGTCCTCACTGCGCGCTCCTCAGGTGAGTTGGAGCTGCGAGTTGTTTTCCATCAGTTTGGACGAAGATGTGATTCCCCGTGGCGACTCCTGTCCACTTTCATCAGCGTGGTGACTTCCAGCCCCTGCCCACCCAGACACACTTCCTACTCTACTGTACAGGCAAACACTTCGGTCACTGCTGGTCCCAAGTTCAGCTCATTGTCAAGTAAAGATTTTAGACGAACAAGAATGTCAGGAAGTCTTGCGAGACGGTGTAGACATTTAGACATTTACTTGTGACCAGCGTGTCTTACTCTTTGGAGGTTTACTTCAGCTATGGTTTATAGAAATGTATTTTCAGTCGCTGTCCATCACTTAATTGTGTATAAGAAGAGTTCAACATATGCCCAGTTTTTATTATTTTGTTGTAATTGCCGCCTTTTGAAGTTAAAATTATCACCATTTCCTGTAAGTGCTTCATGAACCTCGACTATACAAGCTCTGGCGCTTATTGCTTCATGTTTACTGCACTCCTTTCCCCTTCCTTTTCTGCCATTTCCCAAAATAACAATTGAGCTGTAAAACTGTTGCGGCTCATGATGATGATCTTTCAAATGGTTTTACCGGCTTTTAAAATGCTGGCTGCCGTATTCAGCTACTGTAGATATAACATCATAGTGCGTTCTGTAAATGTGACTCAACAGTCTTCTTGTGTATCTGTGTCCTATTGTCTGCAGCTCCTACTCTAAAGAGGCATGTAAACGGACATATGATGTTAAAGCAGTTCTTATGGGAGCTGCGTGACTGCGCTTAGGAGCTTGTGTTCACGAATTAGCGTGAAATTTTTCTGGTGCTTGTAAAATGACATCAAGGTCACTTTGGTCTGCGGGGAGGGAGTTTTCGTACTACTGTCAGATCATGCCCCAATTAAAACGCACTCATTACCACGCTTGTCACAAAACATCTGTCCCGACATGGCGTTTCCCCTCAATGCAGAACAGCGTTGCTTATGGTAAAGTGAAAAGAGCTCAAATGAAGGAAGTGGATCTCTTGGAAAAATCCCACTTGCGTTTCTGCAGCCGCGCTGTTCTCAGGATATGCTAAAGAGAGTTTTGTCCTCAGTGGGAAAAGGAGAATAAACCTGTCTCCTAAGTGCTTTTGACAGAAAGTCCATTTCTTTTTAAATATTATTGGCCATGATTGGGTAGTTTGGCTTTCATTCTGAATCCATTAAGTTGCACAAATTCCCTTTTAACATACGGCACTAACCACTGTCCTGTTATTTTCAGGGAGTTGTTTTGACGGATTTTTCCACTATACTCGCAACACAAAGGTGCCATTTATCAGTGTGCCTGACTGTCATGGCCTGCTTAAATTTACATTTCTAAAAAAATCACAGGGTGGCAAGCAGGGTCAGGGATAATTTCTGGGGTGGCAACACATTTTACAGTGTCTAATGTTTATAGCGAGGGTACGCAATTTTGGCTTGATCGCAAGTCAACTTTTCCGTAGCATTGACCATAATATAAGTAGGGGGTTTCTTACTAAAATGTAAATGTTTGTAAAAAAAAAAAAACAAATAAAAAAAATCATCTTGGGAGCCACAGGCTCCTTATTTAGCTATAAAGTTGTTATAATTCTTTGTCCTGTCAAAAAAGTAACTGATCACACTGATTATACAGATCAAAAAAACTTTGAAGGTCTGGATTGGAACTAGTCCTTGAAACAATGCATTTATAAAGTGCCAGGCTGATGACTACACTAGAATTTGGACAGTTCCAGACAAGGACAAAACCTGGATGACATCAGCCTAGTAAAGGTGGCAAGACCTTTACTAGGGTTATTTTAACTATGTTTTATTTATTTTTATTTTTTTTAACTACTTTGGACGTCTTGGCCTTGGTAACCTTTTAACTTTTATAAATGTTCATGTCTAGAAACGGCTTAACTACTTTAACTTACTTTTTTTTGAGAAAATGAAAAAAATGAAAAACAAGCTTAAAACAGTGATAGCTAGTTGCCGTCAATCACATTATCAGAACAAATTTGTGAAAGGTGTGTGGGGTTCAGGATTGTGTCGCCAAAACCACTAAGATTTCTGTGATTCCTTGCATATTCCATAATAATAAACCAGTATAGATTTTGAAAATGGAAACACTGCAGTTATGGAGCAGATCAAAGCATTTGGAAGAAGAAGTAGAAGAAGAGGAAGAAGAATGAGAGGCTTTCACCTTTTTAAATGCTTTAAAAAAAAAGACATTTATGCTGATATATTCCCCTTAAGTTCTACATTCTTTTCCTTTTTTCCATGAATCATTGTCATATCTCCCCAGCTATGATGAGACGTCACATCGCATTAGGTCTGTCCTCTGGCCGATGATGGCGCCTCTCTGTCCCCTCAGTGCGTCCGGCGGAGGGGATTTCTGGGCTGCCACCTGATTCACATTGGAGTAATTGAGTTGTGGCCATAAGCGCTACTGTGCCTTGCCGAGGCCCTAGGTAATTCTCACACCACAAAAGCTCTGTTTCACTCCACTTTTCACATGATGCCTGGGCCCGCAAACGCAGTGAGAAAGTCTGTCGGGAAAGGGGCGGGGAGATTACCGCCCCAGTTAAGGAAGGAAAAAGCCAGTAAGAGTTTCAGTTCTGTGCCAAGCGAGGGCCGGGGGAGTCACTCAGTCTGCAACATGTGGATAAGGACCACAAAGCTCTCCCAGTTTCAAAAATCTTTCTTTCCCCTTTCTCCTTTGAGTTTAGGAGCTGCAATCAATTCGAGGCAAGATTTCCCTTCCCAAGGACGGTGAGATTGACGTTTTGGGGGTAAGCCCGAATTGTCGCTCCTGCCAGTTCTGGTAATTGGACTAGTCCATACTCCACACTTCTGTCTGTGGGTAGCAAAGACCATCATCCTCAGTGTACAAAACATCGTGTTGGCTTTGTGGTCCCACAGAGCACAAGGATCATGATCATTTACCCACCTCTTCAGCCCCTCAGTGCCACACGACCACTGTCTGTCCTGTGGAGTTCACAAAGCCCCCAAATTCTCAAAAATGGGTTAAAAATTAAACAATTATTCGCAGGGTTGTGGAAATCGAATATTGATCTAAATCGTGTCCTAAACTTGTCAATCTAAAAGTAATGGTACCAAACACTTTAATGCACAATTAGCTTGGTCCTAACCTGGCCTTAGCCATCCGTAAACTCCGGTCAATTATCTTTTCCCTACATGTACGTCTGGGTCTGATCTCAGTGGCTGCGTTTCATTGGTTGAATTTCAACCTACCATTCAGCGAGCGGGGGAGGCGGGTGTTGTAGGTGACGTCAAGCATTTGCGCCGCATTTGCTGGTTGTAGTTCGGCAATGGCGGCGGATACGAAAGTAAAGGAAGCTCTTCAATCCGTTCTGGCTCGGCTTCCAAATATCCAGAAATTATAACTGAAGCCTTAGAATGTGCAAGGAATGCCCCCAAGAGTTATGATAGCTGCTTCACTCAACACGGGCGCATTACATACGTCACGACCAAACGCTAGCGAAAATCAGATCCAATCGTTTCAAAGGAGTACACCCCTCCCACCTGTTAACGGAGCTCAATTGTGAAGATCCAGACCCTTGTATGAAATGAAATGAATACGAGGGTATGGTCAAACCAGGCTAGCTTGGTCCAAAAGTTCGAAGTTTGTAGCTGAATTATGTTTGTTGAGTGAGCTTCGTTTTGGGTTTTCTTGAAGTAGATTTATTGTCCAAACTTTGGTGTGTTTTTACTGCTCATTCGGTTTGTAGACCTGCGTGCTGCCTCAATGACCAGTTGCATCTCATAGAAGTGGAAATGGAGAGATTTACTCAGTCAAAGGCCAAACAGATAGCTATAATTTGGTGTTGGTTTAGCCCCTGCTCTGGCAATAGAGACGTGTTGATAGAGCAATCAAAGTTGTAGAATAACTATTATCTCACAAGTCACAAATTGTTAGTTTGTTGTGACTCTTTTTATTGAGTATGAAGTGTTCATCCAAGTGTCGACTACAGTCAGGAGAAAACAGTGCAGTAACCATAGCTACTACTGTAAACATTCCTGTCATGTGATTAAACTTGTCTGTGTGTAGTACACTACTCACAGAGAGAGAAAATGAATGCTTCTCTGTGGACATAGACATGCACACAACAGGTCTTTTAAGATAATAGAACATTTTACATGCAATGATTGTTTTTCTATTATAAAGAACTAATATGCATTTACCCAATGTTTCTTGAGAAACATTTTGCTGCGTCATTATTTGGTGAGTTGGTCGTGTTTTATGTCCATCTCTAACCTCTCGTTTGTCTCCACATAAAGCATTATTTAAGCCCTTTTCTCTAACATAATTCAGATAGCGTTCATAAGTGGGTTGGGACCCGGCCCCAGCAGTTGATGTGGAACACATGCCTTTAATGATTCACACTCGGTGTGCGGTAGGTCGCTCTGCTGCTGCTCTGCCTCTCTCTCTCTCCTCAGTCCACTGTTGACTTTCTATCTCCAGAGAAAACATGCCGTTTATTCTTCATTCCCATGCATTGTCCCTTTACGTCAGAATCTTTATCTACTTTTGAGAGTTTGAGTAAACTTTTGTGGCTGTGCCATCTCCAGCTCTTACATGTTCTTCAATACTCCCAGTGGATTTAAGTTTCATTTGTCAGATTTGTCAAAAGTATCGCTGTGCTTCACTGCACAGCTCTGATTCACTGTGAAGCATTTGAATATTTACTGTGGCAGTATGTGGAGTCAGAGCAGAAGTGTGCACTATCACAGCTCCTCGTGCAACTTGATTTGAGTTTGCATTCGTCAGAGCACACTCCACCCACTGCTTTTTTAGGCAGTACCATGAAAAATGGAGATGTTTGACAAGCCTGCATGAATTTCATTCAGGCCAATGAATCCAGCCGATCTCTCCTGTAGTTTCTCCTCTCAGCTGGTGCTGTTGTCTAAGATAAGTGCGTAAACCGAGTTTGTGCTGAAATGTGCCAGCACGTTACAGGGAGTGGGCTCTGTCCCCACATCTAAGCTGACATAAATGGCTTCCTGTTTTGCTCTTCCTGCAACCACTCCGTTGAACACTTTTCCATCAAAGCATTTGGTTTACTTTTTTTTAATCTACTCTTGCTCTTGTCTCTCCTGTGTCCCACGCCCGTCTGTTTGGCCTTGTCTTCCCGTGTCTTCCCCTGTACACTGACTGGACAATTACACATATATATGTAGAAACAAATAACTTGTTTCCTCCACAGAAATACCGTATAACACACTTTTATGCACCCAATGACCTCACTGGAGTACAGTGTGGTTGACGCACAGTAGATGATTGTTGAAAAAAATGCCATCACAACACATTGTTTAAATGAGTAGGAGTTAACCGTCTCACTGGCAGTACCGGATGTGTTTGTCGTAACTCACTTTTCGTGTTGAAAAGCCAGAGAGCTTTTACTCTTTAGTATTGTTGCACGGGTTACTGACATTTTTACATAAGTGATTTCAAGTGGTTAGCTTCAAATCGACCGATTTTCTTTATGGTTTTGTTGTGGTCTCAGATTCCTTTTTATAATTGTACTAGTAACCTAAATAATAAGTGTCACTTGTAAAGTGAAGCATCAATAAATCTGGCAGGGCGGTTTGTGGTGTTAGTTAGCCTCATACATGAATAGTACATTAAAGCTGGGATTGAAATAGAACAGAATTGAAGAGTAAGTGTGTTTGAGTAGAAGCCTCAGTGACCTCCCTATACTGTAGGTTTGAGTGTTGCTTCAAAGGCCCAGCCCATATTGTGCATGGGGAAGCCCATCCACAGTGGAGAGGGCGTAGCTAACAGTACATGAGCTGCCTGCTGTTCCTCTTCAGGGCGCCTCCTGACAGGAACTTGGCAATGAGGAAACATAAACAAATTCCCTGCGGTGGGCTGGCAGACTGGGCGGCAGGCTCCCCCTGTTACCATGTGAGAGTGGCACAGCCCAGCTCGGCTCAACACCCTGAGCTGTGGAGATGGACCTTGCAGGGACAGGTGCTAGACTCAAGCACACTTTTTTCCTTGAACTTGTCACAGTTGTATTTAAGACATTCTGGCTCCTTCCACTGTATTGTTTTAGTTTGACAGTGATGACTACTACTGCAGCTGCACTGACCTCTCTGAGGTCTCCAACTCTTCAGTACAAAGGCTGCCTGGGGTTTGGACATTGCTGCCAGCAAACCCAAAGTGGCTGCTTGTGCTTAGAAGGCAAAAACTATAGCAACGAAGATGAAGTGCCATGGATGAGCGATGTAAACTGGCTTCTCCCTCCCTTTTGACCAGCCTTTTTCTGAATTGCCAAAAGTAAATCTACATCTTCCATGATAGGACAATGTTATTGAATAAATATTGTCATTCATTTACCACTCTTTGAATATAAACCTGAAATGAAAGAATTGTAACATGACCCTGCCCATTGTTTTGTAATAGTCCTTTTGAGT
This sequence comes from Neogobius melanostomus, assembly GCA_007210695.1. Lineage (NCBI taxonomy): Eukaryota > Metazoa > Chordata > Actinopteri > Gobiiformes > Gobiidae > Neogobius > Neogobius melanostomus. The sequence goes on from VHKM01000156.1 coordinate 444,521, forward strand.
GCCTGATCACATATGTATAATGTGTGTGACATATGGAGGCGGTTCCTGTCCGTCTCTCGAACAGAAGTGTATTGTGCGGCTCGACCTGGTCCCTGTCCAGATTGCTGAAACAGGGAACGCTTGCTGCTAACTCGCTGGGCCCTGCTGTAGTGCTACGGCCTCCCCAAAGCGGCACTCACATTCTTTTTAATCAGCCACAGAAGGGCTTTTTGGACGGCAATAGCTGGAGCTGAGATGGCACCTCTATCCAGTTTTGTAAGCACTGCTCAAAGCACTTTATAGACTTTTAATAGTCAATTTCACATGAACCAAACGCACTGGTAACTAAAGAGCATTTTAAAGAATGAATCTGCAAATGAGATTGTCCCACGTTTTTCATTGGTGTCCTGTGAATTGTATAGATTAAAAAAGTTAAATAAATAATACATTACACAGTAAAGTTTAGCATCAACTGCAGATGAAATGGTTTACACTTGCTACGGCCGCCTTTAATTATTAACAGCGTTACTGTCTTAAGTCAGTCCCTCCATATCCCAATACATTTCTCTACTGGCCTCTCTTTTATCTACGATATGAGCTGGTCCCCCTATTGAAAATCAATCCAGACAGACCAAGACCAAGTCCAACCAAACGTGGTGGGGATTATGTCCGGGCTTGACATTTTTTGGAAGTAACAATGACTGTATGCAGTTGTATGTGAGAGAACGACGATGCGGCGAGGTGGAGGAGGGTGACAGAACATGTTCAATCCTCTGACAGAGCAGAGCGCAGGCAGTGCTCTTCACTTCTACTGCACAGAGGAGGACAGGCTTGAAGGAGAAAAAAGAAAGTAAAAGACTGGATGAATTCTCTCCCTCCAGTAGAACATCTGTTGGGGCATTGTATAGGAGAGAGGAGCTGTATGGTGGTAAGGCAAGGCAAGGCAAGTTTATTTGTAGAGCACAATTCATACACAAGGCAATTCAAAGTGCTTCACAGTTGCATAAAATTACAAGAAAACAGATAAAATCAATCAATAAAACATCAACATAAAGTTAATCAATGACAGTAAAAGGCAAGAGTGCAGATAAAATACTTTCAGTTTTCATATGCACGGGTAAAAAGAGCTGTTTTCAGCCTGGATTTGAACATTGTCAGAGTTGAGGCCTGTCTCACATCCTCATGAAGACCGTTCTAGATTTTAGCTGCATGAAACTGAAACGCAGCCTCACCGTGTTTATTACTGACTCTGGGAACCACCAGGAGACCCCTCCCTGAAGTTCTCAGGGCCCGAGATGGTTCATACGACTCTAACATGTCAGAGATGTACTTTGGTGCTAAACCATGAAAAGACTTGTACACAAGCAGAGCTGTTTTAAATTCTGAGTGACAGGAAGCCAGTGCAGAGACCGGAGCACTGGACTAATGTGGTCGTATTTCCTGGTTCTGGTCAAGAGTCGAGCAGCAGGTGGTGGCTGATCTCATGGGAGGCTATTAGCCGCTGCACAGGAGCATGTACAGAATGTTCTCACGCAAACTTGGTATTAAACCTTTACTGATAAAAATGCTACAGAATAAAACATGGGTACTGAACTTTTCATGTAGCGTAGACTACATCTGAAAATTTAAAATGAAAAGACTTTTTCCTGAAAAATATTCAAACTTATCCTGCAAACATGTCCCAGCTCACTAATATTTGAGCAAAGTCTAAAATAGGAATTGCTAAAATAAGGAATCCCATGAACTGTACAGGTCTAAACATCTGGGTTTGTAGGTGAGATTTTCCAATTTCAGCCATTTGACTTGCAATTTTGATTGCGATCACTCTTGCAGCCCCTCATCCTGATCCCTAATAGATGGCACATCAGTTTTACGGATGCGCCGGTCACTCACCTGCAGTAAAACCTAACATAGATAAAGTGAACAAGACATTATCAAAGGGTCCCAGATGTATCAGCACAACACCACCACCCTTCCCCTCCTCGGATCCCAGAAAACCACATCTCTGTAATGGCGCCCAACTGATCCCAGGGCCTCCATGTCCACACTCAATGCCCATCGATCGGCACCTCGCCGGGCGTCTCTGAGGGCTGCTTCAGTCCTACTCGTGGCAGAGGCTTAGGCAGGTTGCTGTGGTTAATATTTTTTATAGAGCGTCTACAGGCATACATTTATTTATTGGTTTATTTGGTCGGGACAGTGCATGTTAATGAACATACATGGGTCTCATGTATGTAAACAAGCCACGCCGGATTGTAGCCTTGGGCTAATTTGCGCCTGTTGTCCCCCATGTGCACTCTCAAACACACTCTCATTCATCCTGGCCTATTGTACATGTTTTTAGTGTTAGGGGAAACCGGAGTACCCAGAGGAAACCTATGCAGACACGGGGAGAACATGCAAACTCCACACAGAAAGGCCCCGTCCCTGGTGGGAATGGAACCCCGGACCTTCTAGCTGTGAAGCACGAGCTCTAACCGCTGTGTTAACGTGCTGCCCATAGAGGATCTTTGTCATGGTGCAAGTGAGAGTGATGTGTCTTACTGTCAGTCCAATGCAAGCTGACCTTGAGGGAAATTGCCCTGTTGCACAAAGCAGTAGTTTATATTAATCGAGAGTTGGTTTTCATCATACTACTGTATATAGTGGACATTTTTCTTCTCTATTGAGATTAAACACTTATTCAACTAAATAATAAGTCTGATATGACAGTGTTTACTTGCTTTAATATTCAAGTCAACTTTGTCTGACCATATGTCGGTTTCACTTTCTCGTGTGTTTCTGATCTGGCTGGTCCTGACATGGCACACTGTGTGGACTTGGAGAATCCTGCAAAACACCCTCTAGATACGACACGGAGGAAGAAGAAAAGACTCCCTCGCTTCCCATGTCAAGGGAAAAAAATAAAAAATCCCTTGATTAATCAGTCAAACCACATGAAAACTTTGCTTGTTATTGTTGCTGCTTGATTTATTGATGGTCTGGATGTGGGTCAGGCAGGCTCTCGCTCTCTCTCGCTCTCTCTCTCTCTCCTTGCCTACTCCGTGGGCCGAAAATGAGGGTCCACCCCCCACGTCTTCTTCCCTTTGTCTCTCATCTGGTTTTCTGTTTTTGTTAAAGGACACTTGATTAATGGTGCCGCAGACAAAGAGCTCTCTCTCTCCTTCTCCTTCTACGCTCGCCGGCCGAGTCCAGATAGGAGTCCGCTTTAGGTAAACCGAAACACATGTGCTCCGGACAGCCGCTGGGAAGCCCCTCTGAGCCGGAGAAAGGGGAAGAAGAACAAATTAACAGCACTAGTTGTTGATATATTATAAACTTATGGAAAAGCTGCAGGCTAGTAAACTGAAGGGGGTGTTCACAGTACAGCCTGCGCGGATGTAAGTTGTATATTTACAGATTTTAATGGAGCAATGCGTCTTTTCAGCACCTGACGTTGGCTGAAGTTTGGTGCAGTTGAAACGTTGAAGAGAATGGCTCTATTGAATGATAAGATTGCATATTATCCATGAGTCGGCAGCACTGCTTCATTGCCCATTGCTTTTATAATGGTCGGGCATGTCATACTTTAGCGCTACAGCCGTCGCAGTGAACGCGTATTTGTGTTGTGTTTGTATGCGGCGGTGACACGCTCTAATTGGCTGTGCTGTCGGCCCAAAGTAAACACGTCTTGTCAAGAAAATATTACCCCGAGGTATATTGGCTAGTCACAATTATAGCTGTTATAGTGTATGGCAGTAAGCCACTTGACTCTGCAAGGGGAGTGGGGTGTTGGTGAGTATAATACAGGCTATCACTTCTGACAACAAAATCCAGTTTGATAGGTTTTCTGCTTGCATATCGAAACTATAAAATATGGCTTGTGAAAAGGTATTGTCAGCAGTCATTAAACAGGTGGATTTTGTGGTCTTAGTCCTTTCAAAGTAAAGCTGAAACTATTCTGGAAAATATCTAATTGTAATTTTTATTCGGACAAATATTGCGATTAGATACAGCAGTGGTTCCCAAAATGTGGTCCGGGGGCCTCAGAGGCACTCCAGGGGGGCCCCCAAAGCTTGTTTACAAAACAAGTCTAATGAAAAAAGTCAATTTTGAAAGGAAAAATACATTTATTTAGACAAATGCACCAGTTTAAACCAGTATTTAGCCTACTGCCATTGCTAGATGTTACTGTTCATGTTATTTTAGCTGTGAAATAACAAGAAATTCATTTGAATGGAGTAAATAATAATAATAATAATAATAATAATAATAATAATAATATGATTTGGGGGGCCCCGAGAGATTTTCTGATCAATAAGGGGGGCCGCGATGTCCCAGACTTTGGGAATGTCTGAGATACAGTATGCGATTTATGTTTCAAAATCAAGATTCAGGTTACTGGAGCATTAGAATTAGCTAAAAGAGCAATCTGTGCATGTTTGTAGAGGTCTAAAATGGAAAGTGAGAAGGAGGATACAAAACTAATTTCTCTAGTTCGGTTTTACCCAAATCTTAAAGCAACAGGCCACCGTTTTTCCATACTGAGATATGTTCTTACCCGAGCTTAGACGAGTTGATACGTACCTGTCTGGTCTTTGTGCGTGCGCTCAGTCACACAACAAACGAGACGTAAACAAGAATGAAAACGCAACAAAAAAGTGACCAAAAAGTTACAAAGACGTGACAAAAGGCGACAAAAAAGTAATGAGAAAGTTACAGAAAAGTTACAAAAAGGTGACCAAAAAAAGTGATGAAAAAGCATGAAAAGAGCATCATAAACATAACAACAACGTGACAAAAAATGCAACGAAAAGGCAACAACGCAAGGACAAATCTTGAGGCATTACACTGGCATGTGGACTGTAAAAGCTCCGGTTGAGAAGCTTTTAGATTTGCGTAAAGCCGAACTAAAGAAACTGTGTTCGGTTAAAGTGGACGCTAAGAGGTTAACAAGTTTATATTGACCTCTAGGTTTTGAGGTTGCTGGCATTAGCTGTATTAATATATTGCAGTGATACTCTCTTAAAATGTTTAGCCATTGCCTATTCAAGATCCTGCCAGCAAATTTCTCACATTTTTGTCTTGAACTTGGACTGACATTGAATCCGCTTGGAGAAATTCAGCCCAATCTCTTACTCTGTGTACCCCGAGCTAACCCGCCTGCTAGCTAAACAGAACTCCAGCCCGCTCCTGTGTCGACTTTAAGCGAGCGCGGCGAAACTTTTTTCTGGCAGGTTTGGTGCAGTCAGACGTGCCTCGTAGCCTTTTTTGTCTCTCGCAGCAGCGCCTCGGGGTCGGTTCTGAAGCCTTCCTGCGGGTCCGGGAGGGATTAACTGTGGCATGTGAACCGCAGGAAAAGCAGACGCGCGGAGAGCTAGCGCTAGTAGCAGTGGGTCCAAGTTTCCTGGGCTAAATTTAAATCCGATCTAACCTGAAAAGCGAAGAAACAATTTAAAAAAAAAGGAACCGTGTCGTGTAAGGTATAATTCCCTGGACGTTTGACACAGATGAGGTGATTTGAGAAACGCACTGGGGACTGTTCACAATGGGCTCGGCGACTCGGTGGGTGTGGACCTACTAGAAAAGAAAGTGCGCTGCCTTTTCCAGCACTACTCCGCACAGTCGTAAACTATAGAGGGAAGTGGTGTTCAATTTAGTTTCACTGCCAGAGAAGCCTTAGTGGCGAGCAAAAAAATGGGTCCCCAGTTCTATTGGACTATGAGTTTTCTGTCAGAACTCTCTTTCCATTAGAGAAGTTTGAATTATCGCTGTCATTAATTTGTTGATATGGGAGGGATAGGCTGTCTTGTTTAGCTTTTTGGGGGAGTATTATTAGCACTGTAGGCATATTAAAGGAAAAAGACCTCTGGAATGCGCTTTGACTGAGCAGAAGATTGTTTTCCTCTCATCCCTGTCATTTTGGATAGACCCTTAAAAATGGATGAATAAATAAAACGGCAGACTTAATGCGGTTTCCACACAAACAGCGGAGTAGCTAGGTAATTATCCCAGTGGGCGCTCAATAGCCTCATCCATGGTGCCCCATTACTCTGCATGGGAACCAGACTGTAGTGACAGTATTTGCTGGCGCTGTCACCTGCAGTGGGTGATAAACATTGTGGTCCAACAACACGCCAACTCGGATGAGCATGGAGCCAAGCAGCTCCGTCGTAGCTCATTCCGGCTCTGCGTCTGTTCATAATTTATGCCCCGCTTTTCTCTGCAGAACCCAAGGCTCAGTTGCATCTGTCTTTCTTTATTCCTTGTCGCCTCACATTTAAGCCGTCCCTGGTTTTGGACTATGAGCGATTTACTCAGTTATCCACCCACCAGTTCAACCTAATGCTCTGTGTGCACGAGCGGGCAGGCTGCAGCGCCACAGGCAGAGCACAATTGATGTAGCCTATACGGGATTTTCCAGAACATTTGAGTTTGAGTGTGTCGCCGACCACGACTCTTCTTCTCCTCTGTCTCTCTAGGGATAATCTGCTCTTTTTATTTGTTCATCTATTTTCCTCTCTGTGCTGTGCTTTGTAATGTATGCAGCCATGTCTTTGATCACTGTGTGTTGTGTACATTGCATAACTACCTGCTGCTTAGCCCTGCGCCTCTGCTCATCCTGCTATCTTTCATTTTCCCTTTGGCTGCGATCCAGGCTATCACTCGTCACTTGTCGGGCCATTCCTCAGTCCCAAACCTTGGAAGTTTACTACACTGTACTTCACTTCTGCCCATAGTGGAGCTCCCCCCCACTTCCTCAGATCTTCTTCTTATTCTCCCCTCTTCCCTCTCTCCCAGTGGTCTCATTATCCATGAAGCAGTCCTGGTGTGTATGACTGTATACTGCGGTGGATGTGTGGGCTCTCTTAGGCAAGGTCTCACTTGACTGAGCGTGCCACTTGCTGTAGCAGGGGTCCGGACTCTATTATTACCGCAAAGCTGCCACAACAGTATATAAAGTAACCTCCTGTTGCCAAGTAGAGGGCGAGCGCTGGCCACTACTGTGTTAACAGCCACTTCTGTACCTTTACGTTATTGGAAAATGACCAAAAGGGTTTCTGTATATCTATCTACCACATTTGCAGGACCCTTGCTTACTTGAGACAGTTTGGTTTATTAAGTTTATTGACATGGAGAAAGACACAAATTGACACATCTGGAGATGTTTTGTTGTTGCATTAATGTTCGTCCTCCTTGAGGGTGCTCTTTTGCGTTTTTAACATCCAGGCTTCACTGGACAGGTTCCGATCATTTCCACTTTCAGGTGTTTTGTTTGTTGGGATGGGCTAAATTACCATCTATCCTTACCTTTCATTCCTTATACATAATATTTTTCTAACTTCCAAAAATGTCCATTTATAAAAGGACATGAATCAGAGGTTGGACATCTGGCCTTTATGTACCATTTGAATCCCACTTGCGCTCATAATAAAACACAAGTCCAGAGGAAACATATAGAGTGTTTGCCCGTGACGTCACTTTTCCGAAGTCAGACATGATGGCGATACTCACTCATGTACTCGCCTATCAAAACAAACAGTACCGCGAAGTTTGAAACAGCAAAATTGTTCATTATTGTCGTGTTCTTGGCTGTCACAATAGATCAGACAGAGAAACTACTTTGCAGGATTGCCGTTTACCCAGAGTTGTGCAGAATGAGGGAGAGCAGACAGAACAATTATCTAAATAAAGGAGACGATAGATTGCAGCCTCAATCAGAATTTGGACGGGAAAAATCTGGATAACATCCGAATTTGCGGAGCTCATTTTGTAGCCGGTATGTGGTTTTTACATTTAATGAACAGGGTTAAGCCCATGTGTAAAAAAAGTTTATTTAACATTTTCAATTGGCAATGTTAATTTCAACATGACCTCTAGTTAGAGGTGGGAAATCTACCAAAACAAAATATTACACACATTTCTAAGAGTGTAATGTCAACTTCGTATAAAGAGCATGATCTCATATTGATGAGAAAATTGATTCACTTACGGGAGGCAAGATTGCGAGATCGCCACTAAACAAACTGGCATTCGCTTTCATTTCCTATGGAACTTCATCCAATTAACTTAAGTTTGAATATAAAACGTTGTTTGTTTTTGCATTCAGTCTTTCGTTGCACAACTGGTCAACTGTGTAAGAAGTTTTGGGGTCCGATCTCGAGGGTTTATCGCGAAACCTTGCGTTTTTGTCCAAAATTGATCATCCGTCTCATTAATTGGTATGAGCTATATCTCCAGCATGGCGGCACATCCGGGTCTGAACCAGATTTGTGACGTCCGTGAAAACACCCTATTTGTCAAATGTTATGCTTGTATCAGGGATATTGCCTCAAAATGGGCTTAATCTTCTCCTTATTCCACATTATCACCTTTCTAACATCCACCAAGTTATGTGGATTATAGTCCAGTTGTCTTGGTCAAGGCAATGGCCAAAGAAGTTAATGGTTTGTTCATATCCAGTTATACGCTGCCAGCTGTTGACCCTCCGAATACCAAGCACATGTGTCTCTTCTCAACAATGACAACCACCGATAAGATCCAACCTGTGGGATGTCCCGGTGTCTCCCTCACCTCTGAGTGAGTGACTGATTATGTGTGTCCACCTCTGTTTTGCTAGGCTCCGGTTACAGGGATGAGGCCGTGCGCCGGAACGGGCTCCGCTGGCCGGCTGGCAGGTCTGACCCCGACAGGTCAACGTCCATTACTGCGTGAAACCTAAATGTCAAGCACGCCCCCCCCACCGCTAAAGCCATTTGTCATCCTCTGCGGGTCAGTCAGCCTGGACACACAAATGGGGGCTCACCTGTGGCACGGACACGCACAAACATCTTTCGACACACAGCGCATTAATGAAGCAACAGGAAATTGGTCTTGGCCATTTCCTTCAATAAGTTATCAGCGCTGATGACTGACGGAACGGGCGCAGCGAGTCATTTATCACATGGGTACCAGCAGGTGGGACACACCAGCATGACGCTAGATGGTTAGGAATAACAACTGTGGGATTATAAAGAAAGAGATATTAATGGAAATGCTCTTTCGCATGTTATAAATGTGCACCGTGAAAACTCCAAGTCTATTCTATATCAGAAAAATCATGATTAGATATTCTTTTACCTCTTTATTCTTGCTCGACACATGTTCAATCTACAATACACAGCTAGAGAAATCCCAGTATTGCAAACGTTCTGGGATTAGCTACGGCGCAGAAAGCCCAGTGAATGTTACAGTGGATTCTGTAAAACACGCAACTTGTTTACAGGAAGCTGTCAGCCGCGTGTCGTCATGATAAATAAACAGGGAAGCGTCCTCTTTTTAATGGTGTACATACGGGCCCGGGCGGCGAATATTGACGGAAAGATTGAAAGCATTCTCAAGGGCCTTTCTAACATGACGCATGGCTCTCCCCCTGTATTTTTTTTTTCTTTTTCTGCCTCTCCTGCCCTTCATTTTAGCCCCCCCCCCCTTCCCCCCACCTCAACACTCCTTTTATTTATCTTAGACAGCGGGCTTGTGCGGGGCGTTTGTACAAGTGGAGTCGCCATAAACACATTTATCATCTAAGGGGAAGATGCCAATAGGGAAAACACCAAGGAATGAAAAGGATGTGATAATAAAAGTGAAGTGGGGTTGGGGGGGGGGTTAGAGAATGGCATAAGGATGAGAGAAGAAGGCGACGGAGTACCTTTGGGATGGCGGAGGGCATTTACAAAGCGAAGTGCCAGCGAGGAATAACAGGTTGTTTACAGTGGCAGGCCCGGGATCGCGCAACTACAATGCCACCTGTATTAGCAGTCTGCCCGTGCGGCGCGCTTTGATAAATGTTTCATTGTTAGCGCTGTCTCTCTGTCTTCTCCGTGCGAGAGCCTTTGAAGACGCGCAGGTTTTTCACCACGTGTTGTTTCAGCCTGTGTAATTTGTTGTCTCTCCTGGATGTTGTTGGTGGGGATACCTGGGCTGGTGAATAATTTACAGGTTCAGGACGCACAACAAGGAGAACAAACAACAGATCTATAAAAAAAAACCTGTGATAATTTTCTCCTTTTAGATTTGGGAAAACACTGGTGTGACTAGGCCTGTCACGATAACAAATTTGAAGTTCGATATATTGAGGCAGGAAAGTATCGCGATAAACGATATTATTGACTCTAATGATACTAGATACAGTACTGTCAACTCTCAGGCATAGAAATGAAAAATTGTTCTAAAAGTGCATCATCATATCCTAAAACGCCACACAAGCTGCAATAAACATGAAATATATTGAAACTCAATTTGCTTCAGTGAAAAATCAAAGTTTTACAAAGAAAGAATGGGGGGAAATGCTAATGAATGCACAGACGATAAATATCGAGCCCAAAAATGTATCGTTTATCTGTTTTCTCGCTATAGTATTTATCGTGACAGCCCTAGGTGTGACTAAAATAAGCGTATAATAGGCATTGGTAAGTAAGGTAAGTTAAGATGTATTGACCATTGTAGCTTAGTTAGTTTAATTTTAACCCTCGGGTCGGAGGATTGACCCCACGTATGTGTGCGTGTGTGTCACAAAACTTAATGGACACATTCTGAATGTTGTGTCATTGTCCTGGTGGCTTTTGCCTTGTTGGATCTTTTAACCCCATTATCTGATTAGTTCGTAGAGGTTCATAGAGGTCTCACAGTATTGTACGTGCACCAGAGAGATGAAGAGCTCTGTCTTTTTACCTTGAGGGGGGGAGGGGGTGGAGTCTAACACTGGTACTGTAGCCCCCACCGTCACCATAACCCCATCCTTCTGTATGAGCCCCCCCCCCCCCCCCTACGACCCTTTCCCAGGGCTGCTGATAAATGTGTTTTTCTTAAGAGAAGAAGGCGGTTGGTCAGAAGGACTCTCTTTTAATGTTGCTTTTTTTTTGGGGGGGGGGGGGGGGGGGGGCTAATGCAGCGCAGGCAGGGCTACAGTGGTGGCTCAGCTCGAAGGCAGGCCCGCAACCTCGACCCCGGCATCATTTGTTTGGACGAGGGCCGTCAGCGCCTGTCGAGCGGCCCATGATGAAGTGTCAGTCGGTAATTGTCCCTGCGAAGCATCCACATCTCGCGGGTTGGGGCGGGGGGGGAGGGAGCTGACAGCCAGAGGAATGACACCCTGGACTCCTCCTTCTCTCTCGCTCACCCCCCCCCCCCCGCCCCATTACTATCTCTCTCTCCCCCTCCTCGAGCTCTGATCTTGACGCAGCTGCACCTTATGAAGCTCTACAGACCACAGCCCCCCACAGAGCTTCAGCTGGTGCCACCTCCACCACCAGGGGCCAGTTTGATTAAAGTCAACCGGCCCCATAGATCACTGTGCTTTGACCCGGGTGATTGATAACAAGAACAGACTAATTCCACAAAGCGGTTCACGGGCAGACAAAAGAGCACAGATTATATTTGACTTTGCCTCGTGTTAAATAGCACGCAACAGCTTCCTATTTAACGCGTTGTATGTATTATAGGTTACAAGCAATCGGTGTCTTTGAACATTTAAGATTGGTATTAGTCAATTTGCAGTGTCAACGAATGTGTAATATTTATCATGAAATCTATGGGGGAAAAAATAACCACTCTAGCAATGAGATCATATGGGTATTTTATTTCTGGATATGATTGTAAAGCAATTCTGGCGAAATTACTCAAATAATGACCTTTTCTCCTTTGGCCTAGTAAGAGCGAAATAAACATGTTTACCAGAGCTTTTCTCATTTATATACAGTAAGCCCCTGTCAAGGTCCATTTGAGTGCAGCGGCTAATCCACAAGTGCATTTATGTTCTTTGCAGACAAACGCCCACTTATATAGATGTACAGTGCTCAGAGAGAATTGGTAAAACTATCATTAGTTTTCCTTTTCTTTTTTTTTACCACTCCCCTACTGATATTTTCATCTAATCTGTAGATTTTTCCACATCCTACTTTGCTGGTTTGGTACTGGGCCGAAATACACTAACCACCTTGTCAAGTGAAAAACACAGTTTGCGTATGATATACTTTAGCCGCGGCCGTTTTGGTAATTAGATTTGGCACGTGGCTTGTATTGATTGAACAATGTCTCTGTGTAATGAAAAGCTTTTACAGGACTCACACTGGCTATTTATAGTGCGATCCATATTGCGTAGCGTACGGTGAGGACCCTAATGCACATCAGCGCGGCCCGAGTGCATAAATCCCTCAGAAGTATGAAGTCACACAAGTGCACTATGAGCAAAGTGAGTGGGTCCATATAAAGCAAGAGGGAGACGGAAGGTGAGACTACAGAAAAAGGGAATAAAATAAGGCCACTTTGACGCACACATTTTTATTTATTTATTTTTTAATCGCAAAAGCAAGAGCACCCCAAGCTGATTAGTGGTTATAGATAATTCCAAAGGTTTTATTTAAGCTTTTATAGCTACTGATGCCATAGTGTATGGGCTATATCCAAAAATGTATGCATAACACAAAGACCAAGACACGACACAAAGAACATAGTTTAATTTCATTCACTTGTTACTTGTTTAGTTTAGTGTATTGAGATCTTGTCTTACATTTTGTCAATATGTCGGTCTGACAAAGGTCGTGTCAATGTCACAGCACTCTCTCATGCCGTTTTGTTTCACTGCCCTCCCGTTTTAATGCATGCGAAATAAACGATAAAAGCCAAATATATGATTGACCAAAGTTGATATGTCACCGAGGCAGAGGTCGAATGCAAATCCCCCCAAAAGATGCAGACTCCATTATTCTGGCCTGCCGCTCGCTATGACACCCCAAGGACAGTGGGTGAATTACAGCCAGATGGGAGGCCTTGTCCCCGTGTCTATCTGTCTGTCTGTCAGTCTGTCTGTTGTTCTGTCTGTCCCAGTGCTCATTGGCTGTGGGTGGGACACAGCTTGTCACTCCTGCTGCCTAAATGAGGACCCTGTGGACACCCCCCCCCCTCCGTGCCCCTCTGTAATGGGGCATTGGCCTGGGGCGGTGTACCCTCTCCAGACAGCTGATTGTACATTACAGAAACACCCCTCGCCCCTCGCTAGTGATCTGCTAAAAGGAGAGAGGAATCAGAGAGATCCTCTGTGAGATGATGAATTTGGCTGGTGATTAGTTAGTCGAGGAAGGAGGCGCACTGCTAAGGCTCTTTAATGGGGCATAATTTGGAAGATAACTGTATTGTCCCATCTCTCTTGACATTTAAATCTAATCAGGCCCCGCTGGTTAGCGCTGTGGTCCAAAGCTAAAGGAGCCAGAGAGGGATGAGGCACTGGAGCATCCATCCCCATAGACTCACAGCAATTAGATACATGGCCCAAGAATGTTATTGCCAACATTCTTCTTTTTCAAATTTTGCCTGCTTGGTTTCCTGTGTAGAAATAAGATTAGAAAGTTGTTGTTTTATGAGGTTCTTACACATCTATTAGAAAAGCCTTTCATTCTCAATTTACACAAAAATTGTTCTTTTTCTACACCACATTTTATACCAAATAATAGTGGTGGAACACCAACCACTATTATTTGTTTGTTTGTTTTTCTTTTTTTTCTCGCCTGCACAAATGGTTAAAACTGAATCTCAGCTACTGTATGTCTTGACCTATCCTTTGATATGGTCCAAGGATTGAGCCTTGTGGTACACCTGTTGTATATAATTATGATGTTGTTTATGTTCAACACAGTGGGAGAGATCAGGTAGAGTTTCCTTTACTTCTAAGGGATTTACTACAGAAGTGCGCAGATTCATTTGCAAGCACATGCATATGGACGCATGTATTCGCAGGATCACTAGGGAGCCTCTCCAAGGCCTCTTCTCTGTTACTGATTACCAGCAATGAGATGCTCAGTTTGATTAACACTTCTCTTTCATCCTCTTCATTAGCGAGGGAAAGCCACTGCAGCCTCGGCTCATGAAAACAGGTCATGAATTTGGATCCATTTACAGCGTACTCTGCTGCTAATTCCACTCAACGGCAGCTAACAGTGAGAAATAATAGAAAAAGGGTGTCCGTAATTGTGTCTTTGGACGGTGCTTAAACACAGCAGCTGTTTCCGCAACACGAAGCGGGCCCTAAACAAAGGCCAGAGTCGGCGTTGGAGGGCCACTCCACTGTTCGATGGAGCTCACCAGCAATAAATGCGCGTAGACGAGCCAATTTCCTCCGGCGGAGCATCCTGCCGAGTGGAGGAGCCGGGCCTCCGTCAATGAGAACCACCTGGAGCTGAGGGAAATGATTAGGGTTGGCACCACTGAGAGCAAAGAGCTGTTTTGTTAAGGAAGATTGAGAAGCAGGAGGGGGCCGGCTCAATTTGGGTTCGCTGGAGAAATATTGATGTTAGGTTTGTGTTAGAGTGAGATCTGAGGCGCTGGGTTGTTCTGTTGGTGCTCAATTATAGGGAATTATTTTGGTTACAGCATGTGTTTTGCGTTTTGACACTGTTTGCTGAGTGGCTCCGAGCGTGGGACATGCCACAACAGTGGGCTTTGGGGTTGGAGCGCCCACAGTCAACACACATACCAGCTATAGAAGTCCTCGTACTTCAGAGAGCCGCTAACCATGAAGAGGATGAACACTTTGCCTCCACACTCATGAGAATTTTATTACCACCGCAAAAATTTGTCTGTTAAGGCACAAACAATAGCCGTAAAATCTCAAGTTTGGTTTCAGTGGGGCCCACCCATACAACAAACAGGCCCTTTGAATAAAATGACTTTCAATAGGCTTTGTCTGTCAAGTCAGTGTGGCATGAAATAAAAACAATCATCACAAAAGCCATCTTTCATACATTAGAGACTTGGCCTACATAAGCTACATAAGGTGAGGCCACATTTTTCTCATTTAAAGGTCTTAAGAGCTCTAAAAGCCAAGAGCGCCATTTGCTTTCTTGCAAGATCCACATCTGATAAAAAAAAAATGCCTGTCATGTTTGTGGAAAACGGTTCCATATTGTATCAATCCTATTTTGTGCAATAATCCTGTGACTAGACACTCGTCGCTTTGTTTTCTGGAGACGTTAGCTTTGCCAACTGTTTTGGCCCATTGTCGTTGTTTCATTTCTCTCATATCAGCTCTGATTGTGGCGTAAAGAGGAGTGGAGCCAAAGTGTAATAATGTGAATTAGCTGATTATTGAGATGAGGAGATATGTAATTATGACACGGTCATTTTTGTGCCCCTGAGCTGCTGTGCCATTCATCACGCAGCCTTCATTTACTTTGATGTTGATTTAATTTACTGACCTCATTTAACCCCACACATCTTCTCTGCTCCTTACAATGGCCCCAATGGTGTGTGTGTGGGGGTTGGCTTATTCCCACTGGGGCTATCACGGCTGAGTGAATCTTGGCTTGTGGACAGTGGCACTGATCATATTTGATGAAGGAAATACATACCACAGAGGATTGTGCATGCAACTGGACAGGTCAAGGGTTTCTTGTGTCCTGGGCTTAGGCCTTCGTAACAGTTTTTGCCTGCCCTGCTCTTTCACAGGTTATATGTGGAATACTCTTGCCCATGGTCCTTCGATTCTCTGTCCTTCTTTATTTCATCAGACTTGTATCTTTGCCCATCTCTTCGTACATTCCCGGTCTGGATCGTGGCATTTTGGCTTTTAATTGCGCTGACGTCATTTGGATACTTCATAAAACTTTGCAGCAAAGAATTGTGTCATTGTTTTCTATGGCCTGGCATTAGTGAGCGCAGGCAGAGGTCGTTTTGAACAGGAAGAATCGAAGGATGTGGCCGTTTCATAAATGCATAAAAGCATGGAGTCTGGTTATTGTTTAAGCAGGATAAAAAGTTATTTTACTAAATGGTCTGTCTTTATTTAGTTAAAGGGTATCTATTGTCTCCTACATTTAACTGATTCAGTGCTGCTGGGGGAACCTGTCGGAGCAGTAGGTGACCGCAGTGCAATGCCCAGGGACCCATCTCCAGATCTTGAGGTATAAGTTTGGTCAGAATGCTGTAGCTGGATGTTTTAACTTAATTACAATGCTAGAGGTTCTACCTGATGAGGGAAACCAGAGCCCTTGGAGGAAAACCCATCCATCCATTCCAAATTTGATCAAGCACAACAACTGTTCTGAAATCAACAGTGAAACATATTTCAGAGTGTGAAAATGTCACTGTCCAAATGTCCAACAGGCGAAAAAGTAGCAGCAGATGGATAATTGGCCCTGGGCGTCCCCTGTCATTAGATGAGTAAGACTCAATAAACCCAGTGGGGTGAAAAGGGAAACCTCAAGGCGGACCACTTTTGAAGGACGGGCAGGCTATAGATGTGCCCATGTAACGTCTTGCTGTGGGGCATGTGTGCTAGCCACTGTGCTCATGAAAAACGCTAGCATCTATAACATCTGCTCACTTGTCATCTGTTTCTTCTTGCCTTGCCTGCATACAAATAAAGCGATAGACTTTCCCTTTTCCAAATGTTTCTGACAGCTCCTCTTCGAACAAATCCCAGTGTACACTTCTTGTGCACTGACAAATACCTTGGAACAAATCCCTGGCTGTGCTGTTATAGATTTACTGATCAATGGAAGGTGAATTGAATGCTCTGGTGTATTTCAGATAGACAGATAAGGTAGAAGGACGTTCCAGAGTGTAATCTGAAACACTAACCTCGGCAGAGCATTCACTGACGCTGTGTGTGTACGCCTTTGTTCTACCTGGCATGTAAATCATAATGGATCTCATTATCCAGCTGGGTTGCATTGGTGGGGCCTGTCTGGCGAGAGATGATAGCTGCATGGCTTTAGGGCGGCCAGACACATACAGGCTGCTTTTGTTGTGGTACTCTGTCGTGTGATTTTAGCGAAACTCTAAACTTAAAAAAAAAAAGTGTAGCACAGACTTGTTGTCGGTTGTGTTATAGGTATAAAACCAGAATATGTGCGGCCTATCAATCTGACTTGACTAAGAAGGTTATACTTCTTGTCTTTAATGAGTTATTTGTGAACAGGTTGAGGATTATTTCAGACACTTTGTAGTTTTGCAAGATGGTGTCAAAATATAACCCTACCACAAAAGTAAGTGGAGTTAGGTGTTGTCTCCAGGTCTCCTTTCTGAATCATTATCGTTGCAAGATAGTCCTAATACATTGCTTGAAGTCTGTTTATGAATAGGCTTGTTGGAGAATGTAGTATTTTGGTTGTAACTTGCAAAAACTGGGTCAGTGTGGGAGATTGCTTGGGTGAATTCCCAATCTAAAGGAACCGAAAAAGAAGTATTGCTCCAGTTCATCTTTGCTCTAGTTTCCTGATGCCGAATATACAATGCTATTCCCAGCCCATCCAGACACAATGGACATTAGTGGCTCAGCTTGCCATCAGGCAGAAGGCGATGTGATGCAGAGTGGAGGGAGGGACTCATGAAAAATGGGAGTTATCTTGTTATGTGTTCTCTCTCTCCCTCTATAGTTCTTTTTCACTTTTCTTTTGACTGCCCTCTTCGCCGATCTGTCACTTGTTTGGTGGACAGTGCTGGCAGATGTCCCCTGGGGCATAAGACCAGAGCCAGCGTTGGCATCTTTTCCTTATTTTACCGCAGCCATATCATGAATCAAATGTGCGAACCATGCAGAATACATTATTATGGTGGGGGGAAAAAGCCTCTGTAAATCATTTTTTGTGCACCAACAAACATGCGGCTGCTGTGTTTTTGGAGCTGGCCCCTGTGCTGTGAATACAGGCGGAGCAGTTGGTAACGCGGTTAAGGCCTACACCATTTGTCTGGACATGACCATTACCCAAGCCAATTACTGGCTGGTGTACAGGCGGCTCGCCAACAACCTAATGTTTTCCCGTCATGCTTGCTCCCCCTTACCCAGCCTCTCCTTTTACAAATACACACACATAAACACTAGAGGAGGATAGATCGAGGAAGAATGGTGGGCCCGGGGCGAAACCCCCACTCACACACTGACTGATACAGCTAATAAACTTTCATTTAAGCTAATGCTCCTTTCTCTCTTTCCTTTGGTCTCCATCCTCTTACCCTCTCGGTCTCGCTCTCTGTTTTTCAGCAGCGGAGGGGCTCGTGTGAGGAATAGATGTGCGCAGTCCTACAGCCGGGAGCCCAGTTGGCCGAACCACACAGCACTCAATCAGTCTGAGGAGTAACACCTTTGAAAGACTGGAGGCGACCAACTGAGGTAGACACTCTTCTGTAAACAGTACTACATCCTTAACTCCTCTGATACCAAACACATAGCCTCCACTCCAGGATGGGCCTGCATCAACAACACATCTGTGAAATAACTACGAGGCAGCACCACTGTTCGTCTGAATACTCCAGACAACATGCTTATAAAAGTTTAAGACAAAGCTACTGCTATGCTACTGTGTATTTATAGCCATGTAAGTAGGCTTTGTTTGAGATCACAGTTCTCCCATTGGGTGCGTGAGTGGTTTTCCCCTGCAGTGATAACCATGTCACATGAGTGGGTATACATCCTGTTCATCTTGTATGACACTTTTATCAATTTTGCATGTCTGAATGGTTGCTTTTGTTTCCGTTTGATAAAAATATGTCATACTTTATACAATTTAACTTTTACTCTTACTTGCTTCCAATGAGGTTGCATGAACACACATTGCATGACAGTAATTTACCAAATAATGTTATTCCGCTAGTAAGAAATGGACATCTATTAGTTATAGACTAAATTAACATGTGCAACAAGCAAAACTAGCTGGTATTTCGTCGAGCTGTTCCTCATTTTCTTTTGTGCTTGGATTGTCGGCACGTGTAAAATTAGGCCCATGTTGACGCTGCCTAATTGAAATCATCTCCTCATGTGCCACAAGTCTGTTCCTATTTAGGGAGATTAGGCCACACGACAACAGGGTCATCTCCTTCCACCGACGGACCAGTGCTGTCTGGGAGGAAGAAAACTCTGTGTCGCTGTTAAGTGCACCCGCCAGCTCGCTCCCCGTCAAGGGCCCTCTCTTGGTTTTGAAATGCGAACGTGTGTGTGAAAAAGCGTTTGATCCGGCGGCCAGCCTGAAGTGGAATCGCCTCGTTTCTCTCCTTCACCCGCTGACCTCCCGGCAAACACTTGTCCCCCGTCCCCCCGCCCCCCCCGCGCTCGATGCTCCTCCCTCTCTCGGATTGCTTTTGATGCCTAAACTAAACGAAGACAAGTGGCACTGCTGCTTTTGCGAAAACAGCAAGATGGAGAAATCTCCCGGGTGAGAATTAATGAGCTCTCTCGCCATGCATTCCTGGATCCAAATTTCCCCCCAGCCCACACACTCGAGCGCATATCTCTTTCCTGGCTTGGAATCAGCTGCCCCCCCCCCCCCCCCCCCCCCCCAATCCCAATTTCGACATAGGTGCAACCCCACTGCGCGCTCATCATTCACAGCCCGTACATACACACACACATATATAACCCGCCTATTGCTGTAGGTGTCTTGCACGGTACAGACAGTCTTAGTATTTTCTAATAAGACGGCAATAACAATAAATCCTACAGGCTAATCACCCGCTCGCCACTTTTCTTCCCTCCCAAACTCCCGACGACGTGGTATTACCCTGCCGCTGCCTTCAATTACTCCATTCATCATGCGTCTTATCTGGCCGGCGTTTTGATGGAGTGCGCGGAGGGATGCGGCGCAAACCCAAGCATTCTCAGTGCAAATGTGCGTGTGTGTGTGTGTGTGTGTGTGTGCGTTTGGAACGGCGACAGCGATAGAAAAGTGCGCTTCGGGGCGGGGAGAGAGTGAAATGGGTAAGTATGAGACCCACAGCAGATCTACAGCAGTGTATAAATCAAACCAGATGATCCCAGTATATTTCGCCCTGCCTCCTACTGTCCCCGCACTTCCTTCCTTATTCTCCCTCTCCTCTGGAACAGATTTGTCTGAGGGGCCCCTGTCTAATCTCCAGCAGTGCCGGGCGTTGGGAGACGGGCGACAAATTTTAATAAGCAAGCGGGCGCGGTAATGTAGCGGCCTGAGAGGGAGATTAGGCTGATTGATGCCGGGCCTCGCCTGTAATGGGTCCGGGCCTACGGCTCCGCGCCCAAATTGGTGGTAATGAAAGTTTTGTGCAAATTGAGATGGAGCCAAAAGTATAGCGTCATCCCGTCTTCTCCTTCACTCTCCTTGTCTCCATTCATTCACTCGGTATATTCAGGTTTGCATCGCATTGTGTTCACTTTCACTTATAGCTGTCAGCAAAAACAGTCTACAATGGAGGGGAGTATCCGCTGCCTCGGCTTCTGAATTCTGTTGTTTTCAAAGCCATTGGCTGTAGCTGGAAAACTTATGTCATGCCAAGCAACAGAACCTAAAAGGCCCGACTCCAAACTACCCTCCCCAACCTGTTTAGTGCTATGAATAACCACATTTGTGTTTGTTTTTACTCCCCCAACAAATGCAACATATTGAGGCAGGAACACATTGAGATCAACAATATTATTGAACACCACTTTATGCCACAGAACCCATAAAAATGGAAATAACAGTTACTGTATCTGTTGTTCTATAGATGAGATGAGATAGGACTGTATTGATCTCACAATGGAGAAATTCACCACAGCTCACTCAGGGGGTCCAAAAAGTCAGAGAAATTGTGCAGTCAAAGAAGAACAGGATAATGAGCAAGCAAGTAATAGTTAATTTAGGTACCTTATGTACAATGAATAAAAGGGGCAAGAAAAATAATATATATACATAAATAATTAAATGAGTACAGAATATGAAATATCAAAATGTCAACACTGGCAGTGCAAGGTACACAGTCATAGTACAGGAGGTGGCTAAAATACATATTAGCATATCGTCAATAACAACTCAAGTTCTGTAAAATTATATTACAAAAATAGAGTGAAAATAAAAAAGGTCAAATAGATGAACTGACAATAAATATTGAGCTGAAGAATATATCGTCTGTCATTTATTGAACGATGAGCTTATACCATCATTAGTGCGACAGGCCTAGTAGCTAACATGCTAATAGTTTTTTCTCCCTGACTTGGCGGTTCGCTGTTCTTCTCACAGAATCACTTTAACTTTTGGCACCATCAGCCAAGTAATACATTACACAGTTCCACTGCACAATTATATCGATGACGTTACACTTTTCCTGCTCATTATTTCTACTCTTCGTCGCACACATCTTTTTCTTTTATGGCTTTCTCTCCCGCATACCCACAGTGCTTTCGGGGTCTTTATCAGAATCGATTAGTCTGTCATCCATGGCCCTCTCCCTCTCTGTCTGTTCTCCCTGCATCACTTCTCTGTCCCTACTTAGCTCCATTTGTTTACGAATACTCCTGCTTTTTTGCTTGGTCACTGATGGGTTTGCACGTAAATGGGCCGGAGGTGTTGTCTGCGAAACTTGCCAGATAGAATTCATCTCCATCGAAAGGGAGCTAAACCGACTCTCTCCACAGCTCCCTCCCTTGTCTATTCTTCTTGTCCGTCGCGGTGCGGCTGGAATCACTCTAAGCTGCCACTCCCGACAGGCCACATCTGCCATGCATTATAAGGCCATGGAGATTTTTAGGACCTCTTTTTTTTTCCAGGATATAGCTAATGTATCCACGTCCAGCTCCTGTCTCCCTCTGGCTGAGTTATTCCTTGTATTTTGGTTCTGCTGATGAATAGCCACTTTTCCAGTAAACCAAGTAAATAGATCCCAGTCGAGTGGGGGCCATTTTGCACAAAGTTTGGACCGAAGTTTCCTGTTAATAAAACTTCTTTCTCTGTTTCAGTTTGAACAATGTTGGTAACATTATCACAAATTGTAGCAGTATATTACAAAAGTTATGAATGCAAAATGTGGTTTCATAAGAATGTTTTGATACAGATAAATCTGCTCTTTGAAATTTGAAAATTGAAATAGTTTCTTGACTGTTTGCATCTCAACCTAGCACCGCATGCATTTTCTTCTCACACTCATGACATGTGATAAACCACAGATAAAACAACAGTTTGGTGTCCACGTGTGTGAGTGGGCAAATCAACAGACTACAACAAGCTTTGAACCTACACATTTGATGTTTGTTCTTTCCCCCAAAAGACCACATTGCTGATCTGTGAGAAATCAAATGTCAGAGACATTGGTCAAAATCTGACTTGGCGTTGTGGGACCTTTGAAATAGGAATGTGGCACAGGAGACTTGATTCTTGCACGAACTACAGTACTCTGTGTTCTTGGTTCCAAGCATCCCCTGACCTCTACTTGAGAAGATTTCAAATAGTCTGTCCTCAAAGGGGACTACTCATTGTATGTACTGTTCGGTCATAAATCTGTGTGTTGCATTTGATTTAATAGTGTTTAGGGAGCGATTGCGATGTCCACACACGGGAAAGTTCTGCTCTTCTCACTGGGAAGCTCGCAGAGAATAGTGTAATCTGTGTAGGTAGGGAGTATGTGTGCCAGCTCACCCAATCACCACTATAGTGACTGCTTTACAGCACTGTCAGTTCCCTTTCAAAACTCCCACACTTCTCTCTGTGTCCCCCCCCCCCTCAAGACAATATTGCAGTCCTCCTCCTCTCACCATGCCACCTTGAGTTATGCGCCAATCTGTCATTAATAGCGTCATTACCATTTATTTTCCTCCCTCTGTGCTGCTGTGCGCATTTCAAAGTGCAGCTTGGATGCTCACTTCATTAAACAAGCCAACATCCAATTTTCGCTCCATGACAAGAGCGGAGGTGTGCTGCTGGAAAAGTCTTCCAGCACAAAGTCGCAGAGCACACAGTAGCCAGATAAGCGTTCCCTCGACTATGATCTTTTGTTTATTTCTTCGCTTTTCTTGCACAACTGGTGTCTTTTGCAACATAATAGAAGAATATTTATGGTGCTCTTACCAAGGCAACTGTTTGGAAGTTCAAACACTCATGTCGGGGAAAAAAAGTTAAAGTTTATTCCAAACTATTATTACAAAGTTTCCAAACCTGATATTTTGTTTCTGGGTCTAAAATGAGTTGTTGTAGCTACTAATCACAGCGTGCATTTTACATTAATTGCCGTAGCGTTTATGAAAATGGGTTTGCGGATGTTGCAGGAAAGGCGCGCTCGTAAATGAGTTGCAACTGGCTGCGAAGTTTATCTTGGCAACGGATCGCCGCTTGTTGATTGCTCACCAAAGTCTGTGGTCGCCCTCCCCAGACAAATGAATATGAGCTCTCTTGGTGTCCCGGGCAATTTAGTGCGGTTGAGTCAGTGTGGGTAATTCGACATCGGATGCGGCCTCTCTCCACGGGTGCAGTTTTAAGCCTCAGTAAGGTTCACACTCCGCTGGCCGAGCGGTTTGTTAGTAGTTGATTGTTTATTTTTCCGGGGCAGAGAGCAGCAGAGGGAGGGAGGGGGGGAAGCAAGTTTGCAAACTCTCGGGCAGAAAAGTGCAAACGTTCTAAAGAGTCTATAGTTTTACATTGAAGTGGGTCAAGAAATCTATGGTAGAATTTGTGATTTTCTATGTCTTTGTATATCAGCACGAATGAACTTTGTAGAAAAGTCTTGTTTTGTTCTAGAATGTCCATTGGTCAGAAGTGTAGTCATTTAACATTTCACCTTTTTGGGTTGCACAATCTTTGGCCACTGCTGTTTCTTGGAGAGGCGAGTGGGATGAGGCTCACTCTCTGCTAATAAAAACAACCCTTTTGAGATGCCGGGAACAATGAATAATGCTTGGCCGCTTCTTTTACCGTTTTCACTCCTCTACGGTTCGATGGATTTTACTTTCAGCTTGTTCCGAAGGTTCTTTAACTCGCTTGATACGGCGTAATCCGACATATAGGCGATGGTGGAAGGGCAATAACGCAGGAAACCATATGAATTGCTTCCACGCTCTCCTCTCCCACTTCATACATTTATGGTTGATGATGCCCGGCGATACTAAATGATTGCCTTGATGTTCGAGTTCCCCTTCATCTGCTGGATGGTCACATGGCTGAAAGAGGAGGAGGAGGAGGAAGGGGGGAGGCGCCCCGAGATTTGAAATGGGATATGGGGGGGAAAAAAATGAAGGGTGCTCGGCTGGAGGAGGGCAGTGTGGCGAGGTGCTGATGGGAAAGAGACGAATGGCGTGCCACTGTCAGAGGTAGTGGCCGCGGAAAGAGTGCAAGGGGGGGAAAGGATGGAAGGGAGGGCTTGACTGATTAACCTGTTTACCTCTGCGAAAATGCTCCGGGCGCCATTCTGATTAAAGTTCATTCTTTCATCTATCATCACCGCGCCCCCCCACACACACACACACCACAAAAAACGTCCCGAGCTGCCAATACTCTCCACCGCATCTACCGCCAACCCGACCTCCAGCAATCCTAACATTTGCCGGCGCTTTCATTTGCATGTCATCTTTTACTTGTCGCCGTCCCTTGACACGAGCCCACCTCCGTATGATTTCGTCCTCCTTCTCCCAACATGCTGAGTTTGTATCTATGTCTTCTTATCTAATCCTCCCACTCTGCTGTTGCTATAGGCCCCTCAACGCCGAGCTGGATGTTCTTTACCATCGCAAGGCTTTTAGCACCTTGGGCATAATACGATTACACCCGTTTGGGGATGTGATATTGTCAGCGGCTTTCTAAAAATAACCTTCACAGTGGCACAGTAAGCAGCCAGTCTTGATGCAGCGGTGGGTAGAAGCACACAGTGTCCAGGCTCACTCAAGCTCAAATGTTAGCCGCCCTTTAAAAGCTTTTTGCACCGTCATAGGCTGGACTCTAGCGCATGGAGGGAACAGTATGGACAGGAATTGGCAATTAGGTTCTACTTTTACTTGGCTCCTATTTTGGGGCTACAGCGGGTAATGTTGCTGAGGAGAAGCAGTTGAATGTAGGCGCTCTTAGAACGAATGGATTGCGCTCTAAATGTATTGGGACAAAGAGGTTTTTATTTAGGGCAAAGGTACTTTTACAGTATACAGGAAAGTTTATATCAACTCTGATCATTGCTATAAGCTCTTACAACTGTGTTCTGCTACAGTGCAGTACGATGGTCAAGGGGCTCTGACGAATAGTCTCTCTACCCAGTCTTTACCCCATCTAAACTTAACGGTCCTGTCAAAAAAAAATCTTTAAAAGTAGGTTATAAAGAAAAAAATGTTTATTGACCGTTTTATAGTGAGGAGAAATGAGGATGCTTCGTGATTAAGACTTCAAAACAATCTCAAATCTCCTGAAAATGGCATCCATAACAAGAAAGTCATGCGATTCAAACCCATCTATTAGCCATAGATACTATCGTCTACGTCTTCTACTACTGATCTCCTATTGGTTGCAGAAAATTAGGTCAGCACTGTGTGTTTGATCATGCCTCGCTCATTCCCACAGACTTATCCTGCCAATTTTACTTTTGCGCTTCTTTGTTTTTTCCCCTCATGTCTCTGTCTCCCGTTTCTGTCCATTCTCCCGCTCGGTTCTTCTTCCCTCCCATGGCTCAGGCTGCCAGCGAAAGTTGACTCGAAACACATGGGCACAGCAGCTTGCCTAGTCTTGCCGCCGAATGCGCGTTGTCTGTCGGGGGCCAAAGCGCAAGGAACACAAGAGGCTTTCATAGAAGTCGAGCCTCTTCGGTCGACGTGGTTTTAGTTTGTTTGTCAGTTTAGGGGTTTGTACGACAAGAGATTGATTTAGTGAAAATCCCTCGGAGCGGAATGGCAAGGGGCGGTTGAAGAACTCGGTGGGAAAGCCAAGTCAACAAGCAAGATGATGTTGTTACAATTATTTACGCGTGTTTATGCAAGATGAAGATGGACACATGAAAATACATTTGGTTTAGTTTAGAGATACACCGATCCAGCTTATTTGCTTCTGATACTGATACCGGGGGTTTGAGGATCTGCCGATATTCAATATTAACTGATACCAAGAGATTTTCTTAAAGGGACTAGATGCAAGTTGGTCTTTGTTATACTCACTACTGCCACCTCAGGTCTTATGCGCAACTGCAGTCCCTATGTTAAGCTCCTGCATAACGGCAATTCGGACCCGAATTAACACCTTTTTGAGTGACAGGATTTTAGAGGCAGTTGTGGTGAATTGGTCTGGGCTCATTCTACACATTAAGACGTTGCTGGAACATGTAGAGGGAGGAAAATACAGAATTTTAACATTTTTAAAGTGTATATATAGTCCCTTTAAAAGTGGTTCTCTGAGTGAAAAAGTGAATGTTCCTCTTCTCTCCAGTCAGAATAAAATCTTATCTTTTCATGTGTTGTTACAGAATCAATTATCAAATTAATAAACTAATGGAACAACATTTAACAAGGATCACTGGCTTGTCAACACTATGCTTGTTTTACATTAATGTAAATGCTTGTTTTACATTACATTAATATAAACATCTCACATAAAGTGATCTGATCATTACAACTTGTGCATTGAAAATATGTTTCAGTTATTCTATAAAAACATTTCATAAACAAAAATACAAACATTTGGCCACTCCAGCAGTGGCCGGTTTTATTTATTTGTTGCCGCCAGTGGGGGGGTCCGCCCCCTTTGCTCTGAAATGAGTTGTGATAGTGGCAGGCCGTGATATTGCACCCTACGGCTCAACAGCCTTTTTCGCCATAGACAACAATGTAAAAGGAGCAGCCTGTAAAATGGTCCACGGGGCATCTGGAGTTTCAGACTAAGGCAAATATATTTCTTTAAAATTACTATTTTTAGGACATGGACTTTTTTCTTCGTAAAAAAATTGTAAAGCATCAAAAACAATTTTTAAAAAGTATTCCAATGACGTGACGTCACCAGTGCTGTGGACGTGCGCGAGCGTGTGCGTGAAGACTCATGAACGAGCAGAGGTCTTCCCCGTTAAGCGGTCTGAGAGCCAAACAGACAACAATACGGTAATGAACGGGACTGGACTAGGATAAACGCTAACAGGCACCTAAAGTAAGTTTTTTCTTTACTCAGTACTAAAATGTATTGCGAACCTACACATGGCAAGCGTGTTTAAATGTTAAAAAGTAGGCCTATTAGCTAACATGAACAACAACAATTTAAACTAATGAAGACGTGATCGTTTTTCTGATTAGGCTGCACGGCTTTGAAAATAGCTTTTTGGTTCGATAATAAAAAAATGGTAAATCATTTAAGTTACTTCAGTGGTGATGTTTATACCTTTCTTTTCAGATAACGTAGGTACAGTACCAATAAAACCTATATTGAAACAACAAAACATGATTTCTGCATCTGCCCTGGATCCAGTACAGATAAATGCTGTACTGGTACAGCATTTACTTCAAATTATACTAATGATAATACAATATAGAACACTTTTGTAGTGCTCCTTTGTATTTCAGCCAAACAATTCTAGTGGTGAGGTTATACTAGCAAATACAGTGAAGTAAAAAGTCGATTTTTATCATTTCTATTGCAATATGAAGACGGCCAGCACTTACGAAACTTCTCAGAAAAGTGGCCAAGCGAGAGTACATTAGCGCGGCGACGTACGTTCGAAGGGCCGCTGTAAGTTACGGTTGTTGTAAAAGAGCGGGGCTATCTAGCTTATTAAGCCCTGCACTGACAAACTGACCCCACAGATCATCTTAACATAGTAACTTAATCGCCTCAAATGGCCTTAAAAATTCATTTTGTATTTAAAGTACGATTATATCAAGAGATTTAACTTACAGCGTAATGGCGTCCGCTCCGCTCTGAGGCTTCGTCGGCAGCTGTGCGCGCTCCCGCTGCTTTTACCCACTTGGGCCGTACGGAGCATAGATACAGGTGACGCGTCATACGGGTACTATGGGCCGTTATGGCGGACGAAACTGGTTTCATGCGCCACTGAGCACCACTATGTAAAGAGATGGGAGCTGGGACAGCATGCCTCTTCCATCTATATAATTCAATGGTTGCCGCTGGCAATAGCATTCTCCCACTAGCATTAGCATGCTGTTGCTAGCCGCGGCATTTTGCGCGGCTAGCATTTGTGGAGGTTCAAGGTAACTCAGCCAATACATTCTCCCGGCTCTGCCCTTCAAAATGAGGTACAGCATGTACATATTCACTTAGATTTAGTTAAAGCAAAAATTAAGCATACTCCTGGGCATAGTGCACAGTTACAAAGATCAGAAATTAGGGATGAAGAATCTTAATTGCAACTGCCTTATACTGTGATTAGATTTGCGATTTATATTCACAATGGATATTTTTAAACAATTAAATTTTTCGAGAAGACTGAAATGTGAACTATTAATGAATACAATAGTTGTATACATTTTGGACCATGTTTGTAGAAGTCTAAACACCCAGAGTTATTGGGTTATAAGAAGACATGATGTTGCCTAAATAATTACAATCTAATTTTCTAATTGTGACTATGCAAATCACAATTTCAAGTTGTTTGCAGTCCCTAAATGGGAAATGCTTATGGAAATTTGTGCCAAACATGAGACAGGTTAACAGTTATGGTTCAAAGCTGCATTAACCTCTAAACTAGAAGATCTGTAAGGTCTGGCCGCTGTCTTTCCAATGGTGCGTCACAGCGGTCTTCCAGGCTATGTTCAGTGAATGAATGAATGAACAAGTGGAGATAAAGATTGCTTTCGATCAGGTCACCTCTCCAACCTGACCTGATGCGGGGCGGGGCGGACGTTAGGGCGATGCGCACTTCTATACACAAAGCCTCCGGGAGTGCGTGCGCTTTTATTGTCTTGATGGAGCCTAACCCCTGGGGGCAGCGGGGGCCGTTTTCCCTTGTGCCCAGACAGCCTCTACAACGTTAGCCCTGGCCTGTGATGGACTGATTTAATCCTCCTGATGGTGCTCCCAAGACGCGGGCAGAAGGACGCGCTCTCTTTGCGGGGGCCATACGCGCGGACATAAAGGATGCTTGTGTGCAAAAGGAGAGGTCAGCAGGGCTAACGCAGTCCCCTGGTTCTTCTCAAGGTTAATGCCAGACTGACAGCGGCTGCTATTAGCGGCCTTCAGATGGTTTCGGCCCCCCTATAGCGGATTCGTCCCATTGGCAGCAGTGCATTAAGATGTAACTGCCCCGGCTCCCAGGTGTCACTCACCCCTTTTCCAGGGGTCATACATCATAATCGTACATTTTATTCCTCTTAGCGCCTTTTGTCTGCGCTCGCCCACAATGGACCATTAGCGGCAGAGGTGTTGCTCGTAAGCCCTCCTCTCCGTCACCTATCCCCTCCACCGCCTATATGTCATTACTCCGTGTTAATTGAAACAGCGCGGACATTGTCTATATGGCCCATTACAGGCAACAGAGCCTTGTTGGTTAGTGTCGCCAGCGCCACGGGGGAATCAGCTCATTAATTTTCATCGGCTGTGTTTGACTTATGTGTGTACGGAGAGGCGTGTCCGCAACAAAAAAAAAACTATCAGGGAGAGAAGTGGCAAGTTGCACCCGAACCATCCGAAGCTCATTTACATGTTAATTCCGGGACATTAGGCAGATGCGCACATCGAGAGCCGGGGATGTTTAGCGAGTCGCTCAAGGACGCACGGATGAGATGAGTTTTGCAGTTTACAAAAAAAAAAAACAACAACAAGGAGTCAGTTAGAGGATGTTTTAACTTAGTTAAGCAACATTTAATTTTGTTTTTGGTAGGAAGCAGCCATGATCTGCAATCTCATTTTATGTGCATCTCTGGGCTTTTATTGTGTAAACAGATGCATACCAAAGAGCAGAACATTATGAGATGCTGCATCTCAAGGGGTTTTCCATTAATAAATTCAAATTTTAGGAGGATATTATACCAAACTTGCTACTTCCTGTCCCTATAAAACCAAGTTGGAAGTTTTTATTGATTTTTCTTGTCCACCTTTAACTTTATACCATTTTGACCTTGAAAGAATGTGCTCAAGCCACAAAGGTCGGTATAAAACGTATGTAAATTCCTTGTGAAGTCTTACATTATAAGTGGCTGGATTTATCTTTTAGTATACATCTACAACCAGCAGCTGATGAATGAGCATCGACACAAAAGGCTGAAAATATGGCGCTTTGTTGCCGTGTCTCAATGGGGCCCCTCACATAGAAAATTGTTGTCACTGGTAAATTACAATCCCTCAGTAGGTATCTGTGAGGGGAGGGTTGGTGGCCACTGTCCATATGAAGAGTAATGATGTTGTTGACTCTTTGTCGTCCAGTTGCCAATCAATCAATTAACCAATCAATAGTCATCTAGTGGGCGCCTAAGGACATTGAGGAAAATCTCTCAGAAACACTTGAATCAATTACATTTTGCCTTCGCCAGAGGGCTCTGCTCAGGTGTAGCGACACATCAGACTACACACACTCGAACACACACAGAGATGGGGGAAAAATGCATGTTTATCTACGTCACAGATCTATACCTCTGTGCTTAACATGTTGCGGTCCGCCCCTGCACATGCCTAAACATTGGCCAACTGCAGAAAAAGGAAAATGAGAAAACTCTTGTCTCCTCATCAACGTTCCTCCTCATTTTGTCATTCTTTTTATCTCTCCTAATGGAAAACAGCATTCCCTGGCTGCAGTTTGTGCTATAGCTGGCCACAGTGTAATACAGTTAATAGATGGGCTTGGCTGCTTATGGAGCCTATGCATTTTTAAATGGGAGTTTTATGACTCCTCGAGAGCAGGCGAGGCGAGGAAGCCAAGAATATGCTTGATATTTTGAGAATGTGTGTTTGAGTGAGGGCCGAATATGCAGCTAAAGGGAGGATGAGTACATTATAGAGTACTTGTTCTGCAATACTGCATCCTGCTGCTGTTGTTTCTTTGATTAAAAACTCCCTACAGTTACAAATGAAGTGTTTATGCATTCAAGGACACTGGTAAGGTCACAGTGGCCATGAACTGTGATTGTATGAGGCATATTTGTTCTTGTCAGCCTGATCCGGCTGTCATCCCGTCTATGTGTCACAGCGGCAGATGCCTGAAGGATTTGCACACTTTACATAATGGCCACAGATCTAACTTGTATTTTCCCTAAAGAGGCCAGAGCATGTTGACCATCACATGGTGGCATTCATCTGTCTGCACTGACCTATTAACCACTGGGTTCTATAAACAACTCACTACAGCCAAGCCCTCTATGAGCTCTGTCTGCCCCACATACTGCAGCCTGCTTATCTCACTGATGGCACCAGTGGTTAGTCATGGAAATGTGCGCTCTCCCTGAAGGGGGAAGAGTGACACGCAGTGAGGAGGAGCTGGCCAGGGGGTAGTGAGCATGGTGGGCCGGACCAACTATAGAGGCCCTGGGTCATGTGACATGAAGTGCATGTGCCTGCGCTGGTGAAGAGCTGATGATCACACACAGCACACAAGCATCTGATCACGCTGGGATGCATAAACTATAATGAGAGCTCCTTTGCCATGTTGGATAACTAGGCAGAAAATGTTGGAGTTCACGAGACAGGAACGCTTCTGTGCAGAACTATTACAGTTGGCCTTTGACGGAAATATACATTATAGTGCTGAATGCAAAATGATTTCTTTCCGCAGCAAGGAGATTATAGTATTTATGTTAGATTTTTTAGATTATGTAGATACTTCGCCCTTCAGACAAGAATGCCTCTTTTTGAGGCATTCTTATTTATAATTGTGGAAATCCTTCGAGCCTCTCCTCATGTCAGTGCCTGTTTTTGCCGTCAAGTTGTCAGGCAGCAGAGTTTTTGAGTGTTGACTTTTTGCTTTTGTTAAAATGAAGCTTAAGCGCAAATTCAACCTGGAAGACGTACCTGCAGCCTTCAGTCATCGCCTAATCAACGGCAGCCTTTACCTATCATAATCACGGTCCCAGCTCAAGCCGCACCTTCTTGTCAGCCAATCGTCACGGCTGCTCTCGCTGCTTCAGCTACTCATCGCCCAGGATCCCCTTCTTAAGCTCCCTGGTCAGTCACTCGGCCATTTCCCAGCCGTGCTGCGACCCTCCTCCGCTTGGCCTCTCCTCGGCTCTGCTCGTTGTCATCAACCCGGGTCTCGTCCTACCACCACCAAGATTCTGGCTATCGTCCATTAATGCCATGTATTCCATATCATTATTGCAATCTTCCGCCGGGGTCTGAGCCCAAATCATGATTCACGTTCAATAAAACGTTCCTATCACATTCTGTCTCAGTCAATTCAGGTTGAATTGTATTTTCATCGTAATGTCATAAAGGACTTTTAAAGAAAAAAAAGAAGTGCTCCGGTAATGTCCTTGGCCTATTTGATTCCATGCTCCTGTTTTGGCAGTTCTTTGTTTTGGTTTTGGCAGTGATTCATCTTTACCAACTATATCAACAATACACACACACACACTGCCACACCGCATTATCATTCATGTAATTGAACTGAGCTTTTTGTAAACAAGATGCTAACAAGCCCTCAGGAAAAGCAGTGACATTTAGGCCTGGTGAGTCGAATGAGCTTTGTAATCATCGCAGGCTGCCATAAAATAAAACATTCACAATGACAGGTTAAGGTCGACATATTGTGCAATAAAAAAAGATTCTCACACACAGTTTACTGTTTCGTTCCAGTTTCATACATCGGGGAACAGACCGGAGAATTGCATACTGGTCTAAATTACAGTTTTGTGACCAGTCAAATCGATATAGCCTGGACTTGCCACCATATATACAATCCCTCCAGTGCATTGATAAGCATAGCATGGCAACCAAGGTTACATAATAGATTAAAGCTTCCAGAACCTCCTCGACCGTCCACCTTAAGAGTATCCGCCCACTCGGAGCCGCACTCTTTCGTTTGATCTTCCTGAAAGCGAGTGGCGGTGCAAACAGGAAGGGGCCCGTGCACTTTTGTGCGTCATCGCCATCGGCCTCTGGTGTCACTGGATCTTCTGCGCTGAAAAGAACCTCACCTCACATTGTTAGAGCAGTATCCTGGATGGGCACACAAAGGTTGCGACGAGAAGACATGTTGATTAAAGACAAAGTGCAACATCCTTTGGAGCCAGCTGCTTTCCCTCCCCCTAGTGAATACAAACCCCGAAAACGTATGTCTGAAATGTGCATGAAATATGACAGCGAAGTGTTTTGACTGTGCGCAGAAGAGGGGGAGAGGACGGGGTGCTCGAGTGCAGCCCAGAAATATGGAGTTGATTTGTGCTGGGCCTTTGCTTCTAACTGGAAACGGACTAGAGGTGGAGTGGGGGAGTTGTCTCATTCATACGCACACACATTTTAGACATAAGCAGCTCTCTTCCCTTTTATGAAACAGTGCATTGTCTAAAGCGTATTTGCCGTGCCGACGGTTTACAAGTGTGCTCAACATTTTCCATAAACAACATTAATGGCTTTCTCTTTTTTTTTCTTCTTAGAGATCATTATGAAACATTGAATGGAGGATTGTTTTTTTTTTCTTTTTAAGACGGTGTGTTCTCGACTGTTTGAAGAATAGTGTTCGTTGTAAGAAAAGACATACCGTGACTGTGAATTTAGGGTCGTGTATCTGACACAAAGGCGAGTGTCAAAGGCATCATGCAAATTCAAATAGAAAGGTAACTGCCGCTTTATGTTCTAAGGGTGTGGAAGTAGTCGTTGAGTCAGATGGTGACATGCAGGGCAGACCCCAGACCGCAGGAGGCATGAGTCTTTCACCCCTGACTCAAGGAACTCCGCTGCATTGTCTCTGCTATTACTTCTCTAACTTTTTTTTCCTTTTTCTTTGCCTCTCGAGTCGTCTCTCCGTCTCTTCATATTTCATATTAGGCAATGCTTTCCATGGAGCCAGCTGTGTAAACAATAGGGGCCGGCCCTATTTTCTCAGTGCTGGAGAAAAGTCCGGAAAAAGTGGACATAAGGAGCTGGTGGTAGAGATGATCTATGGCCCTTTGTCCGTGAGACCTGCTTTGGGCAGTTTGTACTATGAGGACCGTCTGGTCATGAGGGTGTGTGAGCCCTCTGTTACCATAGCCCCCTGCAAATATTGACTGAGCTGAATAGCTACAGTGAGTAACTTGAAGACAAACCGTGCATGTTATGTTCTGCCAAATTCACCCGCACTTTTGTCACTTGACTGCTTCTTATCGGAAATACTTGTTTTAACACCTTATTATGACACTGCCTCTGCAACTTCCTTTGATTCATGGTTACTAACTTGTGTTGTGATAAATAAGTTCGCCTGGTGTCACATCGCTGACCCAGATTTAGCAGAAGCATTGGACCATGCAGCTCTATCTATAGGTCCATAATCTGTCTACTACACTGGTAGAACACTATTTTTACAGAGTACTCCATGGAAGCTTCTAGGGTTTAACGTCCTCATCTGATACTCTTTACTTAAGGGGCAGACTGCCAGACCTCTTTAGATCTGGTTTTTATGGACTCTGGTTGGCACTGGGCGCCTGTGGGTGACTGTGGTGTGACTCTCAGAATGAGTGTTTATGGTCCTGTGTGCATGAGTGCATGCAGGTGGGCAGATGGTCCGGTTCTGCTCAGACAGACACAGTAACACTCATTCGCTGTGAAGGAGACAGGTTACCATCTGACACACTCTCATGCTGCTGCTTATCCGCTCATTTTTTGCAGGTGCAGTGCTTGCTGGCATTTGAGATAATTAAAGGCTGACCTTTTGAGGTGAGGCAGAAATGTCACCAAGGCAGCTTCGCTGACAAGTGGATTCACCCCGCAGGGGGCCTTGGCCTAATGTCCAAGGATTCTCACTGGCCTAGAAGTGCACTTAGCACCCTTTAGCCTTTTGTGCCGCACTTTCTCTCTGTCATTGGTAAATGGTAAATGGTCTCAACTTAAATAGCGCTTTTCCACCTACATTAGGCACTCAAAGCGATCCACTCACCCATTCATACACCAATGTACGCAGACACTGGAGGCCACAACGACAGCATGCACCTTCAGGAGGCGGGATTCGAACTTCCGACCTTCCAAACATGAGACGACCCGCTTTACCATCTGTGCCACCGTCGCCCCACGCCTCCTTGAAAAGGAGCTGCTGCTGCCTCTCACTGCACAGCTTAAGTCTAGGTGTTTGTGGCCTCAGAGTTACACAGGTGGAAAGAGCACTGAGGCAGAAGAACTGTGGCAGCAGCTGGCTAAGAGAGGTGCTTACAGTAGGTCTCCTGCTGCAGAGGCAGGCTTTACTGACTGCCTTCTAGCAAGTCCTGTACCAACCTATGAACTATGCTTTAAATATTGTATATTTAGTTATTTTTGTTTCTGGACAGTGGATCTTTGTGTGACGAGCACATTAATGTACTTAAATCCAAACCTTATACGTAGCTTTGACTTTGGATTATGTTAAGTTAAACGTTCATGCAAAACAGATCATTTCTGACCTAGTCATGTAGCATAAAAGCATTGCACTATGTGGAACAGAGCTCAGAGAGACCTTAGGTAATACACACGCACACACACACACACACACACACACGCACACACCTGTTGACATAGCTCTTACCTGTACATCTTGCTACATGCACATCTTGCTACATGCACATTCCACACATTATCACGTCTCACTTTGGATGTGTATATCCAACCGTACCGCTGCTGTCTTCATAAAATATTGAACATGTCATGCTTGGGTGACTTCCATTATGTGCACTGCTGCAAAGCTATACAGCCTGGATTCAGCGCCCGCTGCGGGCTGGTGAATGGACATCTACTCGGACATCTACTGGTAACGTTTCAATGTT
The DNA here is from genome assembly GCA_007210695.1 of Neogobius melanostomus. Lineage (NCBI taxonomy): Eukaryota > Metazoa > Chordata > Actinopteri > Gobiiformes > Gobiidae > Neogobius > Neogobius melanostomus. The sequence continues at coordinate 480,051 of VHKM01000156.1, forward strand.
CTTTTCTAACAATTTAATTATTGGTAATCATATTTTAGTAATCAATAATGTTAAATGGTGTCAAGCTTGGAACAAAATGCATCAAAGATTTCAGTATCAAACAGTTGATACAAGCTTTCCATGTTGAACTTGTGTTCTAGACTTGTGATACAGCTATAGTTGTTTTTTAAGGAGCTTTACATTGCTCTTGGTTTTCAAGCATGACACATTTAATGCCTACCAATAGTTATACTTAAAGTGAAACATTCATTCATTAGACGATCATGAGACTGAGCTCTGAGAAAAAGGAACTATATCTTGTTTTACTTACCATCATGCTGATGACATGTGTGGTAAAACATTGGTAGTTTTGTTTGCATATTGTTATAACAGACTGGCATTGTGGTCTTTGGTTTTTCTCTCAAATTGGTAAAATTGCATGTTTGACTCATGCACATGTTTAGCCTGCTTGTGTAGATGTGATAAATGCGGTTGCAACAAAAAACACCCCTATTGTTTTAAACATGCTGCATGTTTCCACTGCTCCAGCTCACTGATGAAGAAATGGACAATGTAGTGTATTCCATCCAATCTAATAAGAGCGCAGTGAGTAGTATACAATGGGAGGAAAATGTATGTGAACGCTTTGGAATTTCTCACATTTCTGCCTAAATTGGTCATAAAATGTGGTCTGATCTTCATCAAAATCATAAGAATGAATAAACAGTGTCTGCTTGAACTAATACCACACAAAGAATTGCATGATATCATATTTTGAATGGCCATAACATGTAAACATTCACAGAACAGGGAGGAAAAAGTAAGTGAACCCAGGAATATCACTGAACTGCAACAGTTTTGTAAAGAGGAATGGTCCAAGATTCATTCCTCCAGTACAGTGGTTAGAGCTCGTGCTTCACAGCTAGAAGGTCCAGGTTCGATTCCCACCTGGACGGGGCCTTTCTGTGTGGAGTTTGCATGTTCTCTCCGTGTCTGCGTAGGTTTCCTCCGGGTACTCCAGTTTCCCCTACCACTAAAAACATGTACAATAGGCCAGGATGAATGTGAGTGTGTTTGAGAGTGCACATGGGTGACGATGGATGGAAATTAGCCCAAGGCTACAATCCGGTGTGGTTTGTTTACATGCATGAGACCCATGTAAGTTCATTAACATGCACTGTCCCGACCAAATAAACCAATAAATAAACAATTATTTATTTGTTTATTTATTGGTCTGCAACTACAGGAAAGAAGTTATTGCTACAAAAGAAGGGTCAGCCAGCTATTTATTACAATGGCTCACTTAAACTATTCAACTTTGGATCCATCAGTCCTCTGAATATTTTGCCAGTAGTGCTATGGAGCAATCAAGTGCTCCTATGCAAACCAAAGTTGAATAGTTTGGGCGGAACACACAACGTCATGTGTGGAGGAAAAATGGAACAGCAAACCAACATCAAAACCCTATCCCCACTGTGAAGTCTGGTGCAGGGAGAATCATGGTGTGGGGCTGCTTTGTTGCCTCAGTGCCTGGACAACGTGCTATCATCAATAGACAAATTCAATTCAAAGTTGAACAAGATATTTTGCACAAAAACAAACCCTGAGACATTCACAACAGCGTGGAATAAGTAAGTGAACCCTTGATTTAAATAGCTGGTTGATCCTTCTTTTGCAGCAATAACTGCTTTTCTGTAGTTGCAGATTAGACATTCACAACGATCAGGATGAATCTTGGACCATTCCTCTTTACAAAACTCTTGCAGTTCAGCGAGATTCAGGCGGTGTACTTGCTTATTCCTCCTTGTCCTGTGAATGTTTACATGTTATGGCCATTAAAAATATGATTAAATGTTTAGGTTGTATTAGTTTAAGCAGATTGTTTTTTCATTCTTATCATTTTGACGAAGATCAGACCACATTTTATAACTAATTTAGGCAGAAATGTGAGAAATTCCAAAGCGTTCACATTCATTTTCCTCCCACTGTATATAGGGGAAACAAAGCAGCCGCGTCACAAAAGGATGCACCAGTACCACAGAGAGGGCAACACTGAGGTGTCAGACTCAATTTGTCACCACTGTTATATGGGCTTCTTAGATCGCAGCAGCAGCTGGACTTTGTTATCACAATTTTCCATCTATTTCATAGATTTACATTTTTGTTACGTTTCTTATTTTTTGCCTGCCACTGTGCGCTCTTTTGTGGTGACAGTAGCACACAGGGGACAGTCAGTCTGTACTGCCCCCGTACACATCAGCGCGCCTCTCTATATGTCATGCGTTACATCGGACCGTCCCCTGTGGCCATGTTTTCTGCCAAGTCCGTCTTTCTACCTTCAACCTCACCCTGCAATTATGCTGTTTTCCTGATTATTAATTCAACGTTTCCTGTCACATCCAATTAAAGTCACTCATGCCATGTGACCTTTAGCCTTTTCCTACTTTTACCCCGATACATTCAAAACTCAAGCTAAGTGACCCGCTTTGTTTGTTTATGTTTTCTCCTGGTTGTAATTGATCACGTACATTCCCTGGGGAAATTCTCTTTTCTTCCATGGACCCTAATTTAGTATAATGGCTATCCATGTAAGGGTATAGGGTATGTATAGACTTGTTAGGATACAGGGATGCTTTTAAACTAGGAGTATAACCACAATGGCTAAATATTAAGCCTTCACCTATTCTTGTTTGTTAATTCAGTTTTCTCTTTGTGCATGTAAACCTGTCTATTGTTGATTATACACGTTTACATCGCAGCCTATGAACAGATCAAGTGTTTTTGTCTACATGGGAATAGCCGGCGCATGCTAATCTAAAACACCTCTTCATTCCGGTATAGTCTCTCTGAAGGCCAGCGTCAGCCGTCCTCTTTCTTCTTCTTCATATCAGTGACCTTGGATGTCAGGCCTACTGTATAGAACACATACATCATAAAGGAGGACGTACTATGAGCTGCCTTTGCTCAAGATCACCCTGACAGACAAATGGGGCCCAGATTAGCACCGGGATACCCTCCGTGGTCCGCATAAAACTGTGCTGATAAGAGCGTCACAGTAAACACACAGTCTTGTGAGGTATTTTTTCGCTTTAAAAGCCGTCCTGGATCAGGCCGCACAGCTGTGATCGGCTTGTCTGCATTGAAAGACAGGAAAGAACAGCTTTGATCTTTCATAATTGTGTGCCTCCAGTTGTATGTGTTCATCATTTGCCACTTGTATTTGACATAGCGGGTAGGTTTTGCAATAGCCCATTTTGCCTTTATGGTGTGTAACAGAGTTAAAATTACGATATCGGTTTTGTAAATAGTGGACAAATGCGACCTTTGTCCTTATAGTGATTTTAAAATTGAAAGTAAAATCAGTTCTAGCTCACGTATATTTTTCTTTCCCCTTGGTATTGCTTGCGACCCATGGGACCATAGTGCACTGTATTTTTGCTCCCTAGTAAACAGCCATACAGCAGTCTATTTACCGTGACATCAATAAAAAGAAGTAGGTGTTAGTGTCCACAACAAAGGCACTGCTGGTACAAGCGCTGGGTACTTTGTGATGTAGCTTATCATTGGGAATGGCCTCTTAAGGTGCCCACACTAGGCGTCGTAATGATAATGGTGAAGGAAGTGGCCTATTTCCGGCTTGTGGCTCCTCTCTGTGAGCTGTAGTTCCTCATTCAAAAAGCCAGGGCCAGTAACATAGAGTCTGCGTTGCTTCAGGGCGTTACATTAAAATATATACGGCATTAAATCACTTTAGTGTTCCTTCTGACAGGACTGATACATTTTACATGATCACAGAATGTGGAAGAGTATCAAGAGCTGCTTTTTAAACACGAATGCACTACAAGTAATATCTTAAAAGCATTTGCTGTGAGTTGATCTCCTTTAATTTAATAGACGGCTGGTCAGGGGGAGAAGGGCTTTATAAGCAAATAAAACTATATCCAACTCCCATGGGCTTTAAAACGGGCTATTAAAGCTTTTGGTCTAATACAAGGGCACATTTCCCTGCAACTGGCTGTTCCTGTCCACCATTTACACTGGCCCATCGCCACCGGGTGACTTCAAAGCACTTTGGCAGCGATCAATAAAAATAAGGCAGCTAATAGATGCCAATACCATAAAATCAGCTCTCCATGTGATTAAAAGACATATTGTATTGTGGGGTTTGCGATGACGGCACAACGCCCACGCCTGCTCTGGGAAGCTATTCCCATAACTTATTGCTCATACGCTTTTCCTACTCCGAGGTATATTGAAGTCACGTCTGGACACAGCGCGAGCCCCTATGGAATCATTGAGTGCAGATGTCTCACTGCTACAGTACATTGGCTATTGGCTGTGTTTCACAATCCTTTTTTTTCTGTGAGAATCGTTTGCAGTATGTTTAAATGATATGGCCCGTATTTGCAGGGTAAGTTTAGAGGGGGTACACATTATGTTATAAGCAGCATATATAATTTAGAACCAGCAAGACAGAGGCCTCACTGTAGCAGCGTGTTGTGGCTAAAAATATAGCGTGTGTATAGATATAAAATATAGTATGTGTACTTGTAACATGGTTTACGATGCACAAAGGAGGCAAAGCAAGGCCACATTACTTCTGCTTTTATATGGTTGCTTCCCGGTTGAATTCAGTCATATTTTTCTCCCTCACATTCACAAAAATGCCCAGTAAAAATGAGAATGATCTTCAAAAGCAGTGACAGTTAAAACGTCTCTCTGCCCTAAAAGTATTATCCAGGTGAAAGATACATTGTGTAGCATTAAAGTGTAAGACCCTGCAGCCCAATAGGTCCCTAGTGATTCTGAATACATACATTGGGTTGTTAAAGTGATCTTCTGGCTTTTCAGACTTAATACTCATTGGTCACATCTCTATGCCTTTTGCACAAGTGGAAACATGTCCGCCTTGACCCCTCTCCATTTACTGCAGTTCATCCGTAATGTCCTGACGTGATTCATGTCAGAGTACTACATTCCTGAACCGCACTGCTCATGCAAAGACACATTTCTGTATTTTTTTTTCGGGCCGGCGCGTGTCGCAATCACACTGACACACATCAGGGTCACTGCGAGGAAAAACTGAAAAATAATAATGACTGACTGTCTGTTTTTTTTTTTTTAATGGCTTGTGTTTATCAGTGGATACAATTACCGCACTGTTTGTACATGTTTAAACTGGGAGTAAACTCTGACGGCAGAAATCTCCAGTGGTCCCAGAGTGGAGCCCTGGGGCACACCTCTAGCTGATGTAATTAGCCAACTTTTCCTATTGTGTTGAGCTCCGTTCATTGCTGTGTGGGCTCCCGCTGCACGGTGTATGTGTTCTGTCAGTGTTAATGAGCTTGTGTGTGTGTGTGTGTGTGGAGTGCACAAAGACGCGAGAAGACATCACACACCCACTGCTCTTCTCACTGTTTTATCACACCATTAGATAATGAAGGCGGATGGGCTGTTTTTATAACATTTCAGATGAGACATTACCATTAATTAGCGTCAGAAGAAAAGAAGTGTTTTGCACAAGCGCCTAAGCACAAAGGGAAACATTGTCTTTACCTTGTCATTGAAGCACTAAATGATCTCGCTCTCTCTCTCTCTCTCTTCCAGGCTGGGAGTGAAAAGGAGGCCCATCCGAGGAGAGGAGCTTCGGCATCATGTGATCATTGCATTCCCTGGAGCGGAAGGCTAAAAAAAATCCCCCTTTTATTTTTTTTTCCCCCAAACACAAACCACTAGCACCCTTATCACCACTATCTACTACTCCTGACTGCAGCCATCAAAAAGCCACCACTGCTTGACTCGACTTGCCTCCCCTCCTTCATCTTGCGAGATAAGACATGGCCGCACTCCTTCCCCGCTGACGCCTCTCGCAAATAAGACCCTTTCACACCCAAAAGGAAAAGAAAGCATAAAACGTGGTTCGGCTTGTGCCTCTTTTTTTTTAAATCTTTGTCTCCTTAGTAACTCAATCCTCGACGCACACATTCACGAAACCGACATTTTTTTGTGTGTGCTGTTTGACGTCTAAGGTGAGGACAACTGCGCTGAAGTTTCCAAGCCATAAGGGGACTTGTGCCAGGAGCGTGCGATGGAATAACTTCTCAAGCATAATGTCTATGGTGGATTAAATCTGCTGAGACGTGTGGGGGTTTTTTTGTGTTACAATCAGACGTAGTTGACCATAGGGGGACTTGAAGTACAATGGCTGGGAAGGGCAACCCAGTTCCAGGCCCCCATCTGAACGGCTTCCCAATGCCCACATACTCGTACTTTTTCCCTCACATGCTGGGAAGCCTCTCCCCCCAGCGCTGCCGGGATTGTCTATTAGTGGATACAGCACACCATCACCAGCAAGTAAGTCAAATCTCACCATGCATGTTTATCCTAACTATGCAACTTTGTTCTGGCTGTTATCTTGCTGGGTGTATTGCCTCCAGCAGTGTCCTTAATTCACAGGCCCACCCACACACGCAAGCAAGCACCACTACCACCACCACCACAAAGATCCGTCAGATCACAGGCAAATGAGGCAGGACAGTTGGGAAAAGCAGAACTGTTTATTCAGGAACACAAATTTGGCAAGCGGCGCCCAAAATAACTCACAAACGCTATCATTGTGAGCAACCTTCATGCTAGGGCTCTTTTAAACAATCCATCACCAACTGTAAAACTCGACTTACAAAGTTGTTTATTCAAGTCAAGTCAAACTAAGGGGAAAACCTTTTTCACTTTGCATTATTTTTCATGAGCTGTGTAGGCTCAATTGCCAGTGCTTACAATGCATCACATCAATGAAGTTGTCTGAAGATTTGTGACATGTGAGACCTGGGGCTGAATTATGCAGATGCCAAGTTGTGTAATCGGAATTCCGCTGTCGTTTTTGGTAACGCATTTCTTGAGGAAAATTAGTTGGGCAGTTTTATTTCTTCTTTTCTAGAAGACGCCAAAAAACCCCAAACCTGCCAGTTCTGGAAAAGCCTTTCTCTGTTTTCTTGCTAAATGCAACAAATAAGCAGTAGTCAAACTGTCGTCTTTTATAGGCATTGATACAGTAATAAGTCTCTTCTTGTTTTGCATCTTATTTGATGGTTAGATGGTAAAAAAAAATGTTTAGACAGTTTGTTAATTCATGTCAAACAGTGATAAAACCTGGCCCCGCAAAGTAAACAAAAATGTGTTTTCCTTATGAATCAAGTCAACTAAGCAAGAAGAACATTCATATTATTTAGATTTATTGTCGACAGTTGATACTTTACAATGAATGGATGTGAAAGTGAGTACAGAATGTATGGTCATTTTTACATTTTGCCTTTTGGATCTGCTCCCATTTTTTTTTTTCAGTTTTAAATGAATTGCATGTTCAGGGGAGACATGATGATAATCTTTGCCATATGCTGTATTATGTTGTAATTTACATGTGTGACAGTGTGGATTTTCCTGTGTAGGAAAAGCTGTGTTTTGCCATTGGCTGTCAGCCATGCTATCGATATCCAAGCGACTTGGATAAAAATCTTGCCCTTAGAGAGTCCAAACATACAGTCAGTGTTAGTTCATTGACGCTCCACTATTTTATACGGTGACCTTCCTGCTCTGTGGTTCAGCGAGGTCATCCTATTGACTTTCTATCTCCCGAAGTTTGTGTTTGCCGTCACCGCTCTTGGGAAGTGAAGAACAGTCTCTGCCCGTCCCTTAAAACCCGCCCACTCCCCTCCACCCCTTTCAATCCCAGAATCCTCCTCGTCTTCCCTCCCTCAGATTCCACATTTTTATACGAGTGCCATGAGTTCCTTTTCCCTTTTGAACAAACATTTCCTGTCTGTGCACACACGGGCCAGCAATGGGGGACACCGCAGCTTCCCGTGCACATATCGCGCAACCAGCAAAAACAGAAACACAATCTCTGCCCTTCACGCCGGCTCGCTGATCACTCCAGGCGCAATTCACGCTTGATCTGTGCCCCTTTTTTTTCACACACTCTCACTCCAGCTAAGCCCTCAGTCAGTGTCGAGTAGTGGCAAAAATAAGTGACAAGTTTGGCGCTCTGAATGAAGGGACTTTTCCGAAGGGCAAGTCGGAGGCTGGAGTGGCTTGATGGGTTACCGCGCTTCTTGTCCATGTGCCGCTCTGGCATCACAGTGACAAGAGTGTGCGGTCCATGCCATCAGTCAAGAGTCTGTAAACAAATTGTGCCATCACCTCAGATTATGCGCAATTAGGTCACGACACTTGTCCGTATTCTGGGTTATGGTTAAGGTTAGGCTTACCCTGAAGTAGAAGTCGAATGACAGGTGTGTGCGCCCTGGAGCTCGGCTTGTTCGAACAGAATACAAACACTCTTTCCAAATTGTTTAAAGTGGATACACAGAGACACTTGTGTTTGTGTAATTTGCTGAACGCTGATGTCAGATCCAATGCTTACGCTGCACTGTGATTGCATAAAAGTGCTGGGAAAGTACTGTACGTCCGCCCTGGTTGTGTGTCTGTCCTGTTTATCAATAACATTATACGCCGTTCGGAGTGCGCTCTCACTTCTCCATGCAACAGAACTTTAACAACACAAATGACATTTCCTTTCTCAGAATTGTCCGCCTCCTCTGGCTCATCCTCCAAACCACAACAGGCCAATTATTTGGACTAAGCCGAGCAGAAAGGTTAACCTCGGCCTGCCATTTTTCTCTTTTTCCCGTTCGCCTCCAGGGCTCGGTCCTCACTTTGCATTATCTGAAAATCATCGGGGGCAGTTAGGCGCATATTGATATTACATTCATCGCCCGCGGCTTTATTACTTAAGCGAATATTATCACCGGAGATGGATGACGTGTCTATATAAACAACAGCACTGGACAATACAATGTGCTCTATGAAATTCTACTGCTGGCCATAACACCTTTATTGATCCTATTATGATCATCTAAGCCTCCCGCTGTCTGTCTGTCTTTGACACCGCGCTATTACATTATGAAGGGTTGTAAATGAGCGTTAAAAGGGGCCCGCTACCTGCTGCCACCGCAGACTAATTGGCTTTTCCCTACAGAGCGCTCTTGTTTCGCCAGTAATTGCTTCGTACAGGAGCTATTGACTTATTAGGGCGCAACATGGCATTTATGAATGTACTTTTGGTGAACAAGGGGGGGGGGAAACATAAAAGTGGATTCTCAGAGAGCTCAGGGCCAGTGCCGTTTAGCAGGCGCGGGCTGGAAGGCACTGACAGCGGGTAAATAGGGATATGGTAATGTCGGGCAGACAGGTGGTTCCTCTCTGCCCCGGTGGTCCGCTCCGATCAAGCTGAGGGCATGTGAGTGCGCTCGATGGGTGGCACACGCCGCTGAGAGACTGGGATAATGCAGGATCACTGTTTGTGTGCAGGGTGTGCAGATGTTGTCACTACAGCAGGAGCCAAACGAGTGTCAACAATGAGTTATGAAAATTGTTTTGTTTTGTTTCTACTTTTCCCATATCCACATGCTCTACTGTATTTGCTCAGCCTTTATGCTCTGAATGAGAGACAGGGGAGTTTATCCAATCACAGCGACGTGTGAGCTCTTAGTTCATATAAATGTATATATGAATTAAAGTTATGTGGCAATGTTCGGCCCGAAAACTACTACTTTGATCCTAGCTGGCCATGTAATGAATGTGTTTTTTTTGTGACTATATTTTGAGTAATGCTGTGGGTTTTTTTATTACCGTGTGTGAAAGTTTATAAATCCAACAAATGAAACTGACAGATTTAAGTGAGTGATGGGTTGGTAACAAACCAAGAAGCAACTTGTTTGTTTGGCAAAAGTCGACTTCTTAATCAAGTAATTTCATTTATTGGATCTAAGTTCCTGGATGTTTCATAATATATTTTAAAACATCAAAGTAAGAAATGTCATTACTCTTGATCAATTGAATTGCAAGCCCCGTCCAGGTACTGTATGTTCTTTTAGTTTTAGTGTCTTAGTCAGTGCACTGGCAACAATAAGCACTTGTCAAGTACTCTTCCCTTTGGCTGCAAAACCACGTTTGATCATGCAAGACGCAAACAACGGCGTTATTGACGGTTTCTTCTTTTCTTTATCAGGTAGCGGCTCTTTGAGAACACAAATGCCACCTCTGGGGAAGCTCCTGTCATTATCGGAAAGTCATTTGAGCTGTGCCGATACCGCGATGGCCAGGATCGGCGGGTTTATTAAACATGCCGTGTAAAACACATCTCGCATCGCGCTCATTGACTCCAGTTTAATGACCTTGTTAATTAACTTCACAGCACTGGGAGGATGAAAAATGGGCACGCGCTCGGTCCTATTCTTAAACTTTCAAAAGAGGTAATTGTCCCGCGTTAATATAGTGCATTACAGGTGCTTGGAGAGATTTATCCCCGTGTTAAATCAAAGTTGCAAATGAATGACTGTTGGAAGGGCAAAATGAAGCCGTTTAATGGCCTCTATTGAAATGAGGAATTGAAATGCCAGGTTGACAATGATCTTTTATTGAAAGTAACTTATGACTGAGTGCAGATGTCGACAGCTAGATTGAGCAGGAGAAAATGTTGAAATTCACATTACATTTGTACATTTTAACAGCATATAACAGGCCTTTGATTCCCGTCAGTGTTTGTGTGTTCAGCAGATTCAAGCTTTTGCTCAGGTTTGTATAGTGAACTGCACTTAATGCCTTTGAATAACATGCTCAAGGTTTTTGGAGTGATGTTATTGAGGTTAAGCCCACGACTAATTTGTTCAGAGCTCCCCGAGGCCGTCACTCCTTTTCTTTAAATAATTTTTGGTCAGGACTGCAGTTTGGTCTCGGTATCTCTTTCTTCCGCTCACAAAGCTGTCCATCCCTTTCCCCCCCCCCCCCCCCCCGCTTCTCTTTTACACTCGTCCGTCCGCTTTCACATTTTTTCCTACTTCCTCAACCTCCTCTCCAGCCTCCATCAGTCCCCCGCTCCCCCTCCTCATCCCTCTCTTCATTCTCTCTGTACCTCTGGACTTGACAGAGCTATCATTACACTGCCACCTATTTAGTCGCAGCCTGTTATTTCCCATTTGTTATGAGTGGACCGGGGGCCAAATCCCTGCCCAGAATACTTGATCCCAGCCACTGGATTTATCCCCAGACAGCTTGGCAAGTGTGGTCCACTCGCCTCTCTAAAGCCCCTGTTTCCCCCTCTCCTGTCTTCCTCCTTCTATCTCTTCTTTTGGCCGCTTATGCTAATGCGGGCCCTCCTTTCTGAAAGAGCTGTCTTCCCATAATCCGATGGATGGCTCCATTTTCCGAGCCCAGCACACACTTGGAAAGGCATCACACTCTATTAGAAATACAAGGACACATGCTATCTCTCATAAACACCCGCTAACGGCACGCTGTCACTGTGCAGTGCTGTTACACGGCGAGCACACAGCGCTTTAAGCTCCGCTCGCTCCATAGAAACTTGAAAACCAGCAGGCCCTCACCGCCAGCCATGCATCGGGTAAACATGGGTACATCTGAAACTCTGTCTGATGTACCAGCACCAGTTTCTTTATTTGTGCCCACTTCAAAGGCCTAAGAGGAAGTCAAGACAAGGGCATAGAGATAACAACGGCGGCGTCCTATCCTTTCCTTCAACCCATTCTGGAAATGACCCCTTCTCCTTCCTTTTATCTCTCCCTCCCCACCCATTTGCTCATCTCGTCTGCTTATGCCCTTTTTGCAATACCCATTTCATCTAGTCATAACTCACTCTGCCACATACATTCAAATGTCAATGAGTCTCTCAGAGGCATCAGTCCTCCATTGTCCTTTGATAAGCGCTGCAAGTGACAGCATCTGTAAAATATAGGGCAGTTACCTAATGCAGCAGGCGGAGAGGAAAGGAGAGAGAGATTTGTGCATCGCTCACAGTGATTGAATTATCAAGCGGAGCTCTGCTTGTTGTCCAAGTGGGTTTCAGAGGAAAAGCCCTTTTCTCAGAGGCTAATGCGCTTTTTCAGCCTGGCACAATGGCTAGCTGTGTTGTGCAAAGGGGCTAAGAGCGCTGTGTTGGGCCAGAGCTTATAGGGCCACCAGTCCACACTTGGCACCTCTCTAAGGGGCCCCTGGCCACACTTAACCTCAGGCCTGTCTGCTAGCATTAGCGCGCAGTGTCTTCTGAGAGCGGGATAATGCTCCACTGACAGCATTAGCACATTGCACAGCTTCTATACCGCAGATTCTGCTACCTGCTACTTAGCATTCTGCATAGCACTGCTCTCTCTCAAACTTTTTCTGGTGGTAGACTTTGCTTCATCTCTATTTCCACTCAATATTTTTGTCAAGGTGAAATGTCTGACAGGGCTGAGTGCTCTCACCAAACTGTTTGATGGTCCAGCAGTACATGGGCCCCTTCTCAAAGCAAATAAATCACCCCTGAATGTACTTTCATCTGATAGAAAGGATACATTTTCCAAAACTAGAAGTGTGTCTCTTTCAATAGCCTTTTTGAACAGTCCTAAACACTTTATTATTTTAACCCAATTCCTATCCTCGATTGGCCTGAGTACGAGAGCACAGGGCAGGTAACTCTAATCTAATATCAAGCTCAAAGCAAGCCAGAACCACTGGTAGTGTGCATTCAGTTGCAGAGGAGCTAATACAAGTGGTATTCCACAGAATCAGAGAGACTTGCTGGAAGCCATGGAAGTCATCTGGCGTTTGTGTGCATTTGCAGCCCTTGGAGCGTGGCAGAAAACAGTAGATATTTGGTCTTGTAATTAATACTGGACTTGGACGAAAAACCAAGCGGACATGTGTGTTCCAGACGGGATTAAAATCACTAATCAGCGCTTGCAATATTAGCCCCCCCTGCATAAATAAATCCCATGTGAAGAGTGTATCCTTTGTGAATGTGCGGAGGTACAGAGCGCAGATGTGAACATATACAAACTAAAGTGCTCACAGGGTTTGTATTGTCTCAAGCGTTTATTACAGATACATTGGTTCTTTATGTAAGTTATTGGGTTGGCATGTACTGTATGTATTCTGGCCTCCGCAAAGTTGCACTGCTCGCTTAGGCTTGGGCTAATATTAGGATGGCAATCAAGAAGTTAGGCTATACGCGTACACATCTGTCTTTAATTGTCTTGAGTTCGTCATACTTCTACAGTGGACTATTCTGTTGGTGAAAGTCTTCAGTTAATGCATTTGATGGCGTAAAAACACATTGTACTTCATTTGTATTGGTGGAAGTCTTCTCCCTGTAATTTCCTTTTACTTTTTGAGCCAACTGTCTGATGGCGCACTCTGCAGCCTCTCTCTTTTCTCTTTCATGTGCGAACAGCTGTTGTGCAGTTAGCCTGTGATCAGTGCACACCTGAAACTAGCCGCGGCTCCAGCATCCCCAACTGGTCCTTTGGCAGCCCTCCTTTTAAACCAAAGAGGAAGGTGAAGAGAGATGCACATCAGAAGCTCCAATATAAACAAACCCGTGCTTTGATTTGTCCCGGGATTGTTTAATGTGACATACAGATGAAGAGGGACAAGTCAAGCATCACACGGCATGTTTTTGAAAGCCTTTAAGAAAAATAACCTCTTTTTCCAACTCTGTTTATTCTACACTATATTGTTTGTTAACCATTGATTTCCAAAGTATATGAGACCTGTGAAGGGTTCTCAACTGAGGTGTTCGGCCCCTAACGTGGGTCGTGGAACACCTTTTAAAATTCTTAAAGAGGAGGTATTGGTAATAATCTCAAAAAAACTGCAATATTAAAGGAATAGGCCACTGTTTTTCCATACTGAGATATGTTCTTACCTGAGTTTAGACGAGTTGCGCTCAGTCACGCACAGTAATATGTTCACTCCTACAGAATTCTCACCGTGGACGTCAAAGTGCTCCTAAGGTGGTGTTACGCCTTACAATATAGTACCCCCATTTTTGTCCGCTTAGAAAATCGACGCGTTTAATTTTGTGTAACTATTCTTGGATCGTGTAACTACTCACGTAACCGTATTTAAATAGGGGAAACGCGGAAGAGCTTGGTCGCTTCTAATTTCACCCCGAAAGGCCCCATAGAGGAGAGGAGGAGAGGCTAAATGCTAACAACATCTTTGGTCTTTTTGCATGACTGAGCGCACGCACAAAGACCAGATCAGTTTGGAAAAAAACTGTGGCCTGTTCCTTTAATCTGAAACAGCTGAAACAAAATATCCAGTTTCACTTCCTGATTTTTAAGTGATCTCCCCATATGCCCCGCCCACCCCGACCTCTACTTTCCCCTGCTTGCTGTGCAGCTGTTTCAATAAAGAGAGAAACAAAAAAAAGTTAATGACCGGCGTTCTATACATTATCTCGCTTATTATACGGCTGTTTGCCAACTGTACACACACAAATAAACTTTATACACTTTTATGAAGGCAGAAAGGTTTATTTAATGATTTCCGCGGCAAATAGTTCCCAAAAGTTTGTGCGTTGCCTAGCAACATTTGTTGATTCCAGGCAGTGTGGCTAGCCTAGTAGCAGCACGGGTAGCTACTTATTGCTAGCCTAGCTACTTAGTTTAAGGTGCAGTTGGAGAGGAGGAATGGTGGTGAATCTCTGGGTAAGTTGAAAGTCGGACTCCCGTTAACTTCACGAGCGATTCCCCCAACTTCTCTCGCAGGGACAGGGACAGAGATAATGTCCGCTACTACTACTTGCGGAGTGATATGAAAGACCTGACAAGCACGAACTCCGTTGCCATTGGCAGCGGTCATTATTATTTTCAGAGGTCCTCTATCAGAAAATAATGACCGGTAGAATGTTGGAAAATCACATTCAAGTCAATGGAGCGTTCTACTTGCATTGTGAAGGGCCGTATAATAAGCGGTGATATTAATAGCTACTAGAGAAGATTAGTCAAAGATCAGTGAGTGGGTCCAGGTATGTTTTCTAAAAAGTCGATTTTGCATAATAGCCCGTCTTGTGAATGAAACATAGCTCGAGACAGTTTACACACAGAGAACTGAAATGTTGTTACTCTCAAACGCTCGGTGAAACCACTATTGTGATATTTGGGATGTAGGAGGAATGCAATGTCCCAGCAAAGCAGCAGCGTGACAGCAGAAGCCAATAAAGGAGTGGCATGTCTGCATTGTTATTGGCCCTTTAACAGTCAGTCCGGAACAACGAGGGTTTCTTGCCTCTTCACAACCCCCAGAATTACTTCGCGAACAATTTTGGGACCCCCACTGTAAGAAGTAATTGGTGCTCAGAATAATGTCATGCGGCAAAACTCATAAAATCTTTTTCCAAAGTGTGCTGCTTTGAATTAAAATCATATTAAGTGCATATCCATACTTCCCTTTAAAGAATTGAATTATGTTCTGAAATTATAGTTCTATAGTTCATTGTTTTCTGTAGCAATATATCAAACTTCCAAACGTTGTTGTGACAGGCCTACCGTTGTGGTGGTCTTGTCCAGAGATTCCAGCCATTGACACTGACTGATCGGCCTGTGCGGAGATAACATCTTGATTCTTGAGTCAAAGTACACAAGAGCCACAGGACAGACTGTGACAAAACAAGTATGTGCCTCCAGACCCAGACGGCCCTAACTGTGGAACACACTATTTTTAATGATCCAGTCGCGGTGGACCTCACAGACAGTGACCTTTGCTATGCGCCGTTTTCTTTTTCTTTTCTTTTTTTTACTGTGTTCCAAGAAGAGCTTTGATGAGTCGCCTGTTTACCATAATAATCAGCAGGCACATCTCTCGTAAACAAAGAAGAAATACGGTCCATCATCAAAGATATTTTTTAGTAGGACTACCAGTGGGTTGTGTTCAAAAAATAAATATTCATTTTTGTGAAGGATTGGGTCCACAGATTTGCCGTTCCACTGGCAATTGCGCCTTTGTGATAAAATGTTTACCATATCAATCTGTCTATTGCAGTCGTTCCTTTTTGATTTCGATAACTTGCTTTTGAATCGCTCACTCTTCCAACATGCTTTCTTTCGCTTGTTCACATGATGCAGCTTGACCTACTTACTCTACCCACTCTCCTCTCCCAGCCTTTAACCATAATAAACTTTTAAATTGGACACATACACTCCGTAATCACCGGACCAAAGTGGAACTAAGACTTGTGAAGTAGCCGGCCGATCGCAAGAAGAGATAGCGCGGGCTCTACATAGCTAAGGTCAAATGCGTGACTCCCCTCTCCGACCTAAAGACCCATCTAATCGTTCACTCTTTGAGAGGCAGCGACGGCACCGACGGGGGTGTTAGGAAAGAGGAGAGAAAGATCAAGAGCCAATGAGCAAAGTGAAGGGGCCCTGCAGGCATCTTAAATCACAGCGGGCCCCGGCGTACACTTCACACAAGAATCAGGAACACAACGCACACTTTCCACCAATGACCAGTGGCCGTGGGAGAGACCTGTAGCCACGCGGAGTTAGAGGGGGAGAACAGGGAGAGGTCTGTTAAAAACCTTTAAGCTATCGACTTCCATCCCGGCACCGTGGACTGACTGGAGTGTGAGATTTCCGTTGTTTTACTGAATGTGGTGGTCATTACAAGCAACTGGGTTAGTTCTTCCATGGAGTGTCTTGCCCAAGGACCCAACGACAAAGAGCAATGACTTTTGCCCTTTGGTCGAACTGCCAACCTTTGGATTGATAGGCATTGGGTGAACGAGTCTTTGTCTCGGTGGCAATTTGATCAAATGTAACCGAACATTGACAGATCTGTTGCTGTCAAAAGCTGTGTAACATTATTAAGGTTATTTCTTGCCGTGGGGGCTGTGTATCTTCTTATCAAACAATGCAAAACAAATCTAAAGTGCGCCTCCTGTGCTCATGAAGTTGCAGATTGAGCGCGTCAGTCGTCTTTGCAGAGCGATGTCGAAATACCACACGCACTTATTGAAGGCGAAGCCAACATATCTGATGGAGTTTTATTCTTCTCGAGTGTCCGTTCGCACGGAGCTGTAAAAGCCCGGCAGATGCGGAGGCCGTGTGGCTGTTTGCTTTCATAATCCTGTGTTTATGCCGCAGAATGTAGGTAAAATGTCTTTGTTTACTGTTAACAGAGGGGAGCGCTGGGCGGGAGAGGTCAGGTGGTGCCCGAGATGAGATTTCGCTGATTCAATATTTACTCATCAAACACCACTATTTCCTGTAAGCACTTGGCCAAACTTTCGGTCTCACCACTCTGCTCTCGGTTGACTTTTGTTGTCATAGCAGCCCTGATCGTGTCTGCCAAATGTATTGCTCACTCTTCATTTTTATTATTCTCTCTATATAAAAGATATCACCATGACTCGGCGCTGAGCAAATATACGTCTACCCACCCACGAGTGCTGCTAAAGTTTCTTTTACGAAGTGCACTTGGTTTGGAGTTGGACTTGTTGTGGGTGTGATCAGGACCCGTGTGTTGTGGCATTTGTACAGTAAAGATGAGTGTGGACATTCCTTCAGAGATTACGTGCGTGTATGTGTCTCTGGATTGCATTAGTCAGTTTTGAGCTAGCAGACAGCTACAGTATATGGTCGCGCTGCTCCTCCCCTACTAAAACCTGAAAAAGCCGGCTCAGTCCTGGCAGATGTGCTGTCAAAGCGGGCGTCTTACATGTCGTTTGAAAAATAGCCTTTATGTCTACCGTGGATTGCCGGGGCTGGAGGTGTACAAGAAAAGCAGTGGAAGGGCTCCAGGGGTTTTTGAGGGGAATATTTTTGAGCCTTTATCGTTGGTGGTAGTCGTCCGCCTGTCGACACGTTTGGTGTGGCGGCTCGTACCGTGTGCCCAGAAGCTGACGTCGTTTCCCCTTTGCTGCTGCTCTGAGCTGTGTGTGTGGATGTAAAACCATCCAATGTTTCTGCTTCTGCACTGTTGCTTCAACTGTCTACACATCGTAATCCCCCTCTTAAGGGAGCTGCTAACATGATTTAATTATGAGCAGGATTATGTGTTTGCTACTGCAATATGGACTGAGTAGGTTTTACCATTTACACTACTGTATACACCAATCACTACATCAAACCAACTTCTGATCGATTCAACTTCTCAAAACTTTGAATGCAATGATGGTTTGCACACACTTTCTAAAACTCTACTCTCTCTGTGTCAGAGCGCTGGGCATGTCTTACTGTTTTGAAACCATTTGTCATTCTCCGCACAAATGATTGCAGTTTTATGTGAAAACGTCTTGTGGGTAGTGCTTTGTGAATTATGTCTATATAGAAAATGGTGTCCAGGGAAATGATAAAACTATAGTGTTTTAACCATGCTATGTGTCAGGAAGAACAATGGAGGAAAGATTGTCATAATACGCAGTCCTTTTACATTATTTTCAAAAATGTATACACTGACCATTGGACTATAATCTATTGACTAAAAGGTAACTTTTCCAACATCTCAGTTGGAAAAGTCATATCAGGCTAATCCTCTAACGATGGCTCCAGAAATGGGATAACATTTTAGATCATTTTGCAGCCTCATTCAGAAGCAATGATCGAAAGTGCACCAGAATTTATAAAGCATCATGTTTCAGGGACAAAATGACTACTCCACGCACGAACAGTACGCAGTGCACTGAACCCCCTCCCACTCAGACTTCAAAGCCCGCTGTCCCTCAAACTACTTCAAACGCCGGTGGAGACCATTAAAAGACAAAAATTATTTTCTGTAAGGTCGTGATTTATTTGATTGAAAAATGAAACCACTAACTCGACAGACATTATTTTTCCTTCCCAGGGCCGTGCGTTACCAGGCGCAGTCTGAAATTGTTACCAGGTGGGAGCCCTCGTCTGCAGAAGTAACACAGGATGGAGCTCATGTCCGATAATCCCTCTGCGTTTCTCAATGTCTTACTTTGTTCCCCTCTGTGTAGTCACGTCACGTCTGTATTTTACCATAGACCTTAGTAATACAATGTCCCAGGGCCGTTAATAATGAAACATAAAAGGCTTGTGGTGACTGTGCGGTAGGAAGGAGCCAAGCAGTGAAACTCAAGACTGTGACAGAGATGGACTGGCTGATGCTGAGGTATGAAGACGGCTTGAGTGTCAGAGTTAACCTGGAGAGTGCGAAGAAGAAATGGTTGCATTTCTCATCACCTGAGTTCCTCATTTCCGAAATACGAGCAAGGTGAATGTTGAGTCGAGTTGCCCAAACCGGAAGCTGGGACATAAACCTCGGTGTAAATGTGGCAACGCTACAAATATTTCCGGGACAGGGAAATCACAATCAAAAAGCAACGTAAAGTAAAATCGAAACAGTGGAAAAGACAAATGTATGGCTATACCAACTTACAATATACTCTCTAAGGCTATTGCTCTATACCAGGGCTCTCCAACAGGCGGCTGAGATGATTCAATCCGGCCTGTGACTTTTCCTGAGTATGTCCCAAAAAACGTCTCTAGTCCAGGGATGCCCACTTTTGTGCCGCATTTGGTTAAAGGAGCTGTATCATGCTATTTTAGCCATTCCAAAGTAAAGTATAGGCATTTATATGATATATTGTACCTCTATCACTATGGAGTACTCATTTTTGAGAGAAATATAAGTATTTTTGGGGGGTATTTTCCCTACCCGGAAGACAAAACGCTTCGATTCAGTTAACTCCACCCCTCTCTCCTCTCATTCCACATTTGCAGTATTATAAATATAAATATCGCTGCAAAAAGTGAAGTTACTTCACATAATGAAGGTTATAAGGAGTTGACATGTGCAACAGTTTCATAAATGGCTAACACACACGCTAACACGCGTTTTGATTAACTCACCGCTCAGTCTGGCCTCCCCATGGGACATGTGTTGGTTATAAAAGTTTAAAAGTTAATCCACTTTGATTCTGGTCAAGGTTCACCAAGCATCCATCAGGTTTGTTGATATAGTAGCTGAATCCTGGAAAGAAATTCCAACTTCTGGCGAGTGCACTCTTCTTTAGGAAGGTTGAATAGTCCTGTTCCTCTCGTAGCCAAACGCGCATCCGTGACATTATCGTTCGGTAAGAAAAAAGAACAGGCGGTGTCCAGAGTAGGTTAGAAAGAGCTAAGTCTTCAAAAACAACACTTCTGCTCCGATCCATGGATCCTCCGGCCGGGGGTGCGTTTGATTAGCGTCGTGAGACAGCACAGATGCATCGGAGAGTAGCTTTTTTTTTTTTTTTTTTTCTCCTTTTTTTTTTTTTTTCTTTATTGCTCTTTCACAACAACAAAAATGAAAAAGCTGTTTTATAAATTAAAACCAGGCCTTAAGGCATTACATTACAGACGTAGAGCACTTCCGTTCCTTTGTGACGACACAAAGGAACGGAAGGAACAGCTCAGTGGTTTACCAGGAGAGGGCAGAGCAGCTGCTCAGAGAGCAGGATTCAGGAGGATTACTTAGAACTGCGTGAATGAAGCCAAAACCGCTCTGGGGGTGTTTTTGATAAGGAAATAGCATAACAACATGGCTAAAAGCTCCAAAAAGTCGATTTTGCATGATATAGGACCTTTAATACCAACACTCCCATTCATTTTCAATGGTAAATATGGATGCAGTATACTTTTTGGCCACCCGCGTCAAATTGGGGGCGCTGTTTCACTCCTTTCACAAAGTTAAGGAAACACTGCTGTGGTGTCTTGGTGTTTATCAATCACAGAGCGTTGTAGCACATTAACTCACAGTTTTCTAACTTTTATTGCAAAGGTTGTTGACATCAGCAACGTACATGTTAAAAATGGAATTGATGCTGAACTGACACTTTCAAAATGATCTAATGTGGCATTTTCTTTGAGTTACCAAATGAATGAGGTAAAGTCACTGTAGGTGCTGTAGATACAGGTGTTGCTGTTTACATTTTGCACTTTATTGCTACAATTGTTCTGTTCTACTAAAACTTTAGGCTTTTGCCTAAAGTTAACATTTGTTTTAATTTAGCATGTTATTTGCATAGATAGAATCATTTCATGTATTTATTTATCAGGACAATGTTGTACATTACATTATGCTCCTGAGCAAAGATGCTTGTACCAGACTGTAGCTTTTTCAAGCTAATTTCCATCTGTAGTCCTAGGGGACAAAAGCAGAAATACAATGTGAATATATACAGTGCAAATAATCATTCAGTCATCACCACCAAAAAGTTTGGGCACCCCTGCTCTAGTCCATTCCTGTGTTGAGTTAGGGATTTTTGAAGAAATAGCCAGAATGCCCACTCCAGCCACTAGAGGGCAGCTCAAATAAAAAAGGAAAGAATTCCACACGTGTCCAGCAGAGGGCACTGATCTGGTTATAAACAACACATTATAGCCATGTGGTAAAGTAGTCAGTCTGCCCCAGGGCGGCTGTGGCTACAATAGTAGCTTACACCACCAAGTGTGGAGAGAATAAATAATGACTACAGTGTAGCAGAAGCCTGTGACACAGGCTTGTAAAGTGCAATACAGGTGTAAGCCGTTTTTATGAAGCTACAGTCCTATCAGGCTCATTATTATTCATTTATTGAGAAAGGTTTCCGCAATAGTATTTTCCCTATTAAAACATTTTACTGGAACTTTTGTTTATGGACCCCGGCAATACACTCCTGATATATTTTGTCCCCGAGGGAAACTTACTTGGAGACCCCTGCTCTATACTCACTAAGGACGTTCTGCACCTGCTGCAAACTATGACAGGGAAACAATTACCTTTGCAGTGCTTCCATGTAGCCTTTAGAGTAGAGTCAGAACTTTGGTACAATCGAGCCCAACAGCTGTAATCGGGAGCGCTGAGGGACATCCTTTTGCTTACACATATTAAGTAGCCATGTGCTCCAGGTGCGTACTTAGTCAGGCCTTCAAAGTAATACAATCGAACCGGGAAGGCCTAGACGCCAATAGAACTAAAATAGCATGTGTCAGTCCGAGTTACTGTATAATACTACATCTGCTGCCGCTGCTCTGGTGTTTAAAGGGGCTTCAAATGCTGGGAAACACTTCATGTTTATGTCCCAACTTGGGTCTCTCTCCTGTGCTTACGCAGTCAACATTGACGGAGCACATAATTTCAGAAGTGAGGAATTGTTCATGTAATATAATACGTGGAGGATCTCATGCTCGATATAGCAAAATAAATCCTTATTTTAAAATAATGCAGCTTAAACCTCAACAGGCCGTAAAGTTCTGTAACATTATTGTAAAAGTTTGCATGAGAAATGTAAGCTTTATGATCACTAAATGTCAAAACACTTATAAATAAGTTTACTTTCTTATCGCTCTGAAAGAGGATGTGAGAAGAGGCAATGCCCCGGGAAATTATGCACCTGCTTTTATGTTTTATTGTTGCATTTTTACGGTTTGATATCAGCCAACTCTAAAACGCTGTGAGGTGACGGCTGTTGTAATGCTCAAGTGATGAGGATTGATATGACTATGTATGATTGATATGATTTAATGACTTTTTGAATGTATTGGATCATGCTGCTCTGAAACAGTCTAGTAAAATATCACAATACTTTTGTTTTCTTGATGCAGTTATAGGATATTAGGATGCTTTTCTCGTATCGTGCAGCCCTCTTACAAAGATTATACATTTCTACAACAGCAAACGGCAGCGCGTTTGTTTGTTTGTTTGTAGCTTGACACGAAACAAATAGTTACACCACTGCAGTGACATTTTTCCCCCATTTGCTCTGCTTTGTGTGTGTTCCAATCAAACCCAGTGTTTTCTCAGTCTTTTTTTTTTTCCCCTTTTCTTCACAGTTTACACACCACCGCTGTCACCCAGTGTCTCATGTCCTGGCCACTCAGCACATATAAAGCCATCACAATTGTCAGCGGAGAATGCGTTCCATACCTCAAGTTTGTTTGTATGTTATTGTGTGCGGAGCCGTTTGCTGATGAAATTGCACCCCCCCCACCCCCCCTCCACCACTTCTTAATGTTATCTCGCTTCCTCTGGGCCCCCAACCAACCCAGCAAACAGGGGGAAAATGGAGCGCTTTATTGGGACGCCTGTCAGGACTCCCCTCGGATTTATGGCCAGCAGACAGCGTTTATCACTCAGCCCGTGGAGGCGGCGGGAAGAGAGGGGTGGGGGGGTGGAGGAAACACGAGGAAGAGAATGGAGCGCTCCTCTATCCTCTATTTGCATATAGAGGTGCTTAAGCTAACTCCGATGATTTGTGACCCGGGATCATTAAATTATGACATATTTACGGGCTAGGCGAGCGTTGTTTGTTAAATTTACGGCGCCGCGTGTTTAATAGTGTTCTGAACAAATGGCGAAACGGAGAAGGAAAAAAAAAAAAAAAGTGAATGGGCTTTGTGTCTGAATTGAAATGTGTAATGCGCTGTACGTGTCGCGGGTGCAGTGCAATGTAGACGTTCTGAATCTGTAGGCTAATTTATGTTTACAAGGCTTTTCAATGTCGTTAATACTTTGTTGTCCACGAGTTTTCCCAGTCTTGCTAAACGGATATAAGCTGTAAGGGTGCATGGTAAAGCTAATTGCAATATTGCTATTATGGGCTTTGTGAGATTCAGGTAAAAGTGCACATTTTAAGCACCAGTCTAGGAGCATTGTTTGACATCTGAGAATCTCATGCGCCTTTATATTTGTTTCCATTTTTATTTCTTTCGATTGCAGAGTTTCTACTTGATACCATAAATGTCATTAAACGGCATTACATTGGATTCAAACTGGTGTTAAATCTAAACAATTCTTTTTACTGCATACGTTTGTCAATAATACACCAAATATGGTCTGAAGCAGAAGAAGAAAACCAGGGAATAAACCAGCAATATGTGTTAAAAGATTTTAAGATTCACCAGCCCATCATAATAAAGGCTTTTTAGAAAATGTAAATAGAGAATTATGGTATTACAATAGGCCAGGATGAATGAGAGTGCGCATGGGGGACGACGGATGCAAATTAGTCCAAGGCTACAATCCGGTGTGGCGTGTTTACATGCATGAGACCCATGTATGTTCATTAACATGCACTGTCCCGACCAAATAAACCAATAAATAAATGATGTGGGAGGAGTGCCTTGGTTTTTTGTTTTTCTTTTGAGTCTTAGTTCCCCAAACACCAAAGAGCATCTTCCCCCCCAAAAAACAAATTTTGTTATTGACTTCCTGAGCACTTGTGTCTGCTTTTTCCTGCATGGTCTGAAGCATGACTGACTGTGTTTTTGGCTGAAATTGTACACAGTTTTTGTTCAAAAGTTGCCCGTTATATCTAGCCTGGCTAACGCCAGACTAAAATCACAAGTGATATTTAGTCTGGGGACCACCAATTCATTTTCTCGTAGGAGAGGTGTGGTTTACGATTGTTCATAGCCGTTTATTGGGCGCTACGAATGTCTCTCATGCGTCTGCACGTAGCCATAGCCAATCGTATCATGGTATCAGATGACGTATGACGTACCTGCTGTAAACTTTTGAGCTAAACTATTTAGAACACGTTCGAAAGCTTGATCGAAAGATGGCATCGCGTCTGCTGCTGTCATGTTGGATCCGTAAATATTTTTTTATTTTTTCTATCCCTAAACAAACTACAAGCTTCCGTATGTCAAATAGCGCGTCATCGTCTTACCGTCCCTCCTCGTTCTGTGATTGGTGCCCAAATCCATGGAAAAATGTCGGCCATGGTCCCCAGGCTGTTGTGAAGTTCGAAAAGATTCGAGCGCACACAGCAGCCTGGCGTTAGCCAGGCTACGTTATATCCAGTTTGCTTTGGGAATATCAAAATATCCTCCTTTTCCTGTTTCTGTGTCTGTAAATCTTTTTTGTGTTTGTGGCATTAAAAATATAGTGTTTAGAATGACGTTGAAAGGTGATGAATTGGACTTGCTGTGGATTGTAGCTAATGTGGCAGCACTAATATGCCATCACTACTCCATTCTTTGATCATATACCAACACAATCATGTCATCTTTTTGTGTGAGTGTTGGCTGCGGTGGTTTAGGTCTAAAACTATTGTGCAGAATGTATTATAGCTACAGTGTGTATATATATATATATAGGAAATACCATTTTCCCCTGCAGTGCTGTCAGCGCCTGCTCTCCTCACTAGAGTAAACTCTTTACAAACACTCATCCTAGTGCATGAAACTTTGCACTGTGAGAGGCAGAGGCATGCATAGCTCCTCAGCCTAGTTGTGCCATAAGCCCATGATAACAGTGACCTTGAATAATGTAGCTGCGCTGGAGAGTCAGATTCACACCCCGCTCTGTTTGGTCGCTCATCCCCTTCTGTGGTTGGAGACGATGAATTGGGCATGACAGAACCTCTGCGCGGGCTTTTAGCGAGGGGGCGAAGGGAGGAGGCGGCAGAGGGGGGAGGGGTTAACCTAGTCATTAACACGTGATGATTTAACCAGTTTGATTTACTGCGGCTCTGGCACAGCGGGCCGATCCTCTCCAAGGCGAAGGATTTCCTCTGGCCCGTTTGCATCATCCTTCCTTCCTTCCTGCCCCCGAGGAATTCCCCTATGTGCGCCGCTTCTCCGAACTTACCTCCTCCGACTCCACTTCGCAGTTAATCGCAATCAAAAAGGGCCATTTGAATTGGCTAAAATCTGCTAACTCTGGTTTACGCCTTCACAAACCTCCTCTTGAATGCACGCGATTCTTGTCCAGCAGTTCATATTTAAAGCCAGATACCGGGACTAATCCTCAGTTAGACACAGAGTTATTAAAGCGATTGGATGAAGACCTTCTGTGTTTAAATGTCTTGTTTGGCAACAGCGTGAGGCTTTAAGTTTTCTATCAAGTGTTGTGAGAAGTTTATCAATATGGCCACTTGAAACTGAATCTTTATTTTAATACATCAATACCAAACAAATCGCTATTGCAATTTCCCACCAAGAACGTTCAGCCCTATTCCAAACCCGTCTGTTAACCAATCCTCCTTTCCATCATCTATTCTGCAGAGCTCATTCTCTCATGTTCCCCCTGGTTCTACTCCCCAGCACGGGCCTGTATTAAGATTTAATGCCCCCAAACAAGTTTTCTGTGTCAGCCCAGCGAGAGTGTCAGCGGGGGCGCTCTGTTCCCCTCTCTGTCTCCGCTGAGCAACACTCTCCAAAGCTGCTTAGGCACACACAGGCGCGCCGAGGGGAAGCCAGTGTTTTTGGGCAAACAGATCCGTGCAGCCAGCCGTTTTGGAAGTTGACTCTAGGCCCAGCGTGAGGCGTGGTTCGGGATTATATCATTGTGCCGTGGTGCCGTTTGCAAAAGGGAGTCAATTTTCTTGCAGGGTTTTATGTCGGTGCAGCCGAGAGGTGCTAGTTTGCAAACTTTATACACCGCCCCTAGCGCTGCAGACTCTGAGAATGTGCACCATCATACAATTTGCACTAAGAAAAATATAGACTCTGCTGAGTGGACTAAGTAACAGTAATACGTATTGCCTTACTGCAGCCTGTGATTTGCCTTTAGCCAAGGGAAGAAAACATTAGCATTTAGACTATTTTAAATCCCATAATGTTTAAGCTTTTTTTAGGGCAGGAAGGGCACACTGAGGTCATAGAAAACAACAAAAGAATAAAGACGAAGAAAGTAGGGCCGTGCTAAGGTTTACTGTCACATCTAATAGGTACATAGTTGGCAATGCATAAGACGCTGTATGTATATAGTGTATATATATATATATATATATTTTAAAATCTGAGGGCCAGATCTTGTGCCTGGCGCAGGCCTCTAGCGAACGGAGATTTTCCAAGTGGTGGAGCTATTGTCTTTGCGCCTTCGCCTCTTGCGAGAGGGCGTCGCAAAAGGAGGTGACTGCTCTGATGGGAGCACAGCTGACATTTCCTTGTTTACATCGCGCTGCTTTGTGTTCTCTCTTAGGCATTATAGACTCTCACAGGTCAAACTAAAAACTTTATTAACCCCATCGTGAGCTAAACAATGTTTGTGTCTCGAGAGAAAGAGCTACAGCCGGCTGCTGTGGCACGGATCGGCCCTTGCTTGGCGAAACAACCACTCACAACCACTCTCCCTCACTTTCCCGGCCGCGGAGTCGATCTGATTGGAGGAAAAAGCGTTTCTCCACCCCAGTACTTCCCACTTAAATACGCTAAGTCAGGAGTGGCAAGATCACAAAGTGCGCTCCTACTTAGCAGCAAAAGTTACGCCATAGTCTGCGTTTTGAAACACAAGATCGGGCCCTGAATGTCTTACTAAATAGTGAAAAGGACATTGTTCAACATATGCTATGAGACTCACAAATGACCTCTTATCTATTGTACAATTCTAGTAGCATAGTACCACATCTTCAATAATGTTCTGCTTGGCTAAAGCCAAGGAGTTTTAATTGTGGGTTGGGGAAATAGATTAGTTATTAATAGCACATCCCAGAGCTGTTTCGACTTGTCAGTTTTTAATATTAGCAAAGGGAAGGTACTAAGTAACCTGCCAGAGCCTGTTTGATTTACAGTACAAATAAGTACACAGTGATATTATATGATTATATGAAATTGTTCCCTTTTAGTTCAGCATTTTTTACTGGTTTCATCAAGAGTGCCTCGTTTAGCCAATCACAGCCAGGACTCAAAACAAGGAACTACCACATAGCAAATACATATACAAATATTCTTAGGTGTGTAGTAGCAGACCTTGTGTGTTTGTCCGCTGTCATCATATTGTTAAAAAGTACTGATATAAGTGCTTGTTGTTAGCCCACTGCAGAAACAACATTGATGGCGTCTATCTGAGCGCGGGTGATGCAGCATCATACAGTATAACCTGGAATGCTCCGCAGTGGGGCTTAAAGATTCTTTGCAAATTAAAACATAATCTGATGACATTTCTCATGCCTTATTACGAATTGCTCTTTGATTTCTTTGCATTTCCCTTCTTAAACCCCTTAATCACAGGCTTCTCTCTCTCTCCTTCCACATACCCACGGACATCCCAATACACCGACCTGCTAAATAATTAATGTGGGCAGGCCATACTGATTAAAATAACACACCGGGCCTCGTTCATCGCGCAGAAGCATGGCGTTGCGGCTACGGGCAGTGCTGCTGCTGTGACCACTTCCATCGCCAAGACACATACATCCTATTAACCCAAATTAAGATTTCATGGGGAGTGTCAGCTTACATCTTTATCATAGCCCGCATAGAGCAATTGTTCTATTACGGTAATAACCATGCGCTGACAGTAATGTACGGACCAATTTGTGTTTCATTAGAATCTACGGTATTAATTTTGAGCAGCACGAAACTTTATACATGAGGCACAACATAGGACTAACCTCTGCCACTGGGGTCATTGTTCCCCATCGCTGCAGATTCACCTCTTTCTCTCGCCATAGCTCAACAGGTACAGTGGTAGTATATAGTCTGTATAATTAAGTAACTATACATATTTTTTACCAATAGAAAAGAATAGTGTATGATTTTAGTATCAGACTTCCATATAATGCAACTATTAAAAAGTCTGACATCCTGAACTCACTCTATCACCTTACCAAAGTGACATGATCATTGCTCTAAACAAGGTTACCGCTAGTTTGGTCTATCATTTATTCACCCGTGGCCTTGTTTTGCAAAAGCACATTTAGGATTCTGCTTCTTGATTTATTCACGGCGCCGCTCTCTCCTTCCTTTCCACATGTCTTCCCTTTCAGATCACTGTCCTTCATTTGTCTCTCATTGAAATGCTAGCACAGTTTTACCCCTCATTACCTATTTCGGAACACACTTGCGGCTCTGTTGCTCTGTAACCCTCTTTCAAATAGTCTTTGCACTAAGAATTTGGGCTGTTGAGGGTTAGAAAAAAAGTGTGGGAATGTATTGATGGACAGAGTGTCTCTTATTACTGTCTGTGAAGAAGATGGTTTTGAAATCTGTAATGAGACGCAATGGAATAAAAGCAGGATGTCCGGAGTAACACATGCTAATTATGTGATATTACTGTATTTTTAGATAGTGGCTAGGCTAGTGTTGGCATGTTTCTAACCTTCCATACCACCTGATAAGTGGCTTACCTCTTTGATTCTTTCACCCTAGATGCTACATAGCTAAGTATGGAGCGTGCACATGATGGCGGCTGGATTAATGTCCTGATCCCTGCATATCCTAAAGCCTGTTTGCCCAAGAAAACAATCCTTCAACTTGCCTCGGTCATTACCACAGATAAGCCACCGTGTGTGTCGGCATAAAAACATCCAGCCGTGTTTTTGTTTTATTTTTTTTACAATGAGCTTTCTCTGGATGGCAGGTCAGACAGACAGGCCTCTCCTCCTCCCACTCTTTTTTTTTTTTTTTTTTCCCCCCTTCATCACAAAGAGAGGCTGCTTTACGAGGGTCTGGCTGCAGTAAAAGCCAGGGGTTGTAAGGGGGCACAGAAGGCTGTCAGGGAGGATGTAAATTACACAAATAAAAGTCTACAGTGGCACTGAGCTTCCCCCGGGAGAGAGGGAGAGAGGGAGACAGGCAGAAGGTGGGGAAGGAAATGTGTTTACCAAAACTTCACAGGAGGCACAGGAACTATAGGAAAGTAAAAGTGGAAGAAAAACAAACGCGGGGGGAAATTGTTCTTTCGGAGTGAAATTTATGCAAGAAACAGTGGAAAAAGTTTGCAGAGTTCCATCATTCAGCACTTTGAAAAGCCTGGGACTATTACTCAAACTGTGCACTTTTACCTCACCCGCTCCCATCCTTCCTGATTTACTCTCCTTGTTGAGTTTGTTTTTCCAAACGATAATTCTCCTACATATAAGTTTTGAATTAGATGGTAAAAAAAAGTTGTGGACTCATTGGGCATACCTGTGTGAGTCCTCACTTCAATACTTGTTTTGTTGTTTTTACACTAACCAGCCAGTTCTTTACATAAACAGGAGCGTTTGTGCAAAGTATATGATTGGACCCCCAAGAAAAAGTATCAGTGGGGATCAAATCTCACAGCTGACATTACTGCGTGACCTGCCAGTGCGGACCTCCCTTTGATTGTTATGCGCGGGACACACACCATCTTGGAGCTTCTTTTGTGATGTGCTCAGTCAGTGCAGCCACCCAGAGGGGCACAGGAGGGGCAGCTGGCTCTTCTCTCACTACCCTCACTGTGATTAAGTGTGGGACCACCAAACCACAGCGGCCACTGCCACAAGAGGAAGTTACAAATTCTAAACATTGATCTGAGATGGTGAACATTGAGTAACTCAGGCTATTTGGTGACTGTGTGTATATTAACCAAACTTGCCTTCTACCAACTAACAGAACAATGGGAGCTTTATCTTTCTACTGTATGGAGGAGGCCAGGAGCCCATTGTTGGTGCAGATAACACTGTCCTCTGATGATGAATGACCTTTTATTGGTGCTAGATTGAATTAAATTCAACTGGTTTTGAAGAAGAAATGCGCGCTTCAATAGCCTGCCATTACGTTTCCTTTTGTTGTAAGGATGTGCTTCTTAGGAAACGGTATTCTTGATGCTATTTTGTTACCATGCCAACCAGAGCGTGTTTCCTCACTCGCTAAATAAAGGCGCATTGGATACTGGATAAATACTGTAGTTGTATTTGCATAGTCAAGCACAAGCCTACAGAGATTCAGAGGAATATGTGTAGGTGCCACTGTCAAAACCTGTGTATATTTTGGACAGTTGGGCCAACACAAAAATGTGCTGTGTCCCACTCAGCTGTTTTGCCAGACGACTGGGTTTTTGGCAGAGCGGGGCATCCATTGTCTCTTTTGCTGGAATGATCGCGCACCTGCTTGTGGCCCATGCAATATGTACACACGCTATTTTTCAAACGAGATGAGACATTGCTAACGCTGAACAATTTTGGAAATAACCGCTATTTTCACATTTCTGCCAAGTATTGCCATTGCAATTAGATTTGCAATTTATGTTTAACATTTGAGAGATGACAAAATATGGTCCAAAAAGGTAGGGGGGAAAAAAAGGATCACATGCATACTAGATTATAACGGTGTTAACAATTTTCAGAAGTTACTGTATGTAGTTGTTTTCCAAAAGGCATTGTCTTACCTCAATAATGCTAATTGCAACCATTGAAAGTACACTTTCAATACGATTGCAATTCATGCTCCAATGTTTTTCCCCCCCATTTAAAATACCAATCCAACCTTCTCGTAATCACTTTTGCACATTGCAGTTACAAAAGTTCATCTCTCTTTAAGTGTCAGAGCTAACCATTTCTTTTGTTAGTCCTCTCATTTATCCTCCAAGTAATACTCTTCTAATTCTTGGTATCGATCGCGCGCGTCTATTGATTCAGTGTAATTAGCTTTGTCTTTGCCTTGCATCTCGACAGCATGGCTTCAAGCATCATCTTTTTTCCGCTGCAATAGCGACGACGGTCATTCCGCGGATGCTGTATGACACCAATTATGAGCATCAGTCAAGTCAGGGCGCAATTTTTGTTTAGAAGTAAAGATTAAAGTCATTTTACACACGTCCATTTGAGAGGAAAGTGAATGAATGGTGAACGTAGCCAAAGCCTTCTCTGTGTGCAGTTTTTATTGCTTTATAACCACAGGCGGGAGCGTATACTGGTGCTCCAACATATGGGGCGGTGTCTGACTTGACGTTTCCGTGAGTGCAGCTAGCAGGTGTTTGGAGCTCGGTTTGAAATGGTTTGCGCGTTATTTGTCATCATTAAAAGCTAAATTACTGGAGTGAGTGAGACAGACTTTTCTCCAAATGTCAAACTCTTGGGAAAAATAGCTCGGGGGGCTATTGTCTATGGGAGGCTATAGCTTTTATGATCCCATTTGAAAAGTCCAGAAGATAGTCGTTCGGTTGTCGTGGAATCAATTAAAACACACGTGCACTCATATTTGGCTATGTTTTGCGACTTGTGGATGATTTTGAACAAAGCCATACTTCAAAGTAGCCACCAGACCCTCCTCTATATTTTAAACCATTCTGATGAATTGGGAATTGAGTTTAACATTTTAGTATTGTGACAACGACTCTTCAAAGTCATCTACTTGGCTCTTCAAAATGGCAGAACATTTCCAGACAGACTAAGTTAGATTTCTATTATTAATCTATGATGATAGTTTTCATCTTTGGCCGCGCGCGTGCCTCTGCGCTGAATGGCACGCTGCGCCCCTTTAATCGCCATGTTTAATGTGAATTTTTGGGGCATCTGAATGTCAATAGATCCATTATCCTTTATCAGGGCGGCGCAGGAGCACAGGGAGCAGATGAGGCCGCATCACTAAATGGATAAATGGCTGGATGGATAGATGGATGTCCTATGACACACTCCTGTTAACCATCGCCTCGTCCCCTTCATGAATTATTCACGACCGCTCAGCACTTGTTTTACAGCCTCCACTGTCAGAACACTGGCCGTGAGACACTCCATCATCCCGCTCAAGTATGGCCAAATTATTGAGTCCGATCGACATGTTGACGGGATTCAGATGAAGTGTATTTTACATCATGACGCTGCCCAAGGTCACGCAAAAGAAGGGTTGCGTCATATTATGTTTGACGACTCGGGTGATGGACATTTTGCAACGTAGGGAAGTTGGGTGGAAAATGTGGAAATGTTCAAATTTTTCAAGCGTGTGTCACAAACTGTACATCTTCACAATGTTGCCGTTGGCCAAGTTTGTTCTTGAGGAACCTGTTTTGTAATGCAATATAGAGTCCAGTCACAAACCACGTCACTAACGTACTTTGCGTCAAGTTTGTTTCACTGCTATTCATCCGTTTATTACTACAGATTTGTCTTTTTAAAAGCCACACTGCGGATGTTTCTAGGCTATAGCATGTTGCTACAAACTCTGCCAGTGTAGCAAAACTTTCTTCTAATGATCTACTTTTTAAGCTGATTTATATGATAAGACCATTTGGAAAATATCATATCTATCTGAAATCAGTGCAAAGCAGCAAATGATGGTCTATTTTGATTTGAGGAGTTCAGGGTTCCACTTTTTAGTCCCCCTGAGCAAGAAAAATGGGTTTGAATTGTAGTCTGGACATTGCATTTGTACAACTGCGAGATAGGTCTATTTCCTTCTAGAATCTGTGCTGTTTGCGCCCCGACTGAGGAAGGGCTCGTGCTGGGACTACGCAGTATAGCTTCGCCTGTATGCGCCTTGAGATATTGTACGACACATGACCTCTACGTTTTTTTCCCCCTTTCGCAACCATCACACCCAGCATTGGCACATGACTCCTACTGTCAGTGTCACATAACGCCCTCCTAGTTTACGCAAGCACGGCGTCTTGTTCAAGCCGACAAATCGTGCCTTCCTGTTAGTCAAATCCTTTCATTGCGCTAAACCCGTGCTCGGGTGGAGTTTTAGTCTAATTGTTTGGCTGAATTTGATGTTCTTTGATAATCCAACCACAGCTGTCTCCACATCTGGGTCTGTAGCTCCATCCATTACGTTTAGCTGCGCTACATCATAGGACCAAGCTGAAAAAGGATATTAGCTCTTTAGCGACCTTGCGACAACGCGGCCCATTCGCTGTGTTTTATCCGACTGTATTTATTTACGCTTGGACTCTAGAATGGTCGGGATTTTGACTTTATCTTTCGCAGCAGCTGGATCTGGCCCGGGATGGCGTACAGAGGGGGGGGAGCGAGGGAGGTGATGAATGATCCGTCTACAGTTGAAGGGAAAATAAGGGCAAAATAAAACAGACACGGGCTTCGGGCCAAGTGTGCTAAAGCCGTGTGTGTGTGTTGCATTTGGAGCACAAAGCATTCACACCTATGGTCCAATAGAGTCTAGACGGTCTGGCACTCACCTGTGTGCTTATGGAAATGTACATCAGCGTGCGCTCATCCAGTGAGTCTTTTGAAGGGGTTTTTACACTCGCTCGGAACATATCTTTTGGCGGTGGCGAGTGGAAATATGGCAATCGATCCGTGCGAGCCGGAGCAGGGGCGTGCAGCGGGGAGAGCAAGAGACGGGAGCGGGGGTATCGACGGATCACTGAGGATGATGGGGTTAACCGGTGATCGGGTCTGACACTTGCAGCCTGGCAACCGGGGCTCTCACCTCCACACATGAGCAGGCTCAGCGGTCCAGTACACGAGAGGATTTACGTCTGTTTGATAGGAGCCAAGTGGAATTGGTTGATTTCAAAGAGCCGTTTGAAAGGTTTCCTCATTGTTACACAGAAATATTGATAAATTCATATTATCTGAGGCACACAGTAAAAGTGGTAAAGTCAAATCATGCAAACTTACTATTTTTTTCCTCTCATAAATAGGTGTAAACAAACACAGCGGTTATTATTATGACTCATAGGCCTAACATAGTCCCAACTCCTCTCCCTCGGGATTCAACATGGTGCACGAGGATTGTCACTAGGTCTTTGGGCAAGACACTTCATCCACACAGCAATCTCCAGCGTCTTTGAGTGTCTAGAAAAGACGTAAACCAAAAGATTTTGAGAGCTGTTGAATAAGCCATTGCATTGTTGCTCTGTTTGCTGGATCCGGCCCGTAGCTACAAGGTATTTTGGGCCTCACAGGGATGGCATATGAAATACCGTAACCGAAACTCCCAAAAAAAACAGCACCTTGAGCATGTGACGAAGGCGTAATCCACAAACTTTCAATGCCTTAAGCTTACGTAATGCTTACGTCTGCAATTTGTCATGCCACGTTCGCTTATACTTGCATCATATACTTTACTGTAATACTGTAATAATGACGGTTTGTGTTGCTCAAGGTTTGCACTTTGTGAGAGTTGCGTATGAATTACTGCTCAAATACCATACTTAAAATGCTCTCCGGAATGTTGGAGGATGTTAATGTATTTAAACACACCATCAGAACCAGGTCTAAAATGGGGCTAAATGTGCCTGAACTTGGACTAATAGATTTTTCATCATCTTGACTTTGTTTTTTCATTCCTGTCAAAGATAGTAAGTTAAATCTGTATTAAAACATCCCCCCCGTATAAAACAAAACCAAAAACTTTCCTCCTCAGCTGAAGTGAACTCTTCTTTTTGGTGTTGCCGTGTAAAAACAGTCAAAGCTCGAGAGAGAACAAGAGAGGGAGGAGACGGCACAGCGCTCCATCATGCTGTCAGTGAGTGCGCGGCTTTAGCCTCAGCTACAAATAAAGAGTGTTTTTAAAAAGGTGCTGTGAGGTATTCCGAGGACGATTCGGATAAATGACTTCTCCTTTTTATTCAAAAACAGTGCTGGAAAAGCCCCACGGGGTCAAGAGACGGTTCAGGAGCGCGACTAAGGATCCACCGCAAAACCCAGACTTCAATTATAGACAGCTGATGTTTTTGTTAGCTGTGACACTATAACACATTAACGCTTGGGAACGCTAATGTAGACCAGTGGGGGCATGTAATGCGGAACAATGGCGGTAAAATATTGGAAGGAGCGGTGAAAGGCAGCGAGCGACAATAGCGGAGAGCCCGGGGTGACAGAGGGGGGCGATTAATGATGGATTTTTTTACTGGTTAAATATTATCAGGCTCTTTTTTCATGTAAGCTCCTCCCCCCCCCCTTCACGGGATCAGACAGAGAATGGTATGACATGGGCGACTAATGGTTTGCGCCTTTTCACTTTTCGTAATGACTTTCTGTTGGGACAGCCCCCTCTCTCTGGCAGCATGACACAGATGGGTTGTGGTCGCCGTAGTGACTGTGTCGCTTCTTCCTGAGCCACTTAAGAATATTTTGATTATAAAGTCGGTTTGGACCTCTTTAAATTAAATGAAATCTTGGCAAGCCTTTTGTCACAGTGGTTTTTGATTGTACTGTATATTTTGTTGGCCCAAAGTAGTATTTTTTAAATGACCTTTCTTGTAAACGTTTGGACAGAGGAGGGAAACAGAGAATCTGGATTGCTTCGTGTTTCAGTTCAGGAAATCATAGTTGTTGAAAGCTGACATGAAGTTTTTGCAATCCCGCCAGCGTAACTTTGTTTGTGCGAGCCGTTCCAAGCAGACGTGTCATTGAGTTGACATTGAGGATGTGCGTAATGTTACTGAGCAACAGTTGTGCAGCGCGGAGAGATACAGACTCACTTTTGGCATATGATTATCCGTGTGACGTCGAAGCGCTTCCCACTTTTACTGTGTTTGTTTTTGCCTTAATGGCTGCAGCCTGAGACGAGCCAAATGCCTGAGGATACGAGTCTGACATTGAAAGCTAGTTCTCGCAGCTGTTCCCTGGCTTTGTGGTCTCCAAAGGGGCTCTTATTTGTCGTGATGACTGAGCGTAAGAGAGCAGTGGTGCCATGACAATCTGCGCTGTGATCGAGGCTTTGACCTACATGCACCTCTGATACTTGTGGGTAAAGAACGCTGGCTCTCGTCCAATTAATGCAGCATGTGACAGCCTATCATCAAGGGCATTACATAAGCAAATGGACTGGAGCTGGCAGCAGGGCTCTCTCTGGAGGTGGATAACTGGAAGTTAAGAGCTGACCACAAAATGGAGCTTTGTGAATGTTGCATTATATAATTTAGCAGAAAATATTGGGCATGTGGTCTTGATTTTGTTGGCGTTGGGTTTGTTTGGCCATGAAAGAAATTATGTTTTTGTGTGGAGAGTCGATCAAGGAGGTTTTCATAAGTCTTTTACAAATGTGAGATGCGTCAAAATGTGTGTTTGTTTGCATTTGAGGAAGGATGTGTTTGGTGTGGATCCACATTAACAAAAATCTTAACCAGAGGTTTGTTATCGTCTTTACTGTGTTATAGGAGGTTCATTTGTTCAATAATTCATGTTTCACCTTTGTATAAAATGTAAAACAATACACCCAATTGGCCAATGAACGAAGGACGAGAGAACGATCATTTCAATTCATTGACAAATGAATCGCCTAATAAAAATCTTTGAATCTTTTGAAACACAGACATAACACCTGCAATAAAAGGGTGCTGATGTTCAGTCACTGCAGTTGGACCACCAATATAAGTACATGTATCTATAACTTATGTATTAATAAGATTAAAATACGAAGGACCAAAATTAAAGCCAGTTCTGACATGAGTGTGTTAGACATGAACAAAGTCAACAGTAGTAGCTGCTCCTTCTTAAACATTCTCCCAATTCATTTAAATGCTGACGACTCCTCCTTCGGCCTCATCACTCTTTGAATGTGGCAGAGTCATCCATTCCATTAACCCTCCTTCTGCTGCGCTCCTTGGCTCGAATACAGGCTGCCCCCCTCTCCAGCCCCCCAGTGCCTGGTATGAAAGCTGAGGCAACAGGGGCCACAGCAGTGACAGTGGCGGGGGCATTTGTCATGCTCTGAACCGCAGCAGTCTGTTGCTCTCTCCAGTGCCTTTGTTGTCCCCAGGTCACAACTTGCTGGCTAAGCAGGGGTTTTCACATGTTTCATTAACATCTGAACTGCCAGCCACTCTGTAGTGTTTACATCCCCCGTTATGAATGTGCATGGACTGAATGGGATGAATCTGCTTGCAATTTTAGGCACATGTACATTATATCTAACAATGCAATAGTCCTGTTTATCTTTCATAGATGACCTAAAAACAGTTTTAGGGTCGAAACCATTGGGAGCCTTTTCTCCTTGAGCGGGCATGTTCACAGAAGATTCTCCATTAGTTGCGGTCCGTTGGTTTTTTTTATTCAGGCAGAAGAGATAGCTTCATCTTTTGCCTGCTGCACAAACATATAGAAAGCATAGTATCGTTTGTTGGCATGTTGTTTGCACATTCAGACTACAGTCATCTACCTCTGCCTGCTTCATGGCACACAGAATCTTCGTTGGAAACACTGCACACCATGCCCACTTAAGTGTAGGTCACTGATCGAGGTGTTATAAGGCTTTGGGCAGAACAGATAGCTCCATCTTTTGCCTGCTGCACAGCTGTATAGAATAAGTAGAGTAGTTTTTGTTGTGCATCTAGCCTACAGTCATCCACCTCTGCTCGCTTCATGGGACACAAACCCTTTGTAAGAAACACAAGTGCACTGTGCCCTGCCTAGCGCTGGGTGTGAGGGGCACCACTTAAGTGGAGGTCACTGGTCGAGGCGTTATAATGCTTTGAGCTGGGCACGACGAGACTGAGGGCAATCCACTTAAAGCGAACTACTCACCCCTCCCCACGTCATCACCTCCTCGTATCCCCAGGGCCAGTCCAGCATCACACTTCTGAATAGAACCACAGTCAGCCCTCTACTGCACTTGACCACACAGAGAGATGGCAGCAGGAACACTGAGCACATCCACTGGGTTGTTTAACTGTGAGATAAAATGGTTTGAGGTTTCAGGACAAATCAAAGAGTGCTAGAAGTCTGAGATGTGTTTGTGCATTTTAGAAACATTAGGCTGAAGGCAGTAATCAGGCTGTGGGCAGAGCCGATGAAGGAGTGCGGAATAAACATGATGAATAGATGCTAGCTGGAGTTATAAACTCATTAGTGATGCCACTTTGTAATGAGTTTTGGCAGAGCGGAGCAGAACTCCTACTTGTGCCAGCCTCGTCCCTCCCCCCGACTGTCTGCTGCACTCTGCAGTCATCAGCTACAAATCTTTTTATGTTTCACACTTTCATCATTGTAATTCCTCTCTTTTATATTCGCTGGCCTCTCTCAGTTGTTCTTTTTGTCCTTCTAGTCTTCTTAATAGAATTTGCCGTGTCCATTCATATGTACTAAAAACTCCTTGTTCCTGACAGCTGGAGGGCCAATCTGTGTCGAATGAATGATATTGAGATATCCTTCCTCCAGGGTAACATCCATAGCAATTTTCTCTTGATTTGCAGACTGATGGCCTCAGTGCAAAGGAGCATAGACCTAATGATCATTGTGGAGATGGGCTCTCTAACTCAAGGCCATAGAGTGGACAGAGCCATACAATAAGCCTGTCTCCTCCCCCGCGCTCTTTCTCTGCTGAGGTATTTCCAGAATGCCGCGGGCAATGATGGATTTATGAGTAGGCCATACTTTGGTAAACACCGATGGTGGGGAGCTTTGTTCTCCCCCTGTGATATAGTGAAGGTCCCCGTAAAAAATGGGAAAACCAGGTTACGGCTACCATAGAGTGGAGCTAACAATAAAAGGCTTTATGGGCAGATATAGGCCTGTACCATAAATGCTGGAATCTGCTGTTGGAGGGACATTAACGGCATAATGACAGGGGCCACATCCCTTTGGTAAAGACACAGACTGAGCAAGGCTAAAGATAGCAGGGTGATCTATAGAACAGTTTATCTTTTTAGCCCTGTGTGGACCGCTGTGTGCGCATACGGGACACCCTGCTCAGAGGTGCAGGCTGCACAGTGTACATCAATAACTGTGCCGTGTTCGCACATTGAAGGGTCGGGCCCTCATTACACATTGGCCCGGAGTCGCAGAGCACAGCTGTTGGGCTTGGCTGGTGCTGCTGGGTCAAGCTACACAGAACCAGCTGTGCAAACAAGTGCTGTGCACACAAACTGTAGCGGCAGTGAGCCCGCGCAGCAGTGGCAGTAGTTGTGCCTGATCATTGCTCCTTGATTGGGTCGCTTCCCTCCACCTGCTTGCCTTGTGTCCACCAAAATAGGCCCAGGTAAGTGCGGGCAGGATGTTCAAGCCAACTGCAAGGCACGACTTTGTTTTCCTCACTGGCACAATTTCAGCTAGGATTCCTAAAGAAAGTAGTGATGCACAAGCTGGTAGAGGTCGAGGTAGACTTTAGATAGGTACAAATGTGATCATGCTCAAATGTTGAGCAGTGAGACCGGAGTAAATGTTGCTAGTCCAGTTCCCATACTAGCAATGGAGCAGGCGGATTATGGGGCTCTCTGCACAGTCATAGGATAATACCACTAACACGCCCCCTCTGTGTGTTTACCTCCGTGCAACAGCATCAGCATCACCAACCTGCTTTCGTTTTCTAACCCCGCCAATCATCCTTGCTCTGTCTCCTCCTCTGCTTTACTGGGTCACTGTGAAGATTTAAGCACGATTGCAGACTTTGCCGAGGCTTGTCCAACTTCCTTATCGCCAGGGCATTAGCCATCTGCTGGCACATGTGTGGGACGGCCTGGGGGGAGGTGTAAGCATGAGCACAGGCCTGTTGTGTTTCTGGAGTGGCCACAAACGCACACAGGAACTCCCAAATTAGAGCCAGGGCCACTCTAAACTCAAACATGTCTGTCTTTATCTTGTCAGGGAGATAGGGTTCACTCCAGTCGAGTGTTGCCTTAGCGCTACACCAGCTTTTTCCCATTGACTCATGCTGGCCGCACCGAACTGGCCAGACCTTAGCAGACTTTTCCATGAGGTTGATTTTGGTGTTTTGATTTAACCGTCCGCTCCAATAAAGCGTGCATTGTGCAGGAAGTGTTTCTTGACGTGGAGAGGGAAAAGTTAGCCCCTGAACAGAGCAGAGGAGTCAAGGGACAGATGATTGCAGATGTTGTTGATGGACCGACTCCAAATACTCAACTAATTAGTTCATCCAAGTTGTGCTTGCAGCTCCGCTAAGGCCACTTTTCCTCTTTTTATCACGCGCTATAAGCCAATGACATAACGGCCCATTGTTTGCTCTAACCTATCGGCTCATCGCCACCGAGGGGTAATGGCAAGTGAGAGGTGATTGGGGGCACGTTTTACTGCTTCCCAACACCCTGATTGGGCTGAAGAAAGAAGAAGAGTGAGGCAGTAAAAATAGTTTGACACCCTCAAGGTCCAGCCGGCAATCTCCTCTCTGCCTGGGCCCATAAACCTCTTTGAAATCCCCCTTGAAGGCACTTTCCTCGACTGCTCCACAGCTCCTCTTCCCTTTCCCCTACTGCAGCTGTGCCCTCAATGACTGGCACACTGGGACAATCTGGGCCTGATGTGCTAAAAGTAATCCCCATTATTTTACACAAACTAGTAATTCTGTGTTTTGTCATTTACTGTATCCCTATTGATATTTTATTATAATGTTCAGAGAATTACTGCACCTCGTTGCTTGTTGTCGATGTTAAAAGTATATCAAGTCCTGCAGAGTGCACTCTGACAGACACAGAAAACATAACATGTTAAGTGTTCCCTCCCCCTCTGTAATGATGATTAAATGTGTGTTATCTCTCACTTGTTCTATTAGGATGAATGCTCTCCTTCAGAGAACAAAACATAGCCTGGAAAATTAGCATTTTCTGACAGCCATGACTTATGGTGCTAATCCTGTCAAGGAATGTGTGGAGCACTATCAGAGCAGGCGAGGGGTGGCAGTGGTCTGGGCTGTTATCAGACCAGGTAAACACAGCAGGTTCTGCATTACACAAGGAGTGGAGGGGCAGACCTCCTGCCAGCGCCTCATGCTGATAATCCTCTCCAAAAACTGTGCTGGGCTCAGGTAGATATCAGCCAGGGGCAGGGCCTCGTCTGCATACAGTCAAGACACACAAAAACAGCTCTGTCCTTTTCTTTTTTCGGTCCACACTGGGAAAGGGGTGACAGTTTGATGAGCTGACCGCACAGAAACAAACACTGGGTGATCTGATTTGCATCTAAAAGAAGTGGATCTTAACTAATCTTAACTCAAATAATAAAGAGATTATTTTGCTTTTAGCTGAAATAGTTCCTTTATAGCAACAGCTCAGACTTGACCATGAGGATTCAGTTCAGACATGTCACAGCTTGATTAGGCGCATTGACTGACTAATGACTGATCACATGACTCTGAAAAGGAAATAATGTCTTTGTGGCAGGGCTGTGATCGTGCACTTTGAGTTGGAGCCTCATGAATGACACCACTCTTGTTTGCTGAACAAGTCGCAACAATGCTGCGTGGAATGCAGTGGAGTAAAGGTGGAGTGGTTATAGCATGTGATGCAACTTGATGCAGACACTTGTTGAGCTGGGCCCAGCAGCTGAAGTGTGAGAAAAGTCAAGCTGGATCTGTTTTCTGTGAGACGCCTCAGCAGGCAGCTCCTCTGTGGGCAGATCCCAAGCAAAAGTGTAATGATGTTTCTTAAACAGTACAAGGTGGGGAACTTTGAATAATGTGGGATGAGAGCGAGCCAGAGAAGCGGGTCCGAGTCAGCCAGTGGGTCACCAGGAGGTGAGGCTGCCTACTTCCCTGAGTTCAGGAAAAGTTCAACCGCATAGCATTAGGCAAATGAGGGAGAGAAAATCAGAGGCAAGGGGACTGCTGGGAGAATGGGGGAGAGGGTCACATTAGTGAGAAGGAGGAGCCCAAATAAAGAGTAAGGGAAACTTTCAGGAACACAGGCAGACATATTTGAGTAGCCCTCCTCATGTCTGTGCAGAGATAAAAGACAAATGTGTGAACTTATATAACTCTATCATGTCCAGAAATACTGCGCTATTTAAAGAGACTGTAGTCAGTCCCAAGCTCTGTCGCTGTTTCTATGAGGGACTTCCAGCGTGACGTAGCTGAAGGGGTTAAAGGTGGGCGGGGCCACGCATGAAAAGAGTCCGAGTGGAGAGAGAGAGAGAGGTAGAGCAAGTGAGACAGAGAGGGAGAGAGAGAGAGAAAGAAAAAAAAAGTCGGAGGAGGAGCCAACGCGCGCTCAGCTGCTGTACCTTGTCACATTTGTGCAGAACATGATAGCCGCACGATTTGGTGTGGGAACGGTCTGGGCTCCCCTCCAGGACACAAACAAGGCAGCCGCTGGATGTGTGCGCGTCCCTGGGAGTCACTGAAGAGCTGGCCCGGTACCGGAGGGCTTCACGGGGCACGGGACTGAGCGGAGAGCGCAGCGCCTCAGCGGGAACAGCAGCAGGCGCACACGGGACAAGCGAGACAAGCGACCATAACCCGAGAGAGGACAGACACGGGGGATTCCTTCGATCTCGGGACAATTTTCTTTTGGGATTCTAACTCGTTTTCTGAAATGTGGATACAGCTTGTTGTGTAGCAGCGCGCGGCCAAGCGGACCAAAATCTAAAGTTAATTTCGGCACAGTCCGCGGTGGGAACGATGCAGACAGCTTTTCAGAATTTACGCGGCTAAGCTTCGTGTTTGTTTGTGTTTTTTTTTTAATCAACATCCCACCGCAGAGAAGATGCCTAACTCCCCTACGCCCGCGCTGTGTCCGGATTTACTACTTTTCCCCCGATCGTAACGCAGTTCTGGAGCCGCGAAGCCAACGGCCCGCCTGTCTGTCTGCCTGCGCGTGTTTGTGCCACTCTTTTCCGCTCGTTTCGCCAAGAACCCCCCCGCGACCGTGCTGCCGCGGATGATGTATGAGAGCGTGGACGTGGTGGGACTGAACCCCAGCCCGAACCCGTTTTTAATGATGGATTATTACAACCAGAGCCGAGGGTGCTTGATCCCGGAGAAAGGACTGGTGCCCGGGGCGCCACATCCCTACAGCACGTCCATCAGGAACCAGCACTGGAACGGCTCCAATCACTGTAGGTGCCCTCTGTCGCTTTCCCCAACTTCATCTCACTAATTGGACAGGCGTTAAAGCGGGTTAACATGTCCAACTTCTTCTGTATTGCTCTGACGGTGTTGTTCAACTCAATATTCCCAGGCCTTGATAGTTGCATTATAAATACTTGACCCACTTTCAGCTCTCAGCCTCAGTCAACTATTGCAGCCCGTTTGTGTTTATTATTATGTCTTGTTTTTCATCCTCTGTCCCATATGAACCAGGCCACGTTATCTAAAGCATCCCAAAAATATGCACCTAATACAGACAGGTTTTTTTTTTTTTTTTGCAAGCCGTGCCAACCTTAATCAGATCATACTACTCTGCCAGTGTTATCCCTCTGGGCCCTTTGATAATCTTACTACACGTTGGCTCACAGGCCAGGAGGCTTTTTTTCAAATGAGGACAACCCAAAGTAAACAAGTCCCTATTTTTAGGTTTTTAGGTATTGCAGCACTTGTGTGTTAATTTATTTGCCTGTGAAGTGCCATGCATTTGATCAGGGGTGACAGCCAGGACTAAAAATAGCAGCATATTAAGGTCTGGGAGATTTTTAAGAAGCCACGTGGGAAGATTGCGTGGGGGGTGGGGGGTTTATCTTCAGCCAGTTTGATACAGTAAAGGGGCAGGGCAATACAGGTTAGGAGTTTTATTGCAGCGCCATTCTTCACCTCGAAGGGAGCAGC
Source organism: Neogobius melanostomus (assembly GCA_007210695.1). NCBI lineage: Eukaryota > Metazoa > Chordata > Actinopteri > Gobiiformes > Gobiidae > Neogobius > Neogobius melanostomus. Next base: position 523,940 of record VHKM01000156.1, read on the forward strand.
CCTGAACAAAACTCTCAATGAGGCCTATATAAAGCAGCTAGCCCTGTTGTCTTTCACAGCTGTAGGAGTGTAAAAAGACAGGAACCCTCCATAGGCTCTTAAGGGCCAATTTCCTCCTAATCTCCACACATACCACACAGAAGCAAATTGAAAACCGTTTTTTTTTTTTTTTAATGCTTTGGCAACCGGCTACAAACTTTGTTATTCCGCCTCTCCCAGATTATTATTATTTTTTTTCCCCCTCCGCATATTTTGCTCAAAGCCAGGTTTCCAGCCAGCTTGATAGCATTTATTGAGCTGGTCCACTAAACCGCTCTAGTGGCGGCATTGATTCGAACCATGTGAGCTTGTCTGAGGGGGCGACGGGGGCAGTGGGGGTGCTGGCCCAGGAAAAGACCTATGATCCCTTCTACTCTACTCCACATTGTTGTGCTGGGGCGAGTAGAGGGGGGGGCGGGTTGGTTATGGCCTGACACGGGGCGGTATTGCTGTAGCCGCCTTAATACCGCGATGTAATAAAAAATTCAGTGCCCGACCAGAGTATTTGTGTTTGGCGTTTGTGTCCTCACGTGGATTCACTGTAAATAGCGGGTGTTTGCTTTCGATTTGAAACGAATCAAAATGCATTAGGCTTTTTTTTTTCAAAACATTTTTAATGAAATACAGCCCGTCAGAGAGAGCAGCCATCCAATGTGTCTTTTGGTCCGCTTCTTTTTTTCCGCACACTATCTATTCATTACAAGCTTGACGGAAGGGAGAGAGAGTGCACTCCGTGACATCTTCGCTGAAGTCGCTCAAAATGCCCTTCTTGACCCGTTAAGTGGGCCGTGCAGCCATCTATCCTAGATCATATGGTTAATGCCTTCCTCCTGATGCTATTAGTCTCTTAACTTATAGTCATTATAATCCAGACGCTGCCATGTTCTGGCCACAACCAAATGTTTCCTGCCTGTTATGAGCGAAACAACTGTTTTTTTTGTGTGTGTGTTTTGTTTTTTTTACGATCCAAGTCTCATTAATGAAATGCACTGAAGGTCACTTTATTTCAGTGACACTATAACGTCCCAAACGTCTCAAACTTTTTTCATCAAGTACATCCTCGTTAAAAAAATGTCACCTTCCAGCCACCGTCAGGCCTACATCAAGATCAAATCCGGACTAAACCGAGCCTAAAAACGGCATGGAGCTACGAAGGCTTGTCAGAGCCTTTCCAGCAATTACGAGCTCATGCATGAAAGAATGTGCATGGCCTTGTTCCTCGTTCACATGACTGTCACACACTAAATTGAGGAAAAGAGGGGGATTGCATGTTGGCCTCGAATGCTCACCAGCCCATAGGTTTCTTGCCGTTTTTTTTGCCGAACTGTTTTATTTTTTTATTTTTTTGCTTAAATGTCACTGGAGATTTATTGGATGAGACTGAGAGAGCCAAGCTTTTGCATGTTTGTCGTAGAAAAGGCTAAAGAGAAGTGGACTTGTGGAAATGAAGGCGAGCGAGTGAATGAGTGGCAGCCTAATCTGACTCATGTGGTATTTAAGTGCGGAAGTTTTGTGCCTGGCAGGAGGCGAGGCAATGAAAAAGCAGATGGGATTTTATTGTTTTGTTGGGCAGCAGACTGTAAGGAGCAATTTAAGCAATATTTAAAAGGAATGTTGGTTAGTTTTATTTATGTTTAAAGTTTTACAGCTTCAACCCTGCAGCCGTGTACCTGATGGTTTTAGCCAATGCCCAAAGATTCGAGAATCAGTAACTTTTAACATATGCACCAAAAGAATTGTCATTATCTGAAATATGTTTGGATTGGGAATCTCTGTGCCATACATGAACCACTGAAGAAAGAAGTTACAACATAGCTGGAATTGTAGCTTTATTTTGCAGTGGATAGATCTCTTGATGCTAAATTGCACTTGTGCCCTTTGTGTAAATACCGACTCCTAAAATAGCGGTGAATTAATTAGTGTTATTTTGAGTGCATGGTCAGGATGATGAGAGGATGAGTTTCCCTCTTGGGGAGGATAGATGGATGGACACTGTTGGGGCAAGGTCCACTGTCCTTCCAGGGAAGGAAAGCGTCAGGCAGACTCCTTATTGCGCCATGTCTGCCTAACCCTTTCAACCTTAGTGACAGTGATTTAGGAGGCACCAGTGAGAGTCACTGTGAGTGTGTGCGAGCAGAGATCAGTATGTCCACAGAAACACGCCTGCTTTCACCTTCAGGTGCACATCAATAACGCATTTTGTCATCAGGTATGTTTGTAATGGCACAAAGGTGAAGGCGGTTCAGCACTGCTGCCGTCAGTCTCTTGGGAAAGGCCGCAGGGCAGCATTTCACAACCTGCCATCACTCGCTCCCAAAACAGCACCTCGCACCAACCTTCAAAGCTCTACCCTGTTTAATGTGCCTGTCGTGGCTCAATAGAGATGCCCTCAGAGCTGGATTAGCTGCTGTGTTCAAAGGGCATGTTTTGTTTGATAATGACAGTTGTATATTGTTAATATTGTACTATAAGTAGGTGCGGCTCTTCACCTGTGCTTTAAACAAACTTTGGAAAATGACCGGCACATTTGTATTGCTTCAGTGTGGGATACTGCAGTGTCGGGTTATGTTAACACTATGCTTATTTGATTCTGACCATTTCCTCACATGAACTAAGCCCACCAGTGTGGGACCTGTTTGCACAGAGCATGAGCCAGAGGCATCAGTCACACAGCTCTGTACCAGCTCCGTTTGCCTTCAAATCCCCAAACAAGGCCCGTGCACACTAAAGCCCACTTTGATGAGCAAGCAGTACAGACAGAAAGGATCCAGGCAGTGTCATTGATTCATTAGAGCATAAAAGGACAGCTGATTGCAGACATTGTGACAATAGGCCTGTAATCTCACTATCAATAATTACATTCTCTCTGGTGTCAGTGCTGTTATACACACACAGGAGTAGATGCTGCAGGTTAAAAGGGGGTTGGCCGTTAAAATATTCATAGCTTCTTCATTTAAATCAATTCGCCTCTACAAGGGCAGTCAGGCGTCAACTGTCAGAAATTGAGCCGCGCCTGTTGTAATCACTTCTTTACTTATCTCTACAGATGGCTTCTTGGCAATGGGCTCTGCATGGCTAGCTCAGCAGCACATTGAAGGAGGGCTCTCACTCCCGTTCCCTCTTTCCCCCATCCGTCCGCCCTATCTGGCCATTTCATCTGCTCGCTCTCATAATGGAACACACATAAATTCATCTAGGTATTGAACAGGGACATTCATCACCCCGCCGCTCATCTGCGAGGCATTTTCATTCCCAAAGAGTCTCCTTTCTGTCCCCCACTTTATCTCAGGCCTGTTTGTCGTCTCCACAGTGGCATTCTCCGCATGGTAAGCCTGAGCGGTCCAGTCACTGTCACCATTAATCTTTAATGCTCGCCTGCCCTAATTTTCCCTCATATTTTACAAGATTTCCTGCCCCGCGCCCCCCTTTGGTCAGCATCCGCTATATATGGAGTGATTACATGGAATGTTGCATTGTTTCATCAGTTGCCGAGGACTGCCGCCTCCATCGTCGGAGCACTCGGGCGCGCACCGTAGGCCACTAGCTCTAGGCCAAAGGCAATGTGTCTCTTCCACCAACAACACAATGTTCTGCCATCACATCATCTCAAGAACAGATTTGCACCGCAACGCAATCGTCCTCCTATTTACAGAATGAGAAGGACAAAAAATAGGGTAGAGGTTAGCGTGCTAAAAATACAAGAGCAAGGCAGTTCCTCTAGCAGTCTGGGCAAAAATAGCTTTGTGTTGCTGCCGTCTCAGTCAGCATTGTTAACCAAGCAGCAAGAGTGTTGTTTGTTTTGTGAGCGTAATATTGAACTTCATCACACACAAGTACTTCCCTTTTAACTATGTTTTTAATAAGCTTCTTCCCCTACTTAAAAGATGACTGTTACACTGTTGTTATTAACCGTCGAATCTTTTTGCCTGGCCTTCCTTTTTCCTGCTGTTTGTGTCTTTACCAGGCCCCCGGGTGATACTGTAGTTTCTGCATGTCCTGATTTATGGCAGCTTTCATCTCAAGTAACTTAAGAGATCCATATAGTGTATCCAGGTTTTGTTCGAGCAGTCGAGCCCAGCCTTGTTCAGCCTGACTCAGTGGTGTCTGGGCTGGTGACAGAGACACTGGGTCTGTCTGAATCTTTCCCACAGTCCTCTGAATCATTTCATATTCATTACTTGTCTGGCTGGAGCCTCGGCCGCTGACATTTGACTCTTAAAGGCCCACCTGGGACCGGGATGAAATAGACTTGCCAACAGTGTGGTGGAGATGGCGAGGAGGAGAGTACTGGATTGTGATGGATACGACAGCAGGTCCGACACAAGAGGCCAGACTGGCTCATGTTACACTCTGCGTGTTCTAAAGCCTGTTTGTGATGTTAGCATCTGAGAGATGTAAGTCCAACAACTGTTAGTTATGACTTATTGGCTACTGACAGGCGCTCTGGTATGAAGTCCAGTGACAGAGGGAGGCCTTTGAGGTGACCTCCTGTGTCGCGTGTGTTCTGTTTTGAGTGGACTCTAGAGAAGAATAAGCAGGGAGATTACCACTGAGACCCGTTTACTGCAAAGCTTAAAAATATTTAAATGTAGTATATAAGTATAGCTAACTGAATAAATTCAATTTCATTACTGTCAAGTAGAACCCTGGCCTATACTAAAGCAGATAATGAAGTGATCGTGTTTGACACAGAGGAACTTGATGCTCTGTCCCTGCCCTCTTGGCTGTGAGCCATGATCCTAAAAGTTGAAGTTGCTGCTGTCTACTAACCTTTTATCAATATGAGAGATAAACCCCCAGTAGTGTGGGTATGTGTAATATTTGTAAAATTTGCCCATATCCTTCCAATGTGGATCCAGACGACTGAGGTTTGGAGGAAAAGGCGCTAAATATGGAACACTTAGCCGCAAGGGCACATTCTGTTTTTCTACTGGATATGTGATAGTAAGCTGTGGAAGACTGTGAATAGACTGAAATGACATCAGGCATAGTCTAGGAATAGACACCCTTTTGTTCTCCAATTTCAGATCAGACCACAATTATATCATGAGTATTCCCCCTTTTCTCCAAATCATCAAAGTGTAATGCTCCAGCCTGTGTCCACCCTCCATCAAAGACCAGACTTTCCTCGCAGTTTGAACTAAAGCTGTCAAAAAGCTCAGCGTGAGCTCTATGAGTAACTGTTGACCAGCCCTTTTCACTTGTAGCATCGCCGCTCGGTGCCACTCTGCCCTTCGCGCCGTACGTGGGAAACCTTTGCACGGCGCTGCTGCCACCTCGGAGCCTCTACAATAGAGTTGGATTATTGTGTCTGAGCTGTCAGCGCCTCTCAGCAGAAAGAAAACTGGAGAAGGGAAAGTGAGACGCAGAGAGGGGAGAGGAACGCGGAGGGGGCTGGCATTTTCAAACAATCATCTCTGTGGAGCCTTTCAGGAGTTTAATGTCATTTTTGGCCTCTGGATCATTGCCCTATTCTTCTTTTTGAACAGAAAACAGAGGAGAGCGAATGAGAGGATAAGCCAAAGGAGGCTGGTAAAGGGAGACAACACACACAGGGACAGGCTGAAGCTTGGCTGAGTGACTGATATTATTGGTGCCACTGATGGAGCCTTGGCCTGTGTCCAGTAGCTGCTAACATGGGCAAATAGAGTACAGAATGACCTATATCCCCGTCCTATTTAGCACATTAGGATATTTGTCTTTGCCTCACCCAATCCAAACTATTATCTCCTAACGCCTATGAAAATAAACACATTGTTTGATGTGTCATACTCACAGGAGTGGCTGCCACCTCCCCAGTGTAAATTATGGATTGGATGTAATTCAGCGATTAGACTGAAGCCACGGTGCTGTAACGCTTATCACTGCCTCTTCTTACACTCAGAGGGATTTCCCCGTCTCCATATCAAAGTCTAACCTACATCTCTCTGACCAGGCAGGTTTCCCCGCACTGCTGTCTCACAACCTCCCCAGTCTGGTCCCTAAGCAAAAAGATGCTTTTGCTTGAAGACTGGCATGTGCCTGGGAATCGTGGTCAGCTGACTTTAACTAAGCAGTAACTGAGTAGAGGGTGAATCCTATCCCCCGCCCACTCTTCACTAAAGCCTTGTGGGATGCTCCTCAGACTTGACGCAGCCAACCTCACCTGCCCTGGATGCTCTGGGGGGGAGCTGCATCATTGGTTTCCCCAGAACTGGCCTACTTGGGACTGTTTGATGTCATTGTGGAAGCGGGAGAGCTGGCAGGCACTCAGCTCCTTGATGCGAAGGGTTGGAGAGGTGGAGCAGGCTTCAGTGGAGAGGCTTAATAACTGTATTAACGTGGCTAGCTCCCAGAGGACGCACGCCTACACAGCAGAGAGCAGGGGCGGGAGCTGCACTGTAAAGCTGCCTCCTATCTTCTAATGTCTTGTCCTAATTTCCTATACACTCGGCTGCACTTTTCACTGCACCGTGTCATTTATAGATCAAGCACATCAAAATAGTTTTATCACAACTTTCTTGCTAAACTTTGTCCATTTATACTCTAACACACTGTAGTTTTGTAACCACTGTGTCTAATGACTTCCTAGTTTGTTTGCACTTATTCTCATTTTTCATCTGCGGCCAAACTGTTTTAATTGGTTTAATTTAATAACATTTTTAAGGAAACAGTCGTCCTGAGTACAGCTTTTGATTTTAACTCTTAAGCTTTGTATATGGATTAATAAAAAAGCTATTTACTTTCTGACATAATTTTGAAGTAACAGAGATTTCAGTACAAATTTGAGCACCTCTGTCCAAGTCCTGAATACTACCCTCTTTCTCCACCTGCATATGTCGTTCTTCATGACAATGCCCCTTATCGGCTTGAATTATACAACGGGAACCGCTGAATAATTGATTGCCCCCACTTAGCTTAATGGACAGAGTTAACTGGGAGAGGTGTGCGTTCTGTATTTGTTCAGGAACTGGGTCGCTGTAAGCAGCACCAAGTGCCCCCCTCTAGGGTTATAATGGGTCGCTAGCCTGGGAGAGCGATGCGGACAAAGGCCAGTCGGGGTCAACTGAACCCCAGAGGGAACGAATGAGGCGGGGAGGGAGAGGCGGAAGCATCGACACGGCACACACCTAAAGAAGGCCGGGGTCATGTTACCTCCACATCGCATCATGTACTACCACCAATCTGGGTCACTGTTACATATGAAGACATTCGAGTCATGGGCCTCAAGAGATTCATGGAGGTGCATTGTGCTGTACCAGTGTCCTTAGGGCCCTCCTTTAGATCTTATTTAGTCCTATCAGTGTGTAAAGTGCTGTATACAGTCATATACTTTTAACATTTGCTTAAATTGACATTCGCACAGATTACACATTTTTTAGGTTAAGAAATCCAGAGACTATTATCAGATTATTAGAATGACATACCTGGAGACTCAAAATTCAAAACTTTTCAAACTTACGGGGGGGGGGGGGGGAATACCCTTGATCGTTGCTGGAACATCTTTGTGGCAATCACAGCAGGCAAAGATCAACCGTGCCCAACTGAAAGCGGTGCGCGGGCTGGTGCGGAGCCACAGGAAATGGTGTGTGTTTGCGGGGGTTGCGTGTGTCATGATCAAATGGCATCCCCCAGGCTACACTGAAAGGTCAGGGATCCATGCAGGAAATGAGTGTCTGCCCAGGCGCACAGTCAAGCGCGCACATAGACACACGCACAGTAGTAGCAGAAAAGCATAAGCCGTACAGAGGAAACTAAACATGTCCTTCATTAAAATCTTGTAACATCCCGCTGCGCTCCCTCGATGGCTCTTGACTGCTCTCATCAGCCATTTTTTCAAGAAATGCCACGCTAGCTAACGCTACCTCCCGGTGCTATCGACAAGCGCCTTCACTTTTTATGTTTTATTTTTTGCATTAGCGCTGACACTAAAGACAAATGAGTCTGGCTGCGTCCGCCCACCCGCTCTCCCCTCTCTCTGCCCAAATATTCCACTAAGGAGCCCCCCGACACTCCACTTCAGACAGCTGAATCAAATGCGTCTCATCAGTCATCATTAGGGGCTATGAGCGGGAGAGCCGGCTCGTCTACGGGGCGTTCAGGGATCTGTGTTTTTAAAGTAACTGCCAAGTGTTAACTGCCATGTTTGTGGACCCATTTTATTAGCTTTCATTAAATCGGATATTACCGCTGTATTTTATTACTGCGCTTTTATTAGCTATTGATATTAGCTAGCAGCAGTTAGCTTGGTCCTTGTTTGCATATTAGGCAGTGTCGTGTTGTGTCTTGGTGTTGAGTGCTTATCAGGAGTTTTTAGTTTGTGTTTATAAAAGCTGATTTATTGTTTTACACACTGTGCTAACGTGTATCATTTGCGTGTTAGGCCATCATGCAATTCGGCGATCTGATGAAAGGTTATGAGCAACCTTTCATCAGTTGCTCATAAAAATTCTTAGCGTAGTTTATGGCCTGATTTTAGTAGGCTATTATTGTAAACTTGTATAATTTCTCATCAATGTAAGTCACGACAGTTGCGTGTTATTATATGTATTCAGTTTTCAGTGCTCTCTGCCTTATGACTTGCATAAACATTGTAAAACACGGCCGATTTCCTTGTTGCTGCTGTAGGGAATTGAGTCTTTCCAGTCTAAAAGAGTCAGACAGTTGTCTCGCGGCTCTCGCCCCTGTTTTCGCTGATGGTGTCATGGCTAACTAGCGAGCCCGTGTGTTGGTGCTCCTCTAAATGCATCAGCTGTCACCTCGGACACTTTAGCTCTTGTGCTGACCCAGTAAACCCCCGCAGGTCCCGGTGTCGCTGAGCGCACTGACAGGATAATAGTCTCGCTCTCCATCTTTCCTGCCCACACCCAAGAAAATACCTCTATTTACATCCACAATGATATGCTTTCAGCTTTAAACACGACATTTGTACTCGGCGCTGAATTATGAAGGTGACTGTCGGCGATGCGGGTTTCATGTACAGTGGAGGAATGCGCGGAGCCTGCTGGGGCTTGAAAGCGGGGCCTAAATTACAAGCGAGGTTAACTATTAGCTCTAACTCACATTGACAGGTACACAAAGTGACAAACCTAAATGAGTTCCAGGGTTTTTTTTTTTAAAAGAAAGGGCCCGGTGGGGAAGGCACATTATTTTAGCATTGTTGGAGGCACTGCTCCTGCCCGTCTGAGTCACGCACATGCAGCCTCTCCCCCACTTCCACTGTCATGCCCATGCTCCGGAGCTGACCAGATCAAACCCTCTCGTAAGATATCCCCCTCACGACTGACTATTGTGTGGTCCGCGGAGAGCAGGAAAACACGGAGGAGATGGAGACAGTTTAACATGACAAAGCCTGTCCCCACTGATCCCCTGTCCTCCTCCCCAGATCCTCTGCTCTTTCTGCTCTCTCCCTTGATCTCTCTTCTATCTTTTCCCTGCTTACCTCCTCCTGGCCTCTCCAAGTCCACTCCAGCTCTCTAATGCAAATAACTCTTTTTGCTCTCTCTCTCCATATTTATGACCCCTCTTCCTCCACTGTTGAATATGCGCTTAAAGTACTGACGGCTTCAAATGCTGCCAGTCACATCGGATTAGCCGCTATCAATGGGCAGATAACCTCTCTGTTAGTGAGTGAAGAGCAAACACTCAAGCAGCAGCATTCACAAGGCTCTTTTTGGCCCTTAGACACCGAGACGCACGATGTGTGTGGCAATCACCCAGGTACAATGAATAGAGCCTGGTTAAAGAGTAAGGGCCACATTCAGAACTGTAGACAAAAGCTCTGCCTGCGAATACATTTCTGCACATGGTTTAGGCATCGCTGAATAGCAGCGTTCCAATGTGTTTATATTCTATTCATTCTGTCCCTCTGTTATCAGAGGACACACAATAGCCCGTTTGTAATGAAGTTTATTCATCAGTCTTTGTTGTAGTTTCTTTTTCCCCAGCAAAGTTTGAGCTGTTTCTTTGTGATGGTGGTGGATGCTCATTCTTTGGTCATTGTAGTGTGCTATTGCATGCACACAGAAAAGGCAGCCTGGTTTGCTTTAACATGTTGTATATTTAGATTCATTGCTCACTAATTTTAGCGTTAGGTTCTGGCAACCCAAAGAACGCTGCTCTGCTGTCTAGGCCAGTGGTGACCAACCAGTAGATCTAGACATTTGGCACAGCCCTGCAGATATCAGCCTTAATTCCTTCAGTATGTGACTTACTTACTTATTTATACTTATTTTATAAATAAAATACTGTACTCTTGCCCATTCTCTCGGACACAGTGAGGTAATCTTTGACTGAATAATGTTAGTGAAAAGGTGCAATGAAGTACAACTCCATAGTAATACAATATAGATAGACTCACTGTGTCAATAATACATTATAGACACAGTTAGGCCGTCATCCAGGCCCATGTTGAATATGACTCAGACAGATGACTAAATGTTAAGTGTAGAGACTATTTACACTTAAACCACTCATGTTTCTTCTGCTTTGGCCATGTCTTTTAAGTTTTAGTATCTCTCCATGAGTCTGCCTTCTAAAATGCATCAGCTGACTTCATCACAGCAGGGAAAATTCAAATCACACAGTCATCCACTCACGCACACTTTTATAATCACCCCAAGGCTGCGCTGCGTTAAAAAGTACAGCTTAATGTTTCATGAAGCCATTGTCGCAGCTGGAGCGCTAACATATTCTCGCTCTGTTTGAGCAGTCGCAGTGGCTTTCGCTCGTGTCTACGATCCGAGGACGACGACCTTGAGTTTGAATCATGTGTCAGCTCCACGTCACTCTGCGAGACTGTATTAATAATATGAAGGGCTTAACAAAGGGTGCCTATGCTGCGGTCACACCCTCTCTCCGCGCTCTCCCAACAGTCTGTCTAGATGCGGCTCGCTCTGTGCTTTTGAAATGTTTGTCTTGCGTGTCACCATCCTCCCCCGGTCCTGTCGCTCAACCCGGCACCTCAGATACCCTCTCATCTCGAGCAATATTTCAAACCTTTTTTCCCCCCGCACTGTCGCTGCTCGTCTAAACCATGGTACTTGTGTTCATTACGCTGATTAGAGTAGATTCTGTAATGATAGGCTAGGGTTGGCCAGTCAAGTTGAATTGTCTTCTCCTTCAGCCTGCGGAAGACATTGGCCATATGCAAGGTATTTGAAATATTTATTGCAGCACAAAAGCCTGGCACACACAGCTGGTTTCAAAGACCTGCCTTGTAGAAACTGCATAAGATTAGATCGCTATCAGATGTGTGCTTAAATTTGGGCTTTGGTGGTGCAGCGGTTAGCGCTCGTGCTTCAAAGCTAGAAGGTCCCGGGTTCGATCCCCAGCTGAAGGAGGGCCTTTCTGTGTGGAGTTTGCATGTTCTCCCCGTGTCTGTGTAGGTTTCCTCTCCCACTAAAAAGACATGTGCAATAGACGAGGATGTTTGAGAGTGCAATGACGTGGGGGACGACGGATGGAAATTAAACCATGGCTACTATGAGTTAGGGCTGCAACTAACGATTATTTGGTAATCGATTAATCTACCGATTATTTTCATGATTAATCGATTAATCACTTGGCTGTGAATGGTGTATGAAAATTTAATTTTTTTTTTTTTTAATCACATAAAGCTAAAGTGGCATCGCTTGAGGACGTGTTAATGGAGTAAACTTAAAGTGAATGTTTGTTGGAGGCTCTTGGCGCTAATTCTGCTTCTGATTGCATGAGACACAGATGGATATTTATTAAAGTTTCAATGTACAAAACACTACAGACCCTAACTTTAAAAACAACGTAGGTTTTTCATTAAAAAAAATACACCATTTTCATGTCATTTTTCGTCTATTTGAGTCGATTAATCGATTACTAAAATAGTTGTTGACTATTTCAATTATCAATTAGTTGTCGATTAATCGATTAGTTGTTTCAGCCCTACTATGAGTCCCATGTGTGTTCATTAACAATGCACTGTCACATTTTGGCATATTTTGTTAGACCGTGGAATAGCACATGTCTCTGATGTGTGCTGGTGCCTGTGTGCATCCTGGCACGGGGCTGTCCGACATGAGCCGCCTTTTGCCCCAGTCTTGCCCACCACTGCCGCCACCCCGTCCCTCAACATCAGCTCATGCCAAATATCCGCAGTCGCCCTGGGGCAAGTGCCAGCTCTCATCGGCCCTCTGTCAGTCAGCAGACCCAGACAGCTGCTGGGTTCTGGGACTCTGTGTTACCCGGGGTCGAGGGGGCGCCTTGTTGCCAGGGAACTTGTACTTCTACCCTCTCTGTTTTTTGGTGTCACTCTATCCAAGGCGGTCCAATGTTTATTTTTCCGTTTCCTGTGAATGATACTCAATATCAGTGACGCTTATAATTAACTGTACCAATTCCTCGCTCTTGGCAGCAGTGCCCCGCTATGATTAACGCAGCTATTCAAAGTCGAGCCCCTAAAGAGCTCACCTTTGCCATCTGCTCGATCCCTCGTTTCCCCAGCGCCGTCCCCCTCCCCGCGCCCAGGCCGTGCACACATGCTCCCTGTCCGCTGATAGGAAAACCTGGTGTGGTGTTATTTCAGAGGCAAGAGGGAAGTTATCTTGGGGCCCCCAGAGAAGGAACATGCATAGGACCAGGGGGGATATATGGCAGACCAGTGCTCCAGACAGGAACAAGCTCTTGTTTACACTCATGCTTATACGACTGCCTGATAATATTACTCAATGGTGTACGCACTACTGTGATCATTATGGCGGAAAATCGGGTCAGAACAACATGACTTCCAGTGTCGAAAGCAATACGTCTAAAGCAATATATATTTTATTTCTACCTTGGTTTATATTAGCCTGTTATCTAGAATACCCCTCTGTATATTTTATACACGGGGACATCAGTCTGGCGCATTGAGTTGCCTTGTGTACGAAATGCACGGTATAAATGCACAGTATAAATAAACCTGCCTTGCCTTTGCTGCTGCTGCCAAACTCAAATGAGCCAGTGCAATCGGAATCGTTTATTTGCAACCACGTGTTGTTGGATGCGGAAGTCCCCTCGATAATAATTTACGGTCGGCGCACGGGAGCGCTGTGAGCTTTTTTCCTAATCAGCGGTAAATGACCAAAAACACATTGGCAGTAGGTGAGCTTTGTGATTAATAATCCTCTTAGAATATTAACACCAAACTGCTAATAACGCCTCTGACTGCCCTTCGCTGATTGGTTTACTCCACTTCCTGTTTGTCTGTGTATGTTCTGCTGTAGAAATCAACTTGATGCCGACTCTTGAGTAAAAAAAAAGTTAATTTATTTGTTAGTAGGGCTTGTAAAATGATGCATATTCTCAGTCGTCCTGGTGGGTATCGTCCAAACACCATTAGATAAGGAATAACATTTTGATCATTGTGAAAAGTCTGGAATATTGTGATCACGATATTTTACTACACCATTTCAACAAAGTACATTCCATTATTTCAATTTAAACAAAAATCCCAAGAAATTAAGTTTTTCATGAACTTGTGTCTATCAATCATGATTAAAACTAAACTAATGCTCTTTTTTATGTTTACCCTGCATTTTGTGTGTGTTCGTCTGCGTCAGCAAAATTGTGTAATTTTCCGTTAGATAGAAACCCTCACTGATTTTGAGATATTGTGGCTTCTGTCAATATGAATATTGCGTCACCTTAATGTTGCAATAACGGTAAATTGGCCTTTGATTGCGCAGCCCGAGTGAAAAACCTCACTTTAAGGACTTATTCAGGTTTCAAACTCAAGGCCCGGCGCATGTGCTGCATGTTAACATTGTACAGACGTTAACATACAGCATTCTTAGTGTCTTTGTCTTTGAAGTGGAAAGACGCGTAGATTGAGTGTCACACATTGACACATGCCGGAGCGCCCACAGCGACTCGGCCCAGGCCACATGGAAAGACGCCATAAATTACCCCGCTAAACGCAACCCGGTGTTTGCCCCACTTCTGCCCAAGAAAAACAGGCGCGTTTCCTGCTGCTGAGGAGGTATTATCGCAAGAGGCCAGACAGCCGCCTCACTCCGCTCCACCTTGCCCTTCGGCCTCTGCCCGGACCCCCATCTATCACCGCATGTGTGTTTGTCTTGCCCCAACACTCGTGATGGGGGGGTTATTTGGCCCCAATTTGGAATGCCATCCATCAAGGTTTGCTCCAGGAGTCGGTATATACACTGCCTTCATATATGCACCCGCGCGCCCGTCCTTTAAGGAGAACTCAAACTGTCACAATATTATTTGCGAACTCTGCAAAAAAGGGCCAATATCTGCAGCGGTTGCAAAAGAGCACTCATTCGTTCCAAAACACGCCCAAGTAAATCTCCTCCCCAGTAAATGTGTCATTCTGCATCGAAATGGCGATTAAAAGTTTATATTTCTATATCAGGATTTAGTTGTACATCAGTTTAACAGTTTTGGACCTTGGCTTTCCCCTTAAGTGGCTGTTGTGCAGTGCTATCACCGTTAGGCCGTTTGGAAAGCTTGCACTTATTCTCAATGACAGCACTCATGTACGCTGCAGCCTTCGCTCAATGCCGTTTTCACTCGAAGCTCATATAAACTGCATAATGGACGGCTCATGTGGAGCGCAGAATCAAGGTCCGTCATCATCCGCACACTGTATATTTGTGTTGTGGGTGGAGAGAGACTTTGGCAAGCTGTGCAAACTTTGGAAACAATGGAGGAGGTCACTAAAACGCATTATTGCACAAATATTTATTGCCGTAGCAGAATTCTTGGAAGTATATGCAGTTGGAGGAAGTTTCGAAGCCAATAAGCCTAATGTTAATTTGCTTCCTTTTTATGTTAAAGGTAGAGCGACCTGAATGTTGGGGACTACAGTGCCTCTCGAAAGTACTAATGCATCTTGAACTTTTGCACATTTTGTCACGTTTACAACCATAAACATAAAGATTTTATTTTTAATTTTTTTTCTGAAAGTTCACACACAAGTAACAGACAAGTGGTAAATGAAAGCAAAATGATACATGATTCATTTTTCAAAAAATAGAAAAGTGGGGCGTGCATAAGTATTCATACAGTATTTTTCGGAGTGCATTAAATTGCCTTTATAACATTCCTAATGACTGCAGAAAGTTCACACCTTGCCCTAACCATTAAATAGAGGCCCCCTGTCGATCTACTCTCAGTTAGGGCTGGGCGATAAATCGAATTAATTCGATTAATTCATGTTTTAAAAAGTCCAAGATTTGAAATTTTGCTAAATCGTAAAATCGAGGTAATTTCTTCTTCTGCATTTTTTGACTTGCGCGTTTGCGTCGACTTCCGCCGCCTCTTTCCTCCTTCCACCCGATAGCATGCTGTTTACAAACGCCATGGCCGCTGCTCAAACTGAAGAGTTGGTACAGAGAAAATGGACTCATGTTATGTCGATTATATGGAAGTGGTTCGGCTTTGATAAGGCCGACGTGGAGCAGACGACAGTCGTGTGCAAGGTTTGCCGAAATTCTATCAAAACCAAGAGTAGCAGCACAACTAACTTGTTTCAGCATCTCCGGCAAAGGCACCCCACAGAATGGGAGAAGCGCTCGCAGCTTCAGCAGTGCAGCGTGGGTAGCACGAGCAAAGACCACGCCGGGAAAAGGCAACAAACTTTGGCCGACTCATTTTCTAAAGCGGTGCCGTACGACAAGTGTAGTGTGCAGTGGAAGCAGATGACCGACGCTGTAGCTGTTCATATAGGGATGGACATGATGCCCATTTACCGTAGAGAAGCCTGGCTTTCTTCACATGTTAAAAGTGTGTGATCCGAAATATGACCCACCGAGTCGCAAATACTTTGCGGAGGTTGCGCTACCAAAACCTTACAACGAAACATGACAATCGCTCTATGAAAAGTTGGACTCCGCTTTGTTTTTTGCAACTACTACTGACCTTTGGTCCAGTCGATCTCTTCAGCCGTACATGAGTTTAACTGTGCACTATATCGATGAGAACTGGGCTCTCAACAGCTGCAGTTTACAAACCACCTACTTCCCAGAAGATCATACGGGGGAGATCATTGCACAGGGGCTCAAAGATTTGTTGGCACGGTGGGAGTTGGATGAGGAGAAAATGGTGTGCATGACTACAGATAGTGGAACAAATATGATAAAGGCCCTGAAGCTAAACCAGTGGACCCACCTCAACTGCTTTGGACACAGGCTACACAACACAATAGGTAAGTGAAATAATGTTTTTGTTTTTGTTAATGTTTATCACATTTACTCTGTGCCTGTAATCACTGCAACAGCACACGTTTGCAGTGTTGGGGAGAATACTTTGACATTTTATTTAGTTACAGAATCCTGAATACTCATCTTAAAATGTGAGAGGGGGAAAAAAGTACTGTGTTCTGAATACTTAAGAGTACTTTCACATTGATTTGCTGCATAATGCATAAAAGCAGTGTATGATTAAGAAGATGTTTAGGCTACACTTGTTACACACCTGTTATGAACTTATTTACCACTAATTAGGAATGCAAAAAAGCCCTTTGCAAATGACCAAAGCCCAAAATGAGAGAGAGCTAAACTTTTCCCGGCTGTTTTGATCTGTTCTTGAGACTGAAATTTAATGATTGAGTACTGATATATTCCTTTTGATATCAAGAAAGTAACTGTATTCTAAATGTACTCAAATGAAAGAGTAACTGTACTTGAATACAGTTACTCAAAATTAGTATTCTAAAAACATGTATTCAATTACTACCCAACACTGCACATGTGTATTCTTTACATTAATTATATACATTTTTATTTACATACACTATCTGAAATGAGCAATGAGTGGCTGACATTGTGTCTTATGTTTGTTTACAGGGAATGCTTGTAAGGATCATCGCATCAAACGCACTGGAGGAGTCTGCAAGAAAGTCGTCAGTGCCTTCTCTTTCAGTTGGAAGAAGCGGAGGGACATGGCACTGGTTCAAGCAGAACTCGGCCTCCCACAACATCAGCTTATATCAGAATCGTCAACAAGATGGGGGTCACGAGCGCATACTGGAGCAGGAGAAGGCAATTGGGCAAATCTTGGGTGCAGATAAGAAAACACGACACTTAGTGCCTATTTGGCAGGACATTGGCATTTTAGAATCTGTAAATAAAGCCATTAAGCCATTACATGACTTCACTGATGGTCTGTCAGGTGAAAAATACGTGAGCATCTCTTTCATAAAGCCAACTCTTCATCTGTTTAACAACAGTTTGCTAAAACCAGAAGAAAGTGATCCAGAGCTCCCAAAACGGATCAAAACAAATGTGCTGAATTATTTGAACGCTAAATATAGTGATCCAGCCACACTTTGCCTCACTGCTAGATCCTAGGTTCCACACAACTTACATTGAGCCAAACCAGATTGAAAAAAATAAGAGGGAATCATTACAGAACTCTGCTCTATGCATGGCAGAGGGATTCAAGGTACTCCTGCAGATGAAGACAAATCTGAGAGCCAGAGTAATGTTGTGGAAAATAAATCGCTTAGCAGCTTCTTTAAAAAGAGTGCTGCTGTGGAGGCACCCAGACTAAAATCAAGGGCGAAGTGTTAGCATATTTACTGGCACCTGAAACTGATGCCGATTCAGATCCACTTCAATGGTGGAAACGGCCTGAATCCCATTTCCCAAGACTTGGTAAGCTTGCAAAGAAGTGCCTGTCAATACCAGCAACAAGTGCCCCATCTGACGGGTATTTAGTACTGGGGGAAACATAGTTACATGCACAAGAGCTTGTCTTAAGCCAGAGTCGGTTGATAGGCTTGTTTTTCTTGCAAGAAATCTAACAGTTTAAAACAATCAAAGCTGATACAGTGCTTATGTCGATTATAAGGTGATGTCCCAGAGTTAAAGCTTATCCAAAGTTTGTCATGGTATTGATGGTTTGATTAATTGTGATATTTCAGCAAATGAAGCTCTTTTTCTTGCACTTGTAATAAGTATGCATTTTTACTGATATAAAAATCAGTACAATTATTGTTGACTGAACATTTGTGTTACTTGCACAAGATTTATGTTATGAATATTTAAGTTTACTTTTATTTGTTTACTGAGACACTCAGTGTTCATTTATTGTTGGCTAAAGATTTGTTACTTTGCACAAGATATTTTTGAATAAATCAAACCTATTTTAAAATACATGCATGTAGTTTTTAATACTTCGATAAAAATCAGAATCGTCCAAGATGACTAAAAAAATCGAGATTTTATTTTTTAGTCATATCGCCCAGCCCTACTCTCAGTATAATTCCAGCTATTCTGTGAGGGCCTCAGAGCTATGGTCGGAGTGTATTGGTCACTAAACAACATCATGAAGGTCAGGGATAAAGCTGTGGAGAGGTTTAAAGCAGCGTTAAGTTATACAAAGATTTCCCAAGATTTGAACATCTCACGGATGTTCAAATCCATGAGATGTTCAAATCGCAGTGGTGCTATACTCTTTCCAAATCTTCAAATGGAAAGAGTATAGCACCACTGCGAACTTACCAAGACACGGCCGTCGGCCATCGACTGCTCATCGTCCTGAGTGCACCATCCCCAGTGTCAAATATGGTGGGGGGAGTATCATGCTATGGGGCTGCTTTTCCTCAGCGGGGACTGGGAAGATTGTAAGAATAGTTGGGAAGATGGATGGAGCCAAATACAGAGACATTTTAGAGGAAAACCTGCTGGAGTCAGCAAGAGAATTGAGGCTGGGGCGGAGATTCACCTTCCAGCAGGACAATGACCCTAAACACAAAGCTAAATCTACAATGGAATGGTTTAAAAACAAACATATTAATGTGTTAGAATGGCCCAGTCAAAGTCCTGACCTAAATCCTATTGAAAATCTGTGGAAAGACCTGAAAACTGCTGTTCACAAACGCTCTCCTACTAATTTGACAGAGCTTAAGTTGTTTTGTAAAGAGGAATGGGCTAAAATGTCAGTCTCTAGATGTGCAAATCTTGTAGAGTCATACCCAGTGCTTAATTTGATCCCCCGTTTGGGGGAACGCATTCCCCCAATTTCCAGTTTTTCAGGGTAAAGGATCCGGGAAATATTTTGGAGGATCCGGCAAAGATTTGATGTGATATAATGGTGTTTAATGAGAGTGTTCCGGCAAATGTTTTGGCCTGTTCCCCGAATCCATCACATCAGACCAAAAGTGTTCCTGAAACTACTCATTTACAAATTAAGCACTGGTCATACCCCAGAAGACTTGCTGCTGTTATTGCAGCAAAAGGGGTTCCACAAAGTATTAATTCATGCTGTATGAATACTTGTGTTTTCTGTTTTTTTGAAAAATAACAGAATCATGTATCATTTTGCTTTCACTTCACAGTTGTCTGTTACTTGTGTGTGAACTTTCAGTAAAAAATTCAAAATAAAATCTTTGTTTATGGTTGTAAACATGACATAATGTGCAAAAGTTCAAGGTGTATTAGTACTTTCGAGAGGCACTGTATTTTAGGTTCCTTAAATGCCGGAGATGCGATGTTGCTATCTGAACACTTCAGGTCACAGCTTCCTCTAAAGCAAGGTCTCCGACCTGTAGCTTAGGAGCTTTTAAATTAATGAATAAAAACATGTATTGCCCCTGTGGGAAATTTGTACAGAGATCATTAAACACCAGAAAATCATTACAACCAGAGACCAACAGTAGGTTCAATAAGGGTATAAATAGCTACAAAAAGTAAAGAAGTTTCTCTTTACTTTTTGAGTTCTTCTCTTTCTACTTTTCCACGTAGCTCTCCATCCCTACACAACCTTGAGTCAAACTCGCAGAGGTATTTTCTCTTTTGGAGCGTCAAATGATTGAGGAACAGTCCCAGGGTGTACTCCGCCTCCGTCTATGTCCCATACTCCAGTATCTTCAAAGCAGAAGTAGTTCTGCTAATATATTTTGTAAAAGTATCTCATTGGAGGGGTAAAGGTTGAAGACCCCTGCTCCAAAGCCTTATGAGTTAGGGCTTCAAAGTTGCATTAAAATATGAAATACTTTGCCCCGTGTTACGCCATAAAGGAATTCCCTTAAAATCACGTTGATATCTTCGACACAGCGCGCATGAGAGGTTGTGGTGTGCTAGTTTGAATTCATGGCCGCTCTGAAGGGTAGCTGAAGGTTAAAAGTGACGACAGTGGGTGTGTGCTGAGGATGGATTCGATTACAGTGGGTACGGGAGGCATGAGTTCTGCCGTCTTCTCTTCTGCCCTAAGTTAACCTCTCTGCCGCCCCTTGTGTGCGCGTGTTTTCACTTATGCCTGTCTGCTGCCAGACCCAACCCCACCCCGCTCCTCCTCCCCCTCCTCCCAATAACTGTTCACACTCTGGCTTTAAATACAAAACACGGCCCATTGTCTGTCCGCTTACAGCTGTCAGTCCCCCTCACCCACACGCGTTACGTTCTGATCGAGCCCAGCGCCGTCAGTAATCAGTGTCAGAGGCAGCATCCATTTCCAGCGGCGGCTTGTTATGACGCTCGGAGAGAGAGAGAATGGCAGGATTTCCCTGTAAGCAAGGAAGCCGTGCCATTTCCCTCGTCAGTGATGGAAGAGTGCTGACAAAGCATTCCTGCATGTGTTTGTGCGGTGGCTTTACCCAGCACATTCCTGGAGCACCAGCGCAGCCTGATTATTTAGCTAAAGTCAGTCTCATGCTTTAAAAAAAAAAAAAAAACAGTAGCAAAACAATGTCACCCATTTAAATTGCAATGCGTTTGGGAGACCGCTAATGTCAGCAGACTTAATGTTAATGGTCTAACCTCAAGAATTGATGCTTATTTTTTGTCCATTTCTTTTAGCCCAGTTTAGTGCTATTAGTGCCAGTTTCGTTCTGCTGGTACTTGGGAAGCTAAATATTTTACAAGCTAATGCAGATGATAGAAAGGTTTGTAAGATTTATTTTACAATAGATTTTTTGCTCCCTTTTTCATTTTTAGCTATATATTTCTCTATCTACATGTTTAGTTTAGTTTGAGCAATTTTACATTCATTTTGTCTTTCAGAATTCATACAGTTGTTGATGCTCAAAATGGAGTAGGCTAAAGCAATAAGCTTATAAGGTCCTATCCTATATTCAGTTCAATAAACATCTACATAACGTAATAAATTATAAGGTCTAGATTACATTGAGTTTAGATACAAACAAGTCCTTCCTGAGCTGAACGGATACAGATTATTAACGATACAATCATCAGTTTTAAGCTTAGACTTTACCAAGAAGAGCATTTAAATGCATAACACAGCAGCTTGGTACATTTGTTACAGATGTTTATAGAATGAACCAAAAGAAAAAGAAACGATTGATAGGACAAAATATACCTAAAAAGCACTACTATGCCGTTAATCTTACTTTTGAAGATGTAATTCGAGATAAATCACAGGTTTACACTGTAGTTCTGTAATCTAATGTTGTTTTTAATTATTAAATTCAAAACGATTGCCAATATTATCATGTATGTTTTGTCATTGCAAAAATATGCCATAGTGGGGATCTAATCGTGTGACCGGGAGTCAATGCGGATCTTTTCATCTGTTATAAAAGCTTCCTATAGCCACCATTTATCCATTACTTTTGTGTGATCTGTTCTATACACAGCCCGTAGCTAATCCACTTCACGGCTCTGTTTCATGTCCGTGTTATGGCCCTGTGATACATTACAGGTTCCACATGGCCGTCCCTGTCCCTGCGGCTGTTCTATTGACCATCCCACTTCATTATTTTAAAGCAACATCAAAGCCCGGGCTTAATGTGCCTGGCGTTGGCGCGCGGTGGTCTGTCCGCCGTCTCCTCTCTCTCCCCACAAAGAAAGACTTATAGCCGTCTGGATGTACACACTGCATGCATGTGTGTCCAAATCACCTCATGACAACCAGCGCACCATCGTACAACACTGTCGTTCTTTTCACTACTGTCCAGCCGACCAGTCCGCTAATATAGTTAGCCTGGCCCTAACGATGGCGAAATCTCATTAATATGCCTCCCAGCTGGAACCGCGTAACCAGTGGGGATGAGGCTAATTGAATCTTCCCTGGTATAACCCAGGCCTGAACCTATAGCGAAGTGCGGGTGCGAGACAGTCTGCAGTTTGCGTAATGGCCGGCGGTCTTGGCTGGGTGGCCGGTTTTCGTGTGTCCGTGCGCCTGCGGTCCCCACTCCTCCTCCTCATGCCTTTGATGTGCTGATGCTAGCCAGGCCATCCAGCGTCAGGACCAGAGCCCGGGCCGGTTCATCAGCAGAATGGATTTCATCTCAGTCGCGTGCATAGTTGTGTCCATTTAAGTCTAGCCATGCGGTAATCGCTTACGGAGGATGTGGCCAGAGAGGGTTTCGCCTCTTCCTCTTAAGTGCTCTTGTGCCTGGTGATGTATGCAAAGTGGACGTGAAGAGCGGCATTACGGACCACTCGCACTAGAACTTAATTAAATCTGCCGTGCTTTAGCGCTGCAGAAGGCTACATTAGGTCATTACACTATATTGGGGGCCGTCCGATTGAGAGATACACAGTGTTTATGAATGAGAATGCAAGCGCAGGCACGTACAGTAAATCCCAGACAGTTGACATAGCGCTCGTATAATATCGCGTTTATGAGCCGCCGCCTCATTTACAAACCACTTCAAAACATTATTAAATTAGCAAATAATTTAATTTCATTGAGAAGTTAATCCCAGAGTCACTAACCGCCTCTGCTATTTGTCACATTACAGTGGGAGGTCTATATTTGCGCCGCTCGCACCTGCCGGGCTGTTTTTGTTCTTCGCTGCAGCAAGAACTGGTCCGACAACATGCCACGCCAGGCTACAGACCTAAATCCAACTTTATGTCAACCGCTAACAGCTATAGCAGTGACCTGACGGCTAACAGGAACTCACATCAATATCAGAAAGCTGTGCGCTCGAAAACGGAACTGACTACTTCCTGAACCCTCTGTATCGAGAAGTGGTGGCTCTCCTCGCTTAGTGTGTGTGAGTCAGTCCTTCCAGTGGCCCTCACAATAGGCGGTCTTGTGTGATGCCCGTCGCTGATTAGAGCCGCAGTAGGTTTTTGAGCAGCCCGGTCCTCTCCGCACAGGCGCGCCATTGTTTCGGCCCATGCCTGAGCTTGACAAGCCTCCAGAAGCCAGCCATTGTATTTAATTACAGTGGCCTGCCCCCTCACAGACTCTTGTCCTCGTGTCCCAGATTTCATGGGTGCTCTCATTAAGACCCCTGTTTGTGTGCATGCGTGTAACCATCCCGATGAGCCTTCTTTAGTACCTCTTGGAAAGCTTTCGGCGGGGCGCACATGGGGACTTTGATGCAGTTTTGTCTGCTTGGGTGGGTTCTTCGTCTTCCTATAGCCCCCTGTAAGCATAAGAACCTTCTTTGCAATATCAGGCCTCAGTCACCTGTGTCTTTATATGCACAGTGAAGACCAAAATACTTGAGTTGTGTACCTTGCAGTTCATGGGTAAATGCATGTATTGTATTGTATTGTAGCGTTCTGTTGAAACTATGGGAAGTCGTTTGGATAAGAGAAGCATCATTTGTCATAACATTTAGTAGACTCTCATATAATTTACTTAGAATAATCTTTTTTGTTTTTGTGGACTCAAAATAGCATCTTCATTTGTGTCCTTCTTATCCTTACAAGCAATACGTAACAAAGAAACTGCAGTAGCCTGAAACGGTACTTAAGATTCTGCGTTAAAGGCTCCCAAAACATCTCATCTCACAAATGAAAAGTGACTCGGTTGGTAATAGTCATACTCATCATGTGCGCCCTCATGCTGGAATGCATCTAGCATCAAGCAGAGCAGCACAGAAAATGAATGTTGAATTAGTAAAATGAGTAAATCTGCCCGGTTACATAAGCGGTGTTCTGTCAACGTTTAGTTGTTTTGACATGAGAGCGTTGGTTTGCAATAGCAGAAGATGAGCCCCCTTCTTCAAACAGTCTTACCTTGCCACCGTTGCACAATGTCAGCCCCACTAGTGTTTCCTTGGTGTCCTCTCTTTGGGCCTTTACATAACTGTTCTCAAGTTCAGAGCCGGATTGCACCACACCTCCTTCCTGCTGGCCCCTCTTCTGTGCCATTCACTGCTGACCTCTCCAAAAGCGGAAGCCTAAAGACACAGATTTCCATTTTTATACTTTTGGGTTATTTCTATCAACTTTGTTTATCTAAAGCCTTCCGCTTTACTATTGTTGCACTGATGTACCCACTGAAGGCCCAAAGATAGAGCAGTGATTGTTTATCATGTTTGATAAAGTTCCATGCTTAATCTACTTTTCCCATGTGACCATAGAAATCACAGAAATGCCTTTAGCTATCTGAGCCTGTTCCTATAAATGCGCACATTTGTAGGAACTGCTCTTGGACCAGATTCAAATTGAACGTTCCATCCCCATACAAATGAAGAGCAAAGCCCTATGTACGTATGGTATGGACAAGATGATGTTTAGATGTGTTCACAAAAAGCATAAAAAAAAGCATTCACTGTATTTGAGTTAGCATTTAGCTCAGAGGACACTTTTAGATGTTAATTTGTATCTAAAGAAAAATCTCAAAAGTCTGTACTTTCAATGATGATTTCTAACGAGGTTTTGACCTTAATGAGGTCGATGGGTTGATCGTTCATAATTTGGGATGTTTGGTGGCTAATGCCATAGGCTATAGGAAAAATATATTGAGCCGGCTAACAGAGTCTGAAAAGTCTCCCGGACTAGCCTACTTGCCTCAAACGCCGTCTTTCCTTTTTATTTCTATGTGAGTGATCAGCAGATGTAAACAATCACAGCGAAGTGTAAGCTCTCTGAGGAGGAAGATGTCTTACAGTGAAAACAAAGCTTCTTAATGTAAGAGAAGTGATAGAATTAGTGTCACAACCTTGGTGCTAAAAGAAAATACAGACTTATTTGACATATTGCCCAAGATAATGAAAATTAAGCAATTCCCCATTAAAATGCTGAACAATGTCGGCCATGCATGTTGTACGTATACGTGTTTTCCCAGCCCTTACCCCTTTCTCCTATGTTTGACCCATTTTCATCAGGGGCCTTAAAGGTTATTACTAAAGTCAGAGTGCCGGATGACTCACAAATGTAAGCTCTTCATATCCCTCACCATCCATTGCTTTATTGCAAGCTTTATTGCTGTTTAGCTTAACTGTCCCGGTCACCCGAAACCCACTTGGACCTTGTGTGTGTTTTTCTCCTTCTGAAGCGATAAAAAAAGGCTGGTTAGATTTGGAGACTCTGGGCTTTTTGCTATTTCGCTGCATGCGTGTTATTTTTTCAACGAGGCCTTGAACATATCTGGGCATCAGACTGGTTTGTTTTGGTTGTTCTGAATGTAATCTCGCACGGCACCATCTGCTGTGTGCATTGGCAGATTGGCAGATTCCACACTGCACTCACTATAAAAGGAGAGGGGAAGCAAGAGTAGGTTACGACACGCCGAAGTTTGATGTCATGATTTCAGAGCGAGAGCAGAGGCAAATACAGATTGGGGATGAAGTTGGCATAATGCATTGAATCCTAGCTTGTGTACCAGCAGTGATCCAGCTGCTGTTTTGTCTACCTTTTGTAATAATGTTTTGGCTAATGTTAGTCTATAGACTGTTGGACTGACTATTGCCTTTTATCAACAAAATGTATCCAGACATTTGATCCAGGCCTATTTGACCCTAGGGGTAAATAGTTGTTAGTGCACAGGAAAGCTTGAGGATTTTCTTCCTTTGGGAGGCTCGGTTGCACATCTATGGACAAAAATCAAATGAGTAATCAGAGATATTGTCCATAAACCAGATTTTAAAAAGTAACTTTCTACCATAGAAATGTGTCTTTTCCGCCACGCCTCTTCAGAACGAACCCCCATTAGTCATTGCGCTGGCGGAGGTGAGTGTCTTGTGTGTGTCCACGGTGCGGTCACGTGCGCCGTGTTCTCATCTGTACTACAGGCCAGCTCTCTGTTAAATATAGATGCTTATTTACACTCAAGCACTGCCGGCAGCTCCAGAGCACAATCCCTCCTCTGCTGCGCTTGCGAAGCTACAACTTGCAACTCACTCAAATATGTATTTTATTACTGTAGATCTCAGTGGAGTTTAGGAATACACACTTGCATGATTTAAGACGGCAATATTGGGCCTAACGCTGATAGAGAGGCGTGATGGCAAAGCTCCTACAGTGGGGTCTATCGTGAAGGATTGCCATTTTTATACTGATTACTACAGCGTATTTTTGATGTGTCGAACAAATGAATCATGCCTATTTCTCTCCTTGCGCAGTTTGCGTCAGTTGTTGATTTGCGCGGCGCGTGATAACTCAAGACAGGGTAAGACTACATTCAGAAGGTCAGTTTCTTATGCAGTTAGTGCGGTGGCTTCTGGCTCCTGTCACTGTCGTCATCAGGCCAGGGCAAAATCATTAACACCATCCATAACGGGTCAGCGAACAAACATAATTAATACTTCAAACCAGATTCATCAGCTATCTGACATCAAGACTCAACATCACCCCTGAACTTGAAGACCACTAGGACAACGTCTTGCTGTTTGTTGTGCACTTAGTTATCCAGTGGGAAATATTCATGCCCCTCTCTTTATTCCAGTGTTATTATGTTGAAGGCTGAAGTTGCCAGGAGAAGTTCCAATTCAAATGATTTAGGGAAGTTAGCAGTGAGTTTGGACCGCAGCTAACTATTTGAAATTCACGTGCTTCTTCTCTCTCTGAGGGTAAACAAAATGAGATTGCTGTTCTCACCCTTTAGCCAGGTTTAGGCTCACAATCGCTCCATTGAAAGGCGTGCATGTCTTATACGGTTCCTTGTTTAGCTGTAAGCCAGTAAGACCATTGACAAAGACCTTGCAGCATGTATAGGTTTTTCCCCTTTTGTTTACAACGTACTGCAATGCGTTGCATATCGAGTCTATTACATGTACACTTTACACAATCCACTTGTTTATTATAGCCTGTTTCACCTTAGGCCTAGGACGCCTGGTTACTGCCTGCTGTTTGAATTTCAATGATGAATTCTAGTTTTTGTTGCTGTTTTTCCACCACTAAAAATAAACACGACGACTCCAGGCACTGTGGCAGAGTTCGCTTTCAACGCTTTTGCTTCAAATATGTTTTCTCATGTACCACACTCCCTGTAATTTCTGCAGCAAATAAAGGGATCTCTCTAAGGCAAAGCTTGTTAGATGATTTGGATCGCTTTTCTCCTGAATTGCGTGATCAAGATCTTCCAAATCAGTGTTCCCCCCCCTCGCACTCCGCACCACGTCGGTTCAGACTCATGTGCACTGGGGAGATTCAGTGTTTACCCCGGCAGTATCGATTGATTCGGTCTTGCCAGCATCTGATAGCTAACCCCCTTTTCCCCCTCTTTTCCTCTCGCAGCGATAGAGACGCAGAGTACCAGCTCGGAGGAGATAGTGCCAAGCCCCCCTCGCCGCCCCCGCCGCCCCGCGTCTACAAGCCCTGCTTTGTGTGCCAGGACAAGTCCTCAGGGTACCACTACGGTGTCAGCGCCTGCGAGGGATGCAAGGTGAGCCTCTACACCTGCCTTCAAGTCCATCTGCTCGCCCACTGACCTCCATCCCGTCCCGATGCACTTCATAAAAAAACATAAAGCTTCTGAATTTTTTCACATCTCGCTGCGCTTTTTGGTATCGAGCGTAGGAATGCAGCCTTGGACAAAATCCCACCTTCTCATCTGGATTTTTCTTTTTTTCTTTTTACTAAGCCGATCCAGGGGTTACGCTGAGCAAAGCGGAGCGCGCTCGCGTTTTGTCAGAAATGATTTAAGGCCAGATGGATTTTGTAAAGTTAGTGTTTGCTTGTGACCTGACTATCTTTATTCAGACAGTTTCACTTCAGTGTCAGATTTCCACGCTCCAATCCGTTTGAAATCTCAAGACATGGGTGCTCTCATATTTGCTGGCCATGGTCTAAAATAATCTTAGAAAATGATATATGAACAAGATTCTTTGGGGGCAATTGATTTGGGCGGTGAAATGAGTGCTCGGAAACAAAGCCCGAGCCATTAAGTTAAACGCCCCACAACAGTGCAATGCCTTTGTGGAGCAGCATAGATTTCTATTACAAAAACTCCAATCAGGCATCTCGCAGAGCTTCTCCGAATCTATACTTCTGACACACACAAACTCTCCCCATGACTTTATCAGCCTGTGCCGACGTGTATGTTATCGATACACGCAAGGTGCTGAACAGGCCACATAGAGGATGCACTCATAACCACTTTGCCCTTATCAGCTCCTCGCGCACACTTACACACAGACTCTAGGGTATTTCCACTCACTGACCCCTTATCAGCCCCAGTTGTGTAAGCTCAGCACTGGGAGAAAATCTGAAGGAGGAGACGGTTGTGATGGTACTGTCCGGTGCCTTTTTTGGGGGGCTTGAGTTATCTTTTTCTGGGGGGGTGAAACAGCCAAATAATTTTATTGTTTAGATTAGGGAAATTGAGATATTCGAAAAAGTAATACATTCGCAATCGCACTTGATCTCACTCTGTATTATTTAAATAATAAGGTGCTTCTAAGTGTTGACATTTAGCTACTGCTTAATGTGTTTATATGGTTTTAGACACACCACAATTAAAACATAACTGTGGTTGCACTTGATGATTTATGATTTCTCATTATCGCTCCTTATCAACAGTTAGTATTGGCTCTGGCTACATTCTGGGAGTTTAGACTTGTTTGCTGATAGAATACCTGCCGCGGTTTTATTTACTTACTGACTCGATGCCAAGGCTTGAAGCGTGTGCCAAAGTGGGACAATGAGTCCTTCTGATAGGAAAACTAGGAATGGGAATGTCCACACTTTGAATGCAGTCAGTGTGGACTCTGTGTGATCTGTTTGTCCATCTAATTGCATGGGATTTGTTTGGTGACATTTTGGCTCTTAAGGGTCATCTAGTAATTTTATGCTGGGATTGAATGTAAAGCAGCATTAAAGTATGTTTGTTAATCCTGATCTTAATCTTTCGGGGGTTTGGATGTAAAGATGGGATGCGTCAAGCGCTTGTTTTCCTTTTTCTAAGCGGTAATAAGTTGAGTATAGAGTCAAATACACTGCTAACATGCTGAGGGCTTAATCTCACGGGGGCGCAAGCTAAACACCTGATTAATTACTTTCCGCCTTCGAGTTGTCACCGCGTTGTGTTCGCTGACAGGTCGGAAAAGTGACGTGATGATCAGCATTGTGACGTTATTGTGCATCTGGGACACTAGTGACGTGTTCATTTATCAGGGAGAAGACCATATTGTTGACATTTGACAACTTTCAATCCCGTGTATTTTCGCTGCGGTCGATGTGCAAGGGGAAGGTAGCTTTCTCAGCAAGCAGGTTTTGGCGAATTTTTTTTGTTTTTTTCGTTGTGCAGAGCTGCTTGCGTGCGTCGAGTTTTGAAAGCGCAGTACAAATCCCTAATTGATTGGGTTAAAGGGATACTTCGGGATTTTCGACATAGGGCCTCATTTCCTAGTTATCCAGAGTGTTGTTGATGTCTGGAGATATTTTTTTCTTAAATTCATGCAGTTCTTATATTTGAAGAGTCTAGTTGCGCTAGCCTAGAGCAAGGCTAAAGCAGTTCTATGGTAAACGCTAGCCCGCATTAAAAAACAGTCTGACTCACTCCACAGTGCACCTGAGGTAAATCACATATAACACCAGACTAACCATATAAATGTCTGTGTTAATAGAATAATTTTTTAAATAAAACTGACCTTGTATCACATGAATTACCGCATTTTGAGGGACTATTTTCTCGCAGATCACTCCGCCGCTGCGTTAGCTTACAGCCACGAAGCTAATGCCGCTCAAATATAAGTTATTTTAAACGCAAAATGGTTAAAATTATTCTATTAACACAGACATTTATATGGTTAGTCTGGTGTTATATGTGATTTACCTCAGGTGCACTGTGGAGTGCGCCAGACTGTTTTTTAATGCGGGCTAGCGTTTACCATAGAAATGCTTTAGCCTTGCTCTAGGCTAGCGCAACTAGACTCTTCAAATATAAGAACTGCATGAATTTAAGAAAAAAATATCTCCAGACATCAACAACACTCTGGATAACTAGGAAATGAGGCCCTATGTCAAAAATCCCGAAGTATCCCTTTAAATAATGAGCTGTTATTGGGGTCAAAGATCTCACAGTTGAGTTCGGATCGTTACCACAAAGTCAATTCTGATCGTGAGAGGCTGTGGTCACGTTTTTGTCGTATCATATTTTTAGACTGGCCCCGTCTGCGAACCTTGCTGCCCACTCACTAGCTGCGGCGCTTGATTGAAAATTCAGATCGTCCTCTCCTCCATAACTTCAGAAGAGATGAGTTGCTACGGCTTGCTCAATAATTCAAGAGTACAGGCATGTGAACGTATGGTTGTCTCATCTGAGACCGGGGTAAGCTCAGGGTTAGCTAGTGCTGCAGCGTGCCCAACTACAAAGGTATTTCCTGGGGGCTTGAAGCGAGCACAGGAACTGAACAGGAGGGATGCTGAGCTCTGCTACTTGGAGACAACTCATTCCGTTTGTTGTTTAAGTTCCTCCCGCCCGGTGTACTTTTCCCCCCTCCAGATATTAACACTTGAGCATTAAATATGCATGGCCGCCCCCTCGTGTTTACGTTTTTGTCTTGAAGGCATAGCGGCGCTCAACAGGGGCTCTTTTTTTCCCACCGTATCTGCTGTATTTAGTAGGAAAGACCATTTTTCCCAAATCCCCGGCAGCCACAGAGTCCCCTATCTGCTGCGGTGTTCCTCTCACATCCATCTACCGGGATGCTTAGTAATCGAGGAAGGAAGGGGCACGGGGAGTACACTCGTGCACACGGGGCGCTGTAGGAGGTTGTGAACGCACGCTCCTAATCTCCCGGCATTGTGAAAGTCACGCGCAAGAGGATTCCTACGCTTTGGCTATGAACTCCACCACCTCTCCCACTCCCCCCACGGCTGCCACGGTTTTAATCATCCTTCAAGGAGAACACCGTCTCGTAAAGGCTCCTCCACCAGGTACACAGCTGTGAACTGGCATGACGCACGCAACCTTTTTATTTTTGATTCCACTCAACTGCCTCTCTCTGAGCGCCACAGAGGGCTCTTGTCGCCGGGCGGATTAAAGGCCGTGATACAAAGAGAGGCTTAAGGGCCACAGGAAGCAATGACTCCTAATAGATGGGAGGGGGAGGAGGGACTGTGGCTGGCGCGACAGCCAATCAGGAGGTGGCACCTGGTGTTGTCAAGAGGGACTAGGTCAATCCCCCCGTGACACAGGGGTCAGGGTCAGGCCAGCGCCAGATCAGAGAGGACGTTAGAAACACCCGCCCAGAGACACGGGCTGATCCCGCCACGAGCGCTGCACAACTAATCGCAATGGAAATGAAATCCCCAAATTCTTTTATTTATTTTGTTCACATTAAATCTTCTGTCAAACGTCACTGCTCTCGGACTTTAACCTGAATCTTGGAATTGGAAATTGGAAACATAGATTATAGACTCTTCTCGGAAAAATTGCAATCATTTAATTTTCCTAAAACGTTTACTGGAAATCTGCAATGGTAGCGCAGCACTGGCTCAGGTATAGAAATGTGCTTCTTCAAGGACTAAACAGAATAGCCCTTAGTATTTGTAGTGTGGGCAGGACTATAGAACTGAGGCATTCTGAGATAAGAAATAAACTCCTTTTTTAGTATTATTAATGACTGAAGGTGTGTCTTTAGGGCATACCAGCAGCGTATACATTTTTCCCAAATGGTTCTAGCTGCCACAGCAGAGCCTCCGGAGATGCCCTGAACGAGCAGCAGCCAGTTTGTTGTCTGCCCGTGCCTTTGTTGTTTTATTGAGTGCTAACTGGCCTCTTAATAGGGATTTGTAAACGGGATTTGGATTGGAAGACGTCCAGAAAGCTGGTCTTTATTTGCCGCCGTGCAAGGGTGTAAATTGTTCCAGGTGCAGCAGATCAAAAACATTCAGGTTACAACCGCTGCGCGCCGACGCACTGATTCGCTCATTAATCAGTGCCCTTATCCAGTGTTGTTGGGAGAGATAAATATCAAACTGCATGCTCTTCTGTTTGTGGGCACGGCGGAGTCCAGCCATCCAGGAAGGACAAATTGCAGGCTTAGGTCCACGGGGCCATCTGTCGGGCGAGCAGACCTAATCCCTCAGCATGGGCCGGGGCTCCCTGGCAGCTACACCACTACAGCGCCAGACTCCGCCTCCTGCTACCTTCCATCACCCAAGCTCCGCCCACCACAACATGACCAACTGCGATCGATACGGACATTGACCTGCATTTCATTTGTCCGCGGCCCTCGGCGCTCTCTCCCTGCGGACTGTTCCACGTAATGGGCAGGGTTTAAAAACATTATTCCCCAAGATCTATTTGTCCAAATGCAATCTGCGCTTTCACGTCCCTGATAAAGAATAGGCATTCATTTTAATTAGACGTGTTTTTGTGTGTCAAAGAGGTATTCGCCTCTAATGAAACCTCACACTAGATCATACAAGTGTAATTCTTTTTTTTCGCTGAAACTAATGGTCCTGAGGTAGTGTTCTCACAGGCTTGTGTTGTTTCTGGCAGGGCTTGAAGTTCATTGGAGGAGAATTATTATCAGGTTCTGAGCATCATGGCTATTGTTGTGTCTTAGTAATGTGCTATCAAAACTTAGTCCGTCTTTATCAACATATCATGCTCTGTTGTAACAATGAGGTCACCGTGTTGTCAAAGCGTTATTTTAAATACTATATTTCCCCATTTTTGTTGCTTACGTGCTGTCGTATTGTTGCTGTATTGTTTGGGTGTCACAACATGCACTCGAGGCAAGGAATGTGGCAGTGTGCCTGTTGAGCTCTTTAAGGCCGGAGTAAACATCCCTGTATACACTCATATGGTGACTGCTCTTAATCAGAGCTGGTTGGTGACCCGATGAGAGGTTACTGTTAGTCTGTCCAGATTATGCCAGAGCGATTGACCTTTCAGAGACTTACCTGTTTGCTAGTGGATTGCAGCTGCAGGAGGAACTTAACCTCTGCACTTCTCAACTGCTCTTCAAGGCTTTTATGAGGACAATGCCTGGTTAATATCGGTGTGTTGCTGTGTTTTCCAGGGCTTCTTCCGGCGGAGCATCCAGAAGAACATGGTGTACACTTGTCACCGGGAAAAGAACTGCATCATCAACAAAGTCACCCGTAACCGCTGTCAGTACTGCCGGCTGCAGAAGTGCCTGGAAGTGGGAATGTCCAAGGAGTGTA
This sequence comes from Neogobius melanostomus, assembly GCA_007210695.1. NCBI lineage: Eukaryota > Metazoa > Chordata > Actinopteri > Gobiiformes > Gobiidae > Neogobius > Neogobius melanostomus. Next base: position 557,203 of record VHKM01000156.1, read on the forward strand.
AGTATTAGACTATGGAAGCACACCTTCAGTGATGTTCCAAAGTCAAAGTTGTTTTTGTTATTCTGGGTTCATTGTTGTTGCTATTGTCCGTTTCCGTGTAGTTGTGTATTAGTATAAAAGTGTAGTGAGTCGCTCAGGAGCCCTGATGCAGGCTGACAGGAACAGCCCGGGTGTCGCCGGTCTTGGCAGGGCTCTCTGATGAATACGTTCTCACCTGCCGAGAGTGAAAGAGCAGGCGTCTGCCCCATCCAGGCCCCCTGGGGCTGTGTGAACACACACAGGCACATTCAGACGATCACTTGATAAAGTAATTGGTGGAGGTGTGACTGCAGAGAGCACAGGGCCAGCTCTGTGTTTTACCCCACACTGATCACATGACAGATGGTTTGCTATCATCTTCCACAATGTGTGCAAGCATGGATGTATTTTCCATATCTGCAGAATGCGCAAACATGTGATCACTGATGCTGCCCGTATTGAAGCCACACACCTGTTAAAACACACAGTTCATGCACACAATCCCCCTGCGTCCTGTCTTACTATTTACTCAGTCACACTGCCACAGAGAGCAGGGAGTGCTCCCCATGCCACTGCTCTGTGGCTTACTGTAAAAGAAGTTATCCTCTGAGCTCCTTACCTTTGAATGAGGCCATTAATCATGGTTCGAAGGGCCACAGCCACCACACTCTTGCACATGGAACAGTGGAAATACATGGGCAAGGAGGGCCATCTAGTGGTAAGCACTGGGACATTTGTGTGAGCTTTTCAAACTTCTGCTTGTTTTAGTTTAACTGAGAAGGTACTTTCTGGCTTGTCTCGTGTCCACTACAGTGACAGTGACTTTGGCCAGTAAAAGAGGCACAGTCTGGTGAGGAGGAAAGGCTGACCATCTGGGACCAGCAGGGAGCCTCCTCCTGCCTCAGCTCAGTCTGACACACAGCTCTTTTATGCATATGAAGGTGACATCCACAAAGGGGACTAAAAAGGAAGCATTAGTGAGAGTCTCACTGTCTGTCATACAGTTCAGACAGTACAGAGGACCCCATAAGACCCCGGGCCTCTTTACAGGGGCGCTGACCCTGTGTCTGAGGGGGACAGCTCCACTCACCAGTGCCAGGCCAGTGCCAGCTGGCCCTGCCATGACAACTGTGGTCAGACAGGGCCCCACTGCTCACTGTACAACACTATGATACTGGGCAGAAATATTAATGTTGCTGCTGGAAAGACCAAAAGCACGTTAACATACATTATTTATGCTTTATATGTAAGGAATATTTGTTTTTATTTACCATAACAATAAACTTCCCATCCCGTCTCCTTCTGCTTCTCATCGCTGCCTCCCTTATTTTTTGTCTTTGCTACAGATCACCTCTGTTCTCTCACCATCTGCAATAGAAAAAGTAATAAAAGTAAAATAAGATGATGCTCAGAATGATGGAGAATTACAGGAGTGCATGATAAGATCAGGAGCGAGAGTGAAAGAGCCGTGGGGCTGGAGCAGGAGGCTGCAGGGTACACACTTAGAAAGTTTCATCACTGTCTGTGCTGCCTCTGCACTCGGAGCAGCAGGAGCAGGGAACATTGACATTTTTATCTTTCCATTGAATTTAATCTGTGTGATGGACGAGCTGCCATGGCTTTAATTTTCCTCACACGAATTATCCCCGTCTGCCCACCTCTGCGCGTACACACGCCAACAGAAAGTGTCTATTAACCACGCGCGCAGCTGAAACCTGCTATGAGACGAATGATTGAGTGATGGCAGCGCCCGCGCGCCGCAGTGTTCTCTATGTGCAGCAGACGCCTCCCCAAAATCATATTTATGCAATGAACACATAACCACAAACAATCCACCATGCAAGTTCCTCCATTGGCATTCATATTCTCATAATACAGTCTGAGTGATGCACGGCCTGAAGCGGCGCACACACACCTAACAGATGCATGCACACTCACTAACCCGGCAGTATTTCTTTAGTTTGCACTCCCCTGCCACAGTACTCCTCCCCCCAAGTTATTGCGCGTGGCAATTCGCCATGACAGATCGCCAGTCTCGCCTAATAGTTCTTTAATGACTTCATTAAATTGTGTTGTGCAGCTTATGATTGTGCTGCCAATTTGTCAGGCCGAGTAATGTCTGGGCGCTTGGGATGCCCCATATTTATTTGTAAATTAATTGGACACTGACGATGTTGTGGTCCTTTTATGTCCCACTCCACACTGGACTCACAGTATTTGGTCCTTCCAGCAGGTTCAAAAACTTTCTTTCCGTAGAGCAAGTAAAGGTACATATATGTCATATCGTATCAGAGCCATCACTGTCCTGAGTATTGTGTGGACTCTTGTAATTATTCCATATAAATGGGTTTATTTGGCCAGCTCTCGGACATTTCCTGCACCTTCCTTCTCCCGCAGCACAGGCTGAGCCCATGTTCTCCAGCAGGAGGCCTGTCGCTGGCTGATGAATGAGAGCAGTGTTGGCTCTGAGCCAGGTGCCTCTGTCACACGCTCTGATCTCCCATCAGCTCCGGCATACACGCCCTTAATGGTCAAGGTTAGGATTAAGACAAGAAAAATCTGATCTGGGGCTAGTGACAGGGGAACTCGGGTGGCTGGAGGGGAAGCTCAGATGAGAGGAGTGAGATTAGGAGGCAGGAATAATTCAAAGTACGAGTAAGGTCCCATTTGGAGTGATATGGCGACTATAGGAACTGCGTTGTAACGTAAAGTGAGTGGGAGATACCTGGCAGAGTGAGCTGCAATAGCTTTTTTTTTTTCTTCTCGCTCTGGGCTCAGCAGCAGACTCCTTTTAAAACCATTAGAGGCAGGATATTTGTCATATTATGTTATTAGATTAGCCGGGACCCCTAATGAAAGCTGTGGCAATTTGTCAGCCTTATGGATAGCTCCATCCCCCAGCACGATTTATCAAGTGGCACCCCATCTCCTGGCTCCCACCCCCAGCCTTAACTCAGACACACGCAGGCGAGTCGGAGCTAAACTGCACCCCAGCCCTGATCGGCCTCGAGGAATGGATCGCGGCCGTAATGGGATTCCGATGCTAAATACCCGCCTGGTGTTTTTTGTCATTTGGGGTGCGCATATTCTCAGCCCGATCGCCCAAAGGGAAACAACATGGGATTATTTCGAGAGGTTTTTTTCCACCTCCATTACCATAGGCCTTCAATGCGCTGGGGCGGCCTCACAACATTCATCTTACACCATTGGATAACAAGGAGGCCTGCTCCGACTGCAAACACGCTGTCCTGTCCTATAGAGGACTTTGTTTCTGATCTTAATCGAGCTGGACTACTGCACAAAGAAATACTCAAAATGTGCTTGCGTAAAAGTACTGTGGCACAATGAACAGAAATAAAGTAGTTAACACAGTTTATATGTGTATTCTTTGCAGATTAGAAAAGAAACCTTCAATTCCACACCACAGTTCTTTTTTAGTTTATTAGTTTAGTTTATTAATTTATTTCAACAGGGAAAAAAAACATTAAAGATGCTTTGCACCAGATTTAGCTTGAGCTAGTTTCCATCTGCAGTCCCTGAGCAGGTGAGTTACAAATGTACAATATAAAATATATTTAACCACTCAAATACAAATGAATTATTAATATAAAAAAATGTTTATTATTAATCTAATAAGTGATTTATTTATTTATTTTTACTAAATTGTGTCTTTTCCTTTCTGCAGCAGTGAGGAATGACCGGAACAAGAAGAAGAAGGATGAGAAGAAACAGGAGTGCACGGAGAGCTACGTTTTGAGTACAGAAACAGAGCAGATGATCGACCGGGTCCGAAAGGCGCACCAGGAGACCTTCCCCTCCCTCTGCCAGCTCGGAAAATACACTACGGTCAGTACCGTCTAGTATATCTCTACATGGACAGACTACTCCAGGCGTAGAAAGCTTAGAAGCCCTTGAAAATGGTTATCGGCTTTCACGGAGCGCCTCAAACACAACAGGAGATTCTTTTCACTTTCAAATATTATTGCCTTCAGAGATCTAACTTGTCAAACCTCCTTTTGTTTCTAGACCAACAGTTCAGAACGACGCGTGTCCCTCGATGTGGACCTATGGGACAAGTTCAGCGAGCTCTCCACCAAATGCATCATCAAAACGGTGGAGTTCGCCAAGCAGCTGCCCGGATTCACGACGCTCACGATCGCGGACCAGATCACTCTGCTCAAAGCGGCCTGTCTGGACATCCTGGTACGCACCACAAAGCCTTTTTAGAATACCGTTTATTCAGACGACATATCTGAGCGTACACACCGTCTGGGTTCATCATTCACTGGTACAAAAGGGAGTCAAATAATAGCTGCTTGCTATTTTCTCTCTCTTCTGTTCAGATATTGCGGATTTGTACGCGCTACACGCCGGAGCAGGACACCATGACCTTCTCGGATGGACTCACGTTAAACAGGACTCAGATGCACAACGCTGGCTTCGGGCCGCTTACAGACTTAGTTTTTGCCTTTGCCAACCAGCTCCTTCCTCTGGAGATGGACGACGCGGAGACAGGACTGCTCAGCGCCATCTGTTTGCTATGTGGAGGTGCGCAGCGTTTTGATTAGTTTATACAAGAGGCAGACAACACAAGATTTGACCATAAACGTTGAGGTTTTCCAATCATTCAAAATCTTCACCGAAGCTGGGATGGTGGTTTATTTGGTAGTTTAATTTTGCAGTGACTATCAAGAAGGATCCGGGGGTTTGTTCAGGCCGAGCACTTGGTTTTCTACAGGGATCCATGTATGTCAAAATGTTTATGAAGAATTGAAAACTGAATTTGATATCTTTTGAAATGATGCGTAGGGTTGTCCTTGTTTCTAGCCATCTCCCCATATTGGTCAAGTTTGATGTAATCAGTAACTGTCGCTCTGAATCGGGTCGCACCTACAATAGCTAATATTATTTCAGGAATGGCCTGTGCCCCCTAGACTTTGATGCATATAATTTTCTCCAACATTCAAAACAATTCAGTAAAAACAAACATGCCTACCTGTTGCTCTTTACTTAAAGCACATTTGTAAATGTAGCCTTTTCATATTGTTCCTGAAATGCAACATGAATTCTCTTGACTCCACTATTCAAGCGGACTTTTGAGCACGTGCCTTGAGCATCACCTAGTGGGCAACTGTGATTATTGCATCTTAACTTGTTGTCTCTTTTCCCCACAGACCGTCAGGATCTAGAGGATACGGACAAGGTAGATGTTTTGCAGGAACCACTTCTGGAAGCATTAAAGATTTACGTCAGAAAAAGGAGGCCCCACAAACCACACATGTTCCCCAAGATGCTCATGAAAATCACTGATCTGAGAAGCATCAGCGCTAAAGGCAAGTCACATTCACACACAGCAATGCCAGCCTATACAGTTATGTAGGAACTAGGGATACACTTTTCAAAAGTTACACTAGTTATTGTGTCTACTTAATACTTATTTTTAATATGTTGGTCCCCCTTGCAAATGGGATGTTGCATCTCGATGCGTTTTCCATTAAGAAACTGAAATGTTATGCACTGCAGGGTTAAGTCTGCGAAACATTCTTGAGATAGTGGCGTATACTGTAGCTTATAATTCATAAATGGACATTTTAAGATGCAAACCACCTGAGTTGATGTTAACATAAACACATTTTAACACTACTGTATTGCCAATCCCCCCTCTGCTCTTTGAAATGTTAGTATTTGTATTGGTTAATGTAATTATGGATTTTTCTACCTTCTTTCTTTAAATACGACCGTAACATTTGGATTTTACTTCATGATTCCAATCTCCATAGGGGACAAAAATAGATGAGCTGTTGTATTATTTCCCATTATTTTTTAATGGGAAATAATGGCTTCAATAGTAAGAGCTTGTACTGACTAATGTATTGCTGTGTGCAGGTGCTGAGCGCGTGATCACTCTGAAGATGGAAATCCCAGGCTCGATGCCTCCTCTGATCCAGGAGATGCTGGAGAACTCTGAGGGTTTGGAGAGTGGAGCGGCGGGCGGCAGGAGCTCTGGCGCGCCCCCGGGAAGCTGCAGTCCCAGTTTGTCCCCCAGCTCTGCCCAAAGCAGTCCAGCCACACAATCACCTTAGACCTCATGGACCTACTTTTGCAACGCATCGTGCTCTGTCCTGCCTGTGACGGTTTCATGGGTGGCGCTCAAAAGGCCTCGCTCTACGTCACAAATCGACCTCTTGCACGTCCTAATATATCCCCCCCCATTCAGGAACACAGTGGAGGCTCAGGCCCGGGACAGACGACATGAACTGATGCCCGTCGTGTCTTCCACTAAAACAGGACGCAAGACTGGGGCGCGTTAACCCAGGACGGCTCATCTTCTATGAACAATGCATAAGACTCTTCAAACACGAGACACTTTTTTTGTTGTTGTACTCCTCAACAAGACTGCAACTGCAAGCTTAGGACTTGTCAGAAGGCCTCGCCTCCTCAAAGACTGTGGGCTTCTTTTTTGTTTTTTTCCATCTTCAGAGCAGATTTCGTACAAAAAGATATATAAATATATATAGAAAAGCTAAGAAACTGTTGTGATCGACCTGTCCAGGAGAAGGCGGCGGGTGGAAGCAAGGACATGTTTTCTGAGATTAGAAGTTGATGTATTCTCCACTGTTTCAATCTTTCCATACCCATCAAGAGTATTGAGAGATGTTTCAGTTTTTAGCACATTTGTACATGATTAACGAAACGCATTGGAAATTGATTCTCTACACAGATTCAAACACGCACACTCTCTCAAATGTGCACAGGAAACGAGTCGCAGCGAATCCCCTCCTATTCCAGGTTGGATTGAAAAATGATTGTATGAACTTGGTTGTATAATATGGTCACAGGTCCTTTCAAGAAAACAGATGAATGAAGACTCATGATTAAGGTGTATTTTAAGTAGCCTTTGAGTTTGTGTATATAAGCTGTATTCATTTCTTTAAAACTATGAAGAGTTTTAGGCTTCACCTGATTTTTTTAAGAGTACCTTTTATGTGATTTGTTTATAGGTTTGTGATTCAAGAAAAAGAAATACATTTTGAGCACATTTACTGAAGGAAATTCTTTCATGTCTTGTGTCCTACTAAATACTGGACAGGCCTTTTTAACCAATCACTGGCTGTTCAGAATGTGGCTTTCACTGACTATTTCTACCAATCCCTTCACTTTCGAAACCCATTTGTTGAATACAGTACAAAGTAGCACTCCTGTCGGGGGAAGCTTTTTGGCCATGTAGCAGAAAGAGATGTTTCTGGAAGAAGCGGAATAAAGCTGCTTTTAGCCTGCTGCAGCTTTTAAGATGTGAAGAGTGGTGTACATACACACTGTAAAACACACAAGTGGTTCTCCATAATGGATCGGTAATGTTTCGTGGAAGCGGGAGAAACAAAAAAAACAAAAAAAAGAATGTTGCGATCCCTCTGCTTCTGTCAGTGGTCCAGGCAAAGTGAAGGTCCCAAATGTGATGTCTCCCTGCTCTCCTCACCCCCCTGGAAACCTGTGGTAGAAACCAACACGTGACCTTCGAATGCCAGACCCAGAGCAACCTCACACCCTGTGATTCACTTAATGCCAAAACGCCTTCACCATCTGATACATGCATTTGTCTAGACCGCTGTTACTGTACACACGCCAATGTCTCAGGAAGGAATCATTGTGTGTGCCTGGCCTGTTTCTTTGTATTGTTCTGTGCTGCACCTTTTCAACCCCGTTCTTCACAACAAAATGCACACGTTCACTCACACTTCTGCTACTGAGCCCCTCTTAATCACTCGCGTCTCTTGGGACTTGCAGAGAGACACTTACCCACATAGGATGTCAGTGTGGAGTCTCTCGCGCTATCTCTCTCTCTCTCTCTGAATCACATGTCTGTGTTATTTTTATTTGTACGGTCAAAGCTGCTTTCATCATTTATTTAGTATTTTTATCTGTCCAGAACGGCGCACAACTTTTCCCTCCACAGCTGATCTGGATTAGCAACAAACACAACATCAGTTTGAGAAGTATGAAATATGTTGCAATTTTGTCAAGATTATCAAGCGACTTTGGAAAAAAAAAAAGATTAAAAAAAATAAAAAAATAAAAATAAAACCAACATTTAATAATGATTGACATGAGTGTGTTTCTTTGTGTGGGTTTCATTTTATCTCAACACAATTAGATCCGTTTGTGAATGTATGTTATAAGCGCCTTGTTTCGAGCCATGATTTACCGCTATTCAAAACACGAGGTACACTTTGGACTACAGTATTTGCATGTTAATAAAAAGCCAATGCTCTGAGACAGTTATCAACACATGCATTCTTCGCAATGCGTATAAATTCAAGTCATTCAGGAATCTCCCTAAAATCCCCTGGTCAACAACTCGAGACCCCCCCACTGTAAAATTTTATTTGTATTTAATTTAAGGTGCAAAACATTTAAAGTGGTTTATTAAGGCTTGTTTGGAAACTATATTTTGATAATTGGCTTATTTTCACAAAAATGTACTGTATACATTTACTTCCAGTGTGAGAAAGAAGAAATTATTAATTATCAAGGGTCAATTATTATTATGACCCTCATGACCCCCCTCCCAACCCTCACTCTGGGAACCCCTAAAATTGGCTTTTTTTTAAACAAAAAAGGGCAGTACCCTACCCATATTAACAAAGCTGCGCACACATATACATTTTAACAAAGCAGAATAGTTGTAAGAGGTTTTATTACAATATGGTAGAGGTGCTATAGATCAACTTTGAACTATGTCTGGGCAAATTTGCATCTGATTTTTGTCCTAGTCAAATGATGGGGGTGGCCCAAACTCAAGATTTGCTATGTGCAAATATTATAGCTTGGTCTAAAATAAATCTTATAGACAGTTTAGATTGATGGGTTTTTTTCATGATTGTATGCTTTACACACTTAAAGGTCCACTATGGAACTTTTTATGCCAAATTTTTTTTAAATAATAATAACCTCTATATATGTGCGTAATAGACTTTTTAGTGACCCTATCGCTGTATGGGTGGCTTGCATGACTTTCCGTCACGGTGGCCTCTACAATGGAAAGTAAAGGCATTATGATAACCAATCATAGTCCTTCACTGAAAGGTTGAATACGCACAAATAAAAAGTAAAAATCCCACATAATGCACCTTTAAATCAATATAAAAACAAGGGATACACTTACACAGTTGTGTACCGACCATAGATCTAGTATTTTCTCAAAAATATCCAATCCAATCCAATCCAATCCACTTTATTTCTATAGCACATTTAAACAACAGAACAGTTCCAAAGTGCTGCACAAAACAGAAAAGTACACACAAAACTCCATGTCGCTCAACCAGTCAATAAAAATAGAATAAAAAATATATATATATATATATATAAGTCATCACAAATGGAATAAATAATTAAAATAAGAAATAATCAATTTATAAAATCAATAAAAATCGTAAAGCAATAAATAATAAAAAAATAAATATAATCTATGTAAAATCAATAAAAATAAATAAAAAAGACACAGGGACCACACAACTCACGCGGTGTTAAAAGCCAGAGAATAAAAGTGGGTTTTAAGACGAGATTTAAAACACTCCAGTGTTGGGGCTGTTCGGACGTGGAGGGGCAGAGCGTTCCACAGCTTAGGGCCGACGACGGAGAACGCTCTGTCCCCTCGAGTTTTACGTCTTGTCTTAGGAACCACGAGCTGGAGCTGGCCCTCAGACCTCAGAGCGCGCGCTGGGGTGTAGACTTCAATGAGGTCTGCAACGTACTGAGGGGCCAGTCCGTTCAACGCTTTAAAAACAAACAACAAAACCTTAAAATCAATTCTAAATTTGACTGGAAGCCAGTGCAAAGATGCGAGGATTGGAGAAATGTGGTCACGCTTTTTAGCTCCAGTAATAAGTCGTGCAGCCGAGTTCTGGACTAACTGTAAGCGTGAGAGTGCATTTTGGGTAATGCCTGTATTGAGAATGAGGAGTTGACGTCACGGCACAGAGCCCCCCTCCCCATCCCCCCTCGCAACCATATTGGCTGCGCTCCGGCGGCAATACACATTGTTTACGTGTGTTGTTAACGCGGTAGTAGTGGAGGTTCTTGCTATTCCGCACTGTTTTACCGCCTGGAAGTCACTGCTGCGTTAAAAACTGCTCCAATACCTCACACGATAGACATGGAAATCGTAGGAACAATGGGATACAGTTTTTTATCTTACAGAAATGGACACAGCATCAAGGAGCGCAAGTTTCTGACCTGTCAAAACATGTTGGAAGCGTTTGTGTACATTGAACCTCTCGTAACAATGTAGTGTTTACGAAACACGCACTTTATTACTTTGTCATTTTGGTCAAGAAGTGTCCGCTAAATGCAATGTAATGACAACACACTAAAACGCATGTGAAGAAAGTTACTTTTGCCAGTACAACGCTGTTTTCACCAGCGGGAGGCTTGTAGAGCCATGTCCTGGACCAGCCACAGCAGAAAGTCTCGTAACTTTCAAAAGACTTGTGGCTTTTAAACTCCAGCATCGTGTAGTAACTTACACCAAATACAATGTAGTTTACTATGTCCATGTATGTGCACGGAGGTAAATGGTCCAGGTCTCCGCTGCAGGGAGCTCGTGTGTTGATGTTTTGAATGTCCGCAAGCTTCTCCAAATACCGCTGTTTTGCGCTTGGTACGAGCTTGTTCCTGTAAGGTCCCTTTTCTTTCGCCTTATCTCTTTGCATTGCTTTACTTTCTGTCTTTCCGTTGTCGTATTCGTAGATCCGTCTCTGTCTCGCCGAAAACGTAAATGCGCAAAATTTAAAGTGCTCTGGAATATGAGGAATGCGTGAAATTCTGGGAGCGTGCCCCCAATCCGCAGCCAATATGTCCGACAGGCTCAGAGCCCCCCCAAATCACCCCAACTCGGCACGTGACTCCTCATTCTCATATTGAGAATGAGGAGTCACGTGCCGAGCATTACAGTAGTCCAGGCGTGACGAAATAAAAACATGCACGACTTGTTCAAAATGTTTAAAAGATAAAAACGGTTTGACTTTAGATAAAAGGCGAAGATGGTAAAAGCCTGACTTGACGACAGTGTTAATTTGTTTAGTAAAATTAAAATCACTGTCCATGGTGACGCCAAGGTTGGTGGCAGAGGGGAGAACGTTGTCTTTAAAGGGGCCCAAGTCCATTAAGGGGTCAGTGGGCCCAAAAATAACAATTTCAGTTTTCCCCTCATTAAGACTGAGGAAATGTTGGGCCAACCAAGCCTTGACGTCACTCAGGCAGGCAAGCAAGGGTGTCAGGGGGCCTTTAGCTGTCTTGGAAAGAGGCAAGTAAATTTGACAGTCATCTGCATAAAAATGGTATGATCTGAAAGACAAAAGGATAGAATCTGGGAAACCGGATTTGGCTCTGAGCCAAGAGCACTGTTACTAAAATAAAGTTTTTATTTCCATAATATTGGAACAATTAGAGCAAATTGTGTTTTTGTGTCTGTTTTATACATAACAAAGTTCCAACTTAAATAGAAAAAATGTGAGAATATATTTTAGAATGTATTCTAAACAAAAAAATCTAGCATAAAATGGTAAATTGTCAAGGCGAGAATGAGAAAAACAGTCAAAAAGTGGGATCGCTAAACTACGTCGTAGTAAATTTGCTCCGCCTTCTTTACGCAGTTGTGACGTTACAGCCAATCAGATTCCTTCGCGCGGAATTTTAAAAGAGATTCAAATCCCATTCACAGATTTACAGAGTATTCATCCGCCAAAAGTGTAAACAAAATAGTTCGTCTGTGAACAAAAACTTTAAATGGTTTAGACACGGGGCCTAAAAGACACAGAAACAGCTGTAAAGATAAGGAGGGAACTGGACACTATTGATACTGTATACAACATATTTGTTAGGTTGGCTCGAGGGCGTATTGTAGTTTGGCGGAGTGATATCACAGTACCTTCCAGGAGGAGAAGACAGACAGACCGAGGTTGTGGAAGTAGCTGCCGTTAGCTATTCGTCGAGGTACATCGTGGTGGTACAGGAGTGTGTTTACTCCAAGGTTTGATATGTTTTAGCTGTAAGACACGTTTGCCATACTCGGAAATATTTTATGGATTGACAACGATTTTGTTCATTTTAACGGTTTTACAGGTAAGCATCGCGCAAGAATAGAACATTTGCTTTTGGTTAGTCAACACCGTATGGTACAGTTGCTCGTTACACATAACGTTAGCTAATATTAATAATAGTTCATGGTGTATTTTTATACGAGAGTTGCTTGATCTTGTTTATACTTTTATTGTTCAGGTAACAGGACGAAATGCCATTGCACGGGAAGATAGTTGTCATTAAAAGGAGCGGGGGAGACGGGACAGAGTTTCCTCTTACTGCCACATGTGTGTTTGGAAGGTGACGGTCTTTAATGTTTACTATATTTAAGCTTTTTCTTTGTGTTTTGTTCCCTTCTCTTGCATGCTGCCTAGTAGTAACATTAAAGCACAGATGTGTCGTAAATTGTTTATTTGGAGGTGGAGCCTCCGTGGTGACGTCAGACTTTTTAAATTCATACTGTTCAGTGTGCAGCATGTCTCGTGTTACTATTTGTTTCCTTCTCTTTGCAGGAAAGCTGATTGTGACATTCGCATTCAGATTCCTCAAGTTTCCAAGGAACACTGCCGGATTGATCTGAATGAAAATAAAGAGGTGATTTATGACCAACTTTTTAATAGATGGTTAATGTTTGCTGAGTTTTAACACGTTTTTCTTCTGGTTATAGGTAATTTTGACAAATTTGAGCTCAGTGAGTCCAACTTATGTTAATGGCCAAGCGTTGCAGCAGTCTGAGCGCTTAAAACATGGAGATGTAATTACTATCATTGATCGTTCTTTCAGGTTCGTCTTGACCTTTTCCAATACAATGATTTACTCACACAATTATTACTTTGTTTGACCATATCAACATTTTTAGGTTTGAGTATCCTCCACCACCTACACCTAAAAAAAGATCATCTGTTGGAGGAAAAGCTGAAGTAGCTTCAGTTGGTAAGTTTACAAAAAACATTTTATAATCTATTACTGTCTTAAATATTAAAGTAATGATATTATTGCAATGAAAATAATTTGGCCATATACTGTGCAGCCCTATCTTTTTTGGTTCATTGTATTGATGGGCAGCACAGTGGTATAGCAGTTAGCAAGAAGGTCCCAGGTTCGATTCCCACCTTTCTGTGTGGAGTTTGCATGTTCTCCCCGTGTCCTCCCATTTGTGTTCATTAACATGCACTCTCCCGACCAAATAAACCAATAAATAGATGTTGAATGTAGCCGTGTTAAATCTTATAACTAAAGCCTATATTGTTGTTTTAGGCCCACATCTGAAAGATGGGGCCAACATCGACAATATTCAGCGGTCTCTGGAGAAGACACAGGAGTTGGAGTCCAAGGAGGGTGACAGTCTGTTGGAAGGAAAGACTGCATCACCTTTCAGTGATCTGTATCAAATGATCAAACAATCTCTTGATGTTAAGACCCCCCGGAAATCTTCCGCCAGTGTCCTGCAGACGCCATCCTCTAAGTTTTGCACACCAAAACCAGAATCTGCAAGGAAAAAAAATGACACACCCAAAAAAGTGCAAGTGCCTGTCTCTCCTGTCGAAAAGGCACAGGGTGAAGATGCATCACTGCAGGTTACTCCAAAGTCTGCAAAGAAGAGATGCTCTGTTCCAATCTCCACCGAACAGACTGCGGCCCATGTTCAAGAAGCTAAGTCAACTCCATCTCCTCGTCGTAATCTTACCCCACAAAAGTTTACTCTTAATGAAGTCCTTGAACAAATTACAACACCAAAGTCACCAAGGAGGAGAAGCAAAGAGGCCACATCACCTTTGTCAGCCAAGAAACGAGCTGCGTCTCCTGCAAAAGAGACTACCCCCAAGGCAACCCCTAAAAGTAAATCAATCATTTTCTCATTTAACACATCAAATATATTGTATTTGTATCACTATTTTTACTGTGCAAATGTAATTCTTAGGTACAGAGAAGTCAAAGAAACGCAAGAGTGGGGAGCTTGCCGCTGACCTGCCCTCACAAGAGATGAAGAGGAAGCGTGTCTCTTTTGGGGGTCAACTGAGTCCCGAGTTATTTGACAAACGGCTGCCTCCAGACTCCCCCCTCCGCAAGGGAGCTGCACCCCGGAGGAGTTTGTCTCTCTATAAACCAATTAAACAGTCACTGCTCAGACGGGCTTCTGTAATTGGTTTGCTCAAGGTGAGACTTATAATTTGTTGGAGTGTAAAATGTGGGCATAGGAGTTTTTTTTATTTTTTAACACGTTTTAATTGTATGTTTATCAGGAGTGTGAAAGCCCAAAAGCAAAAAGTCCTGCCAAAATGAGGACTCCTTCACCCAAGAAATCGCCGAAGGGTGCTTCTCCTAAGACACCAACGTCTGCAAAAAAATCTCCTAAGACACAGTCACCGTCGCAGAGAACTCCGTCCCCAAAATCCAAGTCCTCTTCCCCTGGAAAGAAGGCTGCTACTCCCAAGAAAACATCGCCCAAGTCTCCTAAAGCCACGACTCCAAAATCCAAGTCCCCTTCCCCTGAAAAGAAGGCTGCTACTCCCAAGAAAACATCGCCTAAGTCTCCTAAAGCCACGACTCCAAAATCCAAGTCCCCTTCCCCTGGAAAGAAGGCTGCTACTCCCAAGAAAACATCGCCTAAGTCTCCTAAAGCCACGACTCCAAAATCCAAGTCCCCTTCCCCTGGAAAGAAGGCTGCTACTCCCAAGAAAGCTTCCCCCAAGGCACAATCTCCCAAAATGGTTGACGGGACCCCAACAAGAAAATCAACAGGTTGCATGGTAACCCCAGTGAAAAGCCCTGACCTGACCCCTAACGTGCAAGGGCGCTTTTCTGTGTCACGTATCAACACACCGTCTCCAGTAGCTGAAGTCATGGAGCAGGTCCCAGCAGCCACTCCTAAAATCCCACTTAGGAGGAAGAGTATGAAAAGCTCATCAAAGCAGACTCCTTTGAAGAGTGCAACTAAAGTAATGCGCAGGAAGAGCAGCATTATGCGATCCACAAAGAAAGGTATGAGAGACTTTATTTGTACATTAACAATTAATACAGTAATCCTATAAGTGCAGCTTACCACCATCATTTGACCATAAATAAGGGATTTTTGATGTGCTGCTTTAACAAATGTGGTCAATGTTGTTTTTGTTAGTGATGTCGTCCTGGGCAGACATTGTTCGATTTGGTAAAGCTAAAGTCCAAGTGGGTGCGCCAACCAGAGCACAAGTCATCAAAAAGAGTGTGAAAAAGAAGGCTGGCCCCAAATCACAGGTATAATACACCTCACTGTAACTCCAAAAGCATTGAGAACCTAGCATTATTATAACCTAGTGTTTATTCTTTTCTAGACCCCAAAGCGAAGGTTCCTGGACCATGTTGGCACAGGACATGCTGCTTCACCCGCAACAATAGTGGTTGGAAGAGCTCATAGACTGAGAGTTGCTCATTCTGTCGCTGCTCCACCAAAAATTGTCACAAACACAGCCGTGCTCAGAAAGAACATGAAAATGGATGAAGATTTGACAGGTAAATTGTTTGATATCTGTAAAATGTGCTGTAGGTGCTAGGCTCTCATGCGTTTATTTGGCTCTTTTTGATTTTTTTTAATTTTAGGACTTACTGAGATGTTCAAAACTCCTAAAAATGAGAAGAGGCGATCGGCCAAAACTGCATCAAAGACACCTCAGACAGATTTGAGCAAATCCCTATTAGAACCATCAGTTCTGAACACACCAGAGGAGACTGGTGAGACCATTTTACTTCTGGGAATTCTATATACATTTGAATTGAAAGTGAACCTGAAATATCTTTCTTTTGTAGGTGAGATGGTTGTATCTCCAATGAGTGTTGCATCTACAGTTAAAGGTCAAAGGTACAACAGTGAAGCAGTTCAACGTCTACTTGATGGAGAGGAGTCGTTTGCCTCAGAAATTCCTGCTGTGGACATGCAGAGTGAGACATCTGTACGGGGCACAGCAGAAATTAAACTAGGCACTCCAAAAACTCCAAAACAAAAGCCCCCGATGCCAGAGGGTGTGACAAGACCGAAGAAGATAATGACCCCAAAACAAAAGGCTGAACCTATTGAAGATGCTAAGACCCCTAAACAGAAATCTGATCAACAGGAGTGCTTGTCTGCAATCAAATGCATAATGAAAACTAATGAAAAAGAGAAGGCAACGCCTATTGAAGACCCCAGAAGAAAGCTATTGAAAACACCTGAACAGAAAATTCAACAGCAAGAAGAGTGTCTGACTGAAGTGAAACAAATAATGAAAACTCCAAAAGAGAAAGCCGTGCCTGTTGAGGACCTATGGGGAAAGCTACTAAAAACCCCTAAACAACACATTGAGCAACAAGAGTGTCTTTCTGCAGTCAAAACGCTCATGAAGACTCCAGACCAGAAAGTGGAACAACCAGAGAGCCTAACAGGAGTCACAAGAAGTATGAGAACTCCTAAACAACAAACTGTGCAGCAACCGTGTCTGACTGGAGTGAATAGGCTTATGAAGACGCCAAAGGAAAAGTACGAACCCACTGATGACATCAGGGGCAAACCTCTGCTGACTCCTAAGCAAAAGATTGACCAGCAAGAGTGTCTGACTGGTGTGAAGAGATTGAAAACTCCAAAAGTAAAAGTTCCACCTGTGGAGAAGAACTTTGGCATCAAGAGACTCATGCGGTCACCACGGCTGAGGGGAAACGCTCAAGTGGAAGACTTTGAGGGCCTCGAGGAGCTCATGAAAGAGCCTGCTGAAGAGCAAACCAGTGTATTCACAGAAGGCAAGTACTGTAGCTTTAATTTGCTGTCACAGTTTTGTCACAATTCCTTGTGAGAACATTGTTACATTTTTGAGTCTAATGAGGATGTTGTCTGATTTTTAGAAACCATTAACAATGAGCAGCCAGAGACTAATCCTGAAGTGGTAGATGACCTTAGTGAAGTGGAGAAAGTAATGGCTACCGAGGGTATGTTACAAAGTCTTTCAATTAAACACAAAGTCCATTAAATTGATTCAAATTGACATTTTTAATACTTGAGTGCCCACCATTTTGAGAATGATTCGTTGGTGGTGACACCCAATGTGTGTCACCACCCACTCTACCACCTGGGAATAAACATATTTGGCCCTTTTTGAAGAGAATTGGATAATTCCCAAAATGTTGGGCACCAGGGATCAATGTATAATGAATCCGCACACAACCGACGTTTTCAACTAACCCGCCCACAACTCAGACCGCAAAACAAGAAAAGAAAATATTGTACCCGACTTGCTTCCTGACACACATTTTTATAAAGTAGTAAATGCTCATCATAGCGTCATTGGGCCATAGACATTGTTCAGCCAATAAAGTGTAGGCCTATGTATTTCATAGTAATTGTGTCTAGCACTATATAAATTACACAGGTTTAATTGGCATCTTTATTTCAAACAACCCGACCGACCACGCCCCGAATATCATTCCAAATATTTTTGGATGACTTGTAACTGCGGGTGACCGCAGGCATCACTGTTGAGCACATGAGTGAAAAACACAAAAAAAAGTCCAGTTGTATCATTTTAGTGAACTCTGTATCTTCCTGGATATTTGAGATTTTTGTTACATTTTTCTATATATTTCTTGTGATTACAGAAATCCTTGTTCTGCCAGAGAGCACCTCCATTACCCTTGCTGAGGAGACTAAAATAATGGCATCTGTTGTGGAGTCTGTACAAGAAGAAAGTGCTCCTGAAGCAAAGCCTGTTCGTGGTAGGAGAGCAAAGACCACTGAGCCCACAGCAGAAAACAAACAAGATCACTCTGAGGTCACTGAGGCTCCAGTTAGAGCCAGACGAGGGAGGAAAGTACAAACATCAGACCCTGGACAGACTGCAAAGACCCCTGAGGAGCCTTTACCAGAAGAAAGTGCCCCTGAACCAACAGTCAAGCCGAGAAGAGGTAGAATTGCTAAAAAACCTAAGAAGCTGATTAAGGAAGACCAGGTTATTGTCACTGAATCAACAGCAGAGCCACAAACAGAGAGTGAACAGATCCTGCCCACTGCTGTCCATGAAGTGGAACCGTCTACAGCACCAGAGGTGCCTGTTGTGAAGACAAGACGAGGCAGGAAAAACAAAGCAGATGAGCCCTGTGATGTAACAATTGCACAAGCTGCAGAAGGTAATCCCCTTTTTAATGCAATATATTTCTGTATTTTTTTATTTTATTATTATCCGAAATTAATGTATTTGAATGTTTTATGTTTCTGAAATGTTTTATTTCTCTTGTTCAGAAACAAAAGAAGCGGAAATTGTGGAAGACTCTATTGTAAGACACAAAAAACCGGCACAAAGCATTAGGGCTAAGGCTACAGAAAGCGAAGTCCCTGCTGCAGCTGAGAACAAGAATGATTCTGAAGATGCTGTTGCTCCAGTCAGAAGCAGACGAGGGAAGAAAACTGAAGCTCCAGCAGCTTCTGCTGTCAGACAGAGGAGAGGTAGAGCTGGAAAAGTTCAAGAAAAAGACACAGAAGAAACGCAACAAATGCCAGAGAATATTTCTGAACATTCAAATGACCAAACCTGTGCTCCTGGGTCTACTGAAGAGATGGTTGAAGAAAACCCTTCTGAACCCACTAAAGAAATGGCTCACGAAAAACCCAAAAGAGGGAGAAAAATAAAGGCCCAAGGTGAACCTGTTCAACCAGAAATCATTGCAGTCGAAAGGGAGCCACTTGTAGTTGAGGCTAAACATGTTGAAGATGTTCAGCCAGAGCAGTCTGTGCCCAGAAAGAAAGTGCAAAGAGGGAGAAAAGCTAAGATCCAGGTTGAGCCACCTCAAGTGGAAATGGGAAGCACTGCAGAAGAGGGCAGCTCCTCTGTCTGTGAGACTGTTGAAGATGTTCAGTTGGAGCAGCATAAACCAGCTCAAAAAGCAAGAAGAGGGGGACGAACCAAACCAGCAGATGAACCCTCTGTACAGCCTGACATGAAAACAGAGAAAAGTGAGCCTGTTGAAGAAACTCAGCCAGAGCAGGCTGCTCCAGCAGAGAAGCCCAAGAGAGGGAGAAGGGCCAGAACTACTGAGGACAGCCACACTACTGAAGTGTCCCAGCCTCCCGTTAGGGGAAAGAGGAGCCGTACTGCAAAATTCGAGCAAGAGGAGAAATCTGACCTTGAACAACATGCTGCAGGTGAGCTGAAATCCCCTGAACCTGCAAAGAAAATGAGACGAACGAAGAAAGATGACCTATGTGTGGAGATCCAAACAAAAGTTGCAGATGAGACTCCAGACATTGTCGAGCCTTTGAAGGCCAATGAACTGGTTGGTGCAGCTCCAAAATCCAGGAGAGGTGCACACAAAATGAGAGAGGCTGTCACTGAAGAAGTCTCTGCAAGCAGCTCAACAGACAAGCCTAAGAGGGGGAGAAAGGGCAAACAAACAAATGAGGAGATCAAAGTGGTAGAGGTCGAAGTGGAACAGGCCCC
This sequence comes from Neogobius melanostomus, assembly GCA_007210695.1. Classification (NCBI taxonomy): domain Eukaryota; kingdom Metazoa; phylum Chordata; class Actinopteri; order Gobiiformes; family Gobiidae; genus Neogobius; species Neogobius melanostomus. The sequence goes on from VHKM01000156.1 coordinate 576,735, forward strand.
AGAAGATGATTTTGCCAAAGTGAAGCCTACAGGAAGACGTGGCAAAACTGCAGTGCAACATGGTACATCTGATACTGTCCCAGCTAAAAGGGCCCGCAGGGGCACAGCAGTTGCCACTGAGGAGAGCACTGAGCAGGACACACAAGTTATTGCTGAGCCGGTTCCAGTTGAGCCTATTAAAAGGGGAAGGAGGGCAGCTAAAATACCAGCTCGTACTGAAGAGGCTGAGACTAAAGACCAAGACAATTCCACTAAAGAATCAAGTCATGGCACTGAAGACACACAAACCTCTAAAAGGTCAGTCAAGTGGAAAGCAGATTTTGAAGTCTTTGAGGTTACTCCTTTGAAGTCTTTGCGAGGCAGAAAGACAAAATCGGCCGGGCAGAAGGAGGCTGAGAGCAGTAATGAATCTCAAAAAGCCACAGATCGCAAAGGAAAGGATCTCACAGAAAAAGCACAGCCTGCTAAGAAATCAAGGCGAGGGGCAAAGGCAGCAGATGTGGCTGAAAAGTCCACGGCAGTTTTGGAAAATAAAGAAGCTGAGACGCAGCCCAAAACCAGAAGAGGGAGAACGGCTAAGAAATAACTGCTTTTTATAAATGATGATAAATGTTATTTTTTATTTTGGGTTTAAATGAAAATTCAGATTGTAAAAAAAAAACACAAAGCACTGTTTTATTCCTCATATTACAGCAGGGAATCTTGTCAATCTTTTTATGTGTTTTAGCCAGTTGCATTTTACTCATGGATCATTTGCAAATACTTTTGTGATGGAAAAAGTGGTTATTAAATTGTTTTTACTTTGTCAGAGCCTGGCGTTGATCATTTATTATACCAGTCACACATTTTCTACTTTTGGAATCCAGGTAGAAAAAAATGTTTTTTCTGATATTGTGGCATAGAATAAAGAGATCACCTACATTAATAGAAATAATTGTATGGCTATTTTATATGAATTTAAATAGTTTTTGCAGTTATTAAAATTATTGTCCTTGTAACAATGACTACTGCATTATCTATGAAGCAAGTCTCAAATATGTAGACTGAACTCAACAACAGTAACACGTATCACAAGCAAATGTAACAATTGAATTTCTCCGTTGTGGGATCAATAAAGGATTATCTTAGTAGCCTTCCTATTTGGTTTCCTAAGTAAGCCAACCATTAGGGTAGACGAGTTCCAACCATGGGTCTAACCCTGACTAAACGGACAAAGTAGATTAAATCGGATGCATACTATATCTATGCTATCAAAAGCCCAATCTTAAATATTATAGCTAAGCGCACATCAAATGGCACATATTGAAATAAAGTCTAGTAAAGCAAAGTGCCATGAACAACTGGAGCTACACCGAGCGGAACTATTGTAATGGCAGGAAAACGGCACGGACTCTATATGAGGACGGACATCGAAACAAACGCACGGGAGACGCGGGATGGAGTTTGACGGGCGGGTGTAAACTGTAAAGTACTCAACGTTTACAACTGAATCCATTGCATTTGCTTTTTTGGTTTCGCAGTCATATTTTGACCACAATGGAGGCTGACATCAAAACAACAGCTAAAGGCTTTCATTGCTCTTTGTGCAATGTCAATATCCCAAACCGTGAGTATCTAGCTTTCCTCTTTCATCTCAGCCATGCATGCTCAAACCCCACAGTAATACTTTGTTAACCTCATATTTGAACTCCTAAATGACTTGTCCTTCCGTGTGGACTATCTCGTCTAGAAATTGGACACCTCTAATACACTATTTACTTGTATTTCATCTTTATAGTGCTTTATATTTTACAAACAGCCCTAACAATGTAAATAAAACAAGCACTTATATTGACTTAAACACAACTTGACAAACTACTAAAAAAAGTAAAACATTTTGACCTTCTCAAATGGAGTGTTCATTGTTGTTCATTGAAGCCCGAGTAATATACGCAATGGTTAATGTAGATTTAAAACTACTCATTTGAAATGATGACTCCATGTGTCATGTACATTGACTGTGACATTGGAGCATGCTTTGTCAAACTAAACACTAGTAATTTGTATTAATCGTCAACAGTAACTTTATTTGCTTTTTCCAGAGCCAAGCTTGGAGCAGCATGTGAAAGGGCGCAAACACCAGACCCTGAGTTCTGTGAGGTCCACCAGGAAATCTCAGGAGGAGCGCAGCGTTTTTGTCAGTGGTCTCAAGCCGAACATCTCTAACACGGACCTGGCCGAGTACTTCCAGCGCTTCGGCCCGGTGGCAGACATCATCATGGACAAAAACAAGGTCAGGCAGGCAGAAATAATGACAAGAACCTAAATATGAATTTCTTCAGCAGCCTTGACCTGTTGTGCTCTCTCAGGGGGTGTACGCCATAGTCCAGTTTGATGAGCCCGATGGCATGAACACCACCTTGTCCTGTATTGAGCATCAGCTGAAAGGTCTGAAGCTTCGTGTCAAACCCAAGGAGAAGAAGGAGTTTAAGATGATCCCAAAAACAAAAAACAACTTCCAAAACCTGCAAGAGGTTTTGACCGGCTGAAGCCTGGACTCTGTCAGCTAGCATCTGTAAGTGACTGTTGTTGTTTGTGTCAGAAATGCTGCAATTCTCTGAAAGCATACAATTTAGGAAAAGTTATGATATTATGATTTATATGATGATTGTACCATTTTCACATGGATTGCTCTAGTCTTCATATTTGAATTTTATGTACAAAAATATTACTTCATATCTGCTGTTTTCCATGAACAGGTGAATGCACAGATGCTGCACATGGTGGAGCGTTTTCAGCTTGGAGAGAATGAAAAGAAAGCCAGAAGCCTCGTAATCCAACTACTGCAAGAGGTTTTTGTTGAGTTCTTCCCAGGTACTGCTTTTGGCTCTGACATGCGTTTCTTTATGCTAAACAACTGAGTGTTAAGTTTTAGTTTTACATTTGTGACGCTGGTTTTACAGACAGCAACATTGTAGCCTTTGGCTCGTCCGTCAATACTTTTGGCATCCACTCCTGTGATTTGGACCTGTTTTTGGATCTGGAAAACACCAAGGTCTTCCAAACTAACGCCAAAGCAAACTTGGAACAGGTAATAGAGATTTACCAGTACTCGTACATTGAAGTATTGGTCCATAATGTTAAGAAATGATTGCATTTGTTACACTGTAGGCTGGGGAGGGCACGTCGGACGATGGTCGCTCTGAAGACTCCATATTGTCTGACATTGACCTGTCCACAGCGTCTCCAGCTGAAGTTCTGGACCTTGTGGCAGCGATTCTCAAACGCTGTGTGCCGAGTGTGGACAAAGTTCATGTGGTCAGCACCGCACGGCTCCCCGTGGTCAAGTTCCATCATAAAGAGCTTAATCTACACGGAGACATCACTCTTAACAACAGGTCAGCTTAAACCCTCCAACACTACACAATATTGTGTACCCAATGCAGTGGTTTGGTAATGACGACTTCCCCCTGTGTTTGGAAACATAGACTGGCGGTGAGAAACACTCGCTTCCTCCAGCTTTGCTCTGGAGTAGAAGAGAGACTGCGGCCCCTGGTCTACACTGTGCGACACTGGGCCAAGCAGAAACAGCTGGCTGGTAAGTTGCCTTCAATGCTATGTCAGTATTTACCCAGCAGATGTCAGTAACAGCAGGAGTTTTGTGATGGGAACCATGATGCAAAAATAATTGGTAGTTTTTCTGCAGTAGAAATAGTAAAAAACAAAACACATACAATTGATTTAAATGTTACGTGATGAAGGCAAAAGTGAAGTGAAGTGAACATTAACTTTAAGTTTTCTTTCTATTTATTTATTTATTTATTTAAGTAGGGACAGTACATATTAATGAACATATAAAATATGTAAATATGTCAGATTTAGCCATAGGCTAATTTCCATCTGTTGTCCCTAGACAGGCTGATGTGAAACTTCACATTGAACATTTAACAATGACACACAACAAAGTCACAAGACAGTACAGGAACAGAACGACTGCAGGACAGGGAACAATGGGACCACAAGATACACATTCAAATATACTGTACAAAGAACATTAGGGATCTCAGGCAAATACAATGACAAAAGACTGGACAGGACAGAGGACAGGGAGGACAGGGAAGGGTGAGGCAGAAAATGGGAGCGAAGGCGGTTCACTTCCACAAACCCAGGGGAAGACTTAATTCATTAATTGCTACGGATTTATAAAAATCTAAAATTTCATTAAGTTTTTTTTTTCTCTTTAAAATACCTATCTAAAGTGCTGTGGTGCCCTAAGGTACGTTTTACATAAAATGTTATCGATTATGTTGACAGGTTTGTGTTGATCTGAGCCATTCCTTTAAGTGACTTTTAAATGATTTGAAGCTGCTTGCCTCCCTCACAGTGGTTGGTAGTTTGTTCCACTGGACACTGCCTTTATAGGACAGGACATTTTGACCAACATTGTCAAACATTGTTTTAAATAAAACTAACTTCTGTAACCATTGCTCAAAATTATGTCTTCAACGTAGTTCCCCCTTTATCCCAGCTTTCCCCTTATATTATATAAATAGTTCACTCTCAGTCTGTACAAAAGAACTGTGTATGTGTGTTGAAAGACAGTGACCGCACTGAACTGCAATGTTCAACAGCTTTTATTCTACTTCAAAAGAAAGTTTTCCCGCCTTAGTTAAGTTATGGCATAAATTGCTGCATTTTTTTTTAAACGACAAAGTTGCTTTATTTTCATCCACTTTTGGTTAAACTGCGTGACCTGCAGTTCTCATTTGTTGTTTACCTCATCATATCTATGCACTGTCCTCTGTAGGTAATCCCAGTGGAGCAGGGCCTCTGCTCAACAACTACGCTCTGACACTGTTGGTCATTTTCTACCTGCAAAACTGTGACCCTCCGGTCCTCCCCACAGTGGACCAGCTCAAAGACATGGCCTGTAAGTGTCTTCTCTCTGATTATTATTTGCTTTCAGAATGTAAAAAAGAAGAAATAATCAATGTTAATATTTCTTTTCCATTGTTATTTGTGCAGGTGAGGAAGAGGAGTGTGTGATTGATACGTGGGACTGTACTTTCCCAACCCAAGCCATAGCGGTGCCTTCGAGCAAAAACACCCAAGATCTTTGTAAGGGATATACATTTTTATCATATTTAACTTCCTGATAATAATACTGCTATTGTCTTATTGTGTTCATAGGTAGCCTGCTTTCTGGCTTCTTCTCCTTCTATTCTCAGTTTGATTTTGCCTGTAATGTCATTTCACTCAGAACTGGACAGTCTATTCCCACTGAAACCTTTCAGAAACAAGCAGATGAAGTCATGCAAGAGGATCAACCCTCTAAGTCTCTTCAAAGTGGTCCCAGAATAGGCCCTATGAATATTTTGGACCCCTTTGAGCTTTCCCACAATGTAGCGGGGAACCTAAACGACCGTACAGCTCGCAGTTTTCAGAAGGAGTGCCTTGACGCGGAGAAGTACTGCCGCAGTCTCCAGTACCAGAGCAAATCCAGCAAGGGGAAGTCGTGGGGGCTGGTGCGCCTGCTCACCCCCACGGAGAGGCGCAGAAGGCCCAGGCCGAGCAGTTGACAATCAGCATTCCCCTGAAATCGGACGCAGTCCCAGAAGACCTCAGTAATCGACAGCACATCGCCAAGGACGCCTTCTCCTTACTGTGGTTTCAGAGAGTTTGTGCTGCTGTAGAGGGCATTTTCCAGAACGTTCTTCAATGTCACCTCGAGTCCGCTCCGGAGGTGTTCGATGCAGGTGACGACATGGGAACTCAGGACTCGTCTCTGGATGACAGCGGCTGCAGCGTGGAGACTCCCGCTGAGTCCGCTCCAAACACCGGAGGCAAAAGAGCGCACTCGTCTGGCAGCGACGCTTCCGTGTCACCGCAAGGCAAGAGGCCAAGGTTGTCCAAAAGGGGGCGCGCCACGCTGTCTCCGTGGCTGTGGGAGCAGAGGCACATGGTGTGGGCGGGCCGGAGGAAAGTCAGACGAGAGCTGATCAAAGACGCCGATGCCAAAGCGGAGGGCAGCTGCGTGGAGCTAGAGACACAGGTCACCGCTCGCATCGTGCAGAAGGAGCCCCAGCTTAAAGAGGCGCTGCAGTTCAAACTACAGCCTCAGCTGGTGGGGGCGACAGAGGGCACGAGCATGATGCTAAAGTTCCAGCCCATCCAAGACTCCGCAGGGGTCTTTCAAGACTTTTTCCATTTCCTAGAAGCTTTTCTCCCCAAGATGGTAGAGACTCTGCTTACAAACAGAGTCGATAATGCCTAAAGTATTTTTGTTTGTCAATTTATACATTTGGGTTGTATTTCTTTTACAGTTCTTAAATGGCACTACTGCAACCAGTCCCTAAAAATGTCAGTGTTTTGTCTGTATACAAAGGGAGGCTTTATATATGTTGTTATTAAGGTGAATAACTGTTTAAGTTTTGTTTTGTTTTATTATAATAATGATAAGAAGCCCATTTTATGTTTTAGTAGTATTTGTTGCTCTTTTTATTAAGGACTGGGTGTAGTTGTCATGTACACCAAAATTAATGAATTCGAAAAGAGTTTTTCAAGCACTGCCTTTTCTATGACTGCAGTGTACCGCCACTGATGGTTGGTTTTAAATAAAATAAGCCTATAATGATTTGGCTGTTGCAGACAAGGCTTTGATTGCGTCCTTTTACTTGCCTTTTGTGTGCTGCTTTTCATCTGGTCAGGTTTCCTCTGCGATCGGAGCTATGAGGGCCATTACTCAGGCAGGCAGGCTGACGTCTTTATGAGCCGCGGACAGGCTGCAGCACAGGGACGTGAGCACTGATTAACATTCATCGCCGCTCTTTAGGGCCTTGTACGGCGGCGTGAGGGAGACAGGTGAGGCTAGTGCTCGGTCAGTGCTGATTTCACTATACAGGTGAAACTCTGAAAGTTAGAATATCGTGAAAAAGTTCATTTATTTCTGTAATACAACTTGAAATGTAAAACTACTATATAATATAGACTCATGGCATGCACAGTGACGTATGTCAAGCCTTTGTTTGTTTTAATTTGGATGGTTATGGCTTACAGCTTGTAAAAACCCCAAATTCAAAATCTCAGAAGATTAGAATATTGTGAAAAGGGACTATATTGTCGGCTCTAAGTGTCACCCTTTTATCAGCTAATGAATCCAAAACACCTGCAAAGGGTCCCTGAGACTTTAAAGAAAGAACTGGTCTGTCGCTCAGTGGTCCACAGTTCTCTTTTCTGATGAGAGCAAATCTTTCATCTCATTTGGAAACCAAGGTCGGCGTAGCAGTCTACCAGGAGATTTTAGAGTACTTCATGCTTTCTTCAGCAGACAAGCTTTATGGAGATTCTGACTTCATTTTCCAGCAGGACTTGTGTACCTTAGGCAAGGTACCAAAACCTGGTTCAATGACCATCGTATTGCTGTGCTTGATTGGCCAGCAAAGTCACCTGACCTGAACCCCATAGCGAATCTATGGGGCATTGCCAAAAGAAAGATGAGACATGAGACCGAACAATGCAGAAGAGCTGAAGGTCGCTCTTGAAGCATCCTGATCTTTCATAACACCTCAGCAGTGCCACAGACTGATGGCATCCATGCCAGGCCGTATTGAGGCGGTCATTCAAGTAAAAGGGGCCTTAACCGAGTACTATAATCATGCATATGTTAGGCATGATTATAGTTTTCAGAGGGCCCACATTTCTCTGTTTAAAATCATCTTTTTATTGATTTCATGTAATATTTTCAGAGATTTGAGGGTTTTTACAAACAAAGGCTTGACAGATCTCATTTTGCATGCAATGAGTCTATCATATATTAGTTTCACATTTTAAGTTGTATTACAGAAATAAATGAACCGAGGTTCTAGGTTTCGGTCTAGGTTTTTTGTGCGGTTTCATCTCGTTTTTGGCTTTTTAAAACTCCATGAAAACCAAAACTATTCTATTTTGCTTCTTCAATGGCTTTAGTGACCATAATAATTTGTACAACTACACCTCAGTTGGTCACGTAAAGAAGGGATTGATGTCCGTGTCAAAGGCTAAAAATAAACAGTTAATATAAATTATAATTATAATTCTTCTTCGTGTGGGCTAAGCCCACCTACGGGCTTCGCTATGGGTAATCTCTCCTGGCGCAGCCAGGGCACTGAGACAGATAAAAAGACTAGCCGCGCCAATCCAGCCTAAGGCATGGCACATGCCCGCGAAACCTTTGGCCTATAAAAGGCCCATGGCCCCAACATACTCCCTTCTTCTCTCTCAGCACTGAGATAGTTTCTACTCACCGCTTTGAAGAATCTTCGGATCAACATTAAAGATGGATCCAGCCCGAGAACTGTCGCCCTCCGGCGTCGGGCTCTACCCTTGCCGTTCCTGCCGGACTCCGCTGCTCCCGGAGGATAAGCACGATCGCTGCTTTATCTGCCTGGGCTGGCAGCATCAGGTCCAGCGTGCCTCTTGCCCGGCCTGCGCCGCTCTCCCCAGAGAGGAGTCCGAGCGCCGTGCCGCCTTCATGGGTCCGGTGTCTCCCGTCCGTGCGGACACCGATGCGGGACCTACGGAGGATAATCTTCCCCCCGCTCAGGCCCATCTGGACTGGGCTGAAGCGGTGGAGGACACCAGTAGCCGTAGTGACTCTTGGAGCTCCGCGGAGAGGGAGACTCGTGATGGAGACTCCGTGTCTACAGTATCTGGACGTAGAAGCTCCCGCCGCGAACCGGTGGATCTTCTCCCTCACCTCTTCGCTGTCGCGGCGGTCCGGACTGAGCTGCCGCTCCCTCCGCAGCCTGCTCCGGCTCCAAGGGATTTCATCCTGGGTCTAGCGTCGCAGTCCCGGTCTCGAGCCCGTGCAGCGACACTCTGCCCACCTGTCCCTTCCCTCGTCAGGCTTGTCCAGCGTGATTGGGATACGCCTCTTACCGCGAAAGGTCCGGCTAGAGGATATCTGGAGTATTCCAGCGTGGATGGCTGGCCCGCCGTCTCCGGTGTCCCGACCATCGAGGACTCCCTGAGGCTCTGCTTGCTCCCAACCTCCACCCCCTGGCCCGGAGGTAGGCCGGCTCTCCCGTCTGACAGAGACAGGAGGATGGCGGCTTTTCTGGACCGCTGTTATGCCAACGCGAACCAGGTGTTTGCGTTAGCTAACAACATGGCTCTCCTGCTTGGCTCCATTGACAAGCTCTGCCACGAACGATCTGAGCTTTCCCCGGAGGATATTGCTGAGGTCCAGGACTCTGCAGAAGTCCTGATGAAAATGTGTCAGGCTGTTGCCATTAATGGCGGCCGCACGATGTGCAACGCACAGCTGGGAATGAGACACCTGTGGCTCGGTCTTTCTTCCCTCGCGGAGCGGGACCAGAAAGGCGTGCTGGGGCTTCCCTTGTCCACGTCTTCCCTCTTCGGCCCTGATATCCAGGTCATCATCAATCGCCTGGAGGCTGCGTCCAGGGGCTCACAGCAGCTCGCTCCTCATCTCCAGCCTCGCCGTGAACAGCGTAGTTCTCGCCGCTGGCGCTCGGAGCGAAGACGGCCCGCCCCCTGGGGATCCAGAGAGGCGGAGTCGACTCGCGGCTCTGCGGATCGTCAAGCCCCGTCTACTTCCCAGGGCTCTGGCTTCGTGAGACGGGATGATCAGCGTCAGCAGAGGAGAGCTGCTCCTAGCCGCCCCTCTGCCGCTTCTGCTCCTAATGTAAAATATGTCAATAAAGGCCATAAGGCCCGTTACGTCTTCCCAAAAGAGCATGCTCCTTCGCACTCCACACTACACATACGCCCCGCGCTCACACCGCGGAGGCGCATTCAGCTCGACGGCGGCGGCTTTTCAGCTTCCCCAGTCGCAGCGCGGGATATTACCGCTTCAGTGGCGTCTAAGAGACGCGGATCTGACAGCGGGGCAGCCGCTGTGAAGCGCCCCAGACTCGCCGCTACGGTGACGGCAAGCGCTCAACCTCCAGCGGGCTCTCAGCAGTGGGATGCAGTTTTCACTGCCTCTCCTGCGCGTCATGGACGCACTGCAGCTCCACGCCGCTTTGGCTCTTCGCTGACCGGGCCCCGTGCCCTAGTCGTTGGCTCTATGCAGCGTCAGTCCGTGACCAGGACTAACGCGCCGCTTCCGTCCACGCTTCCCCCGCCGCTCCCGGTTCTGCCGCGGGGCAGCGGGTGTGAACGGTCTGATTTTCTCGCTGCTCGTACCAGTGATACGCAGCCCTTTCGGGGGGGGCCCCCGCGCTTCAGCCCACTACGGGGCCTCGAAGCAGCGGGCGGGCCAGCTCTTCGGGATCCAAATGTGGTACAGCCTCTAACGCTCTACTTTCACATGTGGGTAAGCGTTTTGGGTCCGCTCTCACCCTGGCTGACCAGGACGTTGAGGAGCGGCTACGCTCTGCAGTTCGCTCGCCGTCCTCCCCCATTCAATGGGGTCCTTCGCACTCGGCTGGTGTGTCCCTCTGGGACCGACACCTTGCTGGAGGAGGTTTCCTCGCTCCTGCGCCGCGGCGCCATTTCGGAGCTGCGCCCGGAGGAAGCGATGGCGGGATTTTACTCCCCTTACTTCTTAGTTCCCAAGAAGAAGGGAGGAGTAAGACCCATTCTGGATCTGCGGGTCCTCAACAGTCACATGGCCACCAGGGGGTTCCGCATGTTGACGGTCAAGCACCTCTTGGAAAGTCTCCGCCCTGGGGATTGGATGACGTCCATCGACCTCAGAGACGCCTATTTCCACATCCCCATTCTACAGAGGCACAGGCGGTTCCTCAGATTTGCCATCGGGGACCGGTGTTTCCAATACAACCGTCTCCCGTTCGGTTACTCCCTCGCCCCACGCACCTTTTCCAAATGCGTGGAGGCGGCTCTGGAGCCTCTCCGTCGCCTAGGTCTCCGTATTCTGACCTACATCGACGACTGGTTAGTGCTCGCGTCCTCTCAGCAGGAGGCCAAGGAGCACACGGCTATGGTCCTGCAGCACATTTCGAAGCTAGGCTTTGTGGTCAATCAGGAGAAGAGTGTTCTCCACCCGGCCCAACAGGTCATGTACCTGGGGCTGGAACTGGACACACAAAGCATGATTGCTCGGCTCTCCAGGGAGAGGCGGAGCACGCTCCTGGACCTAGCTCGGAACCTGATGGCCACTCCATGGGTCCAGTCCCACAGAGTGAGGTCCGTCTTGGGCATGATGGCCGCAGCCCACCCGGTGGTGCGCCTGGGGCTCTTGCATATGCGGAAACTTCAGAGGTGGTTCTGCCGCCTCCGCCTTCACCCGAGGCGGGACAGGCGGGCAGTGGTCTCGCTCTCCCCAGCGGCTCGGGAAGACCTCCAGTTCTGGCTGGCCCCCGGCCGACTCCTACAGGGAGTGAGCATGGGCTGCGTCGTGCACCACGTGGAGGTGTTCACGGACGCATCACTCACCGGTTGGGGCGGGACTCTCGGCCAATCCGCTGTGGGCGGGGCCTGGCAGTCACCGCCAGCTCACATCAACCTCATGGAGATGATAGCAGTGCAGTATGTATTGCTTCACTTCCTTCCGGATCTACAGGGACAACATGTTCTGGTCAGGTCGGACAACACTACGGTCGTGGCCTACCTGAACAGGCAGGGGGGGTCCAGATCTCCTCCCCTACACCGGAGGGCGGCGGAGATTCTGCTATGGGCGGACACCCGCCTAGCCTCCCTGAGAGCACGCCATGTGCCCGGGGTTCTCAATGTCGGGGCAGACAGGATGTCTCGAGGAGGCCCACTGCGCGACGAGTGGAGCCTGTCACCCGAGATCGTATCCCAGGTCTGGCACCGGTTCGGTCAACCCGTGGCCGACCTTTTCGCCAGTGCAGAGAACGCACAGTGCCCACTCTGGTTCTCGCTCAGGTCGTCAGACGAGCCGCCTCTCGGGGTAGACGCCATGGCTCACAGGCGGTGGCCGACAGGCCTCCTGTATGCCTTCCCACCGCTCCGTCTCCTCTCCCCTCTCCTCCGCAGGGTGAAGTTGCAGGGCCTTCACATTTTAGTGGTGGCCCCAGACTGCCCCAGTGCCAGGTGGTATCCGGACTTGGTGCAGATGGCGGTCAGGGATCCTTGGCCCCTCCCCGACGCCCCCGATGCACTGTCTCAGGCGGGGGGCGCCCTGTGCTCCCGCCCGATTCTGGGCAGGAGGCTCATGGTCTGGATGCTGAGAGGGGGAAACTGACCGAGTTAGGCCTCCCCCGGCAGTGGTTTCCACTATCCAGCAGGCCAGGGCTCCTTCGACGGTAAAGGCCTACAGGTCCCGCTGGCGGCTCTTCACCGCATGGTGCCAAGAGAGGGAACGGGACCCCAGCTCCTGTTCGGTTGGTGGGGTCCTCGAGTTCCTGCAGGGGCTCTTGGACAGTGGCCGGGCTGCGTCCACCCTGGGGGTGTTTGCTTCAGCCATTACGACAGGCCACCAGGGCTTTGGGCGTTACTCAGCGCGCAGTCACCCACTGATTAAGCGCTTCCTTCGGGGCGCGTACAGGGTGAGGCCACCCCCTAGGCAGGGGGTTCCTCCATGGGATCTCCAGACGGTGCTGGATGGCCTGGTGGGACCTCCATTTGAGCCTTTGGAACAAACAGAGATCCGCCTTTTGTCGTTTAAGACTGCCCTCCTCTTGGCGTTGTCCTCCACCAAGAGGGTAGGAGACCTCTGCGCCTTATCGGTTCACCCCTCCTGCATGTCATTCAGCCAGGACGGGGGACTGGTTCACCTTTGGCCCAATCCGGCTTTTCGCCCTAAGGTGATCACCTCGGACTTTCGTTCCAGAGTGATTCGGATTAGGGCACTTGTTACCTCGGCCGACACGTCCGAGGAGGACGTGCGGCTTCCACTACTGTGCCCCGTCAGGGCCTTGCGCTGCTACATTGACCGCACGGCAGGTTTTCGCAAAACGGACCAGCTGTTTGTCGGTTTTGGGGCCAGAGGGCACGGGGACCCATTGTCGTCCCAACGGCTCGCCCACTGGGTTCGGGGTGGCATTGTTGCGGCGTATGAGGCCCGTGGCCGCCCTCCACCTGCTGTGGTTCGGGCCCACTCTACGCGTGGGGTCTCCACATCGGTGGCTTTGTGTCGAGGAGTCACTGTGAGTGACATCTGTCAGGCCGCCTCTTGGTCCTCAGCATCCACTTTCGTGCGCTCATATCTTATGGATATGTGCACTGACTCAGTGGCCGTCTCGGTGTTAGGCAGGGACAGGGGTCCCGTCGCCTAAACCAGGGGACAATGGGACTTTTTAGTCCTTCTTTTCACACCGGTTGACCCAATCTCTTTTGGGTCAGGGTGTGGATCTGCTTTGAGCATGAGTGGGGGCTTGTGGCCTGTACCTGGAGTACGCGCTGCTTTGCTCTTTTCTTCCCGCGCCAATCTTGTGAGCCTGTCCAGCTGGGAGTACATTTTTCCCTACGGCCTTCGCCTCGGTTTTCACCCATAGCGAAGCCCGTAGGTGGGCTTAGCCCACACGAAGAAGAAATTATAGTTACTTTCGTAACTGCAGTTCTTCGAGTGTGGGCGTGCCCACCTACCGGCAGGCCCAGCTGGACCGCCTCCCTCTGTGAGCTGGTTCGAAGAAGGGAGTATGTTGGGGCCATGGGCCTTTTATAGGCCAAAGGTTTCGCGGGCATGTGCCATGCCTTAGGCTGGATTGGCGCGGCTAGTCTTTTTATCTGTCTCAGTGCCCTGGCTGCGCCAGGAGAGATTACCCATAGCGAAGCCCGTAGGTGGGCACGCCCACACTCGAAGAACTGCAGTTACGAAAGTAACTATAATTTTACTCGTCAATTGCTCCATTAACCTTTATCCCATTTTGACCTTTTTCTGGTTCACTGATAATTAGGCCCTAAGGGGAAATTTACATCTTAATTTGAGTCATTTCTGTCACGGGTCTGTCACAAAGCAAGCACAGGGGAAGAACACTATTTGATATATGTAGAGAGAGAAGTTGTGAGCGCTCGCTAGATCACCTTTATAAGTGGAAAAACAGGTGCTCTTCAAGATCCGAGGGCCAGGATATACTTGAATGAAAACAGGATCGAGGCACTCCGTATTCCTTGAGTAGTTTTATTTAATAACGCCAACGCGTTTCGACTCTACTGAGTCTTCATCAGGGCACATCCCCACACAGGTGCACGGTGATTATTTATAACAGTGAGTCACATGACCGACTTTGTCACATGACTGGACAAGGTGCTGTACATAAAGTACCAAAAACAATACAGAACACACACAAAAATGTATAAAAGAGCTCCATATATGATGCATCATATATAATGATTATGAAACCAATCTGACTCCAAAACCACCATAAGAGATAATAAGCAGTTTGTGAACAGTGTGGCCTACAATCATATACAGTACATGTAATAATTAAAGCGAACATGTCACAAAAACAGACAAAATTCAGACAAAATTCAGAAGGAGGCTAACAAGCAGGCTACCAACATACTAGTTGCGGATCACAGGTACAGTAAAAAGTCAATTTCCTCATTCAAACCAGGGTAACACATAGCATTTAAAGTGTGTATCCAGTATGTCTCACGTTGTAACAGGACCTTTAAACGGTCCCCCCCTCGGTGATCCTGAGGCACACATTCAATTACCATGGCTTTTAAAGAGTTCGAACTGCTGTGACCAGCCGCTTGGTAATTTTTGGCCATTGGGTAGTTCATGTTTTTTGTACGGATGGCGTACTTGTGCTCTGCTAGTCTTTCTTTGAATTTGCGTTTAGTCCTTCCAACATAAAAGGCACCACATTCACATTCCAGTTTATACACAACATATGTGGTGTTGCAAGTTGCAAAACCCTTGCATTTGTAAGATCTGTGTGTAACGGGGTCTGTGAATGTGTTTGTTTTGGTCACGTTGTGGCAGTGGTTGCATCCACCGCATTTGTATGTACCATGTCTTTGTGGGAGCCAAGTATGGGGTCTTTCAGCAGGTAAGTGGCTACGGACCAGGTGATCCCTCAGTGTGGGGGCGCGACGGAAGGCAAAGGTAGGGCACTCCTGAAAAACTTGTGAAAGGCTAGGGTCACTTTGTAGGATGCTCCAGTTCTTCTTAACTATGTTTTTTATTTTATAAGACAGGTTCCCATATTTTATGGAGAGAAACAGTTTGTTAGAAGTTTGTGATTGTCTTTGTGTCTTTAGTAAAAGGTCTTTCCTTTCGATTTTATCAACTTTGAGACGTGCATCAGCCAGGTGCTTTTCATTGTAGCCCCTGGTTTGGAATCTGTTGTTCATGTCTGTAGCGAGTACTTCAAAGTCATTTTCATCATCACAAATCCTTTTAAGTCGCTGAAACTGTCCCACTGGGATGTTTGAAATTAAAGATTGAGGGTGAAAACTGTCCGCTCTCAAAATCGTATTTCTGTCACTGGGTTTTCTGTAGATAGAAGTATGCAGAAGTCCATCCTCATCAATGCTAATCAGCAAGTCCAAAAAGTTTAAAGAGGTTTTGTATTCCAAAGTTAGTTTTATGTTTGGATTAGATTGATTGAGGTATTTGTGAAAATCTTGTAGTTGTTTTTCAGTACCTTTAAAGATAAAGAAAAGGTCGTCGATGTATCTGCCATACCAGTGTATGCAGTCCTTAAAAGGGTTCTTGTGGTGGTAAATATGATTTTCTTCCCAGAGTCCCATGTATAAGCCGGCGTAATTTGGCGCATATGCCGCTCCCATCGCTGTTCCTCTTACTTGGCGGAACAGTTGGTCCTGGAACAGAAAAATATTATTTTTAGTGTCCATTCTGTGAGTGCGATGATGAAATCTGTGGGGGGAGTTGTAGTCCTCTTAAGGACTGCATACACTGGTATGGCAGATACATCGACGACCTTTTCTTTATCTTTAAAGGTACTGAAAAACAACTACAAGATTTTCACAAATACCTCAATCAATCTAATCCAAACATAAAACTAACTTTGGAATACAAAACCTCTTTAAACTTTTTGGACTTGCTGATTAGCATTGATGAGGATGGACTTCTGCATACTTCTATCTACAGAAAACCCAGTGACAGAAATACGATTTGAGAGCGGACAGTTTTCACCCTCAATCTTTAATTTCAAACATCCCAGTGGGACAGTTTCAGCGACTTAAAAGGATTTGTGATGATGAAAATGACTTTGAAGTACTCGCTACAGACATGAACAACAGATTCCAAACCAGGGGCTACAATGAAAAGCACCTGGCTGATGCACGTCTCAAAGTTGATAAAATCGAAAGGAAAGACCTTTTACTAAAGACACAAAGACAATCACAAACTTCTAACAAACTGTTTCTCTCCATAAAATATGGGAACCTGTCTTATAAAATAAAAAACATAGTTAAGAAGAACTGGAGCATCCTACAAAGTGACCCTAGCCTTTCACAAGTTTTTCAGGAGTGCCCTACCTTTGCCTTCCGTCGCGCCCCCACACTGAGGGATCACCTGGTCCGTAGCCACTTACCTGCTGAAAGACCCCATACTTGGCTCCCACAAAGACATGGTACATACAAATGCGGTGGATGCAACCACTGCCACAACGTGACCAAAACAAACACATTCACAGACCCCGTTACACACAGATCTTACAAATGCAAGGGTTTTGCAACTTGCAACACCACATATGTTGTGTATAAACTGGAATGTGAATGTGGTGCCTTTTATGTTGGAAGGACTAAACGCAAATTCAAAGAAAGACTAGCAGAGCACAAGTACGCCATCCGTACAAAAAACATGAACTACCCAATGGCCAAAAATTACCAAGCGGCTGGTCACAGCAGTTCGAACTCTTTAAAAGCCATGGTAATTGAATGTGTGCCTCAGGATCACCGAGGGGGGGACCGTTTAAAGGTCCTGTTACAACGTGAGACATACTGGATACACACTTTAAATGCTATGTGTTACCCTGGTTTGAATGAGGAAATTGACTTTTACTGTACCTGTGATCCGCAACTAGTATGTTGGTAGCCTGCTTGTTAGCCTCCTTCTGAATTTTGTCTGAATTTTGTCTGTTTTTGTGACATGTTCGCTTTAATTATTACATGTACTGTATATGATTGTAGGCCACACTGTTCACAAACTGCTTATTATCTCTTATGGTGGTTTTGGAGTCAGATTGGTTTCATAATCATTATATATGATGCATCATATATGGAGCTCTTTTATACATTTTTGTGTGTGTTCTGTATTGTTTTGGTACTTTATGTACAGCACCTTGTCCAGTCATGTGACAAAGTCGGTCATGTGACTCACTGTTATAAATAATCACCGTGCACCTGTGTGGGGATGTGCCCTGATGAAGACTCAGTAGAGTCGAAACGCGTTGGCGTTATTAAATAAAACTACTCAAGGAATACGGAGTGCCTCGATCCTGTTTTCATTCAACTATTTGATATATGTCTAGGATTTTTCCTTACTACCTTCTACTACTCAAGATGACAGTACTACTTGTATTTTTATTGAGGATGCACAATTATGCAAAAATGTATCTAGTAATTGTGCAACCCTTGTATTAGTCAAGAGGAGTGTGAGAATGTATCGAATTCCCGATATATCGCGATATTTTGCGGGGCGATACAATACCGATACCTTTTTATTCTGATATCGATACTTTAGATTACGTCATGCATATTAATGAGGCAGCAGTGCGCCATTGTTTTAATAGAGGCCAATAATTATCAAGAATTCAGTCAGCAGAGGGCAGTGCTTGGACCAAACACTGTCCTACAATTATATTACTTTTAATGATAGTTTTATATTTATAAAAAAGATACATTTGGGGTTGATTTATTCCTTTTGAAATAGGACTGTGGTTTCTTGTTCATTTAAGTGTAAATGAAATCACTGACAGACCCATTTTCAGTGTGTAAGTCAGGAATCATTTATACAAACAGAACAAGGGGTACAAAGCACATGCAAAGAAATGTAAATGATGAATAATATGTAATATGTTAAAAGTAGCATGTTTAAAAAGAAAATCGGGATGTACTGTAGATTATTTTGTGAAATATATCGAGTATCGACGTATCATGAGATTATCGTTATAGTAAGCCGTGTATCTTATCGTGAGGTACCCGGAGATTCCCGCCCCTACTAGTCAAGAGTGTTAACCTTCCTTGAACACAAGCCACTTCTCTGGACAAGCACTCAAATCTTATGTTTTTCCAAGTTGTTGCAGATATATGACCTCTCACAGGCGCCTCTGAGCCACACAGTGATTGATGACGGATCTGTAGAAGTGTTTTCTGGCCGCAACAAACAAGAAAACATTTATTTCTTATACCGCAGCTCAAACCTTTCCACTGGGCATGTTGCTGTTTGGGTGGTTTCACTCAGCTGCTGGTCCGGTCATGGAAAATCACCTAAATTAAAGCTTTAATCCTTCTTTGATTTTCTCATGGTAAAAGTAACTAAATGTTTTACTCAAGTGAGACTATCGATATTTTGAGTATGGCCATAATTCAATTACTTCAAAAGACTTACTCTAGTACTTACTTAAATGATGGAACTGATTACCCCCCGCCGCTACATATAAGTGAGCAATCCGATGAATGTTGGACTTCTGTACACGATCAAAGCGATTCCAACTTCAAGTCTGAGTCACAACTAGAGTTAGTCATCACCCCGTATACCAGATGACTAGTTAAGGAGGTGCAATATGATTGTAATAATCTCACACTCCCCAGTTACTGGTTCACCGGCCTCGTGCTGTGTTTGCCTCATAAACACAGACTGTTCTGCAGGAGCTGACAATTAAAGTCAAAATGCAGTATAAGTACGAGCTCAATACAATTTTTAGTAGATGAAAAGAGCATTGCCCTCTTCTGAAAACAAAAATACAAAGATACAATTCTTGTTTTGTTTTTATTTATTGCAAACTGTGTAGTATTTCCGGGTGTTCTAATTGGCAGCAGCAACAGAAGCCCTGAGATGATATGTGAGTGATGGCCCAGCCGTTGTGCTGTGGCACCTCTGTCTGCCTCTAGAGTGTGTGTGTCCGCAGAAGAATTAACGCTCCACGACAGTGTGCTCTCATCCAGCCCACATTATGGCCTCCTTGTTACTGCGTTGTGCAAACAGAGGTGGCCTTCTCAAAAGCACTCTGTTCATATTAGTGCCCCCCACTCTGCAGATAAGGCTGTATAAAAGGCATGATCATTTCCCCCTTGGTGTCTGCGCTCACAGGAAACACTCTGACTTTGTGCGCTGTGATGCCCTTTGTCCATGTGCTTTTGTGTGGGTGATCGTACCGCTGTTATGGGCTCTGTCACGTGGGGCTCATACAAATTGAATTGGAAGGTCTAAAGTGAAGATGGGGCTTTTAGAAGTGGATTTCAGATGTTCTGCTGGATGTCTGCAGCTGGTAGAGATTTTGCAACTAAGTGAGAACCACAATGTACAATTTATGCCTTACCAAGTCAGGGAAATGAAAGAAGCACACTCAATTTGCAGAACATGTCTGGGAGGGAAAAACACACATTTCACACTAATGTGAGAAATGGGGAGCTTGAGTACTGAAACCCACCCTTGTCTAAAGACTTGGGGACCAGGGCTCAGTATGGACTGAAGTCAATGAAATCCTCACATTTATTGTACCGAAGGAAACTAGTCCTCTTATCAACTAGAAATGACCGGACGCAGACTGTTTTACTTAGACCTTGATTGGAATCAATCCTCAGGACACAATTTAGATCTGGACTCGAAGCAATCCAGCCGCTGCCGTGATTAGTACTCTGTCATTAGGCCCTCTTTAGGAGTGCACTATCTGGAGTTTACTCAACTGTGAGAACTCAGATGTCCTCGATGTTTGTCGTCTAAATGCTGGGTGCCACTTAATGAGTTTGTCTAGTACATGTTGTTGTTTCTAGTCATCGACTTTTATGAGCCGTGAGAGGTTGATTACTGAAGAAGAGCTGACAGAATGTGCAGCAGAGGCTTCGTTTGCTCAAGAACATAGCTGATTGCAAGAGAAAGTCTCTTAAGAGAATGGGGGCTTATCTTTTACCATTTGAGCCACTGCTTCCCTGTCTAAAATTTGCTTATCCATGTCACATTTCAACACAAATGGACTGGGCCTTACAAATGTGGTAGAAAATGTCCTCAGCTTAAATTATGGCACAGTTATTGGTCTTAGATGGCCAATACAATCAATGTGTAATACTCCAGTTCATTCCGTTTTTTATGGCATGGTCGTGCTCTTTAAGAGGCACTTCTCTGCAACCTGTCAATGGGATTTATACCCAAATCAAAGTGTGTTTTTGACAAGGGCTCAGAGACGGACCAACAAGACTCAGACCTAAAGCCTTTGTGTTTTATGGTTCTCCAAAGAGAGTGCGCCTCCCACGGATAAAATTGCTATTATTGTATTTTACCCAGTTAAGGTCACTGCCAAATATAAATGAATATGACATCTGGATTGAAACTTGGACCATAAGTACATGGCCTACTGATCACTACACTTCACTGCTCACTAGAAGATAATGGTGTCTAGAGCATGGTCAGGGCCCGGGTGCACAGCAGACCGTGAAGATTGTACTTAAACAGGAGTCGAAGCTGACATCTCACAGTGGACAGAGGGGCCCAGGATGGCTGTTTGCTTTTCGTGTGGAGATAAAGCCTAAAGGTGGTCACTTTAGCTTCACAAATATCAATCATTTGTAATGGCTGAGTTGAACATTCTATTCACTATAATGGGCAGTGTTTCAGGGTTCACATGAATACATGAATAGGGCTGGGAACCTTTGTTTTGTTTTGTTATACTGGTATTGTACAACTTGGTTTACCTACGTACCTGAACAATACCTATACTACACTTCATTATCTAGAATTATAAAACTGAAAGCTAATGTTCATGTTCCCTTTAAGACCTTTTGAGGGGGCTGGAACAACCAAGTAACTGTTTTAGGATTAAATAACAGTGGCGCAGATGGTAGAGCGGGTCGTCCCATGATCGGAAGGTCGTGGGTTCGAATCCCGCCTCCTGACCGTGCACATTGTCGTTGTGTCCTTGGGCAAGGCACTTCACCCACATTGCCTCCAGTGTCTGCCAACACTGGTAGCCCCCTAGGAGAGACCAACAGGCCCGGTTTGAACCGTGAGGCCGTCCTTCCGTGGACCCACCACCTACAGAAGGAGCCATGGGGGGCTGGTGCTATGTGATTTGGGCAGCTCCGGCGGCTGCCCCCATGACCCGGCAACGGATAAGTGGAAGAAAATGGATGGATGGATGGATGGAACATTTTTTTTCTTTTTTTGATACCAATTTTTTTGATACCAATTTTTATTATTCCAGTGGTTCCCAAAGTGGGGTCCGGGACCCCCTGGAGGGCCTCTGAAGCCCTGCAGAGGGGCCCCCAATGCTTGTCAACAAAACAAGTACACTGGGGGAAAAAAGAGACACAAAAAGTACATTTCTTTGCTACATTATACTATTCAAAACCAGTATTTAGCCTACAGTCATTGCTAAATTATTTTTATGTGATTTTAGCTGTAAAATAATAACCAATTCCTCAGAATAGAGTAAATATATTATTACTGGGGGGCCCAGAGAGATTTTCGGCTCGATAAGGGGGCCGTGACGTCCCGGACTTTGGGAATAGCTGCTTTATTTGATACAAGTAGTAACTCAACTTTTTATTCCCTCTCAATTCCAGTCCTACACATAAAACACAATATCGGTTTGTGGCATATGACCTCGTCCATATCAAGTCTATGTTGGCCAAAATAAATATTGCATGCTGCTGTAATGAAAGAAGGCAATTGCTTTGTTTGAAGGCAGTGCTCTATAGTATTTGGCACAACTGTTGGCTTAGACAGTGCAATAAACAAAAAGCCCAAAAGAGTAACATGTAGCAACACAAAACAAAAAGTAAAGATTGCACATTTTTTGCACACTGATAGAAATATGCTTAATAGAGAATTGTACTAATACAGCATTGCCCTATAAACTATATCCAAACCGTAGCAGAATAATAGTGCTGGAAACCCTTATGCTGGGAACTAATGCTGTCCAGTGGTGATTTATTCAGAAATGCTCTTGATCTAAAGCTGTTTTGTCCTACCAAGTTTGTGTTAGTTTGGAGGGCTCTTTCATTAGAATTAAGTAGTAAACTGGGGTACCTCTTTGTAATGAAAGACCCAGTAAACCTGTAAGCGAATTGAGAGGTTTACACATAAAGGCCAGTGGGGTGTGGCTAATGTCGGTCTCCGGTGTGACTTTAGTAGTAAAACCTCATAAAGCAGCGTGGGCTGCTTTATGGTTTCTGTTTTTTCAGGTTGCACGGTAGTAGGAAAAGAGGGGGGGTTGCTTATTCTATATTTATATTAGGATATATATTTAATGTCTCTTCTTAGGCTACTGACTGGAGACACGTGCGTCAAAGATGCGCAAGCAAAGAGCCATAAAGTTTAAGTGCGCACTGGAGATGAAGAGTAGTTTGTGTGTGACCTCACCAAAGCACGAGGAACGTGTGAGGGGGTGTGGTTTAGCGCGAGCGCACATCAGGTATCCCTCCAGCTGTATAAAATGCAAGGGTACGAAAAGACAAAGATAAACAACACCCGGAACACACAACGGACAAGTACAATGTAAGTTCCTCCCGCCTTCCCTTTACCTGGTTTTTGTCTTGGCATGCCTTACAAGTGATTCCTGCACCTGTTCTTCTCAGATGGGCACCGTGCTGAGGTCGTGGACGATGTTGGCTGCGCTGGTCGTGTGTCTGCTGCTGTGTTGGAGCAGCTTTTCGGACGCGTACCCTCCGAAACCCGAGAGCCCGGGCAACAGCGCATCACCCGAGGAATGGGCCAAGTACCAGGCGGCCGTCAGACACTATGTCAACCTCATCACCAGACAGAGGTGAGTCTCCAGAAACAACAAACTACTTTTATATTATATATGTCATTGTTTTCAATGATAGAGTAGAATTCCCAAGTCGACAGCTACAAATCATATGTGTAATTCAAAACAATAAATACACTCGTTTTAAATTTGAAAACGAGTTTTAAATTAAAATGTAGCCTAGTAAAATAATGAAATCCTGTTTTGAATTATAGTATCACGTTAAATCAGCACATTCAATCTTTCTCATTAGGCTACTGGGTAATATTGTTCAAAGACGCTACTACAAGGTGATTAAGTAGCTTTACTTGCCACATCTGTTCTTTAGTGTCCTGATGGCAGAATTGAAAAAAGTTCTGTTAGAAGATGTGGCATAAACTTTTCATCCCACATCTGACCTCGAGAACGTGGAGAATAGGAGTAGTAGTGGACTGAGTATTTATAAATATTGAACTTTCTCTCCCCACGTTGACTCCACTTGTGTTTTGATAAAGGAGTGTTAAAATTCATTGCCTAGCTGCCAGTCCCAGCCAAGCCGCTGCAATTCAATAGCACTGTTACCTATTGAGCGGCTGCTGTTGTGGATCAGAGCAGCTTTTCGCATGAATAACAAAATCCCAGGTGTGCTCGGCTTCAGCGGTCTTCAGAGCTGTGTGTGCCTATTCCCTCAGGTATGGAAAGAGGTCAAGTCCAGAGGACGTGGCATGGCTGCTTTTTGGAGCAGACTCAAACCAAGACAGTGAACCCCGGTAAGAGACAAGCAATAGCCTTCAACAATATCAAGCATTTTAATACATTATATATTTGGACTAGAGGCATTATTAAAACAGGCTAGGACTGGTTACTATTATGACTCTTTCAACATTGCTGAATTCTTTGTTGACACACAGTTCATGTGTAAAATTATAGACTTAATACTATAACAGACCTGTACATTTTAATTTGCGTCACACCAAATGTCTGGCTTATTATGCCAGTGAATAATTTAGATTAAACTCAATTTATTGCAGGCCCAGATTTACGGGGTGCAAAAGGGTGCTTTACAGCCTCATTTTAAAATGTTTGCATCCTCAGTTTTAGTGGCATCACAATGTATTTTAATGACGAGGGTGTCACTGTACACCCATATGAAAGTTAAATGCACCCTCAGTCAGTTTGTTCTGGAGCCGGGGCGGATTTATTACACAATCTCTTAAGACTAAACAACGTTACATATATATTTATTGATGTAGATGCCTGTAATACTGCTCCAAAAATTGAACAAAACTGCTCTATTTGACCAGAGTGACTGCATTGAAGGTTATGTCACTTGTTGAGAGCTCTGTCTTAATACTCCCTTTCTACCCTGTATTGATTTGCATTTTCTCTTGCTGTGGGCCGGGACACCTACTGGTCCTTCATGCCAAGAAGAAATTCAATCTTCCTGAAGCATCTTGCCAACTCCGCTTTATGTTACTGTCAGTGGGTTAATCTGTCTCTTCTTTATCTATTGACAGGTCGGAGTATAACGATCAGTGGTAGATTACGCCTAATGGATGAATAAACAACGACGTTTTCAAAAGACAACCTGCACTGGAATTTGTGACTCTTTCGCTAATAATTTATAATAGGCATGCAGCCCCCCTCCCTCTCTCTGTGTCTGTCAAAAACTGCCTTTGGCCAAGAATGTAAATAATTTATATAAAAAGTGATTAAAATGAAACTAAAACTACTTTAATGGAATAATAAACTATTTGAAAAGATTTGTGCAAGTGTTCTTTGCTTATCAGACAAGGTGCATTTATGCTTTTGGCCACTAGATGTCACTGTGGCACCGCGGCAGCGCGCGTAAGTGGCTTGTATATATATCCGCTCTCTACGCTGCTACATCGACAGCCTTCAACTTCACACAAGGGTACCGCTCGGAAAGGGTAGTTCATCATCTGGAATGCACTCGGACTCGTTTTTAATTTGATCCATGGAAGTCAATGCAGGAGTAGGCGCCGCTTTTTAATCCAGGTCCCGTCCGTGCGCAGTTTCCGTGGGCTGCCCAAGGCGATAATGTACTGAAAGTGTCTGCATAGATTAAAACAAGACCTGCCACACAACTCGAGTCGGAGGAGGAGGCAGCATCTTCCCCGGTGGCTGCATCTCGATCCGAGGACAAGAGCAACGCAAGCAGGTGAGCGTTTGCAAACTCAGGTGGGGGGTGGAAAAAACGCAGTGTACTCGAGCTAATAAGATGCTCGTAATAATCGCCGTGTTCAAGCGAAGCCTCTCAAAACGCGGAGTCCACCTTCGCCCTTGTCAGGTACCGCTACTGCTGGAGTTTGAGCGATTTGCCGCGAGAAATTAGCACACGTGTAGCATAATCCTCGCTATCATATTCTTCCGCACAGATATGCCCATGTAACGCTAGGCTATATCGCGCGTGCACCCATTTCATCAATTAATTAGCTACTCAATCAGATTGTTTTTAACCCGAGCATAATTAGCTCCAAGCTATCACAACACAGACGCTAATATTTTTTTGTTTATTTTTTTGCACGTGACGGTATTTCATTCGTGAGTTTGGAAACATAATTAATCGGAATAAAAACAAAGGCGAGCGTCATGCACCTGTTCACGGCCACTGCGCATGCTCAGAGTGACGGGATGCGCCCACAGATGTGAGAGGCGTGCTGTCCATATGCTGACCACACGGACAGGTGCGTGTGTTTGAGAGGCCAGTCCCATGATCAGGGCATGAAACATATTTAGAAGCATTAGGTGTGCATAATGGTTGATAACCGTGTACAAACATGTTGTATTCATGTTATAACGATGATGTGGTTGTTTATGATCATTTGTGTTTCATAATGACAGGGACCTACAGTGACATTGGAAAGAGGAATCGTTTTTGTCTGTTGTGTCAAAGTCCTAGGAAATGGAAGACGTATAATTTGCACACTCTTTATGGGAAATTGTTACTGCAGAAAAAGTAACGAAAAAAAAATGCTAACAGAGGATTCAACGTGTTTTCCCACATCTTGATCTCTTTGCCTGTTTTCAACCTTAATTTCTGCTTTGCTTTCACATAACCTTATGAAGACTGCACTCTTCTTTCAAAATACAGTGCTGGTTTAGAGTTGTTGATGCAGACAGTTGTCATGATGTTGAAAATCGGTAATACTTTATGCAACTTCAGAAAACATCTGAAAAAATCAGCATCCAACTCCAGTAGTAGTAGTAGTAGTAGTAGTAGTAGGGTAATTAATTGCATGATAAAGCCTACTTAACTACTTCCCACATGTACTGTATTTCCACTGAGCGATCATTGGACAGTATTGAGGTTGTTTATTGCCTCTGTGCTGGCGGATCATCCCAGTATCCTAGGAGTTTATTCCCAAGGCGTCACTGTCAAAGTAAAAATTGTGACATTGATGCGTCTTTTTTTTTTTTTTCCTGTCGTGGCAGCGTTTTTGTGAAAAGGACACAAAGGAGCGTGGCCTCTAATGAAAGCCATCGTCCGCGGTGATTGTCAGCACTTCCCCCGAGCATCTCTGCCACGGTCCTTTACCCTCTCGGTGGTTCGTTGCTTGACATTTAATTTTAATTACTATAATTACTGTCTGTATCAGCTGTAGGGAACAGAGGGCCCACATCACCAGGGCCATCAGGAATTATTTAACGGCTCACACTGAAGGGATACTGTGCGATAGCTTACAAGACCTGCTACATTTCCCTCTTCCTCAAGCCTATTGTGGCTGCCCTTCACCCACAAACACGAAGGTTGGCAGTTTGATCCCATCCAACTGCTGCCTGCTAGTGTGTCCCTGGGCTAGACACACCACACACTAGCTTGTACTCTTTGAAAATGTTCTTGTGTGATCGATGGTGGTCTGAGCTGCTATTGCAGGGGTGGCCAACTAGTCAGAAACCAAGAGCCGAAATTTTCAACCTTGATCCTGTGAAGAGCCACAAAGGCACAGACCATTCGCAAGATCCAGGGGCGGTAGTTTAATGTGATTAAATGTAATATGGCTGTTATATTTAATTACAATAAACTGTAACTTTATGCCTGGTCTTTTTCTTTTCTGTTCAATAATTGATTTAATGGTTTTACTCCTCACCAAGATTGAAAAAAAATGTATATTAAATAAAACTGACATTTTGTGCTGTGCTGTTCTGACTGGGACAGTCTGGAGTGTGTTAGTGTGAGGGGCCTGCCCAGTGAGCCCCCTCCTCTGATTCGCCCCTGGCCTGTGCGCTCAGTGCCTGCAGCCTGGTCCTGACTGGACTGTGCAGAGAGCGCACTCAAGGCTGCACAAAGTTCATACACTTTAATCAGGAGTCTCTGGAGGATGTCTGAGATTCTGTTTTATTGTTGCATTTGTTACAGTTGCAGCACATGTGAAAGAAAAGTCAATGACTTTGCGTATTTTCACGTTATGATGTCGTGCTTCGCGTCATATGCTTCATTAGAGCGCCGCTTTTTTCCATTTCCTAATTTTGATCTTTTTCTGTGAATATGAGGCCAACTTTCATCAAATAAAGAGTAGGCTAATCAGAAACTTGAAAAGCACAGAAGCTGATCCCAGTGCCACAATCTGCCTGACTGTTAAATCACATCCCGCTTTGAGTGAGGCTGCTGCACCTTTTACACAAGGAGGGAGATACGGACTCTCATTCATGTGTGTAGAGATGGGAAACAGGGTCTGTAGGACTATGGTTGGATTTTTGGTTAAGATTCTTAAAGATTGTTACAGTTTATGAGAAATATGCGCCAATTCTTTTGCAAAGAGCCGCATTGTATTAAACATATCCAATCATGATACAAAGGCTAATCTAAGCATAAGGCTAAGAGGGAATGAGAATTGTACTTCTCTCAAACATTTGGTTGATCTTTTTTTTTTTAGGTTGGGGGGAGTGTCTGAGTTGGCTTGAATGGACTACATTTACTTCATGTAGAAGTAGAAGCAGAGAGAGAGTGAAGGAGGGCAGGGAGGGGAGAGAGTTGAATTGAGAGCCATGAATTGTGCCCACCCCTTTTCTCCTATCAGTTAACATGGGACTGGAGAAGTCCAGATAAAGTTACCGACTATATAAAGTACTATATTTGATAGTGTAGTTTTACCTGTAGCTGTACCATTGCATTAAAGATTTCATATCCTGCTGCCATAAACCGTCTGGAAAAAACAAAACAAAAAAGCAAAGCGACTCTCCTTGACAGAGGTACCTGTAGGCCATTAATATGCATGCTGGGATTCAGACACACCTTTTATTTCAGGAACTAGTGGAGTGTGAAGCCGACTGACTGGCTTTGAACAGCTCTGCTGTCCTTGCTCTCCTTCAAAAGACCTCAGTCGTGCTGATTTGTACACAGACTTAGATTGTTTATTTGGACCCTGAAGACACCGCTGAATGAACCGCTTTTTATTCACTCTTTGGTAAAGTTTACTTTCTCAACAAGGGCGTGTACCAAACGTTTTTAAGAATTTATAACCAGCATTTAAAGTCAGAAGGAACACCATTTGCAAGTAGTTTATATCGCGTGTCATCTTTGTATGCTTTGGGTTACAAAAACTAATTTAATTCTGCTCAATTAACGGTTTGCAGATAATATGCAAAGTTTTTTTTACAATCCAATTCATTTTGTTGACGAGAGAGAGGTAACATTTGAATAAAAATGAACTTGAACACCACTGTTATTTCACTGGGCTGGTTTAGGATTAACGTTGGGTCAGATCATAGTGAGTGAGTTTTCTACTCAGTTTAGTCACAGTCTTAGTTCTGGCTGCTCTTACAAATCCGTGTTTTGAGCCATTGATGGATTTTTTGTAAAAGTCCAGCAATCCCAGTTTTTCAAACTGTGTTACAACACCATCGATCTCGCCCAAAGAGCAAATCTATTCTCAGACTCTGTTGCTCATACAATCTCAAGATCCACCATATTTAGCTCCGACTTATTATTATTTTACGCATTTTCCCTTGTTGCCATGGTGAAGTGCGCGGGGGGTAAAAAGGCTCCTCACGCGGTTGTCTTGGATACGACAGCTTTCCCTTGTAAAGTAATGAGAGGAGCTGAACCTGTGGGAGCGTGGGGTTATTTTAGGCCTGACGCCAGCCTGCATGCGTGGATTAAGACTTGTTTGTCCGCTGGTGCGCGTCGCTAAGCGTGCGTGTGGGTTTGTGTGTGAGCATGTCCACTCCACAGACTTTAATGGAGCCTCACTGTGGGAAGAGCTCCAGGCGTTTTCACACTGGCTTCAGCAGCACCTGGTCCACCTCTCGTGCCTCTACTCAAAGATGACTTTACAAATAGGTCTTTTCTCCGCGGGTCCAAATCACTGTCGCCGTGTTTACCGTCTTATCGCCACCTTCAAGGACACCAGCACTTCCTTTAGCGCCGCTGGGGACGAGCGCTGAAAGACATCCAGAGTGTGCCAACATCATTTTGCACAGAACAGGCGTGTAAGTCCAGGTAAAGGTTAGTGACGTTTGGAGCACTAAGCTCCCCAAGAGGACGGCAAGGTCGATTTGAGGCAAATAAGTTTAAATCTTCCATGAAGTGGAGCTGAATAACAAAGCTCTCTCCTTATAAGTATTGGCTACAGTGTACAAGTGTAGAGGAGGCCGATATGATGTCTATAGGATATTAAAATGGTTTGGAAAATATGAAGAAATGGAGTATAATGTGCAGTTTATTACAGGAAAACACTTTAAATCCATAACAAGTACTGGTGGGTAATTGAAGAGTAATCTTTAAAACAAAGGCAGTGTCTATAGAACCATCCGACAGCTACAAACTCTTTTGCTATTTTGCCGTCTCCTTATGACGCGGAGTTTACAAGCTAACCTTACCTTAGCCCTAACCTTAAAGAGGGGGTATTATGCTTTTTTCAATCACATAGCGCCAGTCTATAGCATACTACAATGATGACGTAACCTTCTGTTGGTCTGTATATGCAGTAAATTAAAATAACTGCCTTGAATAAAATTGCTCTCTCAAAATGGCTGTACTGAACGTCTTGAAATAGGCCTCTGTCTCTTTAAGAAGCTTTCTGACACGCCCCCTTCAGCACACTGCTGTGGCATCTAAACAACAACACTGTGCGGGGAGGGGGCTCTGCTGAGCTGAGGAGCAGTGGTTGGTGGCTTGGCTGGTGACAAAAGGTCCAGAGGCGTCTCCAGGAGGTGGGGGCGTTCCTAGGAGGACTGAGGCATAGCTACACCTAAAATGGCTGCCGTCTAAGTTTTTACTGATTACTCAAAAATATGTGAATGAGCCAAGGCAACACTCCAGGCATGTGTTTAATGAGGGAATGACATAATAACATGATATAAAGCTTGAAAAAGTCGATTTTACATAATACCCCCCTTTAAGGATAGTGGAGTTTATAATCACGGGTATCAAATAGTGTCGGATTGGCGCGTTAGATACGTCCATATCAAACATATGTGACGGCAAAATAGCCGGGGAGTTGCGGGAACCGTCCGACGGCATCGTAGACACTTCGTAAAACGAAGGGAATATAAAAGATATATTGCTGCTCTTCTGTGGTTAATTTAAAACCTCTTCTCAGATCTACTTTTACCTTTGCTGAAAGAGGGACATCATTAGTTCGCTTCCTCTTTATGCTTTATTTTCATAACCCATTGCAAAAATAGCATTGCTGATGTCTAGTTTATCTTCAGAAGAACCTTAGTTCCACAGTGTGGCTTTTTAGCAATGAGTTCTTTTGAGCAACACATTTACCTGAATCAAGACATTGCACACATTTCATAGCAAAAGGTATCGCTTGATTATTGTTATCAGGAAAGTCCCCAAAATATTGATCCTTTTTCTGATCCTTGTATGGCCCATCCCCTCCTCCAGAGCTCACCCCTGATCACTCCCAAGATACAGTATGTATTCCAGCAAAGCCTCTCCTTGTGCCCTCATTACTGGTCACGTAAAACCATGGTTTGCTGGAATGTAAAGCCCACTGTCAGCTGATGGTGGATTGGTAACAAGTACGGCTGTCAAATGTCTTTTTACATCTCCACGGCGGTCCACTCCACCAGCTGTCTCCTTGTTTTAGCCGAGTGTCAGCGTAATAGCGGGTCTGCGCATCCAACGGCCCGGCAGCTGTGCTTTTGAGATGCTTCCTCAAAGGCGTACAAAGAGGAAGTGTCTGAAGCTACGAAGAGAGATTTAGAGACTACTTCACATTATATCGCCCTAGACACGAGCTGACCTAAAACTCTTAACACTTTTGCACATTTCTTTCACAATTGAAATCTGGAGGACTGAAGCTTTGAACATATTATATTATATTTCGGAAAAAAAACATGTGTCAGGTTGTGTTTGTTTTGTTTTTATGAATGCAGCAGAAAATGCCACCTTTGTCGAGGCCTACTCCACCATAATTAGTCCCCCCTTCACGCCTCCTTCGACCTAGTGCTGTGTCAGGCCATCTTCTGCACTATATAAGCCCCAGTGCAGTCGGCTTTGAGCTCTTAAACTGTGTGTGGTCGTAGCATACCTTTGACAGCCTCTTGCCATTTCCCAGTGCAAACACGGGATGCTCCGGATAAGCTGGAGGACTGGTATGCAGCATTAAGGAGCTCCGCACAGATTTCCTAAAGCCTCCAAATATGCTTTAATCTGACATTGGCAGCAGCAGGTTTTCAACAAACACATCTCAGTGGGCCTGTGCTCTCCTGAACCGACTTTTCCAATGTTTAACAATGTTGCAAAGTTGCTCCCTCATAACTTTGACCTGGATTTCTGTTTTGTCTTGCATATTTGAGTATAGCGCTGCATACTGAAATCAGTCTGTCTCCTCCTCAAGAGATTAAAACGCTTGTCTCTCCCACCTGCTAAATTACGGACTCATTTTGTTGATGTCTTTGCTCACACAGCTTCCGTTGCCAGTTTTCAACACAAACGTACTTTTCAATCTTCAACAAACGTATATAAAATCAATGTTTACAGCGAGAAGTGGAGAATTATCACCTTTTAAATCCTGTAGCTCACACTGTGTAATTAAAACACTGAGAAAGATCTCAGAAAGTGGCAGCTTTCTGCGTGAGTCATCAGAGTTCCACTCAGGTGTTTCAAAAATGTGGGTTTAGACAATGATTGATCACGGAAAGACATGAGGAATTATAATAGGAGGCTGTAATATTAAGTGAGTATGAAAGAAAGTCTGAAAGTCCAACCATGAACACCTTGATATTCACTGAAAAATAATATTGAATCTGATCTTGCTCTAGTTAAAGGTTTAAAGATAATGCACTGTTTGTAAAATACGCTCACTGCACTGAGATGAGGACCCTTATAAATGTTTAACGTTGATAAGTTTAATGTGATTGATCTGCACGGTGACATTACTGGGTACCACACGTGTACATCGCGCTTAAATATCACCATGGCAACCGTGCACCAGCATCCCCAGATACCGTGTCATGTCTTCCTTCCTCACCATTGTTGCATTAGTGGTCTCCGCTTTGACCTGCTCCACACGACATGAGCCGCTCTCAATGTAACATCTTCTTCTGCCTTATCTCTAATTGCTGTTTAGTGCATGCGGATTAATCCACTCTGGACAACAAGGCCTTAATCTTCTAGCTTTGTTTTCGCCTCCCGAGGCTTTTTCCCGCTGCCTGATGTTAAATGGATCAATTAGAATCAGCAGAGATCCTGGCTAAGCTAATGTTAGCTGCCTGCCCACTCACTCACTCATAGAGATCCTCTTTGCAGTCTTCCCCATGGACGTGACGTGCAAGCATTTAGGTATCACCACGGCAACCCAGTGCCCTATTTATAGTCGGTAATAAAGTTAGATACCAATGGAAATGTGTCTGGCAGCATGTGTACGCAAACCGGTAATGAATGATGCAGTGGAGAAAATGTTTTTGTTGTGACTGGGTTATGACATGTGTTAATCATGCAGTACTGAAGTAAAAGTACTATCATGTTATGTTTGAAATCCTAGTAATGTAGGGGGGAAAAATGTATAAAGGTGTATGGGCACTATTTACATTATATGGCAAAAAAACCTATTGATCGATGACAAATTTCCATTATTATTTTTTATTTTTAAAACTGTATGGCTTTTAGAGATGTTCATGTGAAAGATGTTTCTAAATAAACCTCAGATCAAACGATGAATCCAGTGGAAACACAATATGGTTTCTATTTATTCCTCCAGAGTCCAAACTCCAAACTAGGAGCTGTTACAAGAGGCTATCGAATCAAGAGCAGCAGGCCTATCATTGCAATCATCTACTTTTATATGTCAATATAAACTTTGAATATAGCATTACATAAAAGTAAAAGTAAACACTATGTACCACATGCCATGCAGCCCTGGAATTCAACAGTACCCGCTGTTGCTGAAGAAAAAGTCAAAGTAAGTTATGGGAAGGTGTTCAGAAATGCATATTGACGGCACTCTTGCTAAAGGTGTTCTTCTCTGTCTAATTCCCATTGACTTTGCGTGGCATTTACATTCATATTCTCAATCGATGCTTCATTAGTGGACTAACACTTTCTCTTTCTATGCTCCCTCTCTCATTACAGTTGACCTATCAGGCTTTGTGGACGATAGCGGGTGGAGAAGACGCTTTTGAAAATGCCTGTGGCGACATCCAGCTCCGATTCTGGTAAGTGGCTGCTCCATCCGGCTCCGGTCGGCCCGCGTTACCGGACAAAGAGAGACGTGCGAGGAGGAGACTGAGGGGAGGGCAGGCTGAACTCGGCCGGCTGGCTCCTCGTGCTTCTTGCAGGCGTGTATCTCATCTGCTCGGTTCTAATGTGACTTAATGAGCTGGTAATGGAGCGCCTAAACTCCAGCTCTAGATCAGTCATGCCTCAAAGGAGCGGCCACTGCTCAGAACCTTCTACATTTACACTGGCTTTTAATCTACACCGGTGTTTGCCAAATGAATAGGGACGTCGCACAATGAAGACAGAGGCTCATTTTAATTAGGCAATCATGCAACGTCACAGTGATGTTAATTATTCATTAAAATAAAGGTATAAAAGTCTAACGATGTATTGAAACACATTTCTTAATTTGTGTCCCAGTTTTTGTTGCTCCATCCTTTCTTCTTGTGATGTATTGCTTGTTACCCATGACAAAAAAACAACAGTGGTTTCA
Organism: Neogobius melanostomus; assembly: GCA_007210695.1. Classification (NCBI taxonomy): domain Eukaryota; kingdom Metazoa; phylum Chordata; class Actinopteri; order Gobiiformes; family Gobiidae; genus Neogobius; species Neogobius melanostomus. The sequence goes on from VHKM01000156.1 coordinate 610,630, forward strand.
AATGAGAGGAATTTAATGATGAACACTGTAAGTGTTGCCCCCAGGGTCTATAAAAGACACCTACGGTAAAGCTCAGTGAGATGTTTGGAAAATGTTGCACTCAGTAATGTTGTCCTGGTTTAGCACTGCAGCAGTGAGAGCAGACTGAGGGAAAGCAGTTGTGTGGAGTGTCTCTGAGGTAATGGGCCTTCAGTCAGACCTGATTTGTACACTTTAGCTGAGAGCCGCAGTCAGAATGAATGGCATTTTTACTAACACACACTAAACAGTTTCTGTCAACAATGCGACTGTGTTGAAAGCAGCTCTTTGACCAGGACTATTTTTGTCCTTGTTTAGAAAGAGCTGTGTGAGGGTCGCTCTCGAAATACCGGCATTTTTCTTAGTTATTTAATTGTCAGAGCATTTCCTTTTTGAGTAAAATTCCTCCAGTTTAGCTATTTTTTCATCTATGCCAAATATAGATACCCACCCCCTTTTGCCATAATGATGGATGAACACCCGGGTGGTTCAATTCTGTTTTATTCTAATTTTAGTTCAGGGATAAATTCCCTAACTGAGGAAACGGTCCACTGCAGAATTAGTTACTTTCTTGCAGAGATCTTGACGGTTGTAAATAAACAAATGTATTCATCTTTATACTACTGAACATACCATACTGCTATTACTGAGCAAACCAGGTCAGAAGTGGCGGTGACTGCTAAATATGTCCAGTAAATTTTCTAATATTAGTGTGATAAGTTTGGCATAGTAAAAGTAAAAGGATTTCACTATGAGGCTTTACCTGGCGCATAATAAAGCTTCCTCTATCCAAAATGGGATCAGTAAAATGAAGTTAGAGGCTGTATTTGTATCACTGCTCATTTCCCAGTCGGTGCTCTGCGGATAAAAGAGCAAGCAGTGTCTCACAGCGGATAAAACGTTCTATTTGACTACAGTGGATATCCCTCATCTCTTCTCAGAAACCATTACTCCTGGGGTTTGTCGGCATATTTAATAACTTCCTCCTGAGCTCTTCTCCGCGCCGCGTGTTCAGGGCCGTATTCATTTGTCCCCGTGCGTACGGTGTCCAAGAGGCAGCCTCATCAGTCAATGGCCCCACAGTTGTCCCCAAAGGGAAGCCTATAGCGGAAAAAAAAGAAGAAGAAAAAACCCTCCCCTTTCCGTGAAGCAGTGCTCCCTCCCACCTCTCCATCGCCGCACACCAGCCCCGCTCTCCCGGCTCGGTTCATTCACGTGGAGGACGGAGAGGCGCGTACGCACGCTCACGTCAGCGGCGGGCGGAGGGGAGAAGGAAGAGCGCACACAGGGGAGGCAGTACGCTGGGTGTGTTAGAATAGTAAGGTGCCGCGCTCACTATGGCAGGCAGCCTCTTCAGAAGGCTTTCACTGGAGGAGGGCGACTCGGCCAACTCCCTGGATGGCCTGGACCTCAAGCAGGGTGAAGAAGGTAAGGACACTGGGGCAATCTAGTTTGGAGATCTTCAAGCGTTTCTTTGGAAGTGGAAAAGGAAGCAGCTGTTGTGACGTATAGAGCAAAGGATGTAGGCGAGTGCGAGTTCCCAGCGCACCTGCTCCTCATGGGTTTAAACTCTCCTGGGGCTGATGAAGTCAGGACTCTGGACATCATGTGATCTGGAATATGTAGGAAGTGAGTACCAAACAAATGAAGCAACTGCCTTTGCGACAATATGTGAGCTGTAACTAACTACTGAGGAAGAGCCGGAGAGTGCAGAGGCTGTTCGAACAGTTGTACTGAATTATAATGATGTTTGCTTTCACAGTATGGAGCAAGAAGTCCCACACCTCTCATTCATTAGTGATGAAGTCATCAATATTGCATGGTGTTGCATCGTACGCACTCATATTTTCTGGTGCTTGACCAGATGTGATGTGCTCTTGACATGCCGTTATTTACTTGACGTCACTGAGTGCATTTATCTGTTGAATACTGATGATCTATGCTACAGGGAACTGAGCAGTGAGCATGATACTGTATGCTGTACCAAACTTTCTGGTTAAAATATTATGAATTATTTGGGTGTTTTAATTACGTCTGTCAGCGCCTCTGCAGCAGCTGTTGCCTCTCATAAACAGGAAAAGCATTAGCAGAAGCAGTGTGCCTTTTATTCTTCATGTACAAATGTTTTAATAGCACCAGTATTTTTGAAGAGGTTTCATAATGTTTCGTACTGTGTATCACAGGAGCTTGTTAGTGGTCTTTTGAGGGGATTGGACACTTGGTCATTTTGTTTGATCAAGGTAGAACATTCTAAATGTTTTCTTATTCTTTACAGCAATATTTATGAACCTTTTGAATCATGTCAAAGGTTAAATATTGATGTCAAAGACGCAAAAGCATTTTTGAAGAACTTTTCCTCAGTTCAAAGCGTCATTATACCAGTGCTCTGTCATCTTATGTCACTCAGTCCAGAGTAAGCGTTGCAAGAGATTCTCTGCTCTGTAATGTAGCTTGACAAGACAGCAGTGACAGCCATAATGAATCACATTTCTGTCCAAGCCAGCGGTGCTGTCTATCAGCTCACTGTACAAGTGTGGGACAGAGACTAAAGAGGGACCTGCTCTGCATTGTTCATTCACAGTGTGTACGGAGGGGTCATTCATATGCAGTAGTGTTCTGATCACAGACAGCACGCGCCTGTGTCAACCTTGCAACCTTCAGAAAACTCCTCTTCCTCATGCTCACAGTGAGCCTGGAGCATTTAGAAAGCATCTTCATCCTTGGGTCCACTGGACTAATGAAGCAGTGTTCACACACGATGGGTCATTGAATACAGTGTAGGATTAGGATGTCAAAGGCAATTCCCCTTTAACAGAACGGACCATTTAATACACTTCAGGCTGAGAGTTTTAGATAATATGGTGATATGGTCAAAGACTTCATGTGAATCATGGCCCCGGCTATTGTTGTATGCTCTTTCATTAAATAGCCCAGTGAAACAATGATGTCAGTGCCCAGCCGTCCCAAGCTGAGCAAATAATGTTGTAAAGTTCTTGTGCAGAGTTTCTGCAGCCTTGGGCCTGGAGTAATGGGAGTTGTGTCCATTTGCAAAATGTCAACAAATATCACAAGTGCTGTCTCCAACCGTGACCTTCACATGGCTAATGAGTGCATCCAGGCCCTCAGCTTGAACTCGGCATCACCATGGCGATGGGGACTTATGGCAGCTGCAAAGTCCCTTTTCTCACTGATTGGCTGCAAGCATTTCTATTTCTTCACTCCAAATAGCGGTCCATAGCTCAAAAAATAATAGCAATAATAAGACACTTGCCTTTTGATAAGTTAGTAACAGAGGTTTTCAAGGTGTGTGTGCGTGTGTGAGTAAGACGGGAGCTGTAGATGTGGAGCGGCTCAGACACAAAGGAAAGGAACTGAAACAAACTGAAATGTTTGAGTCATATAAAGATTAAACGTTACATGTTGTTATTCGGAGGCACAAAGGTTAATGCATTAAATCGTTTTGTGATCAAAATCCAAATCAAATGGTGATTAAGCTGAATTGTTGCATCCCTTCTATAGTATCTTTGTCCTTTTCTCACAAATGTTTTGGGTTAAACGGGTCTTTCATAATAAATCATTTCTTTTCTGTTCTGTTCGTTGTTAACTTAAAACATTCCAATAAATGCAGTCAATCCAATAATCAAACTAACAAATAATCCAAGAGCACAGCAGATTGGATGATCTGCTGGATGATCCATTTAGTTGATGGAAGACTAAAGCTGATGTTTCACGCTCCTCACTCTCATATAGCGCTTGTTTTAATGCCACTTCATCATAGTTTGTCGCAGTCATGCTGAGACGAGATGCTGAGCCCCATCTCAGACTCTGTAGAGGGACAGTTAAATAAATGGTAAACTTGAAGCTTGGTGTGATTCATCATCGCTAGTAAACACTTTGGTGGAATACACTCTGGCACAATATGACTGCACTTTGTGCCGGTCACATTCATCTTCTGCCACCTCAGGGACTCGTGTAATTGCATTAAAAAAAAATCAAATCTAAGAGGAACGTCAACATATTTAATAAAGTCTGCCACAGCCCGTGAGGCTTTTGTAATGCATCTGTAACATACTCCTGTGTGTGTCACCGCCGTACGCTGACAGAGCTATAGACTGTAAATCAAACACAAAGAACAGCAGCAGCATCTGAAGAAGACAAGCTCCCATCAGCCCTGAGTCACACTGTCTGAACAAAGTGTGTGCGTGTGTTTCATATTGAATGTTTCCCCTGCACACTCAAATATTGGGTCACTTTTTCCCCTCATTCTGATTGGGCTTGGTAATATCTTTTATCAGTATGGTTCAGAAGATAGACAACTTGAAATAAACCTCCAGCGTCATTCCTTAAAGTCCAAAATACACTCCAGACAAGGAGCTGTTACCGCCACAGGGTTGACTGTGGACCCGTCAATTAAAATGCACCAGGCTGATGATTGAGAATGAACAGATTTAAAATGAGATTTATTGCACGACCCTGGATTTTAGCACCAAGTATTCAAATTTTGTGTACAGCCCGAAATATCTATTACCAAATGTTATCACTGACTGTTCCCGGCAACTCTCGGAATAAGCCACACATTGGCGCAGATATACTGTACGTCTCAGGTCTATTTTCATCTCTGTATTTTAATCAAGTCAGAAGTTTGAAAAAAGCAAAAAGGTTGGTCTCTACTGTATCTGTGAGCAGCGTAAGCGCTCATTCTGTTTTATGATTAGAATTGATTCGAGGGAGGGCTGGGCTCAATGTAAGGTGCAGTAGGTGCAATTTATGTATATTGATTAGTCTTTGTCAGGACTTTCTGACGGAGTGTCACAGGTGTAAATGAATGCGTTCAACTTTTTTTCTTCACACATTTCTGTAAAACATGTCTATAAAGGTTTGAACCACAGGGTTAGCTGACTTTAGCCACAGTAAATCCCACTGGGGAGACAAATACAATGAAATGTTTTCTGCACCTGCACCATCTGTGTGGAATATTTAATTTAATTTAATTTAATTTTGCACATTGGCCTAACCTTTATGGCCGGACAAAGCTCTGAAAACAATCAAAGTGGAGACATGGAAGTGTCAAAGCACATATCCACGTGACTGTAGCTGGAGACAGAAGTCAGTTTGCAAAAAAGGGCCATCGACTTACTTTCTAATAAGCCATTTCACTCATTAGTTGGCGAGCTCCTCCTCTGACAGCTGCACTGTTGGAGTTTATTGTGTCTTGTTTGTGTTGAAGTATAAACCTGGTGAGTTTGTATTCCCTCTGCCGAAGTCCTTGCGTGGTGCGATTCCCTGGACGTCACCCCCTTCATCCTTTCTCCATCTCCCTCTGCACCGCGCCATGGCAACCGCACAACCTTCGCTAAGTGCTGGCTAAGAGCTTCTGCCACGTTCTCCCGCTGCGCTCCGAACCACGAACAACAACAAGGCAGATTGTCCGGACGCCTCTGTGACATTGGCTTTAATTGTGGCTCTCCTCGGAGGTTAGGCCGGGGCTCAGAGGAGACTTGAAAAGACAAAAGCAATGCTAATTTGCATTGTTTGTCATTTGGTGTCTCCTGTGCCTTTTCCGGGCAGAAAGAAAGTTAACCCGGACATCTTTGTTTGAGGTCTTTGCAGCGGCTGATTGTCGGTAAATGTCAGGACCACTTTGCAAACAGTCGTACCATTGTAAAATGAAGACATTCTTGAGCAAGGACCACAACCTCAGAATAAAGTGAAATGTGAATTTATTAAGCAAGAAAAGATGACAATCACAGGTATGTGCAGCGTTATTAGCTCTTGTGGAACTTCTGAAGAGACGAGCTCTGTGGCTTTATGTCCCCCATGAAGAATTGAAGGAATGAGAAAGTAGTGACACAGAAATAAGTTTACAGCGGAGCGGGACCAGGTGGTTTTTATATGGGAGGAACCAGAAAAGACGTGTGTTAGATGTGGCCCTGCTCTTAACCCTAAGATAACTCTCTTCATTTATGAGCTCTCTACTGCAAGATTAAATTTACATACGTTCACTTTAAACCTTCACTCAGGGCATAATGAAAGCAGCGTCTCAAGTAGGGCTGCAACTAACGATTATTTTGTAATCGATTAATCTATTGATTATTTTTACGATTCATTGATTAAACACTTGGCTGTGAATGTTGTAGGAAAATGTTTTCACATTGCGCCACAAAAGCTAATGTGGCGCAGTTTGAGGATGTGGTGATGGAGTAAACTTAAAGTGAATGTTTGTTGGAGCCTCTTATTGCTAATTCTGCGTTGTGATTGGATGAGACACAGACAGATATTTATGAAATGTACAATGTACAAAACACTACAGACCCTAACTTTAAAAACAAAGTGGGTTTTCATCAAAAATACTACGTTTTCATATCATTTTCCTCTATTTGAGTCTGTGTGAACAAGAAGACGATTAATCGATTACTAAAATAGTTGTCGACTATTTCAATAATCGATTAGTCGTCGATGAATCGATTAGTGTGTTTCAGCCCTAGTCTCAAGGTGGATTCTGTACACCACCTGACACACTGCACATCTATTCCGGTTCATTTCCTTATTGCTTTATCGCGCTCCCAAGCGCTCACCTGCTTAAACGGAGCCGCATAGTCGTATCAATTTACAAGTGAGTGAAAAGAAATGAGACGCACTCAAGTGAAAAATGACTTGGCCCTGTTTCTCACCTGTAAAGAGGATAAGGGAGTAGATTAACTCTGCTGTTGACATGTGACTGCATTTGAAGCAGGGCCATAAGAAACAAATATAGCTGTAAGTGAATTTAAGCCTTATATCTTCAACAGTGTCCTTATGTGCGCCGTCTGTGTTGCTGTCAATAGAAAATGATTTGCCCAATGCTATTATCCAGAGCCGAGCAGAAAGAAAGCGTGAGAAAAAGGAGGACGGGTTGGATTTTTAATAATCTTATAAATAATAGAAAGACTTTTGGAGAAATGGGTATCATTCGCCACTAGCACCGACTCGCCTTTCTTCCAAGAATTCAGCTCAACTGGAGAGCTTTCCTTGCGAAATATTTTCTAACACTATGGTTGAGTGACGAATAAGTGGCTTCAGAAACTGGTAGGAAGGGGTCTTTGTTATTGTACACAGAAAGCATGAATGAGCTCAAACTGCCTTTGTGGCAATCCCGGAGCTGTACTGTCGCAGCGATTAAAGAGAATTATGCAGGACCTGTAAGCCAAGCCGGCCGGACTGAAGGGCTGCCAGGCGCAAATCTGGCAACCCATCCCTCTCAAGCACAACGCGGGGAGAGAACACAAGGAGAATACGGCCTCGCCACTGAAGACTAATACAATTATTATTTAATTATGCTGTTATTCTGAGGCCGGGAAGAAAAGTCATCTTGTGTCCTTTGTACCTCTGTCTTCCTCTCATCTTGAGCAATAAACGTATATACAGGGATCTTTTGTTGCCAGTTTTAATCAGTGCAACTAATCTGTTCGATGTTCATCTTATGAATTCATTACGCCAGCCAGATTTACTGTAGTTGCTTCATCAAATATCACTCACTTTGACTCTGCATTTTAAGGAGCTCACAAGGGATGTATTTGAACTGTGCCCATATTATGTTTAGTGACGTTAGTGACAGTCCAGTTGACAGTGTCTCCTACAATGGAAATACCCTAATCACTTTGAAACAACTTTTCTCTGGCTTTTACTCCTCTACTTGAGAGTTGCTCATAATCATCCAGCAAACTAACAATCGCATCAGGATGAATTAATCACTGGCCTCAATAAACAGGAGTTCTTTTCTCGAAAATCAGGGTGTTTGGAAGTAGATCTATTTCTGTGTTGGAAGTTGTGAGAGCGAGATAGTGTGTCTTGTGACAGACTTTGGAAAGACGCTGAGTGACAGAGGTGAAATTGCCTGGGAAAAGGATGTGAGCCAAACGCCCCCCCCCCCCCCCCAGCACCCCCTCCCACCCTCAGTTGTTCTGCTACGTCGTGTAAACTCCCTGCTGTATCTCGTCAATTTCGCACGGGCTCGCGTTAGAATGTGGAGCTGGAGGAGTAAATAAAGTCCTCTTCTTTTCCCCTCTGTGTCTGTGTCTGTGTGTAGCCATGCACCAGGCCCTGGATACCTTGAGTGACAGCACCAGCTCCACCACGGCCAACGACCTGGACCTCATCTTCCTCAAAGGCATCATGGAGAGCCCCGTGGTGAGTGCCTTCCAGCCACTATACTTAACATGCAATTGTGTAATAACAGTGTTTCTGCATGATGGCTAAAAAGATTGTGTTCTCTCTTGAGTTTTTTACGTTCTTGTGCTTGATTTACACAGTTCTAAACAATGATACAGATAATGAAGAGAATTTGAACTGTTAGCCGCGGTCCAAACGTGTTCACAAAAGCCCGTTTTACCACTTTCCGTTTGTGAAGTCTCAAAGTTGTGAATCCCTGTGTATCAGCGATAGAACGAGTTTGTTATCGATAAAAATGGTGGGTAAGTTTAGGTTTTTTTGTTTAATTTTTAGGGGCCCATCATGTACAAATACATTCATCATTCAACAGAGAGGATGCCTTGAACCAGATTTATCTGTTGCTATTTCACAAATTTCACAAAAGAACGCTTTAATTTTAGGCCCAAGAAGTGGGCTAATTTGAACCTATGAAAATAAATTGTACAGATAGAAAAACACAGCTAAAACACTTGAGCCTTTGTTAGAAGATAACATTAAATCACTATTTATCATACTGGGTCAAGCTGTAAAGTCGTACTATCTCTGTCATAGCCTTGACTGTGGTGCTCAGGCGCTCACTATCAGCCACTGAATGTTTTGCTTGCGTATCAGTATGACGCTCTTAGACGGTATTTATCCCTCTTCTGTGGAAGCATAGACAGACTTGAATGGTAGGACTAGCGCAATGTCTCGAGTTCATGTCTCCGGGTCCCGTAACGATGGTAAATAAACGTCTCCTGCAATAAGACATCCTGACTGCTGCTTATTCTTCATCAATCCTCTCGAACACCATTGTTATTTCCCTAACAGCCTTAAGGGAGCATAACATTAGCTTCCTTGGATACAGTGGCGAGAAAAAGTAAGTTCACCGTTTGTAATTTCTCACATTTCTGCCTAAATTGGTCACTAAAGTGGTCTGATCTTCGTCAAAATCACAGGAATGAATAAACAGTGTCTGCTTAAACTAATACCACCCAGACATTTACATTTGATCATATTTTTATTGTCCATAACATGTAAACATTCACAGGAGAGCGTGGAATAAGTAAGTACACCGCCTGAATCTCGCTGAACTGCAGCAGTTTTGTAAAGATGGTCCAAGATTCATCCTGATCGTTGTGAATCTGCAACTACAGAAAAGCAGTTATTGCTGCAAAAGAAGGATCAGCCAGTTATTTAATACAGAGGTGTACTTACTTATTCCATGCATGTCGTGAATGTTTTCATTCTGCAAAATATCTTGATAAACTTGTGAATTAATTTTTCTATTGATGATAGTACGTGGTCCAGGCCCTGAGGCAACAAAACAACCCCACACCATGATTCTCCCTGCACCAGACTTCACAGTGAGGATAGGGTTTGGATGTTGATTTGCTGTTCCATTTGTCCTCCACACATGACGTTATGTGTTCCTCCCAAACTGTTCAACTTCGGTTCGCGAAAGAGCTCTTGGATGCTCCACAGGACTACTGGCAAAATATTCAGTGGACCGATGGACCCAAAGTAGATATTCACAACAGCGTGGAATGTGGAATAAATCAGAAGATTAGACGCTCACAACAATCAGGATTAATTTTGGACCATTCCTCTTTACAAAACTGTTGTAGTTCAGCGAGATTCCTGGGTTCACTTACTTTTTCCTCCCTGTCCTGTGAATGTTTACATGTTATGGCCATACAAAATATGATGAATGTAAATGTCTGGGTGGTATTTGTTTAAGCAGACACTGTTTATTCAGTCTTCTGATTTTGATAAAGATCAGACCACATTTGATGACTAATTTAGGCAGAAATATGAGAAATTCCAAAGCGTTCACATACATTTTCCTCCCACTGTAACTGTCCTGAAATAACTTTAGGCTTGAGGCTGGTGATCAACAATTGCAGTGATTTCATTTGCTGTAAAATGCGACCCTCAACAAAGAGCTTGCTATCACCTACAACCAACATGCATTTAGACAGGGTATTGGAACAACCCTGATGCTCGTGGTTGTGTTGCAGTCAGTGTGTTGTTGACGGAGCGTTCACCTGTCAGTCAGTTTTAACAAGGGCCTCTGACGTCTGTGTACCCCATTACTGGATTTGATACAGCTGACGTTGACCGCTTCACATCATGGGAAATGCATGAATTCAATATCAGCTGTTACTACAGTGTGTATCAATAACTACTTGCAATGTCAACTCAAAGACTAACACTGCTCTAGAACACGAACACTCAAGGAACTTCTACTGCTGCTACTGCCACTCCGCGTTACTCCACTGGCCACCTTTTTATGTCACCTGCTTCATGTTCATAAAATTGCAGGTGATTGTATAGAGACAACAGAAGCATTAGCATTTCAAAGACTCCTATATCTTCTCTGATCTCAAAGGGAAATAAAGAGCCTGTATTTTGAGCCAACATTTCAACTGAAATACTTCCCAGGAGCCTCAGCCCCTGGGAAGTATAAAAGGGTCATTCTGTCTAGACATATGCAGCATTGTAGCTCCTGCTTCATCCACTCGGAGCCTGTAAGAGTAATTATGCAAACTGCACAAATCCATGTTGCTCATATTTTATTTGGGAACTTGCCTAGACAATGGATTAAAGGTAGAGTTGGCTCCGGCGTGTGCACTGTAGCTGCTCAGTGCAAACAAAGCCTGCAGCAAGAAAACTTCAAAACATCTGCTGTGAGACTTTGTATTTATTTTGTATTTCTAATTTAATTGGGCCGACTAGAGCAGTTTAAAAATCATGTTCTTTTTATTTGGGAGATAGAATCCTTACAGTTACTACGTGATGTATTGGTCGGGAAATATAATTTGCGTCTGGCTCATTTGCCTGAGCCAGCGCAGCCTGTATGTCTTGCATCCCTGCCGTAAGGTCTGGGATAAATGTAAAAGTCTGTTGAATTACTTTAGCTTTTCACTCCTTGTGCCGGCTGAGGAGTTGTGCAAACCCCGTCCTCGTATCTTTTTATTTTGGCCGTCAGCGGGACATTAGTATGCGTCTGTGTTTCTGTAGAAGCCCGTCTTGTCCACCAGGTAGCTTCGTCCCAGGAGACGCCGCGGTTTGTAGGCAATTTCTCACATTTCCACAGAGAGGGAGAGGGGGTCGAAAGCCGCCCAAAATCTCCTTGTAAATCTCAGATGCATTTGTTTCAAAAAAACAGACAGGGAGGATCCAGCAGGAGCTTATACGGCCACAAAGTCCTGCTTCTTTCTTGTTTCTTTGCATTACACATTCTCCCCATATCCCTGTATTATTTATTTTATCACACGTCACTTTTCTTAAAATGTAAAATACTATTCCCCCAATTTGGGCTTTCTCCTGGTCCTATGATATATCAATAAACACAAACCTGCTGTGACTTTTGCGCCCCGAGGAGACGGAGTTGCAGCAGCAGTGAGCGAATCGAAGCGGCGCGCACAGGGAATGATGCAATCTGGGCAAGCCACAATTCTCTAATGGAACTGAACAACGATTAGGAGCACAATGAGCACATATTGACAACAGGAGCCATCATCATGCAAAAGAGCCCTCCACTCTCAGCTGTGCTTGGCTGTGTATCGAACCGAGCAGACGGGGCGGATGAAGCGTTTAGGAAAGAGCTAAACTGGCTGACACTTTCCCCTACACGCTTATGTTGTGTTCCATGAGTCTGTTTAAAGCAGTTGCTCCATTATAGTATTTCCCGCTTCCAAGTCTGGCTCTGCAGTCTTGGTGACGGATGGCAACTGCAGCAAAATACTGAGGCGGTGCAGGACAAGAGGAGAAGGGCAATTTAGTTAATACGTGTCAGTCTTCAATTTCTGCCCTGATACTGGGGCCTGCTACTTTATACACTTCCAGCGTACAGCTGTGCCCTCATTATAGGCTCTATTATATTTAACAATGTAAGTCACGAGGGTCATGAACTCTTGCAGTGGTAAAGTCAACTTAAAGTCAAGTATTTTTAATGCCAGAGCTTAGAGCTGCACAATTTGCAAATTACAAAAACTAGCATTTTGCTTGTGTGCAATACCCTTAGTAACCAGACCTCTAAAGACATGTGCATGTTGCAGTTTAGCAGTTCTATAAACATTTGGATAAATATTGTAGGAAAGATTCGAACAATATCAGTTGGCTACTACTGTAACTGTCCAAGCTTTACTAATACCCAGAGTGTCTCAAGTATTGTCAAAACGGATGTAACTTTGCTGTTTTCATTAAGTAAAAGTAGTGGGTAACAGTTGGAGACCACTGTAATAATAGCTTACTGGAGCAAGAATAAGAACAAAAACTGCAAAAACAAACTACAAAAACGTGGAACTTATTTAAAAAGTACCGCTACACTAACTCCCAGCCATGGTTAAACTAAACAATGCTTTGCCAAGTTAGGCCTGTTGGGAATCTGGACACTATATAATTATGTACATTTGTATGCTATATTTCCTTTCTAAATAATTCTACTCCAATTTAAAAACACAAACGCTGCGTGTCTCGAGCTCTACATTTCTGTTGAAAATAAGGACGTTTTCAAAGATATGTAGTCTGGGAGCTTGCGTGATCTCAGCGATTTCCCGGTGGGCATGATTAACAGACGGGATCAACCAATTAGAGAAACGCTGGATATGACGCACGAACAAAACCTGTCCTGTTTCCCGAGGAACACTTCCAACAGTGTTTTTTGCGCCAGTTTTAGGGATTATATATTTTCCAAATGATTTAAAATAGATGAAAGAGCAAAAGAAAACAGTGTCTCATTCGCTGTGCACGCCTTCTTTAATGTTTTGGAAGAGTGCAGTGACAGCTTCCGTCTCTTGGTGCGATGAACTCCTACCTCTCGGTCTGTGATTGGACCGATAGTGGAAAAATCAGGAAATTATTGCCTGCGAGGAGCTGTCCAGACGGTTCTTCTTTTGAACAGAAAGGAGGCTGGTTGAACTTGTATGTAAATAATGAACTACACATTACCCTGCATTTGCAAAAGGCCAGTCACTGCATGATAAACAAAAGCCTCCACATGTCTCCTCAGTGTTTTTGCTTTTGGAAGTTACATTGAACTTTTCACTAAACGTCGACATGTCATCAAACCATGGATACATTTCTATGTGTAAAAAAATGTGTGCTCGTTGTACCCGCTGTACAAAAAATAAGTGTCCAGGAACACAATGAATAAAGTGCTGAGTCATCATTACCATCGCACCAGAGCAGACTGCGCCTAGTTACCGCTGCCCCACCCGCTGCATAGCCCTCTCTCACAGCTCACTCATCAGACCGTTTTTGTGTTGAACTACTTGACTCCCGAGTGTAAACAGCAACAAATCCATCTCTTTTACTGCTAACAATAATGATGAGTAAATTGTCCAAAAGCACAACTCTCATCAATTTCTCTTTGTTTCCACGGGTACATTGTTGTTTGCCTGAAGCAGGACCTCGACTCCCAGCAGGCAGTCTTCCTCTTTCTCTCAGACAAACTTGTCAGCTGCCAGAGTTGTACTTGTTCTTTTCAGTCCCAGTTGAAATGGTTCTCAAAGGCATCTAGAAATAATAGATTCATTCAACAGAGAAAGTAAGCCATTTAAAACCGAACACAGGCACTTGACAAATATCCAAACGATGATGTGGAAACTGGAACAACGTCAAGGGCATTAAATACTGTTTTAACATTTCCTGTTTCACTGTAATGTGTATGTTTCATGACTAATTCTTTGTCATTCATTCATTCATCATGCACCACAGGCACCAATATCCTCACCAAGTCGTAGCCAGGGCTGGAGATGTGCAGGTCTTAGGAGCTGTAGTGTCCTTGGGTTTCAGTCACATGACACATGGCTTTTTTAATTGCCATATTCACTATAAGGCAGAGGTGGGCAAACTGCGGCCTTTGGGCCAAATTCGGCCCCCCAAGCAATTTTCTAGAATGTATATAATTTTCTGGCCATTTTCTGCATAGCGGTGTATCAGAGGAACAAAGACCATCCCCTGCCAGAGTGGGCTCAAATACTGTATATCTATATTTTTCATTCACATGAATTCATTTTAAATAATCTAATTCATTTAAAAGTAACATTAAAATATATAAAACAAAACTGCTAAGTCAGTGTAGTTTGCAGGAAAATGAGCAAAGGGAATAGCAATCTTATTTTTTTTACAAACGAGTTCCAGATATAATTCTGTTCATTTTGTAATGGGAGAAAGTTATCGTTGATGCGACTCTCTCTCTCTTAATTCAGGTTACTCTGTGGCCCTGTATGAAAATGAATTGTCCACCCCTGCTATAAGATTTACTTTACTCTCCCCATTGGGAGAGTATATTTCCCTGCATTTGATCCATGCAGGAAAATATTTCCAGCAGGTGCACACTGTTGTTGTGTCCTTGGGCAAGACACTTCACCCACCTTACCTCCAGTGTCTGTGTACACTGGTGTGTGAATGCGAGTGTGAATGTGTGAGTGCCTAAAGCAGGTAGAAAGGCGCTATATAAATGTGACCCTTTATCCATCCTTGAATGATAAATGTAAGATTAGCCTGTTGCTCAGGTTTTGGGTTGATGGAAACCAGAGTGCCTTGAGAAGCCACTCAGACACAGGGAGAACATGCAAACTCCACACAGAAACACCCACACGGTCTGCAGTCCAACCTGGGACCTTCTTTGCTTCGGTCTTGCTAGATACTATGTAATGATATTTTAACCAGACAATAGAATCTGACAGGCCTGTCAGGTCAGGCTGGCCACGCCTCGGAGTGACATGTCACTGTGCGCCGGGGCTGCAACTAAGTTATTTTTGTAATCGATTAATCTAGCGATTATTATTACGATTAATCGCTTGGCTGTAAATGGTGTATGAAAATTGTATTTAAAAAAATATTTATCACATAAAGCTAAAGTGGTGATTCTTGAGGACATGTTGATGGAGTAAACTTAAAGTAAATGTTTGTTTGAGCCTCTAACTGGATGAGACACAGACAGATATTCATGAAATTTGCAATGTACAAAACACTACATACACAAACTATAAAAACAAAGTAGGTTTTCATAAAAAAATACTACATTTTCATGTCATTTTTGCTCTATTTGAGTCTGTCTGAACCAGAAAACGATTAATCGATTACTAAAATAGTTGTCGACTATTTTAATAATCGATTAGTTGTCGATTAATTGTTTCAGCCCTACTTCTGAGGAGGGCTGAAACAATTAATCGACAAATGTAAAGAAAAACAATAATAATAATTATATTACATACAGTATCAGAAAGCTTCTTGTTGTGAGGAAAGAGTGCTAACCACTCAGCCACAATACTTATGAAAATGTAGTGCATACTGTAGTTAGCCAGGGAAAGGAAAATAAAATGTGTATAGCCTAAAATCAAAGAGATCAAGGAGCGGGTCCACTACGATAGTTTGTCACAAGGACCCAGGATGTTGTACTGCCTCTGTCATGGCCGGAGTTGACCCTTAATGTTTGGTTAAGCTTCCATTTTGTTATTTATTGAACTACATAAAACCGCACAAAGTATTTTTATATTTTTCAACCAATACTTTCCACTGAATGATATAAAAGTGTGTTCTTTCCCTCCTGAACCTGGACCAGAGGTGCAAGCTCCAGGGCCAGTAACAGCAGCACAGCTGTAAAATTTAATGCTATCTGAAATATTGATGCCTCAGCCAATACCCAAAAACTTACAGGGCTCCAGATTTGACTGGTGTTTCTGTGTTCCTGTATCTGTGGGTGCACATTTATGAGACAGACTGGCCGGTGTGCACAGCGGGGGTGCTCTCCACAGTTTGTTCCCTGTTATTAGATCAAAAACAGCCTCCTGTAAAACTCGCACAACATTCATCATTTCTCAGCACAGGGCAAAGTGCAGTCACCCGCTGCTACTTATTCTTTTAACAGCTTTTAACTGTGTTCAAATGTTGGTGACATTTTCCTGATGGACGTAATTACAGCTGAATGATATGAGGAAAAAATGTAATATTGCTATAGCTATTATGGTGAAACTTTAAATGGTCACATTAATATATAGCACCTTTCTACCTGCTTTAAGCACTCAAAGCGCTTTACATCAAGGAACCAGTCACCCATTCACACTCTCATTGATTCACCAGTGTACACAGACACTGGAGGCAAGGTGGGTGAAGTGTCTTGCCCAAGGACACAATAACAGTGTGCACCTGCGGGATTCGAACCGCCGATCCTCCGATCACAGGACGACCCGCTCTGCGCCACCGTCGCCCCAAACTTTACATTGTAAGTGTTATTATAGTCAGACTTTTGTTCCTTGTGGATTAAAGTTTGGTTTGTTCTGTCGGAAGTATGAGCAGACAATTCTGCATCCAACTAGCAGACTTGTTGCTAGTACCATGAGAGTAAAGCTCCTCTTTATTCCCTGGGAGTTGTAAAATGCACTTATAAGCTAATTTTTCAAATGTATTATTTATATTGCACATTCCAAATCAAGTTAAACTGTCCAAAGTGCTTCACAGCATCAACCCTTCAATGCAATCATGCTTTAGATTTTCGGATTTGGATGTTAGAAATGTGTTAAAGTTGGAAATGACTTTCAGCCAAAACCGTTTAAAAGGTTTAAACTTTCCTCACTTCATTTTTCTTTTAATGAAAATAATACAACTATATTATAACTGAATTAACATTAGGAATGAAAGGAGACATTTTCATTATGTGAACTATTAATAATACTAACGATAACGCCACTGCCCTTCAGTAAACCATTATTCATTCACTCCCCATACTAGGCAGTGGTAACCTGTTGATATTCCCAGATGGAATAGCTCTGTGTTATTGCGTTATTCTTTTGGATTCTTGCCATCTATACATTTTGTGAGTTACAAAGATATTGATTCTCGCCGTAGGCCCATGAGAGGTTGGAGGAGCCCAAGCTGGAGGCTGTGAGGGAGAACAACGTAGAACTGGTGCAGGACATCCTGAAAGAGCTCAACCCCCTCACACACCAGAGTCCTGTCGCAGACGAGCTGATCCGCATCCTGAAAGAGCCACACTTCCAGGTCTGACCATGACACTCATTTCACTTTTCATCACAAACTGGCCCGTAGTTCTCGAACTGTGCTTGTGCTACGTTTGGTTTTGCTGGTGGAACTTTAGTTCCTCTGCCCTGCTAGTATTTTGTTTATTTGAGTTCATTTTGTTCATTTTAGTCCCGTTGTGTGGTTATTAAAGTGCCTTGGATCCAATTAGGTCTCAAAATCAGACCACTGCAGTGATTACTATTTTGGGGAAGTGTGTCACAATGTTCAGGAAATCCTAGAATACGATGGTAGTATGATTGTATTGGGGTTGTTCAAAGTTTTCTAATGTGTCAAAATACAGCATATGGTGACACAAATTGACGAGATATCATTACCTTTCCAGGGATGTGTGAAATTGAGCTTGAACTGCTAGTATTTACACTGTCATTGTCTCATTTACTAAGAACAGTTATTTTTCTATAATAAAATGTTACTTTCAGTCCCTGCTAGAAACTCACGATTCTGTGGCATCCAAAAACTACGAGACTCTCCTCCCAGCCCCTGCTCCTTCATGGACGCTGCCCTCAACAACCAGCCCGTCCCCCCGGACGCTGTCAGAATGGTGGGAATACGGAAGGTCTCTGGAGAACACCTGGTAAGTCTATGCCTCAAGTGAGGTTTGATCTGTTTTACTAATAATTAATTGTGAAACCTTTATCTGGACATAAGAATGTTCAATAAACTCCTTCCCAAAGGCTGCATAATGTACTGCCGTTTTTAAAACACTTTTATAGCAATTCTGTGGCGCCACAGAGAATACTAATGTGGGATAATCTAATGAAGCCTAAAGGACTTTCATGCAGCACCTGCCAAGCATCAATTTAAAGTTAAGAGATATTTAG
Organism: Neogobius melanostomus; assembly: GCA_007210695.1. Taxonomy (NCBI): domain Eukaryota; kingdom Metazoa; phylum Chordata; class Actinopteri; order Gobiiformes; family Gobiidae; genus Neogobius; species Neogobius melanostomus. The sequence continues at coordinate 628,689 of VHKM01000156.1, forward strand.
GGCCATTGAGGGCAATCTTTAAAAAAGAAGAAAAACTAATAAAAAAAACGCCAGTTAGATAATTGGATGATAATACAGTAAAGTGTCCTTAAAACATTTCAGTTGGTGCATAGAGTTTCTTTTTTGTTACTGCATTTGAAAAAGAAATGCAGTCTGTAGTCTGTGTGCATCTATGTTTATGTGTGTCAATGTGTCCTCTCAGAGTAACAGTGGTGTGCTAGGTAATCAGAAGAGTCGGGACGTTTCCCAGTGGGCCGCTCGGTTTGCGGTGCTCACAATTATGCCATTCCAGGCCTTAAAATCTTTAACTGAGCTGCAGCAGGAGCCATGGGCTGCTGTTCCAGATATAAACTAAGTAACACAAGCATAATTGTCAGGTAAATTTATCAAAATAACGACTGATGTAATGTTTGCATCGAACTTTTAATTCTTGTGGCAGGGAGATACCATTTGACGTTGAACTAACTCAGAGGGGTGTTTAAGCAGAACATCCCTCCGCTTTAGTTCAGGTTGGTGCAGTCCAATCCAAGTGTCCACGTGAGTAAAGAGGGAAAAGGCAGGTGAAAGGTAGAAAAGTAATAATAAACCAATAATATATATTTTTATCTACATAACTTGGTGCTGATTGTGGAGTTGAATCAGGCTCAGAATATGTGTGCAGCGGCCCATGTGAAAAGAGAAAGCAGTAGAAAAGTGTCAAGGCCGTGTTTGAACTGACGACCTCCCATACCTGAGACCTGCGCACTACCACTGAGCTATAATTCCACATGAAATCGGGCCGGTCTTCTCTAAATTCCCAGGCCGAAATGATGTCCCAGCACGCCACTGCAGAGTAATGTCACCTCGACACATGGAAACATCAGTGTGGGTTCAGTTAATTCATTAGTCTATATTTTGAAGGAATGTCAGAGAGTGATCGCTGATCAGAGGGTGTCTACTGTTTACCTTGCTTTAAGCTAAAGGTAAAGGCTCCAGTTATAAGGTAAAGGAAGAGGGAGAGCTGCTTAAATCGCCTCTGCGTGATCAGTGTGCAGAGCTAAAAGGTTTCTCTATAAATGAAGCAGTTATTTAAATATTTTAAATATGAAAGAATCCAGCAAATGACTTCTTATCAGTCAAGAGATGACTGCCTACTCATTTGGATTATCCTCGTCAGTTCACTTCAGCTGGAGGCGGTATTTTAAAAGTACTTGAAAACGCTTTTATGTGACCTTGCTCTTCATAGATTCCTCTTTGTTAAAGTTTTAACTGTATGTGTGCACGCAGGGCGTAACGTTTCGTGTGGAGAGCGGCGAGCTGGTGATTGCACGTATCCTCCATGGCGGTATGATCGACCAGCAGGGCCTGCTCCATGTGGGTGACATCATCAAAGAGGTCAACGGTAAAGAGGTGGGCAACGATCCCAAGGTGCTGCAGGAGATGCTGAAGGAGGCCAGCGGCAGCGTCGTGCTCAAGATCCTGCCCAGCTACCAGGAGCCGCACACGCCCCGACAGGTCTGCACCCCATACCGCTCCTGCACAGCGAGTGTTTTGGAAAGGAGGCTGCCATTCCATCATTCACTCCCACTCACTGTCCTCTTTCAGTCTGCAACCTTGTGAGCCACGCCAGCAATCCTAGATTAAATTTTACTGAAGGACTTTGTGGATGACACCGGCTTCTTGGCCTCAGCCCCACATTACTGCTCTGTCACTTTTCCAAATGCAAGCACTTGTCTTCCTGTATAATGCCGCGGTGTCTTGGACTTGTCCTCATTCACTCAGATCAGTGTTGGTGTAGCTGTCTCTGTCTCTGTCTCAGTGATGCTAGTTAGAGCCAGTGTCTGTTGGAGATCCACTGATGGCTGCTGGGCTGACCCACTTAGTGCGAGGAGAGATGGGTGTATCCGTTTGCTCATGTTTTGCCAACAGGAAGCGACGACGTAGTGATGGGATTCATGGTTCTTTACTAGAAGCCGAATCTTTAGGATCCGTTTGTTTCATTTCATCATTTCATTTTGACATTCTTCTTGCCTAGCCGGACTGATGACTCATATTAACTGAGAACTAATCGCTGAGAGGCCAGTTTTTAATTAGAATCAGTCCAGCTTACAACGCGGCTGGTTTCTAGTAAATAAAAAGTCGTATCACATTAAGAGGATGCACTCTCTGTGGTTCTTGTATGTGAGGACACAAGCTTTAATGCCTTCACTAGCATTTATTAATTACTGAGTTCCTTCTGTGGACCCACCACCTGCAGGAGGAGCCATAGGGGCTGGTGCAATGTGATTTGGGCAGCTCCAATGGCTGCCCCACGACCCGGCAACGGACAAGTGGAAGAAAATGGATGGATGGACTTAATTACTGAGTTGATTGAAACAAGTGCAGGGATTGTGAGAGGGAGAGAGAGTCATTTTTTGTTCATTTCCAAATATTGCAATAGGGTTTTCGTAATTGTGAATAAATCAAATCTCTTTTTTTTTTTATATATATACATTTAATCTGTTTCATGTTTAAGAGCTATCAGTCAGTTTCAGTGCATTCAGTGCTCTGAAACGGTATGATTTTGGCTGACCATTCCAAATACACCGAATAAGTTACCTACAGACAAAGATACGCTACTGAAGCACAATCCAGTAGGTAAGCAATGGCCATGTTTTGTGCCAAGGCTATTACCATAAAGATGATGCATGGACTGAAGTTCTACTGCTGCTGTTTGGAGGAAAAAATCTGTAGTAAGTCACTGCTTTTATGCGGAGTAAGAATTTATGACCACATTATTGAGGTTGGCATGGAATCTGTCCTGAAGCTAAAAATGATCCAGACGGTAGAAGGAAATTACTCATTTTCATATTTTATTTTGATTATCATGATCAGAGCAGCTTCATTAAACTCTACATTGGTACTCTACATCTACATTTATTAAATATGCTTTGGGACATTTTTCCTGTTTTATACTGTACACAAGCTACGGGATATTCATATGGGGCTGGACAGTATTTTAAAGCTACTCTGTAATATTCTATTTATAGGGTGACATGTTACGCAGTGTGGCTTTAAATAGTAAAGGTTCAGCGTTCTCAGTGAAACTCCCCTCTCTCGACTGCCACAGAGTGCACATACATATAGTCTATTGTGATGTGCTGTAAATGTTTTATGAGCGGATTGTTGGAGTGGCGCCGAAAGAGCAGTAGTTGAAGTGGAATAGTGAGATTTCTGCAGCAGCTTTGTACCAGCTGTTTGTTTGTGTCCGCTTGCAACAGCGATAAGATAGCTCCATCGGGTGTGACTGACGCGGCCTCCCTCTGCTCGGCCCTGTGTGAGGAGGAGAGCCTTTAACTGGGATGAAATGGCTTTGTGTCATGGAGCGGCGGGATTGCTTTGCCGTAACCAACGACCGGCGCATGATGTGTGCTCGGGCAAACTCTGTGAGTAAAGAGTCCATCACAACCGAGCGCCGCACTTAAAACCCACTCCATCTTCTCCCGGATCACTCCCCTCCTCCGTGTCTCGAGGCAACAAGATCTGGCTCGTAACGCTAAGCCGGCCCTCCCTGACAGGAGGAAGACGGGGAGCAGCGGAGGACAAGGAGATACGACACAGACAGAACCCAAAATTCTGTAGTCATGGCAACCGTACCCTCCCCCTTTTTCTGTTCTCGCCATTTATTCCAGAAACTCGAGGCTAGCGTAGACTTAAAAAAGAGGCTCCTACTCCTACTGTGCGATTGTCAGCAGCCTGTGGGGACACAGGGCTGACACAGTGAGCTGTGGCCAAAGGCGGCTGTCAGTGAAGGTTAGTCACCACCATGAAACACCAGCTCCAGGCCACAAAACTTCAGGAAACTAGTTCAACTGCGTCACCACCTCCTATTCAGGGGCTTCAAGTAAAATTAGTCATGTAACATAGAGATAAACTATTGAAAACATTGCTGTTTTATCCTTTGAATAATTCAATTCAATCCCGCATGAATGGTCTGTAAGTGTACACTCAATTCACTCTTCAATTTCCACAATATATGCATAGTATCACATTCATATTACAGTGCAAAGAAAGTGTGAGCCCTGCAGTTATTGTATATGCTGAAAATCTTTATTTCATTTCTTTTGACTACCTAGTTTCTGACTGCTGTTGTGAGGCTACCAAACCATCTTTATCTATCCTAATCCTTAACTTTGTGCTATTTGTCAGTAAATCTACGGCTGTTATATCAAAACGTACAGTGGGGCAAAAAAGTATTTTGTCATTTCTCCATAGCCTTCCTATTGGATTTCGGCCATTGCCCCACTGTACGTATCTGTGATCTGGGAAAAAATCTTGGAAACAGCAGGTCATTGAAAATGAGTTCTAGTATGTACAGTATTTTGTACCTTTTGCATTATGGATTGTGCACTGACCACAATGTTTTGAGATAGGACTCTGCCTTGCTGGATGATTCTCGTCTTATATTCACTCTTCATATTGTGTGTTCCCTCTCCAGGCTTTTGTCAAGTGCCACTTCGACTATGATCCGTCCCATGACAATCTGATTCCCTGTAAAGAAGCCGGACTCAGCTTCAACAGCGGAGACATCTTACAGATCTTCAACCAGGAGGACCTCAACTGGTGGCAGGTCGGCAGTGCAGCCCTCATTTGTTTCATCGGCATCAAAGAGGCACACTTCTAAGACTTTTTGTTTCCTCGGCGTGTTCTCCCTGTAGGCCTGTCACATCGAAGGCGGCAGCGCTGGTCTCATCCCCAGCCAGCTCTTGGAGGAGAAGAGGAAAGCGTTTGTGAAAAGGGATCTGGAGCTCGCCACCTCAGGTACTACTGTTTGCAGCAGAGCAGAGTAGGCTTGCCACAGACTACCTGTTACTGTTCAATATAGTATAAGTAAAATGAACAATATTTTTTACTCGATATTAATTAAGGTTGTTCCTGTACAATTGGATAGCGATACTCTGGCTCTGTGTAACTGTTAATACCGAAGCAAGTCCAATACTATCCATGTGAATAAGTGAGAATGCTGTAAGGCACATGTAGTTCGACTTCCACTCTAAGACCAAATTAATGCGTCAAAGAGGCTCAGTGAATTAGTTCAGATACCGATTCCAATACCATACCTGAAAAAACTCTGGTATTGGCATAAAATTGTATACTAGTAATGGTTATGGTTAACGTTATGGTTAAGTACATTTAGAAAAAGTACTTGCCGGGATTTTCAGGCTGTGGTGATCTAGTGTCAGATATGAATGAGAATTACTTGGATATGACGGCTTAAAGTTGGAAGTTCCTTGAAACGCCAGTCTCTCCACAAGGAGATGTTTTAGGTCTTCAGCATTACTGTTATTGCAGCATTTTCTTCAGCCATACAGTTCAAAATTATTACATTGTGACAGGGATCAAGCAGCGATGCACCTCATTATGCAGATTCCACACAGAGCAACAAAGACAACATCTGCTCCGGTGGCGCACCAGCGTTTCATGTTCCCGATCGGCCATCCTCCTCTCTCTCTCTCTCTCTCATCCTCACCTCTGTGGTCTGTCGTGAAAAGAGAAAAAACTGTTAATGAAAGACGCCATGGCTCAAGAGGACTATTGAAACACATTGAAACGAGCTTATTGTGAAAGAGCCTGATTTGAAGGGGAAAAAACATAATTGTGATTCAGACAGACATTGCAGTTACCATTAGATTTGCAATATATACTTCAAATAAGAACTGATAAACGAATAACAAGAACCACATGCAATTCAAGGCCAGGCAAGGCAATTTTATTCATACCGCGCATTTCATACACAAGGCAACTCAATTCAGGACATGTTTGCAGTTTAAATGACAGGATTAGCAGCTTTTATGCATAATTCGACCCCACTGAGAACGAATATTGTGTTTTTGAAAGTATATTGTACTGCCTTCAAACGTTTTTACAATTTCTTAGTAGCAACAATTCAGATTACGATTTTGTTTTGATTGCAATTTAAAGCCATAGTTGTGTTTCTTTGGTTGTAACTTTAGTCTTCTGATTGGCCGAAGACAAAGTTAAAGATACCGAAGTATACCGCATCTAGGTTTGGCCTTAAAAATGACATAGGCGATTATGCTTGGTGGTGGGCGACAATGTTCAGCAGTGGTAACAGAAGCGAAGGGAATGGAGCAGAACAGGTGGTGACTCAGACAGAGTAACCTTGATGATTTTAGGATGACAAGGCAGCAATTGTGTCCTTCGAGTCTTCGAAGAACACATTTTCTCCAACACATGCAGTATCTCTAAGTCAGAAAATGTATTCTATTTAATATTCCGCCTTTTCTTATCGTAATTATACCTTCAGTTCTGTGGTATGTTATAATTTTTCCGACATACATTGAAGTTCCCCTTACAATGACAGTGAAGGTGGAGCGCCTGTGTAGTGGATGGGTCCCAGGGCTCGTTGAAATGCCACATTGAACAGATGGTCAAAAAGACAGTCTGGTCACAGGTGGTTCCTGGCAGCAGCACAGAATGTATAATGACACAGATACACAGTGCCATCTAGTGGTGGGCTCGCGCCCTACTGTTTCTCTGTGGATTTCTGAGGCAGCAGTGTTTCCGACCTTTATAGTGGATCATTCTCACTGGGGATTTGTGCAAGGGTTTGTTTGACAGATTTTGAGTTTGAAGTTGCTGTTTTATGTTTTTTTAGGTCCATTGTGTGCTGGCATGGGCGGCAAGAAAAAAAAAAAGATGATGTATTTGACGACCAAAAATGCAGGTATTTCAAAACGCAAATATGGAAGCTCACTTAGAGTATGAAAATGAACCTTAAACGTTGCCTTTATTTTTTGTCAGAGTTTGACCGCCATGAGTTGAGAATCTACGAGGAGGTGGCCAAAGTGCCCCCGTTCAGAAGAAAGGTCCTGGTGCTGATCGGGGCACAGGGAGTGGGTCGGCGCAGTCTCAAGAACAAGTTGCTGGTGTCCGACTGTCAGCGCTACGGCACCACCGTCCCCTGTGAGTGGGCTCTTTATCACCGCAGCCTCTCTGTAACGCATAAGTAATTTGTGCCAGTGTTCATTTTGACTATACATTTTAATTTCTCTTTATGTTTTTCAGTTTTAATCCAACAAAATGTGTGGTTCTGTGAGTTTTAGTCCTCATTTGTTACTTTAGAGTTTGTTGTCGTGTAGTTGTAGTCAACAAAAATGATGATGTTGACAAAAGCTGTTGAAATTATGTTCGTCAACAAAGCTAACAATTATTTGTGCTCCATAGTTACCTCTAGAAAACCAAAAGTGGACGAGCGGGATGGCCAGATGTACTCCTTCATGACCCGACACGAGATGGATTGTGACATTAAAAATGGCCGCTTCCTGGAGCACGGAGAATACGACGGAAACCTGTACGGCACCAAAATCAGCTCCATCCACGAGGTGATGGAGACAGGCAAGATCTGCATCCTCGACGTCAACCCTCAGGTAACAGCACTAACCGGACTACTGTGATGATCCCCGATACATCAGCACAACTTCATTTGGATTTGACAAGTGTGATTATTGCTTTCCCCAAACGTATTCAGATGTGTTTTGTAATTAGAAAAAAGAAAACTTGTGTTTAATGATGGTTATTGTGAGAATACTGGCAGGCTGATTCATCAACATTTCCCCATGTGTCAGTTTTCCCTCAATATAACAATAGTAAACATACGTCTGGTCTAAATGTGAACAGAAGTTGAGTTCACCTGATCACCTGTTGCCATGGTAACAGGATGAGCCACGTGAAGCTCTGGAAGAGTGTTTGACTAAAACTCATTTCGGCCAACTGTGTAGGAGGCAGAGAACTGAGGCCCACCACGGAGAAATATTATCATCAAGCTCTTGTGTTTTTCCCCTTTAGTTTTAACAGTAGCCACAGGTTCTTCAGCAGATATGAGGACATTTACATCACTGCTGTGCTAGAAGTCTACTAAAGTCCTTAGGAAAGAAACTTTCAAACTCAGCTAGGATGTTTTGTACCTTTTACTTTGGGCTCCTGAAGATAATCATATCTTCCGAATAACTTTACATTAATTGTGTTGCCATTAGTTTGATTCTAACGTTTGTAAAGCTTGTGAAATCCTCTCAGGACTGCAGCTTATTATGCTAAAGTCTTGTCTGTGCACATCATCAGTTAAAGTCATCTGGTAATGACGGTATTACCCGCTACACAGAGTGTGTTAATTTTATCTACACACATTATCATGATGAATGTGTTTGCTGGGACTCTGCGGCTCAGTCTTTAACACGTTCACAGTTCTGTGAGCCTTATTGAGTGCTCTATGTCTGGTGTCACTGTGCACTTGAGTGGAAAGTGTAAACAATGTAGTGCGTCTGTCTGCAGGCTCTCAAAGTGCTGCGGACCTCCGAGTTCCTGCCATACGTGGTGTTCATTGAAGCCCCAGACTTTGAGGTTCTCAAAGCCATGAACAGAACCGCCATAGAGTCTGGAGTGGTCACCAAGCAGCTCACGGTGAGGTTCCTTGACTGAAAAAAATCATCTTTTCTTAATGGATATGGGTCGAATTCTATTTTGTTCTTATTTGTCTGAAATGTTCAAATGTTTCTTACGCCTCTGAAATCTGAAGTAAAGCGTTTTACTGCAGGCACAGTTTAGTTCACATGACACATTTCATGATACGTTAGCATTTTTGGCAGAGACAAAACAAACTCATCTGTCTGTCCACTGTCCCTCCCTGATTCCAGCGCCACTATAAATGTGAGGCACATCCACCAGTTCTAATTTTAATCTCTAATTGATGGTTTTCACATTATTCCATAGGACTCTGAGCTGAAGAGGACGGTGGACGAGAGTGAGCGAACCAAGCGCGCCTATGGACACTACTTTGACTTGTGCATTGTAAACGACGGTCTGGACGCGGCGTTTCGGAGTCTCCGCTCAGCTTTAGACAAACTGTCCACAGAGCAGCAGTGGGTGCCGGTCAGCTGGGTCTTCTGAGGTCAGAGTATCACACCTGGCACCTAGAGGGCAGCAGTGAGCCGCTGTGGAGGGCTGAAGGAATCATTACTGTTTAGTTCCAGCGTCACCTCCAACACTTTGTACAAACTTGGTGTCATTTTGTTGAGCTGAAGTCATGGTGTATTTTCTTTGTGGAGAAGGATTTGGAGTTGAGCTTCAGTGCAATTGTGTGAGTGATATGAATGTTCTCATTAAAATGGATGTAGTTACACAAACACATTTCTTTGGAAGGATGTTATACTTTAGCCTAATTTATTTAGTGCAATGTTTACAGTTGGACTGGTAGGACTGACTGTGACAAACCAAATGCCATCACTTCTGTCTGTCCTACAGTATGATTGTATTCGCCAATGTTCATTGTGTTTGTCTATGTTGAACTGACAAATGAACAGCAATAGACCATTATAACACAGGCTCAATGCAATACATTGTTCTCACTGATAAATAGTACAGTACAATCTGTAGGCAAAAATAACTTGATACATTCCGCATTGTGTGTCATGTGCATTTTCAGTTGCATTTGTAGCAGAGCCACTAACATTCACGAAGTCCAACTCAGTAGCCTTCATTATGCACTGACCGTATAACAAGGCAACTATTGCATAACTCAACGTGCGATTGGACAGATGGATCGCTGTATAAATACTGATCTGTGGCTTTGAAGTTTTGCCTTAATAACAATAATAATAATCACATGGTTTTGATGCCAAGGAAGCGCACGATTTCCCCTCATGAGACATTCAACTTCTATCTTGTGTCAATGTTCCTAGAAAGTAGAGACATATTTATATTACATTCTCAAAGCTGTAAGTACTGTATTGTAATAAAGTGTATAGTATAACATAGAGAGAGGGTGCTGCCAGTGCGTAGGTGCAGTTGGTAACTACACTGTAGTTTGATGTTCATATGTATTCAGATGATTGCTTCACTGTCATTATTGATGCAAAGATTTTTTTATTAAAACCATGTTATATATAAAAAGAGAATGGCTGCTTCTGTTTATATCTAAGTAGCTGAGGCTTTTTGTCAATGTGAAGTGCTGCACGAGTCGCCAGTCCGTGTGTAGGGCGTCATACTGTAGGTAGACTACTGGGGTACATCTCATATGGCGGAGGGGCACTACCAGGCCACACAATGGTAAGTATAGGGTCAAACTGCAAAAAAAGAACAAGCATGTAAATTGACAATAATTTTACAAATGAAAAAACCTGCAACCAAGCTGTAATAGAGGCTGACTGTTTAAACAAGGAAGTGAGGCAATTTAGATCAATACTGTATGGCAAAATAAATAAATGCGCGTACAGTATTTTGATTTGTAGATTTGTTGAGAACTGACCAGTGAGTATGGAGGAGGTGGGTCTGTGGTGCTGTATCCTGGGGGAACTCTGTTAAAAAATACACCCATCTCTGACCCGTTCCCCGTCAACGGCGTGACATCATACGACCCCGTCTTCTTTTTGGTGTAGTGATAGAAGCACAGGAGAATCACCGCGATGGACACGGCCAAAACAGGCAGGCTGAGGAAACACTGGGTAAGCGCAATATTGGTTTCTTAAAGCCACACTGCGGAACATTCTGGGTCACTGTCCCTATAAACAAAGCTCATATTGAACATTAGTGCCATATAACAAAGCAACAACATCTCTAAGTGGGAGCTGACACTTTCACAGCCATATTGAGCTAATTACTTGAACTGTTTTCCTTCATAGGGTGAAATGTTTCTCAGTATGGCTTTAGGAAAGAAAAAAAAAGAAGCTACATGAGGGCATCTTACATGTACTGAAGGAGACTCACGACTGTGGTCATGACAGGGTGCTGTCAGCTTTCCGGCATGCTCTTTCTCTAGAAAAACATCCCCAAAAAAGACAATAATTGATGATGGACTAAAACAATTGTGCTATACTGACATCATGAGGCTTGAAATAGTACTTTGTATGAAAAAGGCAGGCACAACATGATTAATTATGATCATGATTAATGGCTATAAATATAATCCTCATGTGCCCAATACAGATACAGATTGGGGTAGGCACTTATAAGCTTTCTTGCTTCGGCCTATCCTTTTGAGTGTGTTTGTTTTCTTGTGATAATGTAAACGAAATGATGTAGATATTGTAAATAATAATGCACTGTAAATAATAGCTCAAATAAATCAAATCAGATTACTTTGAAAGTAAGATCATTCAAATGTTCTAGATCGTATTTCAATAGAGCATGGTCACGTGTCTTTTACAGTGTTCAGCTGATCACTGATTGTGGACCTTCAGCCTAAAACTAAACGAATAAACCTGTTCCTCTTCTTTTGCCGTTACCAAAACAAACACAAGCACTACATGTACACATATTATATTCAGATTACGTAGCTACAGAGTGTTTAGGACATACGCAACATAGTTATAGTCATATAGTTATTCCCTTACCTGTGTGTGTTTGTTTGTATGTATGATATCCCAGCTGTTTTCAGAGCAGTGTGTCACTCGGGGAAGTAACCACCGGGATGACCATTTACAACCATTACCCTTTCATTTAAAGACACAGGCACTGCGGCTGAATCTTAATCCTACACCATTTAGATGGGTGGTTGGGAAACAGGACTAGAAGAACCGAGACACACTGAAACATTTCACCCATGAGTACAAGCATTAATTTGTGAGGTACATTTTAATGGAGGAAAAATCGTTCTAAAAACACGTGTCTTCACCCTGCTTTACTTTGACAACCGGTGGGTTTATTAGGATAACACATTGATAACTTGCTACAACTTTGTGTTTGTTTGGGCTTATTATTATGTTTTTTTAGTTTACAGTTTACTAGGAATGTTCCGCAGCGTGGCTTTAAGTAATTTGACAGCAGAACTAGCCCAAAGAAGAACAAAAATGGGACTAAAATAAACAAAAACTAATACTGCAGAGGACCCCATGTAACACCAGTACCCACAGTTTGAGAGCCACCACTTTACTGTTAAACACAAAGATGCTTTTAATAAGAAAGTAATAATATTTCTATCACATATACATACAATATGAATAGAAGCACATACGTACTACAGTTATGTGAAAGACTCGTATTAAATAATGACAGCAGAGTGTGAGATGTGCTGATGAAGAGCAGGCTCAGGTTCCAGGGCTGTCTCTATACAGATCCGAATATGAGGGAGGGGCAACATCTCCGTAAGAGGGAGGCTCCGGCTGTGGACAAAGACGACTCATTGAGCATACTGTACGTATGTCTGCGCTATATACATATTACAAATGCATCATGACTGCAGTTTATAATCCACTGCCCTCAGAGACTAACCAGAAAAGATGCCATGTCATAAGAAAACATGTTTAAAGGTTCTTTTCAACAGGCCATTTTCACGTTTTAACTGCTCACTTCCACTTACTAAGTGTCTGGTGGTGTTGATGTGTCTTGACAGCAATTTACACAGGTTTTGGTGAGGTTTTTCTGCTGGTAGAGGCCCACAGCGCCATCTGCATGACTTCTTCAGTACAGCGTAATAGGTGTGAGAAAGTAAAAAGGTCCCCATGTCCCGGTTAACTGACCCGGGGGCATGTTTTTGCATCTCCATTGCCTCTTTGTTGCAGTTTATTCTCCCATGTCACAATGATTAGCTCCCTCCCTCGCCCATGATGTGATTTTCCCTTTTGCAATGATCAGAGTGAGATGCTAAAAATGAATCCATGTTTTGCTAAAAAGAACCTTTCTGTTTTAATGACAGTGAAGACCTTTAGTAACTAATTGGACTACGGTAGATGTTTGTTTCTATAGCATTTTGAAGCCAGTTAACTGTCGAAAATACTGTATACCGTACCACAAATCCTCTAAACTGATCTGAGTGCAGTTTGTTTTCCTTATGTGCCCCTTGTTAATCAACATGTGTCTTGTACATAACGTAGATGTTCCAGGAAATAGCTGACTTTATCACCTTTTAGTTGTTAAAGTACTTCCTGCTTCCTTCAAAACAACAATGTCAGACACAGTACGATTAAAAAATATATATAAATCAAATATATGAAACATAACTGTTCATTTTAGCTGTCTCTGAGCACTTCCTATTTATAGTATAGAGACAATAAATACTGTACATGAGACCACTATGAACAAGCTGATATTTACCTTGTAGGGAGGAGGCAGACCCATCTCCTGTTGGCTGCTGTGCACTGTAGATTCTCTATAGGGCAGCCCACACATGTCCTCTTCATACAGGGGAATCACATAGACGGATGATGACTCCCTTAGTGCCTGCTGCTCGTTTTTCCTTCGGTGCATCTGATAGCAGAAACCGCATAGACTAATAAACAAAAACAAAATAAAAAATATGACCCTGAAAAAAAGATGGAAACAAACAACAGTAAGTCCGATCAATGACACACGTGGTAAGAGGAGAGGTAAGGTACTTACACTGGGTAGAGATACATGCCTGGCCGAACTGCATTTAGTGCCTAATGAAGATTGAAGCAGAGATTTAAGGTCTGAAGAAGTGAGGTCCAGTTACTGTTTAGTGTTATCTCCACAAGTTCAAAGGTTGCCTGTTTTATCACCACTGTTATAAAGCCAGTGACTGTAGGAAACAAAACAATAGAGGTCTAGGTCCGTCTGACTCACTTACCTCTAATCAGACATTCATAATTCACAAGTTTCAGAATGTGCACCACAGAGGTACTTACAGCTAGTGTCTACTTTATATTTGTATAACATGTGCTTCTAAATTGTAGTTACCAGAGACATCCAAGTAGATTTGCAAAGTTTGGTTAGGAAAAAGCTGCTGGATCTTCCTGACTCAAAATAAGCCAGTGTTTTGTGACAAACAAAGCCACTACCTCAGGGCTGTGTATGGGACTGAAGCTGCACTAGCTGTGTCTGTGGGCGCGTCACATAATAATGCACAAATGTTATCATCATCAAAGACTGTAAATTAAAAAGGGACTAAGTGAGGGAGCTTTCCCCATAGCGTCTAACTGAAGCTCGTTCATGCTAACAATTTGGCTGGATTTTGGAGCCAGTTCCATTATTTAGAATAGGGCAAAAATAAAGACGGCAAAAGGAAAAAAATGTAGAACAATGTTGCGAGTGTTAAGACAAACTTGTGGAGGCCTGAATGTCAAGGCTGTATTCAATACTGACAAAAAGAGGGACGCAAAGTTTCAACGGAAAGTCTAATAGAGCAAAGAACATCTGGAGCCTGTACTGTACTATACTTAGTCCATTCTTAATTTACAGTCTAGGCCAAATTCTAATTGCATACAAAAATTTAAAAAAGAGGAATCCAAAGGCAGCAGGTAGATTTAGAATTACAAAGTGCAGTCTGTCCGGCTTCAGTTTATTTATTGCATTAAAAAGGTTGTGTTATGCGTTACTGACCCCTACTACATTTAACCAATCTTTTAATGCAGCTGGAGCATCCTGTGGATCTACAGTATCTCTTGAGCAAGGTTCAATAAATGCAGGAGTACCAAGCTGACGGATGGGCCCGGCTAGAACATGGCCACTCTACACAGAAAGTGAGAAGAGAACAGTAACCACTCAGCCACCCAGAACTGGTTAACTGTTTACTCAATGTAAAAAGCAAAGGGTCGAATCCCTGGTCATTACTACAGCCAGGAGGGGTCAGCAAAGGATCGACAGACTACTCTTACAGGATTCTTTATCATAATAATTTTGGAGTCCACATCGTCACATACTGTAACAACTACCTCCACTCAATAATATGTTTGTTGCAGTATTGCGTTACTATTTCTTACGTAATTGATTAGGGTTGAATGACTAACCAGACTTCTCTTTGAGTCGACAGTACTTCAACCACCTCCTGCATGTGCCCCATGTGGTACCTCAGTAGGATGGTATTTTATAGACAATGATAATATATCTAAATACCACCTGTATTAAGATAAGACTGAGTTATTACATTAGCCTGGATAAAGGACAATGATGTATGATTCAATGCTATCTCAAGTGAGGGCAGGGACTTTACTCTCTAAATGTCAGCGTGAAAATAGTGCTTTGAGGCGATGGAATAGAAGTCTATCCCGTGTTTGAGCTTGTTTCTGTGGAATGCAGCGGAGGTGCTGTCCAAACAAGTCCACAACATTTTTTTAAATCTTTAGTGGAGTTGTAATAGCCAATTTTCAATACAAGAAAACACAATTTGAGCTTTTACACAAAACAAACAACACAGAGACATAGGCTCTTAAGCATTTATTTTCGCACACGCTAATGGCATAACAAGTCTGGACACACCTAGATACTTTAATGTATGTGTTTGTTCATTGCTCATACACAGCAGCCGCACACAGTATGGACCCAACAGAACTCCTATAACTTAGACATACAAAGCGAAATTGTAACATCTCAGACTGGCACATTTGGAGATAAAATAGTATAAATGACAGACATACAGTACAGGTTTGCAACTGACAGTCATTTGGAGAATTCAAACAATAGATAATGTACACACATTCTGAACATGTTGGTGCTGCTACACACTCTTCTCACTGCTCAAAGACAAACTAAAGACATTTGAAATTCCAAAGAGACAGCTATAACATTTCTCTGTTTAACATAATCTCAGCAATAATTACTCCCAGTGATGATCACAGACTGTATTCTGGTTAATTCTGAGCTTTCAAATGCCCATAATGTTTGTGTCCTCCTGCGCAGCTTAAGGCAGTCCATGCTCAGTTGTAGTTGTGTGTAACCAGGGTGTAAAGCTTCATATTTAGAGTGCCCGGCGTTACCGAAGGCTGGATGGAGGCGGAGGGGGTGGGGGAGGCGGAGGGGGTGGGGGAGGCAGAGGAGAGCTCCAGCCGGACATGGGACCAGGGGGCAGAGGAGGCCCCGCACCTGTGGCAGAAGAGAAGGCCGGTGGGGGAGGCAGAGGAGAGCTCCCGCCGGACATGGGACCAGGGGCGGAGGGGGAAACCGGTCGAAGGTGGAGGAGGTGGGGGAGGCGGAGGGGGTGGGGGAGGCAGAGGAGAGCTCCCGCCGGACATGGGACCAGGGGGCGGAGGGGGGAAACCGGTCGAAGGTGGAGGAGGTGGGGGAGGCGGAGGGGGTGGGGAGGCAGAGGAGAGCTCCCGCCGGACATGGGACCAGGGGGCGGAGGGGGGAAACCGGTCGAAGGTGGAGGAGGTGGGGGAGGTGGGGGCAGAGTGGATGGGGAGAGCATGGTAGAGGATGCACACGGAGGGGGTGGAGGAGAGGGGAGTGTGGTGCTCAGTGCAGACCCAGCTGAGGATGTGGGGGGAGGAGGGGGAGGAAGGGAGTCCCCGCAGGAGCTGGTGCCCTGGGGCAGAGTAGGGACAGATGGCGGTCGGACAGCAATGCCAAGGCTGGGTCTGTGGGAGACAAGACAGGACAATATTAATTTGGAATAAAATACAGATAAAAAGGGCTATGACCAATATGATGGAAGTCTAGATAATAAGGCAACATCTACATGTAAGTGCTGTTCTTAGTATCACTCCTGACGTCCTTTGTTGTCTCCACTTTCTCTTCAGGCTGCTGCCCGGTCATCTGTGAGAGGAATATTGATGTGATAAATTACACTCTCTTCACAGATTAGTACTGAAACAGATGTAATTAATGTGCCTTGACCTGGAAGCAGTGCCCAATGGAGTCCAGGGCACTGTAGGAGATGGGGACCCTGCAGTATCTCCTCTCGGGCTCCATGCCTCCAGAAGGGAGTGCCATGAGTTTGGTGCGAGCACATTTTTTGGACGAAGTGAAGACCCCAATCTCTCTGCGGGACACTTTTTCCAAGTGGAACGCTGATGCCTGGTCACAAATGAACCACAGTTGTTCATTTATAGCAATTATACAATTACGTTTGATAAACATGTCTTACCAGTGCCAGCAGGTTGATGGAAGACTCCATGTGATTGACCTGGGAGATCTGAGAATCCAGCAGTTTGAGCATGGTAGTGGCCACACTGTTGATCTGATAGGCCACACTGGCCAGAGCCTGAGTGACAAGGCCCTTGGCCTCCTCAACGGCATTACTTTGATCCGCTGCCTAGGACATAAAGGCTTTGTTCGTAAGCTATTATACATTTCGCAAAAAACTTTTCTTTTGCGCAGTAATTGCTTGTAAAAAATGTTATTTAAAAAGACTCACATTGGTAACTAAATACTTAGCCTGTGAGCGTCCTTATTCAAATGATGGTAGGCTATATCATATCTTATCTTTAACTGTCTGAAATGCCCACCTGGAGGTAGTTGTTCTCGCAGTACTCTGCCACTTTGAGGAGGTTGCTGTGGTTGTCCACCAGATCTTTTCTCACGGTTGGTGCCGATTGTAAAATGTCCTCAATAACCTGTGAGAACTTTATCTGCTCCGTTAACTCTCCCATGATGATTGTTGTTGAAATAAAGCGCAAAGTTGATCGAGTTTCAGACAGAGTATATTGGGAACGCGCCGACGTCCAGGTGAAGATCAGGATGAAGGCGGAATTTCCGCAGGCAACACATTCTCAGAGCAACAAAAACAATAGACCGAGGAGGAGGCACGAGGGAGGTATACTGATAATGCTTTAAAGTAAATGAAATCAAGCAACAACAAAAAAAACATAGGCTATGATCACATAACATGGGACAATAACAATTTCAACAGGTCTGACTAGATTGTGCGCTTCTATGGCATGTAACAACTGTAGACTCCACCAGAGGGCAGCAGAGCGATGTGTAATGCGCTATGAACTACAGAACATAACTGATCAGCCTCAACCACATTTACAGCATTGAACTGCGTTGACTATATACTTTAACACTATAAATTACACTAGAAGTTATAGAATTATGAGTAAAATCAACCAGTAGTTCACAAACGCTTAAAACATGAGTCATAGATGAATTATTATTATTAACACATTATTATTAACATTACACAATGACATTGAAGAATGACCATTGGAATCACTATTAAGGTTAGGTCAAGTTACGTAATGGCTCGCTGAAGCTGATCTGGATAAGTCTATTGGAGAATGACCTCTATGGCCCCTCTATAGTTCAGTGAAGTGGGTGATCAGGATTGACCTGACCCTCACTGTCACAAACATCTCAGTCTCATTCATCACAAAGCCAATGATATAAGCACTGACTATAGTGCATACTACTGCTAAATGTCATAGTACAGTTAGCTCTCTTTATCGTGTCCTAAATCTCAAAGTAGAACACAATCTAAGCAATATAGACACATTTTTTACCCTCTATTCTCCTGCCCTTTTCTTACCCAGTGTCGAGTGTTACATAATGCCCATTGTCCTTAAGTAGTTTAGTTTAGTTTATTTGAGCAGTAAATATTCTGCTCAAAAGGAGTGGGCTGAAGCAAGAGCTTATAAGCGCCCACCCCCAAAATCAATACAACATTTACAAGATAGCATTTGCATAAAGACATTACATGACAGAACTATAACAATAACTTTATCCTATTGCAATTACATTATCAATCATACAATTATCAGCATCATATTTTGATTTTCATCAATGTCAAAGGAGAACCAGTTACACTTCAAAGCGGCTTTTTTTTTTAACACAGACCAAATTACAAAGCATTGTTTGAAATGTTCATATAGAAAACAGAAACGAAGCACAACGACAACCACGATCTCTTTTCATGTACGATGTTTAGTACAAAGCAAGTAACAAAAGGCAACCCTTAATATAATATATTTCAGCATGTTACCAATGCCAAACCTTGGTAACATTACCGGAAGTCACTATTTTTATGTTATAAAGGCACGTTACTATGCAGTACATTATTATACTTCGTGATCTTGCTACTTCCCAGTTGTCATTACCATCCTCAGTATAATATCAATTTGTGTACAATTTCCTCTTTTTTTATTTTTTTTCATGTATAATGTATTATGAAAGTACTTCATAGTGTAATGCATTAAAAAGCATTAATACTTATTATATTCCGAGATCTTGCTACTTCCCAGCTGTCATCGTCAATATAATTTTAATTTGAGTTAAAGTATTATTATTATTATTTATTTATTTAATTGAGTTATATGTGAAGTATGATGTAAGCCCTGCATAGTGTGGTGCATTAAAAAGCCAGGGTGTAGAGCGGGCCAGTTGAAGAAGGCAGTAACTCCCCACCAACAAACCCCCACCCAGCTGCCCTAACAGCTGATTTCGTAGATGATGTTCCTATGCTGAGTGGTGCATTAAAAGACAAGGTTTTGAGCCCGTTGGGAGGGTCACTCTCAACAGATTCATAACTTGCCTACCCTAATTCTTAATTTGTAAATTTGAGCAATAGAATGACAACCGTTCCAAGCAGCAACAGTCTTCCTTGATTGATTGAGGAAAAAATACACATAATTGATCCCACTGCTCCCCTAGTGGCAACGCATTTCTTCCTCTCTATATATTTCAAAAGTCTTTTGTTTGTATTTATATTTGAACAGGTTGATATTTGGACTTCGTTTCAACTCCATCTCCAGTATATTCCACAATTGTACACCATTAACTGTTGGACTAAAACGTTTCAAAGTTGTGCTATGTTTCTGAGTCCTAAAGTTTAATTCGTCACGTAATTCATAACAACCAGTATGTTCTTGGAACCTTCTTTGTATTTGGCTTGGCAACAGTTTGTACCTTGCTTTGTATAACATTTGTACTGTTTGGAACTCAACAATGTCACAAAACTTCATGATCTTTGATTTGAAAAATAATGAGTTTATGTGGTTCAAAAACCCAACTTTATGAATTACTCGGATAGCTCACAGTATAAGACATGTAGAGCTTTGATGTTTAAAATGTGCTTTGCTTTTGCTATTACTGAAATGCTTCTAGAAATGTTCATAGATATATATCTAATATGAGCTTTCCAAGTAATTCTGTCATCTATAATAACACCAAGGAATTTGATTTCATGCACCCGCTCGATAACAACACCCTCTATCTGAATTGCTTCCTGAGCACTGGAATTACAGTTGCCAAATATTATCATTTTGCTTTTACTCAGATTTAAGGATAGTTTGTTTTGTTTGAACCACTTATTGACACTTTTGAGTTCCAAGTTAACAATCCAACACAGTTGTTGTAAATCGTCTCCTGATGCAAAAATATTTGTATCGTCTGCAAACAAGATGAATCTAAGTATTTGAGAAGTTTTACAAATGTTGTTAATATACATATTAATATATGCATATACATATTAATTAGGGCCGGGACTTTTTTCGATTAATTGCGATTAATTAATTACATGAGGTTTAGTGCGATTAAAAATATTAATCGAAATTAATCACACTTTGCTTTCCACACTTCAGTTTCCTTTTTTCCTGCAGACGCACAATTAATGGCAATATTGCACTGGTCTGTTGGACTTGGTTGAACAAAAATAAACAATATTTTGTTGCTTAAGCTTATGTATTCAGTCATTATTCAATGGTATACTAAAAATCCTTATGAAAAAACTTACTTCTCACTGTTCTCAGGTCAAATATTTATATGCGATTAATTTCGATTAATTAATTACAAAGCCTCTAATTAATTAGATTAATTTTTTTAATCGAGTCCCGGCCCTAATATTAATATATGCATATTAATTAATAGAACCTAGAGGTAAACCACACACAATTTTTTGACAACTGGACTGATAATCACCGATTTTCACACATTGTTTTAAATTTTTTAAGTAACTGGTAACCCACTGTATTTAAACATGAGATGCTTCTGATTAATGTGCCAGTATGGTCTTGGACAGCTGGGCTTCATAACGCCTAGGTTGAAAGTGAAATCTCTCCTTGATTACAGCGCGCTCTGCCAGAATACGGCCTTGTTTGGGATATCCTGTATAAACAGTGTGCATTCCATAACATCCCAGTGCTGCGCGCGAGGGGTCACAGTGGCACCATGCTCATTAGGAGCTGCATATGTCCAAATCTCAACAAACACTGGAAGGCATGAGCGCAACAAAGTACTGTATGTTTATAGCCCAATGCATTAGGTTGAGCCTGTCTTACTATGAGCCATGACATTGGAATGATCCGCAGATTCAGCTGACGATTGAGACCATTCCTTTGTCGAGTTTTAAACCAAATGTCAGTTTTTATTTTCTGGCTTCACATGTACAGTATGTTCTGTGCCGTCTGTATTGCTGCTCATCTTGGCCTGGATTTAAAGAGACTTTAAAATGTCAAATGATTTTTCCAGGATAAATACAAAATAAGATAAACCTGATTGGACCCTGAATGGACCTGTGGGTTAACTCTTCATATCTACAGTATAAACCTGTCTTTATCAGTGGCCTGAAGCCCAAACACTAATCAGTTCCATTGATAAGCTCCTGCTGACTTTCTTTTCTATCGGGTGTATTGATTCGTTTGTGTGTGTTCAGCACAATGTGAGGCCATATTAAAATCTAAATAATTAACATAATAGCGCAGCCTGTGATTTATGATTGTTTTTCCCACCACTTTTTCTATGATCCTATGACTGCGGCTTGGCCCTGTTCAAATAATGTTTATTGGAATTTGGCAAAACTAAAAGCTGACCCATTTTGAGAGTAAATGATTGTCTGCATTGCAGTAGTTGTATCCCATCCCTGGTCCAAAGTCGCTAGGATAAGATGGATATTGAATGGAATATAAAATCTGTGTTGTTCCACATATCCTTCCTGCATATTTTGTGAATTTTCAATACATTTCAACAAATTACACCAAGACTCGTGGAATGAAATCTCCCAACCAAAGTTCATAGTAGGAACTATGACAAATACATGTTACAGAGAATTCTACAGCGCTTGTACACACATCTGTGCGAATAATCATAAGACTATTGTCCCCATCACTATACAGTATATAACTACATAATGTTATAGAATACCATAGTCACCTCACATATACTGACAACTCCAGCGGTCCTGCTGGAGTCCATACTCCTCGGTTTGAAGATTGGATGTTGGGGGCCATCACTGTCTCTCCACACTTGACAGACTTCCATTAAAGGGAAAGCCAAATTCAATTACAGTGCGGGGCTCTGCAGGAAAACACTATAGTCAGACACAAACACAAGGAAACGTCTCTATGTGGACACTTCAGATTGTCAATTGTAAGCACTGTCGAAGCACTTGCTGCCTTTTAATGAACTTATATGAGAAAACTTAATATGGGGGTAATTGTCTCTTACATGGGGGGGAGACCAACATAAAAAGGTGGAAAAAATATGACAGAGAGACTCAATAAGAAATGAACAAATGTCCAAAATTCCAGTAAAATATTTTTTCAAAGGGACATTTTGAGCTTTTAACCAATAATTTAGTTCAGTGTTGAAAAACACTGTTTTTAAAGTCTAAACATCTATAAATTGTCTTGATGGCATATCTTGCGAATAGCTAGTGACTGACTGTTATTAGCCTCTCTAAACTGCTGGCAACAATGATGTTTTAGATGCACAATAACAAACATCTTACCCTTTTCTGTTGTCTATATTTATTATAAGAAATGCCTTCAGATATATTTATCAGACAGTTCCTATTTATTTTAGTAATATACATTAACTGACTATTTTGCCCTATCCATTATTCATTGCTCCACACATCCATTCATATTATCCTTAAGATAAGTACTATCAGTTCAGTATAGAAGCTTACTGTTGAGAAAACAAGATGGCAGCTGTATGGAGAGGTCTATCTCCTATAACGCTGAACTTGCCCTGACCTTTCCCCAATCATATCATCGCAGTAATAACCTGCCCTGAAGGCCACGCGGCAGATTAAACTGCTACAGACATTAACACAGTCTGAATTTCACTGGTCATTTACATATTCCAGTCTCCTGCCCCAGTCATATATCACTGTGAGCGCTGCTTATCTGCTCCAGAGCCCATCTCAATTACATTTTTATTAGGTCCAGAGGGAAGAACTTATCAGTGGAACACACCGCCATTTATTCTGTCATTATAGCAGCTATTACTTTCAGATTAGCTTTATTTGATGTAGCCATAATTGCTAATCTGCCACAGTCTACATGTGAGTGTCCAATGGTGAAACTAAGAACAAACAAGCTGTCTTAAAAATGAAAGAGAAAAATATGATCCAAACACACCAACTCAAAACACGTTAGAATAGGAGCATTTCTTTCTTTCTTTTCTAAATGAGAACAGAACAAGGCTCTGAGGTCAATTTAATCTGAAAATCAGCACCTGCCCCTTACTTTGGCTGCATCATGCAATGAATGGTGTTATGTGGCCGCCCGATGATCAGTTCTGTTCTGTATTCTGCTCTGCACACTCTGCACAGGGTTTACACAGGCAGAAGCAAACTGAATGCTTTTTAATTCCCTTTTAATACATATTTTTAATACCACAATGTCATAATTTTTTCCAAGAAATTGAGATCTAATGCCAGTTTGGATCAAATGTAAGACTTTTAATGAATTTAAAGAGCATATGACAGGTTTGTCATATGACAGGTTTGTCATATACAAACTAGTCATATGCAGGTTTGTCATATACAAACCAGTCACATGCAGGTTTGTCATATGACTAGTAATAGTCTAGTAATATTTGAGTCTGTTACTAGACTAATTTTAGTCTGAATAATAGATGAAAATGATTTATGACAGGTTTGCATATGACAATCCTGTCATATGCAGGTTTGCTTAATTAAAGGCACACTGCGTAACATTTTGGACTATACTGTTGCCATCACTACAAAACATGCTCCTAATGACCAGCTCGACACAAAATATACTATTACTGCAGTGGATAATCAAAGAATGGGTCTGGATGAAAATCTAACCTCTTTAAATCTCAAATTCTAGTGACTTTAGTCAACATCTCCATGGAGACGAGCTGGAGAGTACCCACTCCTGGTAAAGTTACGGTCATGTCTTAGAAGAGGTGAGCCGCTCACAGCAAAAGCACAGTTTGTACATTTATGAGGTATTTTTCAAAACTGAAAATATCTGTCAGAAAATAAATGCTTGTATTTCAATTTTATTTATTGGGTAAAAATTTATTGGGTACGCGGTATGGCTTTAATGACATATGAAATCGAGCTTTATAACTTGCTAATGATGCCTCAGGCCACCCTGCAAGGGCCTTTTTTGAGATGCTTCCCTCAGGGAAAAGGTATCGCTCTGTCAAATGTTCTACTGATTGCCATTTTAACATTTTCTTTCCCCAAGCTGTGATCACTTTAAACAAGGCACTTTAAATTTTGTATGGACTTTTATACAGCATTTTACCCTTAAACCTTTTATGTGTTGACATTGCACTTTGAGCTCCTTGCTCATTTTCTTCCAATGTGGTTTTACACTGCAAATGGGTAATAAAGTTAATCTGAATCTAATATGACAAACCTGCATATGACAGGTTTGTCTGTGACAAAGTAGGTTTTAGGTTACTTTGTCCCATTAATTTCTTTTGACACTTTACTTATAAGTTTATGTATTCATTGTTTCATAGTCATAATTTTTGCAATATCCAACTAAAAAGTTAAACATAACTATCCCGGGTTTGTTTTGTTTATTTGTATTTACTTTAAATGCTTCATTTTGTTCAAAATGTTTAGTTAATTGTGTTGCAAACTAATACTTGCCACCTGGTCCAGAAAGAGGTGTGTCCTTGCAGGCAGCCATATTTAAAAAGTTGACTCTGCCCATGGACCAGCCCATGTGCAAGGGGGAACTGGTTTCAAGTTTCTTGTATTGAGTATTTGTGGTGTATTTTTGTATTTACTTATTGCTAAGTTTAAACACATAATTTGAGGGTTGAAGTAACCTGGGGGGAATGTGTTTGGTGTAAGAAAAACCTACTTGTGAGTTTTACCTGATACTTACCTCTCTGAGATGGACTTATCTGGGGAGGGTCTTCCTGCTGGGGAGTGCTTTAAAGAGTGTGTGAGAGGTGTGTGGGCCTTTGCATTGGCACAATCACAGCAGACTGATTACGTGGGAGTGACTTGGTTATATACCACAGGTGCAGGGGCAGGACAATTGGCACAATTGTGGAGCTGGTGTGGCTTATGACGTTCTGTGGAGGCCGTGGACACTCTCCAGCTGATAAACTGTCTCAATGGCTGTCTTATAGTGTTGTCTACTGGTCCCTGACATTATTCTGACATTATAGCGCAAACGTGTCAAATCCTAACTTTAGCCTGAAAACGAATGGGTTGCGCCCCCTTCAGGGTAAACTCTGCTACTAAATTAGAATTTCCCGATTGGCTGGAGACGTGTCCACGGCCTCCACAGAACGTCATAAGCCGCACCAGCTCCACACATCGTCATCAGGTGCTGCCCGTTATCCTGCCCATTGTCCTGCCCCTGTACCTGTGGTATATAACCAAGCCCCTCCCACGTAATCTGTCTGCTGTGATTGTGCCAATGCAAATGTCGAGGTCCACACACTCACCCCCCGCATGTCACCCCCAAACTTCAGAGACCGCCTCTTTCGTGGCAATTTTTGACTTGTTTGTGGGTGAGGAAAGGCTTTGGCACGCCCGTTTAGGTACTCTTTAAAAAGTGTCTTGCAACCAGTCTGAGAAAAAAACCATGTAGCTGCGTACATGTGGTATGTTTCCCCAGTTCAGTTCAGTTCTGTTTGATTCTGTTAAGCATTTTTTGACAGTTATTTTGTACATATGTAAAGTTAGATTTTTTGTTTTGTTTTGTTGCCACATTTACCACGGACATACATTTACAATGGGAATTTTTGAGTCTGCCTGCTTCTTAACCACATTAGCCAACTTCCCCACATTGTCATATGACTTTTATTAGTCTAGTAATATTTTAGTCTATTACTAGACTGATTTTGGTCTAAATAATAGACTACTGTAAAATTATTTAGTTTAGTTTCAAAGACTAAATAAGTCTTATTTAGATGGATAACATCTGTAAGTAATAGTAGTGTATTTCAGTGAAGCAGTAATTTAATGAAGAAAGAAATGTTGGGAATGAACATTTTATTTGAATTTTGAAGCTACTCACAGGAAGGGAAGTAAAGTGTGTTAACTATGTTTTTGCAAAAATGGTGTCTATGTGGCATATGCACTTTGAGGCCTTCATTTTGGCACATTTCATTTAATTACTTTTAAATCTTTTAATGCCGTGCGGAAACCCTGTGTACAGACAGTGTCAAGCTTAAAGGCACAGTATGCAAGATTTTTTGTCAAATATTGGTTTACTGATAATTGTAATGTTGGTTTATTTACAGTTACAAAAACAATTTGCATTATAGAAAAGGTGTTTATGTTTCAATCTCTTGTTAAGAGAATTATCCAATCATAAAGTTCATCAAGACTAAACATTACCCAGTGTCCTGCACATAATCTAACATCCACTGTGAAGATTGGGGTTGTTCATTTTATCACACTTGGTCACACAATATTCTCTCTCTCTTTTCTTTAAGACCTCTCTCGTGATGAGAGCTGTGATAAGCTGCAATATAACAAATACGTTCAGTGTGCATGTAGTAAGTGTAGCACATGTTTGATATTTTCCCAAATGAAATAAAAGGACAGCTCCTTTGGGGATTTAACAATTTGACATTGATTCCTGCACAGCTGTGTGATGGATTTTATGTGACATGGTCAATGTATTGTGAAAACAGCTGAAACATGATCACATGAACCTCAACAGGAAACAGACCCGAGTGCCTTGTTTTCTTTTACAAAACAGTGCTATTGATATCAAATGTTAAGTTACTCAGCCCAGCGTTACCAGAGGAATACTACTTCTGATGACCTAATGTAGTTTTTTAAATTCTCGTTGATATAACTGAACCACACATCATCAGCCACCCTTTGACCAGAGAGACTGAAAGAGTTTTCCCTACGGTCTCTCTCTGTCTTTAACAGCACACCTTCCTGCACTGTCACTGCACTGAGGAGCAACACAGAGCAAAGTACACTCCCTCCCTCCAGTGCCGAGGAGCCAGCACTTCACAGGCAGCTGCATACTCACTCCCCGCATCGTATCTTATCTGCCATCTCTCACTCAAACTTGGATGTGATCTAAGGCAGAAGCGGCAGGAGAAGCGTCTGAGGGGAGGGGAGGGGGCACGTGAAGGGAGCGATGTCCAGTAGTGTGAAGTGCTCAGGCTGTGGGCTGGCTCTAAACGGGCACTTAAATACAAGATTGCAATTGGCTCCTGTGCATTCCACCAGCAGTGTGGCTGGGACGCAGAAGCAGTGACAGGGAGGAGGCTACAAGGGGAAAGGTGTACTTACTTGATTCCTTTTTTACATTTTTATCCTGCAGTTGAGATTTTCGTCATGGTGGCCAGGTTTCTGCGCCCGGTGCTGCTCCTGCTGCCCGTCTTGGGTCTCAGTTTGGCTCTGCCCGAGAGCTGGAAGCCGGGGTCCTACTCAAACTCAAAAGAGGGGGTCTTGGCTTTTCTTAGTGACTACAACAGCACGGCAGAGGAGGTGCTTTTCTACAGCGTGTCAGCGTCATGGACCTACAACACCAACCTGACGGATTACAACTCGCAGCTCCAGGTAAGAGCCGTCGGATGTGACCGCATGGCCCTCTGTGGGGCTTACGCAAGGATGTGCCAGGGGAGGGGGTTTCGGTGGCGCCGGGCTCTGCTTGAGCTGGGCATCTGTTTCTTATTCATCTGCCTCCAGAATTACATGCTCGGCTTCAGCGCAGGGCAGCCAACTCAGCTTGTATCTGGAAAAATGGAAAACTTCAGAATGCCTGCGGTGCAAACTTTTGAATGGATGAATATGAAAAAAATATCTTCAATGGAGAAATATGTAGGTAAACATTAGATATGCACAATACGAGGGGAACTCATGTTTCACTAAACATTTAAAACACAGATGAGCAGATCAAAATAAAAACAACTATATACCTGTAGGAGCTAAAGTAAGAAAAAAATCAAAACTAAAACTTAACTTTAGCACATACAGGTATATAAGATGCCATTCAGTTTTCATTTCAGGCTGTGTTCGCAAAAGCATTTTGAAATCTTAATCATATCATGGAAGATATTGTGGCTTTTGCACACTCTTTTTTTTGACAACAGAAACTGCAGAGGTGCGGATTACAGTTTGTCTTAAGTCATCAAAGTCAACAGTCTCACCACGCGTAGGCGATCTGTTTCCTAATAAGCCCAGTGTGTAAATAGTCAGGGTACAGTCAGAGGAACGTGGCTGGGGTAGTTTCTCAATGCGCGCGTGCTTGGACAGCTGTCACAACAGGACGTCATTATCCTGCACAGGCTTTTGGAAACCAGTCCGTAGACGGCCCGTAAACAGGTGGAGAATAGCGCAGTGTTCACTGGGGTCAGAATGCTGTGTGCGAGAAGGGGGAAGTGATTAAAGTGGATTAGGCTTGGTCTGCAGCTCGTTTCCGTTGGTCATGGAGGTTGTCAAATCACGTAAAAAAAAGAAAAGAAAAAAAGGATACAAAATTGCCGATTCACACCAGCTACATGCAGCCTTAGAGGTAACTGTGGGATCAAACAGAATAGAGATCACATCATGGGCTCCTGATTAGGCTGCATAGAAAATCATGCACTCCAAGTCCTTTGAGCCCTTGCAGCGCCTTTCAACTCTCCCGTCAACCCTGGGTCGACCAAATTGGACCAGTGGAGGCTTGTTATATAACCCTGAAGACCATGCATGTAGTTTAGGGTTAAAAAAAAGTTGATCTTTACAATGTTGTAAAGTGATTATCAGAGTGGATGCTCGGGGTGAAGGCTGCAGTGGAAAAAGCGCTTGAGTGAAAGACAAAGATTTAAACGAAGAGTGCAAAGGTCATGCTGTCGTCAGTTTCCATCCAGCAGCAAACCAAACTGTGCTAAAACATGATGATCCTCCTGGCCACAGCACTAAGCTAATCATGTGAGAATATAAGTCCAATTGAGGACTTTGGCAGGACAGTTTATTATTTTTAGCTCATACAATACCACGAATGGCCATCTTGTCACTTGGAATAAAATCGTGAATACGTTAAAAAACAGTGTTCCAGCGAGGCCTTGGCTTTCTTTCTCCCACCATGTGATTTATCTGCACGCTTACCCTGATCGTTTCACAGTGATCTCCTCATGAAGCAAATGTGTGGTGAGATCCTTGAGCATGGGCTGTGTGTGATCTCAGACATGTTATTAATGCCATATGGAGTGTTGGTACAGCAGGCGAGGAGCATATCAAGTCACAAATGAAAACATGATGTATTTGCTGAGTGTGTGACGCTGGAATAACAAGGATCTACAGTTACAAGGATATGGAAGAACAGTAGGAAGAAAACCCACTGTGGATGTATTAAAACTAAGATTAGTCATAAGCAAAACAGAAAATGTCACAACAACCGCTTTGCTATCTCAATCGTTCTTAAGTGCTGGTTAAGATGTGTTCTAGTTATTTGTGGTTACTTACATATATATTACTCAAGCATGTCCCAGAGTTTTTCCAAATCCCAAGCCCTGATTAATGTCCTGAGTAGATCAATGTGACCGACTGCTGAAGCCAAGTAATCATTTTTACTTTCATGTACATTTAAATGTGTGCAGTGTGGACCACCAATTTACATGATTGCATCTTCCATACTCTTAGAAAATATTAACGACTGAAAATATGTTTCTTTAGGTGAACGCTTCCATGGACAAGCAGGCATTCAGCGAAGCATGGGGTCAGAGGGCCAAGGAAACATTTACTAAAGACGTCCTGGAATCTCTTGACAAGCAAGACAGGAAATTATATGACAAGATAGTGGTCCTCGGGCCCGCCAATCTGCCTCCAGTAGCTAGAGAGGAGTACAATGTAATCCTGAGCAACATGGATAATATTTATTCAACAGCCAAAGTGCATCCACAACCAAACATCAGCTGGAGCCTTGATCCAGGTTAGTAATGCAAATGCCAATGTGCAACAGATGCTGAATTGTTTCTCAGGAATATAAAACTAGAAAAGAAAAACAATAGTGGTAAGATGTTATGTTATTCAGAGAAAAGTTAACAGGATGGGCTAAATGACTTGGGAGAGCCTTCAAGAGGAAGTCTTATGCTTTGCTTAGAAGTGCTGAGTGAGGAGCCAGCGTTTGAGTTACTAATTAACACTCTGAGATGTACTGAGAACAATGGCTCTGTGCTTTGTCAGCAGAGAACCTGCCAACACGATTCTAAAACTCAGGGTGATGAAAATGAAATCATCCAAATTCCATCAAGAGCAATTAAGGTGTTATGCCTGTATCCATTATCCAATCCAGGGTGGAACCGGGTTTGTTGAAATATGCGGAACAAGCCGTCAGGAAAAAAAACACACAAAAGCTTTAAAATAAACTGACCTGTGGCCGCCTTTTGCTCACCTTCATTTCCTATTCCTGTATTATGGCCTAGACACAGAGAGCACAAAGTTGTCCAAACATCCACGCACCGAAAATAGTTCCTAAACAAACTAGTTTCTTTGATCATGTGCAATGCAGAGCTGACGGATATCATGGCGACATCAAGAAGCTACAAGAAGCTGCTTTTCGCCTGGGAAGGTTGGCACAATGCATCTGGGGTGCCGCTCAAAGAATACTACCCGAGATTTGTGGAACTGAGCAATGAAGCATCCGTTGCTGATGGTAAGAACTGTAACATGTCATTTTTAATCAGTGTGTGTCAAAAATAATGTATTCCATTCTTATTTTATCCAGGATTTCGTGACACTGGTGATTACTGGAGGTCTTGGTACGAAAGCCCAACCTTTGAGGATGATTTGAGAACTATTTACAAGACGGTCGAGCCGCTCTACCTGAACCTTCATGCATTTGTGCGGCGCCAACTCTACAAGCACTACGGCCCGAAATACATCAATCTGAAAGGGCCCATTCCCGCTCACCTGCTAGGTATTAAAACATGCTCATGTGTAAAAAAGTAATAGTTGAAATGTAATACTTGGATTGTATTTTGTTAATTTGCAATAGGAAACATGTGGTCTCAGACATGGAACAATATATATAACATGATGATCCCGTTTCCAAACAAGCCCAATTTAGATGTGACAGAAGAAATGGTCAGACAGGTAAGAAACAATTTAAAGTAGTAATCAAGTTCAAAACGATGGTGATTACGCAGCCTAAATGGTGTGTTTCTTACAGGGCTACAATGCCACCCACATGTTCAGAGTAGCTGAGGAGTTCTTCACGTCACTGGGCCTGGAGCCGATGCCAGAGGAGTTCTGGGATAAGTCCATGCTGGTGAAGCCTGAAGGTCGCGAGGTGGTGTGCCATGCCTCGGCCTGGGACTTCTACAACCGCAAAGACTTCAGGTTAGCCTTCAGGGCAGAGCACAGCACATTATTAACCTCTTAACCCCCGCCTTAACCCAGCACATTTTCTCCCGTTCAGTTTTACCCAAATCTAAAAGCTTCTCGACTGGAGTTTGCTGCCTATAAGCAAGAGTAACGCCTCATTTGAAAGCTAAGGCCTACAAAACTGACCGTAACAGTTTTTCCTCCCTTTTTGTGTTTTTGTGCATTTTCATGCTCATTTTCTTCTCGTTTTTTGTCGCTATTTTTGACACTTTGTTCAAGAAGCTTTTAGATTTGGGGTAAGCCAAACTGGAGAAACTGTGCTTGGTTTAGGTGGGGGTTAAGAGGTTAAGCCTATATATTATTATACCAGCTTCACTTTAATTTGTAGAGGAAATCCTTACATTTATTTCTTTTTTCTTTTTTTTAATCCACGTTCAATGATAAGTCTGGTGTCAATTTAATGGACCAATCAGCACCGAGATGATAGACCTACGAGTTTATTAATGGATTCAGTAAAAAAAAAAAAAATTCAGAATGCTTTTACAACATGTTGATTTCTGTAACAAGTTTCAAATTAGATGTACCCAGAAGAAGTTTAAACAGATTGTGAAAGCTCTCCCAATATCACTTGTAGCTATGATTAAGCAAGATATAATATATTCAAAAGTCACCCCTACTTTAAGACAACTTTTCATTAATGGTATTGATTTTCAGAATTATAAATGTAACAACAAACATATAAGAAACTGTTTACTTAACTGTCAAGCAAGTTCTCTGAAAAGAGATTACATTCTCAAAGACTTTGGAAAGGAGATTATACAAAAGATTAGATGTAAATACTTAAAATTCCCAATCCCGCCAAAGATAAAAGAAATTCAGTTTAAAATTATTAATAGGATTTATCCAACTAGTGATTTCTTAAAACAGAGCTTTAAAATGGATGTAGGATATTGTAGCTTCAGTGAAAATGAACCAGAAGATTTAGATCACCTTTTTTGTTTGTGCGAAGTTGTCCAAAGATTTTGGCTGGATCTTCAACAATGGATTATCTCCAAAGGAATTCAGCTGATCAATCAAACTATTAATGATATAAAATATGGTATTTTTCGCAATAATCATAATGATTTTAGTATTAACAATATAATTCTGTTAGGCAAATACTATATACATAAATGTCGTTTTTTCAAGACAAAACCTAACATTACTCATTGGAGAAATGAGCTGAAATTATTTTATAAATCCATACTATTGATCAACACCCAAAATGCAGAGAAACTAGCTTCTTTTTTAGACAATCGTATAGTTTAAATTGCCCCCTTTTTAAAAAAATGTAAATGCCGTTTATATATAACATGCCCCATGTTCTTCTGTTCATGTCATCTTTTCTAAGATGTCCAATGCAGTCCATTGATAAGATTTTTGCACTGTACCTACTTTGTTTGTATTTGCTTCTATAATAAATAAATCATATATATATATTTAAAAAAGCAGAATGTACAGGGACAGAGCCAGAGCCAGAAGGTTCAAAGCTGGGACACCTAAGCAGCATAGGTTGCAGGTAAAGAAGCAAACCACTAATAACATGTTTGGAACAACTATCTCACGCGCCTGAGGCTGACGGTGACAGAGCCTGCAAAAACATACATTAGCATATTAGCATATTAGCGCTGGCTGTCAACAACAGGCTGTTTGACAAATTACAATAGAATTAAACAATGATATGATGTGAGTATATAATGTAAACTCATATATGTTTTTTTTTTTACCTGTGTAGGATCAAGCAGTGCACCACAGTGACGATGGAGCAGCTCTTCACGGTGCACCATGAAATGGGCCACGTGCAGTACTACCTGCAGTACAAAGACCTGCCTGTAGGCTTCAGGCGCGGGGCCAACCCAGGCTTCCATGAGGCCATTGGGGACGTCCTGTCTCTCTCTGTATCCACTCCCAAACACCTGCACACCCTCGGCCTGCTCAGCTCAAGCGAATCTGACCCAGGTACATCAATGTTAAAGCCTGTCACTGTCTTTGTAGCCTATATGCAAATGAGGGGGCGCATCTGTCAATTGTAAATCAGACCAATATTACCTGGTTATTTCATAGATTTCACTTGATATTGTATCTTTCCAGAAACTGACATCAACTACTTACTGAAGATGGCTTTGGAGAAAATTGCCTTCCTCCCCTTTGGCTACCTTATTGACCAGTGGAGATGGGACGTTTTCAGTGGAAACACCCCTCCAGACCGTTACAACTCTGACTGGTGGTACCTCAGGTGGGTTTCTGCTCTCCGCCTAGTGCAGTACCTATGTATAGATGTTAAATTATTTTCAAGTCTGTGGTTGGACTGGCCGCCATTCAGACTTGACAGTGTTTATGTATGACGATGCCTGGAAAAGCTGTGGCATGCCCAGCTGATGCTTAAACTATAAAGCATCTAAAAAAAAAGGATAAACCAACTTTCCATGACTACCCACGTATTCTAAACCCCTGTGTTTTTTATTTCATTTTGAAGAACCAAATATCAAGGCATTTGCCCACCCAACAGACGCACAGCGGAGCACTTTGATGCCGGCGCAAAATACCATGTCCCTGGAAACACACCATATATCAGGTATTGTGCTGAAATATTGCATTAGAAAACAACAATAGGCAATCAAGTGTTGGCATGGAGGTTTAGGGCTCGGGTTTTCATGTGGCTGTAGGAAAAAATAGAGGTCATTTGGGACCTTGTGTGTTGTGTTTACGGTAATATAACTGGCACTCAGAAGTCTTGGAACAATGGGCCTCCTAATCCTTCAATAGCAGGAACCTCAAATCTCGGACAAGGAAAGCCTTTGATCCCATTCTAAATGATTTACAATGCTGGAATGACAGCCAGCAATACAGACGATGTGACACGATTTCTTACTTGACATCTTTGCCTTCTCTGTAGATATTTTGTCAGCTTCATTCTGCAGTTCCAATTCCATGAAAAACTTTGCGCAGCAGCAAACCACACCGGTCCACTGCACACATGTGATATCTATCGCTCAAAAGAGGCGGGTGCCATTATGAAGTAAGTCATCAGAAAATGTAAACTTACATTGTACACGACTTGGGATTTTGTAACATTATGTCAATATTTTAGGAACGTTCTGCAAGCTGGATCTTCTAAGAAGTGGGAGGACGTTCTTATGGACGCTTTAGGCACCAACAAGATGGATCCTACATCCCTCATCAAATACTTTCAGCCTGTTCTAGATTGGCTGGAGAAGCAGAATAAGGGAGAGATTCTTGGCTGGCCCGACTTTGACTGGACGCCCCCTGTTCCAGAGGGCTACCCTGGAGATATTGGTAAGGAGCTGGCACTATCACTGCAGCTTGTTTGTCTGTGGCTTTGAATGACAAATCAAAGTTTGGACAACGTTTGGGCCTCTACCAAAACACTAGTACTATTATTACAATAAAGTTATCACTGTATTAACCCAACCAATAAAAAGACTAACTAGAAATGCAGCAATGGCTGCGCCATTGCGATTGACTGCGGAACTGCGGAAATCGAATGCAGAAATTGCAGAAACCGTTTATTCATAAATGCATACATTTGCATAAAGTGGTAAAATTCATAAACAGTTTAAATTGCACAAACTGTTATATTTCATAAACTTTAGATTGCATGAACTGGTTAAATTGCAAAAAACGGTAAAATGCGTTAGTTGGTTAATTTGCATAATGTAATTTGCATAAAGTGGTCAAATGCATAAACAGTTTAAATTGCAGAAACTGTTATGTTGCATAAACTGGTTAAATTGCACACAAAAAAACGGTAAAATGCATAAATTGGTTAATTTGCATAAATTATATAAACTGCATTAACTGTTTAAATTTCATGAATCCTAAATGGCATAAGTTGTTATGTTGCATAAACTGGTTAAAATGCGTAAACTGGTTAAATTCCATAAAGTGGTTAATTTGCATAAATTGTTTATATTGCAAAACCTTTTTAAACTCCATAAACTGGTCAAACTGTTGAAATCGCCTAAATGCTGAAATTGCAGAAGCTGCACAAATGGCTGAAACACGGAGTGCCAGAAATCCTATTAAAATGCATTGGCTGGATTCGCCATACACACTAATGGGGCAGAGACCACATACACACCAATGCAAAAATGTCAAATTCCCGTAGAAAAAAACTGGAAAACTGCAGAAGGCAATTTTTTTCTCAAAACCCACAAGTTGCGGAAGCTGAACATGCACAAACTTCAGAAATTGCAGAAATTTCAGAAAAAAATGCTGAAAAGCATGAATTTGCGGGAGCCCCATTATAAGTCAATGGGAAAAATGTGCGGTATTTCGTCCGATTGCGGAAAAACCGTAAATTGCAGAAGTCCCAAAAGTAATAGCACGATTCTCCTCAACATGCGGAACATTTTGATGCATAACTTGCAGAAATTGCACAAAGCATGAAAGTGCTGAAAGGTGCAGAAAATCAGGAAAAAGATGGAATAATATTAAAGAACATGAAAACCAATAATTGACTGCGGAAAGTTCCGCAGTCAATCAATAAGTGTCTCTTCTGGACATGGGTTTTATTTCTGTTCACAGACAAGAAAACTGATGAAGCTGAAGCTAAGCTTCTCCTGGATGAGTACAACACCTCTGCTGAGGCTGTGTGGAACGCCTACACGGAGGCTTCGTGGGCTTACAACACTGACATCAATGAGGCCAATAAGCAGGCCATGGTGAGACCGTCTAACTGACTGAAGATCATCTTAACATCATCTTCATCTTTGATTCTTAAGTGCATGAATGACTACTGCATGCTGTGTTTTTAAATTAATGAATCAAATAAAGTGGCACGATAATAACAACCAATAAACAAATTAACAAAACTGTTTCACTTTTATGAATCTCATCACTAATATCTGTGTCTATTATTAATACCTGTAATGCATGTCACTTGTATGCACTTTTTAAAACTTCTATTCATCCATCTTCGTGTTGTGGTACGAAACCGACAGTTGAGAGAGTGCCCGTTATTGTTCTTTAGCTTCAAAAGAATCTGGAGATGTCGGCCCACACGCTGGAGTATGGGAAGAGGGCGCGCGAGTTTGACACCACGGACTTCCAGGACGAGCAGGTCATACGCATCATGGACAAACTCAGCGACATCGAGAGAGCCGCACTGCCTGCAAATGAACTGGTGGAGGTGCGCAGAATAAAGTTTACTCAAAGAGAGGGATAATCAGGTTCCATCGGTTACATTTTAAGTGCCCTGTGTAGATTGTGAGTGAATCAACATTGTAGTACTGTGAAAAGTTTCCTCACTTAGAGGTTTACATAGAAGACTGAAAAATAAGCATTCAAAATCGTTTGTATAGTCATCTCAAAATAATGTATGGTCTTGAAGTTAAATCATACATTTACTAGCAATGACTACAAACAATAAGGAATAAATAAATAATGAGCAGCAAAGAAGGACCAATGCACTGAATTGTTCTAAGGACGTACAGATGGTTATGCACAAGGGAACGTTTAAAGTGGTTAGTATTGCATTTAGGAGTCCTGAAACGCCTGCCAGAGCGGAGAGGCTCATATTTTTAGTGAGCAAGTGGTCAGGGTTTCCACCACTTGCTCCACCACAATTAACAAGGAATATGAGCTTCTTCCCGATGGTAATCATTATCTTCTTTTACAAGTGAAACTACAGTTATACACATTTGATCAACGTAAAAGCAATATCATATGACTGAATCATTGATTGCCTTGTTAGTACAACAATCTGCTGTCCAACATGGAGACCAAGTACAGTGTGGCAGAGGTGTGTAGAACGGATGGGAGATGTCATCCATTGGATCCAGGTAATTAAAAAAAAACAAAAAAACATGACAATAGATATATATCTGTGTACATATTTACCAACAATGTGGCTGTGGTGTTGCAGATCTTCAGAAGATCATGGCCGAGTCCAGGGATTATGATGAACTGCTGTTTGCTTGGAAAGGATGGAGAGATGCTGCAGGCAAAGTCCTCCGTCAGGACTACAAGAGATATGTGGAGCTGGCCAACAAAGCTGCGACGCTCAATGGTAAGACGGGATGAAGCCGCATAAATATTTGAACACTTACACAGCCTGCTATTGCACCTGACGCTGTTACTCGGCTGTTTATACTCGATATGATATGAAATGTGTTCTTTTTTACAATATTACTGCAATACTCATCGGTATACAAGCAACCTACTGTGTGTGTGTGTGTGTGTGTGTATGCTAGTAAATTAGGAACTGTACTGGATTGGTAATTGTATTTTCTTTCCCTGAAGCTCCCTCAGGCAGACTCTCTCTACTGTCCTGTTCTGTCACACTATGAATGTGGGAAATGAAACGTTTGCTAATATCAGTGTTTCTGCTGGTGCTACATTCAGGTCACAGCGATAACGGGGCCTTCTGGCGCTCTCTCTACGAAACCCCCACCTTTGAGCAAGACCTGGAGGCATTGTGGAAAGAGCTGGAGCCACTTTATCACAATGTGCACGCCTATGTCCGCCGCGCGCTCTACAAGGAGTATGGAGCTGAGCACATTAACCTCAAAGGCCCCATCCCGGCACATTTACTGGGTAACAGAATTCACAATCTTAAGAGCATTGCACTCAGGAGTTCAGGCATTTTGTGACGGAATTCCAACTATTCAAGCATCTTTTATGTATGAGCCCAAGTCAGATTCCCTCAGAGGCTCCAGGTGGATTTAACCAGGATTTGATTTGCTTTCAAAGGCGTCAAGCGTGAGATTTTGTATGACAGTTCCACACAGTCAGGGATTGGACAGACTCAAGTTCACAAATCCGACTTTGCTTCAACAACTCGCTCATACCTCGACTCCGAAAGTGACTTGAAATGTTGTTTGCTTTAAGGAAACATGTGGGCGCAGACGTGGTCTGGAATAATGGACTTGGTTATGCCATTCCCTGGCGCCACACAGGTTGACGCTACTCCTGCCATGGTGGCTCAGGTGAGGATAATGTTGCATAATGTTCATGGCCCCAGACCTGTGTGCGTAACAGCACAGTCATTGTTCAACTTGAGCTTACGAGGTTGAGGGTTATATGAGTTCAATGAGGAAAGACACTGGGATTAGATTTTTTGAAGATATAAACCTCTGAAAGCATTTACTAGTGTGGATAATTATTATGATTTTTTTTTTTTTACAGAAATGGGATGCACTCAAAATGTTTAAAGAATCAGAAAGGTTCTTCATCTCTCTGGGTCTGATGAAAATGCCGCAAGAATTTTGGGACAAGTCGATGCTGGAGAAGCCCTCAGATCGCAAAGTGGTGTGCCACGCCTCTGCATGGGACTTTTACAACAGAAAAGACTTCAGGTTCAGACCTTTCATTATAAGTAGTAATGTTCTTGTGGCCTGCAAACGTTTCTAAACTCATTTATTTAGACACATCATCGGCATCATCACAGATACATGATCATTTAACAGTTATTTATTTGTGTGTGTGTGTGTTTAGGATCAAACAGTGCACAGTCATCACCATGGACGACCTGATCACCGTGCACCATGAGATGGGACATGTCCAGTACTTCCTGCAGTACAAAGACCAGCCTGTGTCTTTCCGGGACGGCGCCAACCCGGGATTCCACGAGGCCATCGGGGACGTCCTGGCTCTTTCTGTGTCCACGCCCAAACATTTAAAGAGCATCGGGCTGCTGGACAAAGTGGAGAACAACCATGGTCAGAAATGGTTCCTTTAAAGTAGGAAAAGGCTGAAATAATATAAATGCTAATGTGATGTTTTTTCTGCGATCCAGAGAGTGACATTAACTTCCTGATGAACATGGCCCTTGATAAGATTGCCTTCCTGCCCTTTGGTTACCTCATGGACCAGTGGAGGTGGAAAGTGTTTGACGGGCGCATCCCAGCCTCAGAGTACAACAAGGAGTGGTGGAACCTCAGGTAAAGAAAATGCTAACAAGTTTGAATATATGTATACTTTTTCAGCTGCCGTCTACTTGTGCTGGAAGTAGAAAGCTGTCCAAAAAAAATCTAGTATTAAGGAAAAGCTTTGCAGTTATTGTAGTATTATTGAGTAGTAGGCAATAGCTAATTTTCAGTTTTTAGCTTTCAATGAACTGAAACTATTTGGTAGAATTCAAATTCAAATTCATTTCATTTATTTTAACACTAACTAAACTTGTAAAGCAATAAAACTAAAAAGAAACACCTTTGCTTCCACTTGTAGTCTAGTTTACACTTGCTGAGGACATTGTAGCGTGTCTGTCAGCAGTTGTAAAGTTTATCTCGTCAAAAACAAGGCAATAAAATGATACGCGCCTGTGTCCTCAGGATGAAGTACCAGGGTCTGTGTCCACCCGTCGAACGGAACGAGCATGACTTTGATCCTGGTGCAAAGTTCCACATCCCAGCTAACGTGCCCTATGTCAGGTACGCACATGCACCCCTTATCATCGCTGATAATGCCTAATATCTGTGATGGTGAATCAGCACTCTTTAATGCTATCCGTCAACAGGTATTTTGTCAGCTTTGTGATCCAGTTTCAGTTCCACAAGGCTCTATGTAACGCAGCCAATCACACTGGGCCCCTTCATACCTGCGATATTTACCAGTCGAAAGAGGCCGGGAAGCTCATGGGGTGAGAATGTCATGATGGGATATACTGTGTGTCTATAGAGCTTCCATTTCATAGCATTTCTACATCTCTCTCACCTCCTTCAGTGACGTGATGAAGCTTGGATTCAGCAAACCCTGGCCAGAAGCGATGGCCATGATCACTGGTCAGCCCAAAATGACAGCCCAACCCCTCATGGAGTATTTCCAACCCCTCATCACCTGGTTAGAGAAGGAGAATGCTAAGAATGGGGATGTTCTTGGATGGCCAGAGTACGACTGGAAACCCTTCTTGGCGTCAAGTAAGTTCATGCATAGATTGATTCTGAGGAGGTCGCTGAGTTTGTGTCCCTTATTGTGGCTTAGCGTGAAACTGATCCCGTCCGTGCCGATCTGCTGATGAGACCTTGCTGAAAGGTTGTGTAGAGATTAGATTGATGAGGTTCCTAAAAACAGCAGGAGGAGTTTAGGCTGCTTCAGGGAAAGACAAACGTTCTTTGAGGAATTAGACGTGATCGTTCCCTGGATTATAATTTAACTGTACATATTGTATATATTGTATATATATATATATATTGTATATATATTCGACAGGAAATAAATAAATAATAATAATAATAATGCATCGGTTTTATATAGCGCTTTCTGGACATCTGTGTAAGCTCTCAGTCGTACAGGAGTTGTCCATCTTCAATGAGGATACTTAAGTCATCTTCTGTACTCAGTAAAAAAAAGTCTCGAACATTTTGCCTCTCATCCAAAAGGCTTCGTTAGCGGACTAAAGTTCCGCTCAGCCCGCAGCTTAAATAAAGACCACGAGGAGGAGTTGGGGTTGGCCCGGCTTCTCCCCTCTAATCACAGCTACTCTCACCTGTGGGTAAACAACCTTTGAAGTAGAGCGTCTCTAAAGACCTGCTCACCCCAGTATCGGTCAGTCCTGTCCTATTCATAGATGATCACTGCTAATTACCTGCCTATTGTTCTTTTGTTGCCTGAGGTGCCGTCTCCTTGAACTGGCCATGCCCTGTCGGCTGTCCCCGAAGGAGATTGGAGTAGAGTGACGGAAGATTAAATCTGAGCCCACCATTCCGGTTCATGGAGGGATTTTTTTTCTTGACAAAATAGCTTCTTTTACTCCTCGTTCAAACCAGCATTCTTCTTTGGCTAAAATTTTGACCTCCCCGTCCTCAAAGGAGTGGCTGGAGGCTTTGAGGTGGAGGTGCACAGCCGCTTGTGTTTTCTCTTCGGTGTTGATAAAGTCTCTTCTATAGAACTTGTTTCGTTTCTCCAATATAATGTTCTTTGCATTCTTCTTTTTTGCATTGAATAGAATAAACCACATTGCTTTGTTTGTGGCTCAGAGTTTTGTCTTTGGGATGAACTAATTTTTGTCTCAGTGTGTTCACCGGTTTGTGTTACACTGGAATCCTGTGCTGCCTAAAAATTCTCTGAAGTTTCTCTGAGACCCCGGCTACATACGACACTGCCACTCCCTTTCTTCTGGGCTCTGTAGTCTGTCTGTCCTGCTCTTTGGGTCGTTTGTGCTTTAGTGAAAGACCAGTTAGGATAGCCACAGTCTGAGAGGACATGTTGCTCTCTGGACATGTTGCTCCTCTTTGGTCTTTCCTTCTGCACTGGTACGCACCTCTTTAGCTCTATGTCTGAGTGTCCTGATGACTCCTAGTTTGTGCTGGAGTGGATGGTTTGAGTCAAACATCAAATACTGGTCAGTATGAGTTGCCTTCCTGTAAACCTCTGTCTGAAGTTGTCTGTTTTCCCCTATGATAACTTTACAATCTAAAAAGACAAGTTGTTTCTCCTTTGCATCTTCCCGAGTAAATTTAATGCTGGGGTCCACAGCATTGA
Organism: Neogobius melanostomus; assembly: GCA_007210695.1. Lineage (NCBI taxonomy): Eukaryota > Metazoa > Chordata > Actinopteri > Gobiiformes > Gobiidae > Neogobius > Neogobius melanostomus. The sequence goes on from VHKM01000156.1 coordinate 670,315, forward strand.
TGTGATCTGTAAAAGGTGCCACTTCCTTCTCTTTAATTTTGATCCACGTGTCATCTACATATCTAACCAAGTGGCTGGGTTTGTTTCCTGGGTATGATTCCAAGGCATTCCTCTCCATTTCCTCCATGTAGAGGTTAGCCACCATGGGTGAAACTGGAGAGCCCATCGCACAGCTGTGGATCTGTCTGTAGAAGTTCCCCCTGAACTGGAAATATGTGGTGCTAAGACAGATCTCCAGTAGTTGGCAAATGTGGTCAGGAGTGAGCTGGGTCCTATCAGCTAGAGTGCTGTCCTCAGTCAGTCTCTCCTTTTCTGGACACTCAAAGACACTTTACATGGCATTATTCATTCACTCCATACTTGGCGGTGGTTAGCTACTATTGTGGCCACAGGTGCCCTGGGGTAGACTGACAGAAGCGAGGCAACAAGTCTGCATCATCAGCCCCTCCATCCACCACCAACCACTCACTCATTACATTCGTCCAGGCTTTCTGGTGTTACCAAACCAACTGTCTCCCATCCAAGTACCGACCAGGCTTTTCCCTGCTTAACTTCCCAGGTCTGAAGGGATCGGGCAGAGCAAAGGCGGTATGGCCACAATTAACAAGTAAATACATTACTTATCCCAATAATGTTCAGGGGATTATTGGCCATGGTTATCGCTGCTTCGAAAGTTGAGCTATAGTGGTCAAAAAGACTGTTCATCTTTTTGACTCTTCCTCTTTAATTCAACCGGCTGTCATTAAAAAACAAACAACTCACTTAAACATTATTAGTGCATGTATTGGTAATCTGGTATTATATCAGATTGATAGATTGGTTGTTGTTATTAATGGCCTTAATATCATGTTTAGTCAGCAGCTGTAAACTTTTTATGGCAACAATTATGATTTTTTTTTTTTTTTTTTTTTGACCTTATCAAAGTTTATTGTGTCTAACCCAGGTTACAAACACCTGTTTAACTATATTACGCCAAAGGGTCGGATAACTGAACAGCGCCCCCTTAAGCACATACTAATACACTCCTTTCTCTCCCACAGACAAGGCCAGCAAGGTGGATTTCTTGGGCATGAACCTGGACAGCTCCGCAGCCGTGGCGGGACAGTGGATCCTGCTGGTCGCTGGCCTGGTCCTCCTGGTGGCCACGATCCTTTTAGCTTATAAATACAGGAAATCAAAAAAGCCCGAGAGGTCCCTCTCCACTCTGGAGCTGAAAAACACGTCGTAGTTCTTCAACCCCGACTGAAGCCACAGATCGACCTCAATGTGAACGTCAGTGTTTCTATTCCCACAATGCATCTGAGCACATCTGCTTTCAGTCTGCCTCCCTCGTGTTGTATATTTATTGTAGCTACACACATTCAGATTATTTTGCCTATGCAATGAACGAAAAACAAACCTGTAAGTTATTTGTAAGATGTGAATGTTTGGGGAGGAAAGAAAACGTCAAATGAATGTTTGTAAAGTCCTAATTGTTCGCATTTTTAAAGATGTTTTTTTTGGTTTTGTTCAATTGTTTGCATTTCTATAATAAAAACACAAAAATACAACCCTTCTCGTTTTTTTTTTTTTTTTACAAATTTTAATTCCACTGAAGGCACACAGTAAAAAAAAAAACACAGTCAAAGTCTATACATTGGTCTCTCATTCCCTTTTTACTCCTGCAGTCAATGGACACGACAGAATACACTTGAAACGCGACGCTCCAGTCTGTTCCGTAGAAATGTTCGACGACCGCCTCTCGGGACAGTCTTACTTTCAGTGCCGGGGGCCACGTTACCTCGGAAACGGTCCCCAAAGTGTCATCTTGCTTTCCCACAGACAAACTAAAAAGCGATGAAGACAAACGTGCGCTTTCATGAAATCAGTACCGTTATTTACACACAAACAGCGAGATATACAAATGCTCACAATCCCGGTTCATATTTTTCTATCCAGTGTCGAGACGTCCTCTACGTGGAATACGGGGCTCGACAGTGGCCGCCTGTCTCAAAACCCGCTCTGTATTCCATTCATTTTCCCCATAAATATAAAAGATGTAAGGATTTTGCAGGATTTTCAAGTATTCAGTATGTTTTTTTAAATACAAACAGTACCTTTAAACCCTGTATATATTAAACCTTTTGAAGTCTGTGGGGAAAATGAATGGGATTTATGGGTTTTGAGACGAGCGGAACTGTTGGGCTCTTTAAGGCTCTGTAGAAAGTAGAGGCAAATAAATAACAATAAAAACGTTCTGTTCAAAATATGGGTGAAATGAAGCGACCCGTTCATAATCTCCAGATAAAACATGTGCCTGTGTTGTACCTCTTGTATTGCATGGTGATGGCACAACCAAAATGTCAAATCTCAGCCTCAGATTCCGACTGCATTTGCTGGTCAGGGGAGTCCCGTAGTGCCAACAACCACTAACCACAGACAGATGAACCTACAGTGTACGATTATTCACTTGATTATAGGAAAACCCAGCCGCTATGTCTGGGAACACATTAAAAACCTCCCAGAAAATAACAAAATGTACAACTCCGTGGCTCCGATGTACAACACTGCATTTAGAAAACACAAACAGACTGCAAGTCTCTCGTACCGGGGCTGCCCTATTTTGGATCTGATTATGCTTTTCAGGACATGTGTTGTTTGCAGATAAGATTGTGCTTAACATCTAACCCCCGCTTTAACCTTGCACATTTTCTCCAGTTCAGTTTTACCCAATTCTAAAAGCTTTTTGAAAAAGCGTTAAAATAGCGTCAAAAACGTCAAAAACAAAACGGATGAAAACGCAACAAAGAATACGACGACAATGTGAGGAATTATTTTTATTTATTTTTTTTCAGTTTTGTAGGTCTTAGCTTTCAAATAAAGCTCCAGTAATGCCGAACTGGAGAAAGCGTGCTCAGTTAAAGTTAAGGCGGGGGTTAAGAGGTTAAAGGGATATTTCAGGATTTTTGACATACTGTAGGGCCTCATTTCCTAGTTATCCAGAGTGTTGTTGATTTCTGGATTTTTTAAATTTATTTTTACATTTAATTTTTTGAATTCATGCAGTCCTTATTTGAAGAGTCTAGTGGCGCTAGGCTAGGGCTAGGCTAGCGCATTTCTACGGTAACAGCTAGCCTGCATTAAAAAAGTCTGATCCACTCCACAGTGCACCTGAGGTAAATCACTTATAACGCCAGACTAATGATATAAATGTCTGGGTCGATAGAATCATTTTTGAAATATAACTGACCTTGCATCACATGAATTACCGCCCCCACCTTTTCCTACTATAATCCAAACCATTTTCCTAACCTTAACCTTAATTTTTTCCTGTTTCTAAACGTAAGCGTTTTCCAACTCCTGGCCCTAACCTTAGCGAGTTAGATACGTCGTCCATATCAAACATATGTGACGGCAAAATAGATCGACACAGACATTTATATCATTAGTCTGGTGTTATAAGTGATTTGCCTCAGGTGCACTGTGGAGTGGGTCAGACTTTTTTTAATGCAGGCTAGCTGTTACCGTAGAAATGCGCTAGCCTAGCACTAGCCTAGCGCCATTAAACTCTTCATATACAAGGACTGCATGTATTATGCATCTCCAGTAATCAACAACACTCCACTCTGGATAACTAGGAAATTAGGCCGATGAAATATATAACTCCAAAATACTTCTGCCAAGATTGTTTATGTTTTTGGATGTTTATTATTATTATTATTACGTAGTTGCTCTCATGTTTTCGCAGTGTGGCTTTAAATCGCGACTACTCAAATTGCGAGTTTGTTTCATACTGCAGCCCCATTCAGTATATTGCACTGAAATCTCAAAGTCAGAGTCGGTCCATTTTCAGTCCGTGTGGATCACACGTCATTCTAATGTCGTTCTATTGGCTCGCGCGGCCAACGCAAGGGCGCCATTGTCCTCCAAAACCCAAGCCTCAGTAGTAATAACGCTGCATCTCAGTCCAGCTGGTGATCCAATACTTCTTGTGCGGCTCTTCCGGCTGAAATCCCAGATTGAGTTGATAGCGGTCGGCCTGGCGTATTTTCACCCCTTGGTGCTTTGGCATTATCCGGTAGTAGACGGCTCGCTTGAAGAAGCCGAGCTGATGAGAGAGGACAGAGAGGATGGTGACATTTAAAAATGATGAGGCGAGGGGAAGCTGCGTTCGTGCAGAGAGAGGGGAAACTGTGGACTGGAAATACTGAGGAAAATCATGTTAATAGACCCACAGTGAGGAGCGCTGATAAGAGAAGTGATATAAGCAGGGTTAGGGGCCGAGAAATGACACGCCGAGGTAAGTGTGAAAAGTTTAGTTACAGGCAGTTGGCAGCTGGTATTTAGGGGTGAGGTGGGCCAGACTGTACGTCACGCTACGATACGAAAAATTCTTCAAAAATAGCGTTTTCAGTGTTGAACTGTACCAAAAAGACTTAACATTTTGGATCATCTGGATCCTGTTTGGCGTGTGTTTGATAAAGCCTTAGCCCACCTAACCTCGTCACCAGCCGCCGCAGCAGGAACAGAGACCCACGCCTCCCCCAGGAGCCAGAGACTATTGTGAAGGGCAGTTTTACCCCGATGCCCCTGGTTGGTGTGTGCCCCCACCACTGGAGGGGGGTCAGTAGTCCTCGGTCAGTCTCTCTGTCTCTGAGGGCTGGATCTTCATCTCAGCCTTCTGCGCCTTGGCCTCGTACATCTCTCTCCGGCTGGCCCGCTGGAAGAAGCCGCACTAGTGGAGGGGCGGGGGTTCAAAAGTTAATAAACACATGGATTTTTTTTTTTTAATGGGATGTATGGGGTTAACTGGAACAGAAATGTACGGACTAATTTGAGAGCTATTACTGAAACAGAGTGAGGCGTGACTACTTCTTTTAGGCAGTTAATTTCACAGACATAACAAAAACAACAGGACATTATCCGCGTTTAATTGCTGTGCGCCGTACCTTCCAAAGTATAATTATAATGATCCCTAAGAGTACGATCCCAGCCACTGCAGCACAGATGATAATCCACAGCGGCAGCTCGTACTGCGACTCCACGTCCTCCACTGGGTCTATCTCCACTCGGAACTGAACAGGGAGGAAAATACACAGTGAAAGAAACGCTAGTCATAACTCTAAATGATCATAGTCATAGTTTTCAAGTCGCAAACCTTGGCTTTCTGAGTGTCCATCTTGATCGTTGGTTTGTCTGTGATTAGCTTGAGAGAGGCATGTCCCCAGACTACGACTCTCAGAGCATTTGAATAATCCTACAGGAGCGGAAAGAAAAGCAGAATGAAAACTCCAGAAGGAAAATTCACGCAATGTTGAAATTTGCAATAATCCCAACACGTTACTATAGAGGGTAAAACAAAAATGACCTTGAATTTTGCTGTCAGAGAAGATTGAATGGAAAAGAAAGTTAAGATGTTGAACTTGATGTCTTTTTTTTTTAATCTACATGTTGACAATTAAAAAGCAAATACCACTGATTTACATTCTGGCCCATCCTCCACCTCAAGATCAAAGTACAAACTATTTAAAATGCAACCGGTCTAGCGAACAGGAGCACGCTAACTGCGAGAACCAATGTCATTTTAGGGCTGCAATAATAAAATGTCAGGGGTGAACTTATAATGCACTACCAACCTCCAGCATGGTGCCGTTCCATAGACGTGAGCGGACATAAATCTTGGCTGAATTCGTCATGTTGAGCAGTGGGCAGGTGAAGGTCTGACATTGCGCTGTGCCTTCCTCGCAATCCTTTAACAAACATTGCAAAGATCCCCATTATATCAGATGAAATGTGGTGAAGAAGTCTGCAGTAAGTGTTTACAGAGGTGGATAGTGTGCTTTGGCCCTTACCAGCTGGTACTTTTCTTTCTTGTGCAGAGTGATGGCCATCTGGGGCTCAATAATCATGGGCTGATTGTTCTCATCATCCACAACCACCTGACGTCTGGCGCGCTTTTTTGAGCCTTCTGACAACTGCCAGACAAAGAGGAGAGAAAATTAAAAAAAAAAAACAAATAAAAAAGGGGGAAGAGCAGAGGAGCCCGAGGAGGAGACGTTACGTCACAAAGCTGCGGGTAATTGCCGGTTTTGATAAAGACATGACCAAATCGGAGCCAGAATAGCGTTTCCATTGTCTATTCCTGCCTGTCTGCATTAACATGGTCTATTCCGGGCGCCGTGGTGAGCTTAAATATATTCCTGTGGTTTGGCTTTTAGTCGTATTCACACCAACACATCCCTGCTGACTTTTATTCAGACGTCTATTTACGCAAGCTCATCTGAAATAACATGCAATTTTGGTTTTATTTAGGTTGGCCTTTGTAAATAAAGTGTAAAAATAAACCATTCAATTCAGGTTTTATAGGTTTCTATAAACACACTGCTGTTATATAATAATAATAATAATATAATTATAATAATAAAACTAATCTAAGTTTAATCTGTTTTGGAAAAAATTGCTATAAGTGAAAAATCCTGAGGCGTTTTACAGGAAGAAAGTTTGGCTGCCTCTGGTTCAGGGGATAAGGCACATGTATAATGACAATATGCTGAATGTTTCCTCACACTCTTTGAAGAGTCAAGAAAGTCTCTCCAAATGTATTAACCGCTTAACTCCCGCCTGATCCGATCACATTTTCTTCAATTTGGCTTTACCCAAATTTAAGAGCTTCTTGGAGAAAAAAAAAGCTTCAAAACAGCGACAAAAAACGAGAAGAAAACGAGGATGTAAACGCAACAAAAAAGCGAACAAAAATGTGACAAAAATGCAGCAAAAAAGTGACAAAAAAGTAACAAAAAAGTGGAAAAAGCAGCAAAAAAAGTAACAAAAAAGAGATGAGTGACAGCAACAACGCAAGGAAAAAGATCAATTTTGGGTCTTAGCTTTCAAATGAAGCATTACACTGGCCTATAGAAAAAGATTAGAGAATGCTCTCGGTTTAGGCAGGTGGTAAGAAGTTAACCAAATTTAGACAAGCAAAAAAAAAAAGAAAAGATTTTTTTATGTTTCATCTAAACGATAATAAACATAATGGCACCAAAATAGATCAGACATTGTCCAGCCCATTCGAAATACTGTACACATGTGACAACAGAAGGAAAATATAAAGGCTTCGCACGGCAATCTGCCCTTTATGATTCACAATTCAAGCTCCCTCTTTTTAAACACAGACCACAACGTCTTTGAAACACTCACGCTTCACGAGAGGAATGGCTATTTTTATGTTCATTCACATCTTTCCATATTTATTCTCCATTATGTACGCGGTGGGCGTCACGGTAAACGCTCGCGTGCTCGCTTACAGTGAGGTTGAGCGGGTTGACGACGCCTCCGGGCGGGCTGCACTCTGTCTCGGAGTTGGTTGTCACGGTGACCTTGGTGAGGTACAGGAGCCACTTGCCGTTGGTGACTTCAAAAGGCCACGCGAACTCCACCGCCAGCGTGCCCAGGTCTCCCAGCGGCTGCCCTCCCAGGTTTACCTAGCGGCGAGAAAAACAATGAGTTCAAAGTTTTCAAACCGCTTAACCCCTGCCTTAACCAAGAGTATTTTGTCATTGTATTTTTGCGTCTTTTTCATCGGGTTTTTTGTCATATTTTGTTGCTACTGTGGCTTTTTTATCAAACTCTTGTTTTCGTCACATGTTTGCCACTTTATTGTTTTTTTTATCACGTTTTTTGTCACTTTTTATTGTGGGTTTATTGTCGCGTTTTTTGTCACATTTCCATTGCTTTTTTCCAAGAGGCTTTTAGATTTGGGTAAAGCCACCAAACTGGAGAAAATTTGCTCCGTTCAGGTGTGGGTTAAGAGATGTCCAAGTAGTGTGTGAGCCTATTGTGCGCTGTCTGCATTTTAGATGATCACAAACCCGGAAGTAGCACTAATGCACTGTTGTTATTGTTAGAATTACCGGGACAGTGAAACTCCACTTAAAGTTGTTAAAGGGGGGGTATTATGTAAAATCGATTTTTTTTCAAGCTTTATATCATGTTATTATGTCATTCCCTCATTAAACACATGCCTGGAGTGTTGCCTTGGCTCATTCACATATTTTTGAGTAATCAGTAAAAACTTAGACGGCAGCCATTTTAGGTGTAGCTATGCCTCAGTCCTCCTAGGAACGCCCCACCTCCTGGAGACGCCTCTGGACCTTTCGTCACCAGCCAAGCCACCAACCACTGCTCCTCAGCTCAGCAGAGCCCCCTCCCCGCACAGTAGTGTTGTTTAGATGCCACAGCAGTGTGCTGAAGGGGGCGTGTCGGAAAGCTTCTTAAAGAGACAGAGGCCTATTTCAAGACGTTCAGTACAGCCCTTTTGAGAGAGCAATTTTATTCAAGGCAGTTATTTTAATTTACTGCATATACAGACCAACAGAAGGTTACGTCATCATTGTAGTATGCTATAGACTGGTGCTATGTGATTGAAAAAAGCATAATACCCCTCTTTAAACAAGCTTATAAACTCATCTCCGTAAAGAAAATGCATTAGGAAAGCTAGGAAGGAGTTTGGACCCCAACTAACAGTTTAAACTCAACTAGTTTTCTCTGTAAACACTTTGACAAACAAAGAGAAAAATGGGCCTTTAAAAATGCATTTTCACAAACATAGTAACTCATGAATAAGAAGAGGGGTATGCTTCCTCGACATAATGTATGATCATAAAAATTCTCTTTCATAAATAGCATCCACTCCGCAGCAGGCCACAAAAACCATGGCTACTTTTCCCCCCACACAATATTAAAGCTGAGACGTGCGGAGGCTTCAAAGGCAGGGCGTTGTATTGTAAAGTCTTATTATAGTAGCGCTGGAGGTGACTCACTTTAAAGGTGAACTCCACCAGGCTGCCCACGTCACTGGTGTTGACCATGGCCATCTCGCCCTTCACCTTGCCACCGAACTGCGTCCGCACCAGGTTCGGCTCTCTAGGAGGAGGAGATTTGTAAATAAAAGAGTCAAGTCGGAACTGTTCATGTGTGGCGTTTGAGCAAATGCACGGACTTACACAGAGAAAGAAGGGCTGATGGTGTTTTCGATGAGGAGGCTGACGGGAACAGGAGACAGGTCGTTTTGCACACTTATACTGGAACGAAAACAAGATTGTGAGACGCCACGGACAAATGGACAAAAGTTTTCTGTAGGCAAAGTGTTGACAGGACAACGGGGTCAGAGCATCCCCAAAACTGCAGCTCTTAAAACAAGTTATGACAACTAAGGTTATCATTAATACAGTATAAGATACAAAAATGTTAGTTTTGATGATTGAAATGTCATGTTTGATGCTTATTCCAAATTGTCATGTCTTGTAGTCACATTTATGGTCTAAAACATGTCTTGTTCAGTGCTAGTGCAAGCTCTTGGTCATACAGTGATTGGCTATTGTACGTCCTCAGGCTGGGTTGTTTTAATGCTGCCTCTCACCTACAGTGGCTCCATCAGCAACTAATGATTTTTTAGCACTCCATATTCTCTACTGCTCAGTGAGTATCAGAATCAACAACTTGGCATTACTCCGTATTAAAATGAAATAGTATCTTATAATATTGTGATGTTTTGTTGTTGTTGCAAAAACATGATGCAGCGCAAACATATTTACATACTCAGTTGGGAGCAATACACCATGGGAAATAAACCTGCTGATATGAGTCATTTTGTCTAGACACAGTGTCACAGAGAGAAAGACAAAAGTGACTAAGAAGCAGACGTCTGGAATTTGCGAGGGGCAAAATGAAAAATACGTATCTCTCTTTTTTAGTGCTACTATCTTAAAATGACTTACGTAGACAGTTGCAGCTGAGAAACAACCTCTTGTGTATAAAGATCAATCCCTGATGTCTCAAATCTCAGAAACAGTGACACCTAACAACACAAACATTTTTAAAAGTTAATGTGACTTTCTCCCAAAAAGATACCACATTTGATCTTCACTTCTACATATAATAAAAATGACACCTTGTCATTGCCTCTCAGTGGATTGCCAAGCTCACAGAGAAGGTCTTTTTCAATACTGCATTTAACACGATCGTCCTATGCAAACATAAACACAAGCGAGGATACAGCATGAACAGGATCAAAGTCATTTCAGTTTGAATTTTGATGTGGATGGTGTAGCTCTTTGCTGCCCCCTGGTGGACACTCACCTCTGATCTGACCCCAGAGTAGCTCAGAGCATGTGGGATGGTCACATTGAGCTCGGCCTGGTGCGCGTCTTCAGCCAGTTTACCCAGAGAAGGGAAATTAGTCACCTCCACCAGCAGCGAGATAAACCTGATGTCACTCTTGTACTGAAAAACCTGGAAACTGCCTTGTCTGGAAATGTGTTGGTAAGAATATTAGTTGATTTTTGTTTTTAACTTGGTATTGACAACTTGGATTACATGATTTAAGGTAGAAGGCAACAGGGAGGTAATGACATTGATTTTTAAGTAAATCTCCAAAACCAAAACATAACAATATCATTATCGTTAACCTTATAACTTAAAGACGAATTATGCAACTTTTTAAGTGGGAAAATATGTTGATATTTGTGTGTATTTGACCTTGTTGTGACTCAGCGGCTGTATGAGTGGTCAGCACGACATCTTTACTTTCCTTCACAGTGGTTTCTAGGACGCTCCAGGATCACATGTTTGTAAGGTTTTCACTACTGACCAGAAAAACCTACAAAACTATTGATCCTGGAGCGTCCTCGAGACCACCGTGATCAAAAGAAGAGGCGCCATGCTGCCCACTCGTACAGCCACTGGGTCATTACTAGGTCCTTTCAATTGTATGATTCAGTAATGCTACCAATTGTAATGAAAATGATTCACACTTAGTTTATATGTGCTAACAGTGAAGATGTTAAACTTTGTGTCCGTTTTGTTTCATGCTGACAGGCCTTGTAATTGCAGAGATATTGACCATTATACAAGTACTGTACCTGGGGTAGGGATGTTCCTTGTCATCCACATACTGCGCTGTCACCTGGAGGTTACTAGAGCAAGTGTTGTCATCGCCACACTGTTTCTGGAAGTTTATCTGCATCAAAAAAACAAAACAATTGAAAGTTATTGAAAGTTATGTCTTTCTTTTTAACTTGTGTTTGTTTGTTTGTTTGTTTTGCATGTTTCTATCAGCTCCATACCTCAGTTCTCTGGGTGAGTTTCTGCTCCTGGCTGAAGATGGGATACGCGTCCAGGTTTTGTAAAGTGCGCCTTGCTTTTGGCTTTGGCTCATTTATGGAAACGTTGAGAGAGAAGACGACCGGCTCCAGTTTGTCTCGCAGAGGAGCCTGTAAGAAATTTCATTCACATTAGCCTCACGTAAATGAACCTAAAGAAGAAAATGTCACTAACGTCATAGAGTGTGTATGTACTGTGTCTTACCACCACAGAAAGCTTCAAAACTTTGCATTCTTTTTGTGAAGCGGTTAAAGTTAGAACTTCGGTGTACGAGTCTGCGTTATTGTCCTGGAACACCACTCGAGCGCGCTTTCTTGTGTCCATGTCAGCGTCGACAGTGAACTTCACATCTATACAAACATAAATGGATGAACCAAGTAAGAGCAAATGTGCAAAGATAATACCAACACATTCCAAAGTTTTTGTGAGACTGCGCTCCTGTAGCACTGCTGGCTTTACGTTTGAGGATTCGTTACTCAAAATGTCATAGAAAGATCTAATTATATTTAACTTGATTTATATTCCCAGTTTACTTTTTCACCCGTTGCAAATGCCCAAATATCTCAGGCCTGGCAACCCTGATCCCACGTGTGGTTTACTTACTTATTGATCTCTTGAAGTTTGTGTTTCCATTGCTCAGAGTAAAAGACATGCACACTGTGGCTGTGATGCTGGAAAATTAAAAAAGAACGAGTTCAATGTTTCGCGTTGCATTAGAGGTAGCTCTCAATCATCCAGGAACATTTCAACAAAGCAAATGTGTTCAAATGCAACTTACCATGCTTGGTTTGTACACTGATTAGGGTCTACAATCTCAGGCTCCACTGTTATTTCCTTAGTTAAGTGGATAACGGGTCTAGATCTGGAAAAAGGCCATGGTTTACACTTCCAAATGCCGGCAATTTTTGTTCTTAATTAAGGTGCATAGAAAAAAAGTTATTATACCTTAACAAAGCAATACGATCATCAAGCGATCCCACGAGAATATCCGGGTAACTGTTCTCATCCATGTCCATGCCTCCGTTGATGGAGTAACCGAAAGTCTTGAATCCTTCGGTTCCAATGGATTTGCCTTCAATCACCTGCAGAGGGCGACAGCGGTTTATGACATACCAAACGCACTTTCAGTAAAGCTCATTGAACTGCCTATTACCTGACTGGGCTTCTCTGAGATTCCCTCTTTGCTCCTGTCCAAATATACACCTTCCCCGTGTCATGGAAGGGGGCACCCACAGCAAAATCTATGAACAAAAAACAACATTACGTTCATAAACGCAGAGACTGTTTGGCCTCTAGATGGCAGCAGTGTAAAGGATGATAATTTGAGCACAGCCTATGGGCTTTCTAAACCTATAGGGTTAATGAGAAGAGATGACACCCTTGGTTCCTTCATATTCTGAATGAAAAGCACTGAACTTATTCCTATTATGTCTGGCGTGTAGAAGAAGCATGACATGATCATAATGATAGATAATTTTCCAAACCTTGGAAGCCATCCAGATTAATGTCTCCAATCGCGGCGAGTGCAAAGCCGAACCCAGAGGTGGCAGGGCCTGTCAGGACGAGGGTGGGGCTCTTCTGAAACGATCCGTTTTCATTCATATAGATATAGACGGCGCCTCCTTGCTCCTTCATCCGGTCAAAGTAAAACGGAGCGCCCACGATCAGGTCATTCCATCTGAAAAAATAAATCAATCAATCAATCTGAGTTAGGGTTTATTATCATCAGTGCATTCTTTTCACAATATTATAGCTTCTGCACTGGTACTGACTTATATTTCATGAGCCTGGACTGTGTTTCAGATTCTCATGACAGACTTTCTCCTTGACGATAATAAATAATGTCCACTCACATAAATAGCCATATCACTGAACTATCTTTCCATTTTTGGCAGCATCAAAGAAACATACTTGTCACTGTTGAGGTCAGTGACAGCCAGACTGTTCCCAAAGTAGGAGCCCACTTGCTGTCCAGGGATGACCAGCACTGGGGTTAGGGACTCCGAGTTCTTTGCGAACAGCACCGAGCCCCTGGCCTCGTCCCTGGGAGCCCCCGACACCACGGTGTACTCGTTCCAGGTCAGCAGATTCTTCTCTTCCAGCACTGAGTAACCTGAGGACAAGGTGGTTAAATCTTTGCTAAGAATGCAGATTTATATAAATATATTATTTACAAGTGAAGGTTGGGGAGAAATACTGTAGTTACCAATGTAGCTGTGTCTGTATTCAGTGGCAGCTGGTCTATTATGGACGGTGGGGTCCCACTATCAATTTTTGGAGAAAAAAAATTAATAATAATAAAAAGTTTAAGTTTGGCATAAACGTGACTTTCTTCTGTACAGGTGTATGTGTTTTACACACTGGAGGGAGGGGGAAGGGGGGTGTCTTTTTGTATGTTGTGTGCCGCAACATAAATGTGTAGTTTTATGCCCTTGCTATCTAAACAATGGAGCTCTGATATGTTATTAAAACGTCACTAAATATGATTCATTCAACCAATCAGTGACGCGCAGTAATAATTCCCCATAGGGCACGTTTCCTCTCCGCCCATTGGGGATTAACATAAACTTTTACTGTACTTAGTGCTGTCCATAATGTGTTGTTGAGTGGCAGTGACACTCGGCGGGCGGTTGACATAATGGCGGGTCTTCCATATTCACTGTGCCAAGCGACAGAGGACACTGGGGCCCACAGAACAACATTGGATTGCTATTCAGGTACAGCTTATTTCACTTTCACAGGCCTCCTCTTGTGCTCTAGTCTACAGTAGTGCTTCACAAACTGCTGCACAGTTACTGGTGCCACTCAAAGGTCCTCTGCTGTTCTGTAGTTGTTAGTTGTGTTTTGTTTGGAGCAGTTACTAATGTTTTGCCAAATCAAATTCACTTTATCCGTTAGGGAGTTCTGAGAACGTGCCACTACGGATACAAACATAGCACATGTACAGACGTACATTACAATAATTCTATTTTGGATTTACTCTTAATCTCAATTCACCAATGATTTAGTTCTATCAATCATGAATCTATGAATCATCCAGTAAAACAATGTGGAACACAGAAACCACAAATGCAGAAAAAGGCACACAAAAAAACACAGCTGTACCAAGAGAGAATGAGGTTTTAGTTTTGGTTTAGACAACAGTATTTCATACCTGATTTTTGCATACCCACATTTACTACTATATTCAAATTATTGGGATTATTCTTAGACCTTTCCAAGGTCTAAGAATGCCACCACGGAGGCCCATCCAATGCTGAACAAGGCTAGACTATCCTTGGTCTATGAAAACCCGGAGTTTGAAAAGTGTAGTGGTGCAGTGCCTCTGTATCCATTTTTTATGGAGAACACCCTTCAATGCACTTTTTTAGAAACCGTTCATGTTCTGAAAATACTTATCACTACTCCAATGACATCGGCAGAATCTGAAAGATGCTTCTCCACTCTAAAACAAATGAAACATTCCCTTTAACACAATGTCTCAAGAAAGACTGAATGCCTTTCTATGGAGAAAAAAGTTTGTGGAAGCAAAGTTATTGATAGGTTTGCAATTCAGAAAGAAAGGAGAGCCAAATTTCTGAGTGACCGTGCATAATCATCTCAGCTGCTTCTCTCCATCAGGCACACAACAGCACCTCCTCTGCTCCTCCAGAAACACAACCGCACCTCCTCTGCTCCTCCAGAAACACAACAACATCTCCTCTGCTCCTCCAGAAACACAACAACATCTCCTCTGCTCCTCCAGGGACACAACAACATCTCCTGTGCTCCTCCAGAAACACAACAGCACCTCCTCCGCTCCACCAGAAACACAACAGCATCTCCTCTGCTCCCCAGAAACACAACAGCACCTCCTCCGCTCCACCAGAAACACAACGCATCCCTCCGCTCCACCAGAAACACAACAGCATCTCCTCTGCTCCCCAGAAACACAACAGCACCTCCTCCGCTCCACCAGAAACACAACAGCATCTCCTCTGCTCCCCCAGAAACACAACAGCACCTCCTCTGCTCCTCCAGAAACACAACAGCACCTCCTCTGCTCCACCAGAAACACAACAGCATCTCCTCTGCTCCACCAGAAACACAACAGCACCTCCTCTGCTCCACCAGAAACACAACAGCACCTCCTCTGCTCCACCAGAAACACAACAGCACCTCCTCTGCTCCACCAGAAACACAACAGCATCTCCTCTGCTCCACCAGAAACACAACAGCATCCTCTGCTCACAGAAACAACACATCCTCTGCTCCACCAGAAACACAACAGCATCTCCTCTGCTCCACCAGAAACACAACAGCACCTCCTCTGCTCCACCAGAAACACAACAGCATCTCCTCTGCTCCACCAGAAACACAACAGCACCTCCTCTGCTCCACCAGAAACACAACAGCATCTCCTCTGCTCCACCAGAAACACAACAGCACCTCCTCTGCTCCACCAGAACACAACAGCATCTCCTCTGCTCCACCAGAAACACAACAGCACCTCCTCTGCTCCACCAGAAACACAACAGCATCTCCTCTGCTCCACCAGAAACACAACAGCACCTCCTCTGCTCCACCAGAAACACAACAGCACTCCTCTGCTCCACCAGAAACACAACAGCATCTCCTCTGCTCCACCAGAAACACAACAGCACCTCCTCTGCTCCACCAGAAACACAACAGCATCTCCTCTGCTCCACCAGAAACACAACAGCACCTCCTCTGCTCCACCAGAAACACAACAGCATCTCCTCTGCTCCACCAGAAACACAACAGCATCTCCTCTGCTCCACCAGAAACACACAGCACCTCCTCTGCTCCACCAGAAACACAACAGCATCTCCTCTACCGACAACAGCATCTCCTCTGCTCCACCAGAAACACAACAGCACCTCCTCTGCTCCACAGAAACCACACCCTCGCCCCAGAAACACAACAGCATCTCCTCTGCTCCCCAGAAACACAACAGCATCTCCTCTGCTCCACCAGAACACAACGCATTCCTCTGCTCCACCAGAAACACAACAGCATCTCCTCTGCTCCTCCAGAAACACAACCGCACCTCCTCTGCTCCACCAGAAACACAACAGCATCTCCTCTGCTCCACCAGAAACACAACAGCATCTCCTCTGCTACTCCAGAAACACAACCGCATTTCTCCAGAAACACAACAGCACCTCCTCTGCTCCACCAGAAACACAACAGCATCTCCTCTGCTCCACCAGAAACACAACACATCTCCTCTGCTCCACCAGAAACACAACAGCATCTCCTCTGCTCCACCAGAAACACAACAGCACCTCTCTGCTCCCCAGAAACACAACAACATCTCCTCTGCTCCTCCAGAAACACAACAGCATCTCCTCTGCTCCACCAGAAACACAACAGCATCTCCTCTGCTCCACCAGAAACACAACAGCACCTCCTCTGCTCCACCAGAAACACAACAGCATCTCCTCTGCTCCACCAGAAACACAACCGCATTCCTCCAGAAACACAACAGCACCTCCTCTGCTCCACCAGAACCACAACAGCATCTCCTCTGCTCCACCAGAACCACAACAGCATCTCCTCTGCTCCTCCAGAAACACAACAGCACCTCCTCTGCTCCACCAGAAACACAACAGCACCTCCTCTGCTCCACCAGAAACACAACAGCATCTCCTCTGCTCCACCAGAAACACAACAGCATCTCCTCTGCTCCACCAGAAACACAACAGCATCTCCTCTGCTCCTCCAGAAACACAACCGCACCTCCTCTGCTCCACCAGAAACACAACAGCATCTCCTCTGCTCCACCAGAAACACAACACACCTCTGCTCCACAGAACACAGCACCCTCTGCTCCACCAGAAACACAACAGCACTCCTCTGCTCCCCAGAAACACAACAGCATCTCCTCTGCTCCCAGAAACACAACAGCATCTCCTCTGCTCCACCAGAAACACAACAGCATCTCCTCTGCTCCACCAGAAACACAACAGCACCTCCTCTGCTCCACCAGAAACACAACAGCACTCCTCTGCTCACCAGAAACACAACAGCACCTCCTCTGCTCCACCAGAAACACAACAGCACTCCTCTGCTCCACCAGAAACACAACAGCACTCCTCTGCTCCACCAGAAACACAACAGCATCTCCTCTGCTCCACCAGAAACACAACAGCACTCCTCTGCTCCACCAGAAACACAACAGCACCTCCTCTGCTCCACCAAAACAACAGCATCTCCTCTGCTCACCAGAAACACAACAGCATCTCCTCTGCTCCTCCAGAAACACAACAGCATCTCCTCTGCTCCACCAGAAACACAACAGCATCTCCTCTGCTACTCAGAAACACAACGCATTCTAACACCTCTCGCTCCCAGAAACACAACAGCACTCCTCTGCTCCACCAGAAACACAACAGCATCCCTCCCCCCCCTCTCCCGCTCCACCAGAACACAACACATCTCCTCTGCTCCACCAGAACACACAGCACCTCCTCTGCTCCTCCAGAACACAACAACATCTCCTCTGCTCCTCCAGAAACACAACAGCATCTCCTCTGCTCCACCAGAAACACAACAGCATCTCCTCTGCTCCACCAGAAACACAACAGCACCTCCTCTGCTCCACCAGAACACACAGCACCTCCTCTGCTCACCAGAAACACAACCGCATTCCTCCAGAAACACAACAGCATCTCCTCTGCTCCACCAGAAACACAACCGCATTTCCTCCAGAAACACAACAGCACCTCCTCTGCTCCACCAGAAACACAACAGCACCTCCTCTGCTCCACCAGAAACACAACAACATCTCCTCTGCTCCTCTCATCCAGGACACAGAGGAGTTGGGGTTATTTTTAGTACAGTTCAAGGTGGGTTGAGGAATTGTCAATTCTCATTAGTAGTTGTTGATATTTTTTTTTGGTCTGCCTTAGAGGTGGTTTGCTGTAAGATAAGATTCATGATTGACTCATGTGAACGCTGGAGACAATGTAAAGCATTTTTATAGACAATGTAAAGCATTTTTTATAGGAATGACAAAAAATTGTCATTCCTATCAATGTACAGTCGTCTCCCTCTAGTGGTAACTCCATGTATTAACAGCAAACATTTAACTGTTATTATTTAACAATGACTGTGCACTCACTGTAATTCATGCAAATTACAGCAATTAGAAATGAATCTTGTATGACTTGGTATCCAATGAATCTCAAATTGCCGCATCTTTCTGTCTTCAAAAGAACAGTATTTGAAATGTACAATGACATTCTAAATTCATACTTTAATCATTTCATTGGATGCTAATTGTTACTTTAATGTTAAATAAACAGCAGCAATTGTTTAATTGTTAAAATTTACATTTTGAAATCACATGATACCTCAGCCCAACCTACTTTTTCCTGCAGCTGTCCAAGGCTTTTGTCCACAGAGTCCCAGGGCATTGCTGGATCAGGATTTCTCCATGTTATGTGTACATTTCCTGTTCAGAAATACAACACTTGTTAGTATCATCTTAGGGATTTTCTGACATTTAAACCCTATGTAAGTGAATGATACAGAATGTTAATGTCATCTTCTTGATTCAGGTGAAAAGTTTTTATTTATAGATATCAATTTTACATTTTTGCTGTGAATTACTGACATAAATATGACAATGTATTGCAAGTAATTGTGTCATTTTATATTTTTCAAAAATACAAATACAGTAAGGCACTTTGTGTATTCAGCCAAAATCTAAATAATGATTCATGCCAGGTTTAAATTCAGTTTTATTTTGTTGATATATTAGTTACAAAGAGAGGATTTTGGAAATCTTATTTAGTTTTTAAATAGGCTAGTTATTTGCCTTGATTTTTGGGGTTCAAAATTCAGACTAGGAATAAGATATCAAAAAATTATTCTGGAAAAAAAGACAAAATGGGACCTAAACTTTTGAACACCTGTGCTTACGTGTATATACAGTAATTCTTTTGTCTTTAGCCTATACTTTAGCTTCATAGCAGTAGTAGCCTTGCACTGTGATGTTGTGACACTGTTGACACCGCTGACCAATCGGGACACGCACATGTTTTCCCACACTCACAAACACAGGCCTATCTTTGCGGATTTTGGGTCAGTTTTTTGAAAAAGGAGGAGAAATGAAGCCGTAGAGAGGACAGACGCGCTGTGTTATCAAACATCAGTTGTTTGTCAGAATCGTGTAGTGTGTTCGCTCTTACGATTCTCAGTCGTTAAGTGTGAACCCCCAGATGTTCTATAATCGCACTAAATCCAGTCGTGTAGTATGGCCCCCCTTTCTTTATAAAATCGTATAAGACTGGAAAAGTCATGTAGTGTGTGCGGACCTTTAAGCTACTCTTTGAAGGATAAAGGAATAGCACAAACCCTGGATGGCTGTTACCTTGCCACAAGTAGCTCCCAGTCGTCCCGAGGTAGACTTCGGTGTCCGTCATGCCTCCTGAGATGCCCATATTGCACATGCCCTCGGCGTGCATGTCCTTGTTGGGGTCGCACACTTCGTAGCTGTAGGTTTGCCAGTCGTCCGATTGGTCATAGGTAAGGTCGTTCCCCTGACGAAGCATTTTCCAATCATGTTGCGCTGCTCCTCCGCGCCGCCCGAGATGACCCGCACGTAACGGTGCCCGCATGCCTGAGCGACAAAGACGGGCAATAGCACAGAAATGTGAGACGCCAAACGCTACATCTTCAACCTCACCTTAACCCAGCTGTTAAATCTATAAGATCCAATGTGTGAATGTTTTATTTTGGTCTAATCCATTCAAACTTCATTAAAAATTGCAATCTTCTTTATATAGAATAAAAAATACATTTCAATGAGTATAAGAATTGTGTGATCATTCTATGATGTCATCTCACCAGCACGCGGCCCGCCGGGTGACCCCGCTGGGTGGCCACAGTCACTCCGAGCCACATCCCCTCTACCATCTCTGAAGGGTTAGCTGTGCACAAGGCAAAACATTGTTACTCAAGTCAATATATGTTACCAATGAATGACTTTAACAACAGTATAATACACTCCCTGGTCAAATACTAAAGCCACCTGAATCTGGGGTTGCTGCAGTTGGTCTAGATTTTGCAACATTATGTGCCCAAAGAATGAGAATGAGATGGCTACGTGAACATACGGAATGACCAGGTTATTCCATCAATGGATTACTTCTTCCCTGATGGCACGGGCATATTCCAAGATGACAATACCAGGATTCATCTGGCTCACATTGTGAATGAGACATCTTTTTCACTCAGGGATCGGCCGCCACAGAGTCCAGATCTTAAACCCATTGAGAATCTTTGAGATGTGCTGGAGAAGGCTTTGCACAGTGGGCTGACTCTACCATCATCAATTCAAGATCTTGGTGAAAAAATAATGCAACACTGGGCGGAATTAAATCTTGTAAGATTATTGTGCAACAACAAAATACAGTAGTAAGGTTGGTGACATTATTGGGAGGCGACAGTGTTATTAGCCAGGCCGTACATAATAGGCCAGGTATGAACATGACTAATATTGAAAATTTCACTAGATTTAGCTGTCAGTGCCTGCCTTTAAATACACTACTGAACAGACCTGGCCTAGATAAAGCGGAAGAGAATAGTTGGATGTAGTTATGACTGTCATTAGTTGTAGTTATTGTTCGGTCTGTCCTTTGTTTCTCCCTTCAGAACAGGAACCTGCTTTAAAACAGTTTCAACCGAGTTATTCATGAATAAATATGGTTCCACTTTTAATCTATTCCTGTAATAAATACAATAAAATGACTAAGAGTATCAACAATAATAAGAACAGTTTTTAACCTAGATCGGGGAAGTGATTAGAAGCTGATGACCTACGAATAAATCTAGTCCAGACTAGATCATGCCTCGACAAATATGATGACACTTACTTGAGGTGAGCAGGTCCATGCGGGTGCAGTCATTGCCTTCTGTGGTGATGGGGCAGGAGTACACCGCTCCCGTCTCGTTCACATTGGGGAGGGATAGGGCCTTCTCTTTAGGCGCGCCCGCCAGGAGCCTGTGCAGAGAGCAGGCAATGCACAAGATTTAGAAATGTGTGTGTAGTGTTAGACAATACGAGGAAGAGCCAGACGATTCTATAGATAAAGAGTGTTCAAATTCAGCAATCGTGCTATAAATAGTCATGTATTCTATTCTGACTTTGAAACATTCTATTTATTCTATACTACTTAGTTCTTGTTCCGAAGCTTTGACTTGGGACTCGCTTTGACATTGCAGAAGCTTATTGAAACAATGCCACAGTAAAGGCCTCCTGTAGCCAAAGTTAAAGGCGGTCCAAAAAAATATTAGGCATGTGACCTTTTTTTCCCTATGTGGTGCCTTTTTCTGTCTATATCTGCGGTAGACAGGCTCTGCAGTGGTCAGATCTTGACCCCTGACAAGCCCAGACTCCACAGACCAAACTTAAAGAGGTCAGCTGGTGATGGACCGGGCCTTTTTGCCCACTCAGGCGGACCGCCCCACATCAGCAGCACCTTTAGAGACACTTTGAAGTGGAGGGATTAGACCCTCGGCCACAGCGCTGCAGCAGGATACTGTTTACTGTCAGCACAAGATTTATTAGCTCCACTTTGTCGGCGGAAGGTGCAGACAGCCTTGTTTACAGTGCGCGCCACACGTGCACGCCACTATTGTGCAGTGGAACAAAAGTCACAGTGGGATGGTCAAAGAGAGAGCACGGTTTTAAACCTTTGTGGACGCTGTCACGTGGCGGAGGGCGATGGCTGACATTTTGGGGAAAGTGAAGTGAGTCAAAGATGTTACTCAGGCTTGTGGGCAGCTACTTCCTCTGATAAGTCTGTACAAGCGACTGATAAGTAAGAGCAAGGTGTGTGCATGATTGGCCCAATGAGGTAAGGTCAAATCAGTTCGTCATGAGTCATTGCACTGAGAAAATGTCCCTCGCACAGAAAGGCCTTATGATACAGTATTCAGTTTATGTAAGCTCGAAGTTTTACACACGTTTTCCATCGTAGGCAACTAAGTTATTCCATTGTAGATTTGTTTTGGTGCTGTTCTTTACGCAATTTGATGAAAAATCAAGCAGCTTACAATTTTTTGCTTAAATGTAATGAAGCGCAGACTGTTTTTTTGTTAAATCCAAATGCTCTTCCTGAAGCTCTCTCTCCATACAACACTTCTATACGGCACATACCACTGAATCAAGGGACATCAAAGGACATCTCAGTTTGTCTTTGAAGCTTCTCTCAAACACACGCGGGTGGGGTTTGGCTGAAGTCATGTGAATGGTTTCCTCTGGACTTTATCTGGTTACCTTGTTAACGTGGGAGACACACTGGCCTCATACTGAACCTAAAGGAGCCACACTCCTTGCCCCGTCCGGATCATGTACATTTCTGAAGTGCAATCATCTCTTCTTTCCTTCAATGACATTATCAGTGCTGAATCAATTAGCCGACAGGGTGATGACAAGCCAGAGGAGCCAACATGGCTGCCCAGAGCCAGCAGTTTCCACTTGACTCGGTTGTAGAGGTGACTAACCATTGATAAGGGAGAGATCGGATATGCATGGAAGAGACCGTTTGGAGTCCCAGGCTGGATTTGCATTTTATGGACATACGGTATTGATATATAGAGGTCAATGCTGTACTGTAGTATAGTAAGCAGTAGTAATATGAAGGTGCTCGGGCTGAGTGTGAGTTGACTATAAACAGTTTTCCGAATTTTGAAAGAACATTCTTGCCATTTTTTTGTATTCAAACCTTCAATAGACTTTCATAGAGCCAGTGAGTGAATATTAGCTCAGAGATCTATCATTAAACCTCGAGGTGAGCAGGCGGACTTTGCTCTCGGATGTTCAGGCCTAATCCGGCATAAGGAGCCGGTCCCACGTGTGATCGGGAGACGAGTGTTCCCTGTGTCTCTTGAGCAGCACCCACGTGTCTTCCACTGTTTGTTGTGGAAATGTTGGTTCGCTGATTGACGGCATTACCACTGACAGATGGTAATGACACAGTGCAAATGTGAGCAGCACCATGGAATTTTACTATTGCAAAACCAGGTGGTGAAAATGAAAGCCCAAAGCCAACAACACGGGTTGCACAGTTTCCAACTCTCTTCTAATACTCAAAATTACAATGTGTGCATCATGGTCTGTCAATGTACGCCTTCTTATCCTTCTTATTAAACTGTACCTTCGGCTAGATTGACATAAGCCTACCTACTGTGCAATACCTTGATCTGAACTCCGGGAAACATCTAATTGGAACTACATGTCCAGTTAGCATCCAAAAATGCCAAGAATGACCTCACACAAGGATTACAAGCCCTGACTCAGCATTGACAACGCGTTTCACGTCCTGTTCTGTTCCCACCGCACCGTCCTCAGCTCCTGTGTACTCGCTCCTCATCGCCTTCTCATAAGCTCCCCGCCGGAGACAAGAGAGGAGAGGACAGAGCCGAGCGGGACGGGGGAGGCTGCTGCATTCCTGCTCCCGGGACATGTTGAAATTCGCCCCCTTCGGCCCAACGACTGATCCCAGAGTGACGGGATGGAGCAAACACTGTGTAGGTAGGGCAAACGCACAGGAAATGGAAAATAGTCCGCTGTAAAGTCATAATTGTACAGGAAAGGCTAAACAAGCGTGAGTCACCCATTGTTGAGGAAGCCCTCCCCTGCAGATAGGGGCCTGGGACAGCAGGGTCACTGGGTCATACGTAAAATGTCTGAGGTCCTTTTTTAAGTAGGGTTTGCATGTTCACCCTGTGCCTAGATGGGATTCCTCTGGGTGGTCTGATTTCCTACTACAGCCTGGCAGTACTGACAATGACATCTTGCATATCAATAAGGCTGCAGTAGCCCCGTGCTTTCAGTCAGTGGTAGACACGAATGCTCAGAGTACAGTACAGTAGGCCTAAGTACTTCATCCTAAGGCTGGGCGATCAATCAAATCATATCTAAATCACAATCTCCACTTTGGTCAATCTTAATAATCGTCATGGGACTTTATGATCGGCAGGTTTACAGCCATTTCTTTGGCAGAAACAGAACCTAGTTTTGAAGTTTGGATGAGACAATGGAAGATTTGTGTGTGTTAAATGTCACTGGAGAAGAGCATTTGTTTTTGTTTCAGCTGAGGTTTGTATAAAAAAGGTATCTCTAAGTTCATAAATCAGCTACATGTTTATTTTATTTTGAAAAAGAAGAAGAAAAAAAAACAAAATACGAAATTGGTTCCCATGAGAAACGATTCATTTTTTTATGCCTTAAAGGTGCATTATGCAACTTTTTAAGCAATATAAAAATGTATTTTATCTTGACTGTATGGGTGGCTTGCATGGCGCCTTTACTTTCCAGCAAAGCGGTCTCTAGGATGCTCCAGGATCAATTGTTTTCACTGCCGACGGACTCTCTCACCAGAAAACCTACAAAACAATTGATCCTGGAGCCTTGTAGAGACCACTGTGCTGGAAAGTAAAGGTGCCATACAAAAAATTCATATAGCCATTTGGGTACACAAAGGTAAATTACGAGCAAATCTCATTTTTTATTTTTCGCATAAAAAGTTGCATAATGCACCTTTAATAGTCCAGCCCCTACAGAATAAATCATTTCTAAAAATGGACTTTCATGTTGTATGACGATATGTACTGTGTGTTGTGGCTACCATACAAGGCCAAGTGAAAATAGTGTTGTTCATCTATTTAGCTATACAGAACAATTGTAAATGTACAGTTGGACACAAAAAGGTTATCCGAAATAAAAACATCAGCAATCTTAATAAATGACTTAAGTTTAACCAATGTCAATGTGTATAATTTATCCACAGAATTGAGTCATTTGACTTGCAAAAATACCCAACCTGCTACTTTTAGTTCGCTATACCTGAAAATTAAATTGGGAAAGGAACAGTCATAATGTGTACAGAGTAAGATCACTCATGGAAACAGCATGACATTACCCAAACTGAGAAAGGTGTGTAGCTCTGATGGAGATTGAGGGCGGTGTAATAAAAACAGCCCTTGTGGAGAAGATGAAAGAGAAAGCCGCTCCTTGCCTCATAGTCAGAAGTGTGTGCAACAGTGTCCCGTCTGTCAGACACTGGCTACAGCGCTTCTGAGCGCATCATAATTATACTCTCTACACTCCTGCACATCTGTACACTCAACACAAATCTACAAATCATACCTTCGGCAAGGGAAAGCAAGGCATTTCTCTCTTTCTTAAAAGCCCTCGCTAGACAAACATGAACAGGCAGTGTACGCAGGTAGTCGGGAGTGTTTAAATTGAGAATAATGTAGTGCCGTTGTGGCGAGCATTCATCTTCATATATAGGGCTTGCTCCAACATGAAGAAACACATGATTAAGCTGGAAAGCCCATCCAGTCTTTTGACCTGGTTTTAAATGAATTCAGGATGAATGAATTTCCGTAGAGGTTTTTTAGGGTAAACAGGCCCACTGCATGTGATGGATCGGCTATCCTGATAAGTACACAGATAACCCGTTTGTCCCCAAAGGTGTGGCCCCGGCCTCGGGCGACGCAATACGCCACACTGCAGTTTAGCTTACAGCCAGGCAGGCAGTACTCCAATAGGAAACTGAATAGTAGTTACACCTCTAAATCTATAACAACATCCAAAGCTTCGCAACATTTTCGAGTAATGAGAGTTCCTTGGGTTTTTGTTTGTCTCTTACAATGCTGAAAATGCAATACTCCAGGCCACGTCTTCAGACTGATCCGTAACAAGTAGACGCACGTATGGCCCCTGGGAACAAGTCATAGGATGGATGGAGCAAGAGGGATTGTGGAGAACAGAGCAACGTAGTATGTCTAAGTAATTCCAACTTTCGTTTTGCGTAATCTTTCACAGGTTTATATCGGATCTCACTGTTTATGTGGCTACCAGTAAATGACTTTCTAGTAAATGACAACATGAAAAACATTGAGGTGACATCCTTTATTATGATTTTGATTGTGTAAGAACTACTTAACACGAGCACATTACAGTCAGTGTAGGCAAGCTCAAGTCAGTCAGAAATTAAATGTAAAACAACAACCTTATGCTTTAGCAACTACTTTAGGAACCTTAGCCCTGGTATTGTTCTTAGAATCACTTCAATGTTTGTGTCTAGAAAAAATAACCCTATATTCTATAGTTATACAAAACACCAGCAGAAGACGCACTTCTTCCTCTATTTCTCCAATAAAACTTCCGAAATCTTTAGCTACTAGCACATGCTAATCTGCGCATGGAAGAAAGTCTGACCACTATCAATATCAGAACAGATTTGATGTAGTTTAGACCTTATAACATAGAGCAACTTCATGGACTTCTCCGTAGGACATTTACCAGAGTGTGGGCTGGCGTTTTGAGAGGAAGAAATCATATTAGTGAAAAAGTCATTAGCTCCTTGAAAGTGAGAAAACTGTGCAGTGCGTGGCCACAACATACAGCATGGATACGATATTGAATATCGACTCAATTTCAGACTCAGTTAGACACGGGCTGAGCTCCTCCAGTGATGTCATGTCTCCACTGTAACATGAAACAAAGGCTGTATGGGAACAGTGTGTCGCATACAGCCAAGTGTGCTTCTTCTAACATAGTTTCAGGAAGCGGTTTATTGCACTGTGTGACTGTGAACACGTACTTCGGCATTGGACTAGTCACAGAGGTCGTCAAGCTGTGAGCGCACTGCAGAGCCTCGATGTGTAAGGCATGAGTGGACAGTGTGATGGTTAACCAAACGCACCTGCTCAATGTCATGGCCCATGCCGGTTTCTTACTCAATATTAAGACTGGGCTATTACAATATGATGAAACCGCTGTTAACGACAGTGCACCGGTTCACCTGCAGTCTTTAGAATAACTGCCAAGCGCTGGTAATCATTAACAGGGACATTGTGTATTACAGGATTTCTCAACAGGTTCTTTCCTTGAATAGGTAGAGCCGCATGTCTAACAGATGATGATTGTGTCTCCTCACCCCTTTCACACTAGGCTGTCCTGTGTAATAAAACCGAATTAAAAAGGCAGAATAAAAGGCATACAATAAGGTTTTACGACGACTGTAACAACTGAAAGACATGTCCAAAAAGCTGCAGTCCGTAGCCATTGCATTCCAAGGCTCTTCATGAGAAAAGCGGTCTAAATTCAAAACCTGACTCCAAAGCGCACGCACCGCCTCTGAAGATGAGAGCTTTGTTTTCTTCACCTTTTTACCTCGATCACATGTTCAGGGAATGTCCTCACCTTGTCATAACTCCACAATGGCGACTTTCTGATCACATTTCAAAGCCCAAAATCTCACATTGACAAAAAAAAAAAAAAACACCTGCAACTGGTTCTCCATGAAACATTTAATAAACCAATGATGAAAAGCTGTCTCTTAGCGCCGTCTCCACTCCACTGGGCATCTCAGCTGGACAAACATTCTGACTACAGTTCCACCATCTGCCCATCTGCAAACTCATTTAGACCTGTGCGGCAAATCAAACATGGACGCTAACTCATTAACTCACTTTTATTTGCGCTGACCAAATCCCTATGAGAAAGCTTTTTGTTTAGCTCTTTGCCCACCCAGAGTGAGGCCTGTCACAATATTATCAACTTTCAATTCATTTGCAGTTCAAGTTTCAACACCGATTTCAATTTCAAAGCGCACAATAATCCCATACATTTGTCAAATCCCATAACTATATTGTATGACAAAGTGAAGGAAAACACTTTCCTTCGACTAGGGCTGGCTATCTTGTTTTTTGATACGGATACCTGAACGATACTTTTTCCGATACCTATACTAAAATATTTGTCATCTAGAACCAGAAAACTGAATAAATAATGGAAGGTCTGCAAATTTATAAAATTGGGTTAATCTCTAATGTCAAAAAATGGGAGAAAAAGGGGAATCATTTGTGGGAAAATGGGAGAAAATTTAGAGAAATTGTGGCAAAAATAAGGAATAATTGTGTGGGGAAAAAATTTGGAAAAAATAAGAAGAAATTGGAGAAAATAAAGGAAAAATTTGTAATAAAAAAAGTTTGAGAAAAAATAGGGGGAAAAATTATATTTTATTTAATCTGAAACAACAAAGTCACTTCCTTTAATTTTGTCCCTGGACCAACAGCATCAAAACGTGGCTCTAAATATATAAGATTTTTTTTCTGTACCTGCTTTAAATACAGTATTTTCCGGCGTATAAGTCGCACCAGCCTTGGCAACTACCTGGGCATGGAGGCGTAACTGCACCGTTGACAAGCCTCTCCCGGCATCACGTTGTTCAAGCACCCATTTGTGAACTCGTTCCTCTAGCTGTGGCCATCTAGCTTTTAGCCCGCGATTAGCTTTTTATTCTTTCTTCATTGCAGTAAGAGTAACCTCCGCTTTTCGCCAGTCCCTCACAAGTTTCTCGCTCACTCCAAACTTTCTTTCTGCTGCTCAATTACCGTTTTTTAGAGCGCCCTCTAGCGGCTGTCAGTGTGAAAATAACAAACATGTTGAAATTATATATTTGGATATATAAGTCGCACCCCCAGCCAAACTATGATAAACAGTGCGACTTATATTATGGAAAATACGGTACTTTGATTTTTTCTATACCAACAGTACCTAAACTATTTTTCTGTTACCATACTGGTATCGTTTAACGGCACGTCTTGAAAACAACTTACATGGCTGCTTTAAGACCGGATGTGTTTCATTTGTCGTCATAGTACAATTACAAGACAGCGCTATAGCATCACTCCCACTCTTTCCATTAACACTTCAGGACCCCCCGCTGAATGTATGGAGACGAGGAGGAGCGCGATCACAGGTGACATGCCTCGGAGCGCTAATAAAAATGGCTGACACAGGGTTAGCGTGCCAGGCTTTCACTCGCACATCAGTCATCTGTGCAAAGCAGCTGCAGGTGTGGAGGAGGATGTTGTCGCTGCTTAAAATAACAGTGGGACAAGGGTTATTGATTAGTGGAACTTGTTACTCATTCAGTTCAGGCAAAATGAAGGCGGTCCCGTGCCCTTGTTCATTTATAATACAAAGCTTTGCAACTTTCCCAGTCTTTCCCGATCATGCAGTTGAGCAAGACACCCCTTATGGCAACTGATTCCTTTCTGCCTTGGTGGAGGTCTGAATTCAAAATGGCTAGTGGTCATAAGTGTTAAAGGTTAACATTAAATCACTATTTATCATACTGGGTCAAGCTGTACAGTCGTACTATCTCTGTCATAGCCTTGACTGTGGTGCTCAGGCGCCCACTCTCAGCCACTGAATGTTTTGCTTGCATATCAGTATGACGCTCTTAGACGGTATTTATCCCTCTTCTGTGGAAGCATGGACAGACTTGAATGGTAGGACTAGCGCAATGTCTCGAGTTCATGTCTCCGGGTCCCGTAACGATGGTAAATAAACTTCTCCTGTATAAGACTTCCTGACTGCTGCCTATTCTTCATCAATCCTCTCGTACATTGTTATTTCTCTAACAATTTGGCGTCAACGAACATGTCTACATACAGCTGATCTGGTAAGTGCATTTTTATCCTTTGATAAAAGGGAGGGAGAATGGCCTTACCAGATGCATGCTTGACTGAAAAAAGAATAATGCAATGGGAAACGTACAACTAGTAAAATTACATCATCTAAACAATGTTATTGGTTGATTCTGGATGTTTGGTTCTGGTCGAGAGTAGGGACTTTAGGTCCTAATTCCTAGGAGACTAGGGTATTCCGATGCACAAAGCGTGAACTGAAATAGCTACAACAAGCTGTGAGGCTCCATGCAGACAGTTTAGAGTAGGTCAGGTATTAAACTTGTTGACTCTACTGTTTATGCAGATAGTCATCATAGGTAAAAGTGAGGAACACATATTGTAGACTATTTTGAGTATAAAACTTTGTTTAATGTTAATTTTAGCGTCACACATAAGGCCTCACACCGATGTAGCCATGAAGCCAGCATGCTCCAGAAAGCTGTAAACGAGTCTGGGTCCAGGTCATTTTTATTTTTTTTACTCAGTCAAAACCACTGGAAAGCTGTGGTTTTGGAAAGGAGGAGTGTTAAAGGATAACATTAAATCGCTATTTAAATAAACTAGTAAGAGAAGTAAATAAACTTCTCCTGTATAAGACATTCTGACTGCTGCCTATTCTTCATCAATCCTCTCGAACATCATTGTTATTTCTCTAACAATAAGTAAGTCCACGCATCCTTTACCGCAGAAGCCAGACAATGGATGTAACCTTGCACCTCAGAATGTATATTGACGACCTTGGTTTTAAATTAAAAAAAAATGACATGAAGGCTATTGAGGCATATAGTTTTCCAGGCCACAGGTGACCTTATTAGCCCAGAGGCCCGACACACAGCCCGTTAGCTCCGCTGTGCTAAACAAGAGCAGAGAAAAGGATCCGTTACATTGGTGTTAGCATGGAGACACTCCTCTCTGCAGGTAGCTTCAGTGGCAGCCCCGGTAGAATGGGAGGCCAGTGTACAGATTAGCAGGGGGCCCGTGGACCCGCTGGGATCTATTTCAACATGTTATTAGAAACTGTCATTCACTGAGCCGCGGCACAAAATGAAACTCCTGCTGTTACTAAATGATTGGACACAGGTTATAAAGACGACAAAGATTTAGGCCGGTCACCAGGCGCAAACTGGGGCTTGACGTTTGCACTGGGTTCAGCTCAAATCCATCAAGTAAACAGGCAGCTCCAAGTCCGAGACTGTGACTGTGTTGACCGAAAATAAATGTCATAAGCTACTGAGATTTTTCTTTAGTCCAGGGGTAAATACTCTGTCCAACCAACAAATATACACATTTGTATAAAACTATATCATCATTACTAAACAAATAAAACGTGGCATAGATAAAGATGTCAAGAAGTAAATTTGGTAATCACAATCTATTAGGATTGGGCAGCAGCACGTGGCGCAGCGGTTAGTGCTTCACAGCGAGAAGGTCCCGGGTTCAATCCCCAGACAGGGCCTTTCTGTGTAAAAACATGTACAATAGGGAGTATGTTTGAGACCGCATGACTCCCACCATGTATGTTCATTAACATGCACTGTCCCGACCAAATAAACAAACACATACATTCAAACTCAAAAGTCTAACTGACAGGGTTAGGGCAGTAACAGTGGACAGCCATATTTTTTCTTCACGTTCATTTACAGTGTCTATCTTCTAAGTTTATAAATCATCCTAGTAAAAAGCAAGGATTATTATTCCCATATTGGCGGCCAGTCCTATGTCTATAGATCAAATGTCTTTCAAACACAATTTGCACTGGCGTTTATCAGAAGTATGTAACGACTTCCTAGTCCTCTAGTGTATCGGCTCCATGTGGCTCTTAATGGACTGAGGTTGTTATCTAAGTGTGTCAGTGACACTGCCGCAATGATAGGCCTGTACTTCAGAGACACTGTTTCTGTCTGAGGAATGTTGGAGCTGAGCCAGTGCGGGCAAGCCCACCTGCACCATTTACATTAGCCCTGTTGCGGCCTGTCATAGAGCACATTAAGTCATCTCCTCAACATGACACTCAATACAGCACTTTCTACGCAGCATAGTTATAGTCCAACCGCACTATATTGCATACCATGACTGAAACTGTTTATCTATCTATCTTTTTCAATGCCAATTAACTAGCGTTTCAGTAACTATGCCCAGGTTAGCCAAGCCCTGTAGCCTCCAACAGATGTTCCAAAAAGGTGTAAAGAAGTGACAAAAGTGATAAAATAATACACTCTGAAACAACATAACCAACCAGTCAACAGACAAAAGCACAAACTCAATGCCAGGGCCGGAGCTAGAGGAGGGTGGGCTGGGGTGGCAGCTGGAATTCAATTGGCCACCCCTTGTGCCACCCCACCCAGAATGACAGAAAACTATAAACGGATTGTTATTTGTAATTAACGGCCAAATGAAGCCCACAACGGAATGATAAAGTCCCCTCGTTCTGCTCCCCCACATACACGTGCAAAAAGGGCTGCACCAATTATCCTCAACTTTGGGATAAATTACAATAATCACCAACTTTCATAGCTTCAGGGGCAAAATTTCGACATAACAGCAAATGCATGTTCTCGTGCATGTCCTGACGTCTCTCTATAAACCCCTGTGATGCTGCTCACCTATAGCTGAGAGGTGGAAGGTGTTGTTTGTTTGTATGTTTGAAAGTGAACTGCATAATTCTGACGCGTACAACTGTTCTCTGTGTTGGTTTGCAATCAAACTCTGGTTGTAACTTCCCCCGCTGGCAGCAGGGGAAGCACATTTGCTATATGAGCCGCAATGTTTAGCCAACAGCATACTAACAAATCAAGGGCACCGTGATAAACACAGTTAGAGCATAGAACGACTCTGAATGGGTCCGGTGTTGGTTAATTAGCTTATGTGGAGGACACTTCCATATTGTATCTAACATGCAACAACATATAGGAAACACAGAGCGGAGGTCTTCAGCAGTAGAAGAAGATACAACCAAAGTAAGCAGGACAACGCAAAACTGCGTAATTAAAGTCAAGTACTACTCCAGGAGTGTTTTCACATGGTTAAAAGCTCCTAAAAGGAAAATTCTGCATGATACATCTCCTAAATATTCGTCCTACAATCGTGTGCGACTATGCGTTCTTCAATAGTCCCCAGATCATCATCTTTGTGTGACTCCTGTCTTGTCTCAACCTGACGCCTGGCAGGTTGTGACTGTGCAGAGAAGGCCAGAGCATTCCACAAATACCATGAGGTCAGGGGACTGGAAGAGCCAATAGGTGGCCAGCTGACTGCTCCCCCCTCAGCCCCAAGCTCCAACACAGAACACAAAAGCCCTCTCTGAAGGAACATCAGCGAGATCCTGACGGGTAGTTGTAAAAGGCAGGGGGCCAGGGAGGTAAATAGCCTGTACAAATTGGCCCCAGGTAGGAAAGCAGATGGGTGGGGGGGTGCAGGCACTTCCAAAAAGCTATAGAGTAGAGTTGGCTAATAGGCTGCGTTCATGACATTTTAGAATTTGATCACTTTGGTATTAAACAAGGCTCTTTACAATGATGCCATTGTAAACTATTGTTCAAAATGGCCTTCCTAAGTAACTTCAGATTTATTGGAAGATGGTCTTAAACATCTAAAGAAATGCTTTATTGAGTTGCTTTATTGCTGGGAATGGAACACTCCAACTCAAATACATTCAAAGAGTGGCCACTTTAAACATGTCACGACCCAGCTTACTACAGGCATTTCTCACATATTCTCACTCCCGGCCGGGCACACATAAATGAGGAGGATTTAGTGGCGCTGCGAGACAAATGTGTGGCCACAAAAGAGGGCAGACAGCAGTGACTGTAAAAGCTGCCCAGAGCAAACAGCCGAGACAACATCAGCACATTCTTCTACTGTATCTGCAAAACATGAGGAGAGTCACACAGACGGGGCCGCCGCAGTTAGGTGAGAAGAATTGTGTGTGCAAGACTGTAGCACAATTTAACACTAAGAACTACACCAGATACAGAGCTGTTAAGAGGTTTGTAGCCAACTTCACAAACTGCAGGAAAGGAAGGGCAACGTAGCAGTATTAAGCAGTATTATTCATATCGTTTTAGAGGCACTTTTATGAGGAAAAGTTGACATTTTATTTTTATTAGGTATATTTCAAGGGTTAGAGCATGCATCGTTTTTGTTGCATTGGATAAAACTCTTTTTTTGGACACTCAAAGACGGTTCACACTGGTAGTGGTAGCGTCTTGCCCAAGGACACAACGGCAGTCTGCACCTGTGGGCGCCTGGATCCGAACACAACATGTAAATTTAGGGAAAACTAAGTAAAAAGTAATAAAGTAGATTTAAAAAACATAATAGATTAGATAAGGTACAAGAAATACTAGCTCTCTTCGTAAGTACACGTAAAGCTTTTATCACATAGATTTACAGTAATAAGTACTGCATCGTGCAACTACTACGACTGTAACGTGAGAACTATGAAATTCTCCAAATCCTCCGTAATGAAGCCTACGCTGCATCGCACTGACTCCTCTGCCTCTTTAATTGACTGTGGCGTGTCCCTACAAGCAATCAATGTGCCGTCTCCTCTCTCCTCGGCTTAGGTTATATATCTTTGCAGATCCCACATGAGCCCGCCGAAATCATCATAAAGTCTGAAGCATTTTGTCCCAGCAGGCTTCCATCCCTTTGCCATACTTCCAAACGCGGTAACCCTTCTTGTGTTGCATGGTGGGGGGGGGGGGGGGGGGGGGAGACTCTACCCCTCACGGGACCAGATCATATGGAGCATTGATCTTGTGTCATCTGTACAGCACTATCCATTGCAGCGGCTGGTGGGGGGGGGGTGGGGATGGGTGGGGGACCTCCGTGAGCAACTTGGACCGGTTTACACACTTTTCTTCCTGGTTTATGCTTCAAAGCAGGAGGGGACGGAGATAAGAGCACATTTTGAGCACACTGTGTGATCAAGCAGAAGCGGAAGGACAGGGGGGCTCTGTAATTGGCAGAGGGAAATCCTACACTAAACAATGATACTCTTTGGGATCTCTCATTAAAGAGGCTATGAAGAGGGGAATGAATGAATTGAGCAAATTATGGTGTGCGGATGACAATTACACAAATACTGCAAACTCTGTGTGTTGAGCTTATTGCAGAGACGATGTTCTTTTCAAAGAAGCGACTGTTAAACCTCTTACTGGCCTTAACCCAGTGCCTTCTCTCCAGTTCGGCTTTACCCAAATCTAAAAGCCTCTCGACTGGAGCTTACAGCCTATAGGCCAGTGCAACGCCTCATTTGAAAGCAAAGAATTAAACTGATGTTAATGGATATTTGTCTTCACGTTGTTGCCACTTTTTATCAAATTTTTGCCACTTATTTGTAGTGTTGGGCAACTTACTTAAACATTGTAGTATAGTCTATATTAGTGATTACAGCTTTAAAAATGTCATATGTTTGTATTACATATTACTGTTTCAAAAATGTAGCTGAGTTACACTACTTTGAGTTACTTTTCCTTCACTTTCCCCATTCGCTCATGATTTGTTCTGATGACATTAACAACACGCAAAGAACTTACACACCAGTGTCCAACTTGATTTGGTATGATGCATTTTATTTCGGGGGAGTTTGGCATTTTTTCGTTCACACATTTAAATGCTCTTGAAACTTGAGTTATTTGAACTGTAATAACTAATATATTCTAATATATTTTGTTACTGAAAAAGTAATATATTTTTTGCAACACTTTTTTGTCGCTTTCTCTGTCACTTTTTTGTTGCGTTTGCATCCTCATTCTCTTCTCGTTTTGTCGCTATCATATTTTTTCAAGAAGCTTTTCGATTTGGGCAACGCCAAACTGGAGAAAATGTGCTCGGTTCAGGCGGGGGTTGAGAGGTTAACTTAGTACCAAACATAGGCCATTTGAGACTTCATTAGAGATCATTTTATTCATGCTTTAGCAGCATATTCACCGAGGTGTTTTTCTCATTTAGACATGGACAGACATTAGTCATGATTTGAACTTGATCTAGATCTGGTGGTCAAATGTTTTATGGGGTGTTAGTTGGTGGGAATCGTTTGAGAACCACTGGGCTTTTATGTTTCCAATTGGAAAAAATGTGGTTAAGATGTACTTTTTATAATTAATTGAAATTATTCATGTTGAATTTGTGGGCTAGTGATGGAGAGTTACATTACACTTACTTTCAAGTGTGCAAATATACAAGTCAACTCCCTATCTTCCATGGCAACACAATATTACCCTATTATTCATTAATAATAGGGTAATATGATAATAATAATCAACTAAAAGTATATTACTGCCTTGTTAATTGTATCGGTGTTGATTGAAAATGCTACGTACTGTATAGGTAAAAAGGAAGAAGAAACAAATACAGGAAGCAGCATCAGTTGACTTGATGACCCGCAAGACATACTATTCAAAAGACCAAACAGCATTTCACAGCCTAGGTGAGAGACGTTCTGGTTGCAAAGCCCTATTTTTCTGATCAGCACTGCGACATATGTGTCAACTCGTCTCCAAATGTCTCGGGTTGTGACCAGGTAACTAGCCTCCACGAAAGCAGTTCTTGCAGCGGAACGAATCAGTGCAAAGCAAAAATGGACTCCGCTCGCTCCGCTACCTTCAACAGGTGTCAGCTCAAGAGGCAGAGCTTTATGAGAAGTCAGTGATGGAGAATGAACCGCTGGACGCGTTTAACAACTGTGTAAAAGCCGTTTATAAGCAGGCGGCAGGTGCCTTCAGCCAAATGAGGAGATGTCGCGGGGATTTGGGGTTATTAGGCTGTTACAATGAACTGAGATTTTCGAGATAAACGCGCTGAACAAGTTGAGGCTAAAAAGGTTCAAAACGTTACTCACAGGTATTTTCTGGTGCCCTCCGTCTGTTCATGCAAAGCCACCGAGAATCCAAAAAAGCTGCCTTTCGTGAAGCCCTCTTTGATCACGGGGAAGCGTTCGTCTATATTAAATCCACCGCAGAGTCTGAGCGTCCCGTGCCAGAGCGCCACAACCGCCAACAGTTTGAGGGACATTTTAAAGGTCCCGTGTCCCCCGGGGGCTACAGAGGCCCGTCCGTCCGCCCGTCCTTGTGTCCCGTCACCCTCCCGCTGCAACTCTGCGGAAGTCCCACGCACCAACAGGTAGCGGCGGCAGCGCCTTTTTACGCACGACTCTCCATTGAAGGATCCCACTGCACGCACCGAGCTCTCTCCGCACTCACTGCCCACTGCCCTACCGCCAAGGTGTCAGTGCGCCTCCTCCCGCCCGCCTCACTCCGGACCCCGCCCCTTCCTTCCTGTGAACACACACTCAACAAGTGCACCTCCACCGAGCGACAGACTGAGGTTTCACAAGACAAAATTATGTTTCCGTTTCTTGACTAATAGAAAAAGCTGAAGTTTCGTTTGCAGAACTGCAGAGCACAAATGTAGGCTACTATGGTACATGCTCACATGATGTCAAGAGTTTAGGCATAGTAAGTTTACTTTTTTGTCACAATAACAACATTTGAAGTTCGATATATTGAGGCAGGAAAATATCACGATAAACGATATTATTGAGGACCACTCGACGGCACTGGAACTCACAGGAAAAAATAGGCAAATCTCAGTCATAGACCGTTAAAAAGAATAGACTCCTCCCCGTTTACCACAATGACCACATTCGAGGGGGAAATTGTGGCGGATTTACAGACTCCTCCTCCCCTGCTCTGATGAAGCAAGTTCCTAATAAGGGCGGGATCTTCACTGTAGACTCGGCCCTTGTGTGACGTGTAGCTGGCGCAGCTCCAATGCTAACAGGCCGACCCTTGTTAAGTACGAGATTTCTAAAATTTATCCTACGATAACCAGCCCGGTGCCTCTGATTGTGTCTAACCCAGCGTAATCACAGGAGGAATATCTAGCTGTAGGCAGTTCCAAAAATTAGGCACCGGGCATTAAAGATGTTTTTAACATGTCTAAAGTGCAATGGATTCCAATGGGGACTAGCGGCTATATGGCGGTACTACAGCAATGGCGGAGCAAAGGCGGCCTCCAGTGTTGTCGTCGCAAAGCAGAGCAGCCAGCGGCCATTGATCTCAGTATTCTCTTGTTCTAAAAGTCCTTATTAACATAATCTTTAAAGGAGTTACTGTATACCTGACTTTTTTTTTTCTTCTTGTTGGGTAAAATTATTTTTGCCCCATAAATATTGCAAAAGTAGTCATTTGTGGAAAAAAAAAAATCAGCCTGATGTGTGAAGTTGTGTATGGTCAATATATTGACTATTTGGGTTGACCATTTTGACCCATTTTGTCACATTTTGACTAAAAAGGTTCTAAATTAGGTATAGTCCCTTTAATGACACACACGTTGCACTAATCATGAAATGATTATGAATGAAACACAACGTACTTTATATTACAAAAATAGGATAAAGAAATAAGGAAAAATTATCATGACAGGTCTAATACTATTCTTGGCTGTCTTTCTTCTTTCAGATGACAGGTGCCAACAAGTGGACCACACAGTGCCATGAAAACACAAAGCTAATCACCCAGAGTCACAATGTCCAGATTAAAAGAACCGCCCAAAACACGTATAATCACCAAAGCCACCGTATGTGTCACATGCAACAGATTATTCCCCTATTATTATTATATCCACGCACATTTCTTGGCATCACTGCTCACTCCTGACGCCAAGGAGAAGCTTTTCCATCAACATTTTCTGCATACTCAATCTTAAAACAGTGCAGGCAGCGTCTTGTGCGAAAGGAAAACAAACTCCCCCGCAGCAGCTAATAGAAGCCGGCCCTCCCTCATGTACACCCACCGCCGATCGCTCCAAACGCCGCTTCCCCGTGGCCACTTCAATAAACCCCTAATCCCCTTAGTGAGTTTTTTAAAGTATCCTTTCCTCATCCGCCCCCTTCCACTTGTTTTGTTCTTCACTGAATACCCCCTCAAGTGCAAAGGGACCCACTGCTGCTCCGTCCTCTCCAAGGTTAATTTCAACATCAGATTCCAACTTTAGGTTTAGTTTTAGCCTAGTGATGGCAACGTTTATTAGTTTTAGTTTGCAACTGTTGAAACTGCTGCCACAATGTTACCAACTGCATGGCTTCAGGGCCTGTTTAGTAAATGTACAAAAGATCAGACTTGTTCCTGGAAGGCTGAATGAACCAAATCAACCAATTAGCACCGATCCTCTCCCTGCTCGCTTATACCTGCGTGATATTTGCCATCGTGTCGGATCTTATCGGGCTGAACTCTTGCCAAAAGTTCTGCCACAGCTGACCTGGTTTAACGGACAGGCCTGGCTCTCGCCTCTCATCTCCTCATGCTCCAAGGAGGTTCTCTCACCCAGAGCTAATCTCCGCCATAACCTTTGGTCGAAAAACGCACCACATTTGGACTTGCACATTCCAAAGGCTAAAACGCAGCAGTCGCTCAAAGATTATTGCTCATTTGCACAATATTACGAGGCAGGGCAGTAAAACAAACAGGGAAAATTTTCTGTCACCGTGTGGGGAGGCGTACAGTGGGTTAGATCTGGAAGCATAGCCATTTTCAAACAACAAGTCCTTTAGTTTAGGAGTTGCTTTTTCATTGAGTTAAGAAGGACTATTATCACCAAAGTCAAAGTTCATCATTTGTTCTGTTCCTGACTTCTTGTGGCCGATGTTATTATCGTTGGCCATTTCTTGCAATGGCAGAGAATCCTACAAAAGTAGTACTGTTATCAAGTCAGCCATCCGACTTTGCCGCGTCTTTCTTGATGGAAGTAATTACTCCTCAAGTACTGGGGGGGTTGTGGTTAGGGTCTTTCCACAGCCACACCCCGACTTTGCATGTTCTGAAAGTTTGATCTTTATATTCCCACAGTTTCTCGTTGTGTCTACAGAGAATTTTATATGACGTTTGGCTTCCAATGTCAGAGCAGTAACAAGCGTTAAGAGAAAGCCAGAGCTAATCCTGTTGAACTTTAGAGGTCAGTGGCTCTGGAAGGTGAGTGTACAACAACAACACAGCCGCCCCTTCATTGTTGCCTTATCAACACGACTCCAGTGCAGCGCTGATGTTGAACAGAGATCCCACATAAAGACCAGGCTTAGCTTGGCTTAAGATGGATGTCCTTTGTAAAAACATGAGCAACATTTAGCACACAGTAACAGGCCGTATAGTCAAGAGACAGAGGGAATACCTGATCCATGACCCTCTGGGTGTGAGACCCACCGGACTTGTCAGAGACAGTCACTCAGAGACGCATGACAACTGATAGGTGCGTCTCATACAGTTGAGATGCAACTATCATCTGCATCTAGGTGCAGATGATAGGTACACCTAGATGCACCTATCATCTGGGTGCATCTAGGTGCAGCACCTAACCACAGGTGCTGCATTTAATCCTGTGGTGGTTAGTAGAAAATGGTGGTCAGGAGAAAAGAATTGGACTGGAACATCAACACAGAGTTCCTCTACAAAAAGGGTCAGACCAGGCTCTTTTTTCTGAGGAGGCTGAAGTCCTTTGATGTGTGTAATCAAATGCTGTCTATGTTTTATCATTCTGTTGTGGCTGCTGTTCTTTTTTATGCTGCTGTCTGCTGGGGCAATAACATCTCTGTCAAAAACCGTAACAGGCTGGACAAGCTGGTTAAGAGGGTGGGGTCAGTGGTCGGGGGGTCACTGGACTCTGTTGAAGCAGTGGTTGAGAGGTGCATGGGGAGAAAGGTCCAGGCTATTCTCAGTAACTCCAGGCACCCGCTGCATGGGACGGATAGATCGGGTCGTTTCCTCTCCGTCACAGCAGGACTGAGCGCTTCTGGAGATCCTTCATCCCTGCTGCAATTCGATTTTATAATGATTTTTGCTGATGTAAATGTGTGGAGGTTTAACTTCCGGCAAGTAATTTTTTATTATATTTATATGTATTGTCTTTTTATCCGCTGTTTGCTACTGAAGGACAATGAATTTCCCCTCGCTGGGATTAATAAAGTATCTATCTATCTATCTATCTATCTATCTATCTATCTTTCTATCTATCTAAGAATAAAGTGGAAAAAGGCTATAGCATTTTGAGTCAGAAAGCTCCCGCTATATTTTGATTAACTGCGTGGATGGTTTAGCCTGGTTGTTTGATTCAATTAGAATTTGGCAGAGTTTTCCTGACGACTGATTTGAAACATTCGCGCACTGTCATGTGTCATTATATATTACATATTACATATGAATACATCATGTGGTGCTTCAGGCACCAACACAGCCCTCATGAAGTGACACTTATAGTATTCTCAGTGCTCATACCTCTCAACAAAAAGGATGTATGGTCTTCTGCGTGACGTTTGCATTGCTGTGGTTTCTTCTGGGTGTTCTGGTTTGCCCAATTAACTTAAAACCTCCACAAAAGTGGAAATCTGTCAGCTAGGTACTCGTAACACAGAACATGGCCTAAGATCTGGAGAATGGGTTAAATGTGGATGAAAATTTCTCATGGGGATAATACCTATACCTTCATCTTAACATCTCTCTTCATGCTGTCACACACAGGACATGCTGAACTGTCCATAATGAATTAATGCAGCTCCAACTCTAGCTTCTCAATGGAATAAGCAACTAGGTCAGCACAAATACAGTACACTGGCCAGTCTCTTATTCTATGGACCTTATGCATATCTCAAATTTTCAAGATCATCAAGTTCACGTTTGGCCCCTCCCAATGGTACAGTATAAAGGAGAGCTCCAGCCTCAGAAGCCTATTGCCCGTATACAAAAGTGTAAGCCAACACCAGTCCATGTGAACAGGACAAAGGCCCAGCTGCATTTAGCGCTGCCCCCGGAGACTGCAGCCCTAAACCCTGCGCCCTCAACCCACGCAGCACACATCAGCGGTGTAATTAGTTATTTATCTCACCATTTCCTCTTCCCTTCAGCTTAACCACTGCTCTACTCCCACCACTGTACTCCTCAGATACTGCTACTAACCTCACGCAATTCAGTACACCGCCTCATATCAATTTCACAAAGCGCTTTTAGTCTTGAACTTGAAGAAGCTCTGCAAATCCCCAAAAGCGCCATGCATTATTAAAAGCGTCTATAGACAATGTTCAGGGCACATGGGGAGTGCAGAGTGAAGTTGCAGATGTGAGGAGTTCAAGTGGCCTCGGTAATGGAGCGGGCGGAAGTGTGTGAATCTGAATGCACTGTCTTTCTTTCTGTTGGGAAATCCCTCTTTATCAACTGTAGACTTAGTGCAAATACTGACACCGGTAGTTGACCGACATGCCGATCTTTGTAGGGATTTTGAATTTGTAGGAGTTTGACCATGAACAGGATCAGAGCAAGTTTGGTGGAGGTGTCTCTGGACTTTCAAACACAGATTAGCTTCAAGGATTTCTCCGTGTGACGCGTATTGGAGTGCAGCAGGTCGACGTTTTGTTTGCAGAAGAGCTACTGTATGAGACGAATTGAATGTGCAAAATTAAATTTACTAAATGAAAAGGATTTAATTGATAAGAAACTGTCACATTGGCTGCGGAGAAGTTGCAGAGTCATGCAGTTGTTGCAAGGAAATTGTAGCTTATTGAAACAGTTGTGCTACAGTTGCAGGATTCTTGGAGGGGCTGAATTGATGAAAGTTTGCTATATGGGCCCTGTTTGTGAAATGCGCTCCTTCTTGGATTTTGGACTGAGCTGAACACGAGGTTTATTACGATGACCGCCGCTGATGCTCTCTTCATTCACCAGGAGGTAAACGCTGCACAACGCCACTGGCACATATTGTAAATACAGCCTTTTCATACTGGGTCAAGCTGTACAGTCGTACTATATCTGTCCTAGCCTTGA
Organism: Neogobius melanostomus; assembly: GCA_007210695.1. Classification (NCBI taxonomy): domain Eukaryota; kingdom Metazoa; phylum Chordata; class Actinopteri; order Gobiiformes; family Gobiidae; genus Neogobius; species Neogobius melanostomus. Next base: position 712,770 of record VHKM01000156.1, read on the forward strand.
CTGTGGTGCTCAGGCGCCCTCTCTCAGCCACTGAATGTTTTGCTTGCGTATTAGTATGACGCTCTTAGACAGTATTTATCCCTCTACTGTGGAAGCATAGACAGACTTGAATGGTAGGACTAGCGCAATGTCTCGAGTTCATGTCTCCGGGTCCCGTAACAATGGTAAATAAACTTCTCCTGTATAAGACTTCCTGACTGCTGCCTATTCTTCATCAATCCTCTCGAACACCATTGTTATTTCTCTAACAAAGCTACTAATTTCCCATTAGGCTACCGGCAAAGCTCTAGCGCAAAGTTGGACCTCGCGTCGACCAAGACTGTCCTTGCGCTGGCACTGGCCCAGTGTGTTCTTTAAGTTTTTGGACCTCTTGAAGTGATAGTTTGATGATTGCACAATGAGGAGAGATAGAGAGAAATTGGAAGTAAACAATCATGCTCCCTCCCACCCTTGGACCAGACTGGCCGGTTTACAGGAAAAGTCTCATTTGTCAAAGTTAGGGCACCGGGGATTCTGATTTGTTATTACATCATCTTCCTCCAAACTACAAACACACATTATTCCATTGTGGAATAATGTTCCATTATTCCATTGTGGAATAATGTTCCATTATTCCATTGTGGAATAATGTGTCATCGTACAGAGCACATTACATTGTATTATTATACGGCCTTTCACAATGCAAGTAGAACACTCCATTGACTTGAATGTGATTTTCCAACGTTCTACCGGTCATTATTTTCTGATAGAGGACCTCTGAAAAAAATAATGACCGCTGCCAATGGCAACGGAGTTCGTGCTTGTCAGGTCTTTCATATCACTCCGCAAGTAGTAGTAGCGGACACTATCTCTGTCCCTGTCCCTGCGAGAGAAGTTGGGGAAATCGCTCGTGAAGTTAACGGGAGTCCGACTTTCAACTTACCCAGAGATTCACCACCATTCCTCCTCTCCAACTGCACCTTAAACTAAGTAGCTAGGCTAGCAATAAGTAGCTAGCCTTGCTGCTACTAGCCTAGCCACACTGCCTGGAATCAACAAACGTTGCCAAGCAACGCGCAAACTTTTGGTAACTATTTGCTGCGTAAATCATTAATTAAACCTTTCTGCCTTCATAAACGTTTATTTTGTGTGTGTTCAGTTGGCAAATAGCCGTATAATAAGCGGGATAATGTATAGAACGCCGGTCATTATCGTACACAAGGCAACTCAATGCGCCTTACAAAAGAAGATATGCGAAATTACAATCAGGTTAGGTTAAGGCAAAGCACATATATAGAAACATCAAGACATGGGAAATACACGATGACTGGCCATTGACCAGGGGTGGGGCTAAAGAAACGTGTCGAGGCAGACTCAGAACGACGGGGGCGTGGTTAGGGCGGGGTATGTGTGTGCGGTTATTTACAGTCTGAAAGTCAGTTTTATGCAAAATATGACCCAGAGAGCTCAGTCCTTATCAGGTTTAGCTCCATGGCCTGGCCTTGAAGGGAAGTGTTGATGGCGTAGGAGAGATAAGCGGTCCAGCTGCTTCAAACCTCCTCTCTCAGGAGGAAGAGAATTATTCCAGCAATAGTTCATACATTTATAATTATAAGTCCAACTATTGTCCGTCTCCACAGCGAGCAGCCAGGTCGTACATTACAGTCCATCGTTGTTGTGCGTTACTTTCCGGTGTAATTCCATCACTCGGTCACTCTCTGCTCCAAACAGCTTGTTAATTTCAATTGACACCAGCGTGGTCCGATTGCAAGCTGCTGTCATTCCAAATTTCTGATAATCCAGGGCAGTCCATCCAATAAGCAGGTACCCTGTCATCAAGAGTCCAAATAAGTAAATATCTTTGATGTCTCCGACCGACAGGACCGCTAGGCAAACGACATCCAACGCAAACCGAGCTGTGAAAATCCGGTCAGGGAAGACGACCTCCTCCGTGGCCTCACTTTGTGAAAAAAAACGTATCAATTGCGCTGAGATTCCAGTTGATCAATTCCATAGTTTAGCGGTTCGGGAGGACAGCGAGCAGGTGGTCCAAGAGGAAAAATAAAGGTCAGACAAGACACTCGCAGAGGCAGGAAATTGCACGAAAGCCAGGAGAAGTGAGAAAACACATCCGCACTCGACAGAGACAGGAATATACATTATCCCTTACCTAAGTTTGGCAGGTGCAATCTATCAAGGGTAGTTTTAAAATTGTCACGAACATTTACTTTTAAAACATTTAAAACTCACAGACTATCACTTTAAATTATTTTATTAATTAGCTGCCTAATATTGAAATTGTATATATTTTCTTTTCTATTGGTAAGAATTCTACAATTTTTACCCCATAACAATACATAAAAAACACTCAGCAACGTAATCTGTAAGTTAGTGTCTTCTCAAGGGCATAGAGTAAATAGAATAAAGTATATGTGCGTCATCTCTTGCAATGTTGATTCTTTGTTTGGAGAATTTATAGGGCAAATGCAAATTATTACTTACTGCTTACTCTGAGACTGACTAAATCAAGCCCAATAAAAACAATGAAAACTTTTATGTGGAAACACAATAACACGGAGCTCAAAATAACTGGCTGTGTTGAATTTTCCTAAATATGAATGCATTATGTCCCGGAGTACACTGCAGCACACAGACAGGGCAGCGGGTCTGAAAACAGCGTGCCCTCTCTCACATGGGGACGTGGAGCATGACGGCGACACAGCAGCTGTTACCATGGCGCTGGGAGCTACAATGTTGTCCAGCTTAGAGTAGCCTCTGCAGAGAGAGTCTGACCGGGAACAAATGACCTTTCACGGGCAGAAAACATCAGCTGTTTGTGAGAGAACACGTGGAAATATGCAAATAAGTTCAATATCGCCTAAAAACTGTCAATATTGTTGTTCTTTTCATGACTTGACATGTAAACAAATGGGCAATTGAGAATGATATGGTCTTTTTCAGTCTCAAAAGATAACTCTAGCTTGAAATAGGTTTGTTCAATATTATAGTTAATGATGTAAGATGAGACTACACCCACCTAAAACTGAAAAGAACATCAAAAACCACCAAACACTATAATGCTCTTAGCAATTTGACACTCTCACCACATGAAGCATGAAGGCTCTGAGTTCCTGCTCCATCTGTGGCCTTTCTGCGTGGAGTTGGCATGAACTAACCATGCAGTAGGTTTTCACTGGGTGCCCTACCACTAAAACATGTACAATAGGGACTTCTCTGTGGGAAAAAGGAACCGACCCGCTTAGAAAATGATCTGATAAAGCCCTTTTCTTTCTGCTCATTATGGTTATTTACACATATCGTCATATTATTACTGAATATGCAGAACAGAACTATTCCTATAACTATGTTTTTCAGCGGTTCTGTGCCTGGCCTCTGCTGTGGAGCTGTAGTGCAGAGCGGAGGAATGCATGGCCTGAGGAGGGAAAGGTGAAGGCGTGGCCCCACTCTCTCTCTCTCTCTTTCTGTCTCTCTGTCCGGCGGCACCTGTTTAAGTGCACAGCTTTATATTAGGCACAGGGGCCCATACATGCGGCACATTATCAAACTCACCAGCTGTCCCACTCAGACGTGTCACCAGTTCACAACAATGACACGGTCAGCAACAACTGACAGGAATTTAGCGACACGGGGGCTGAGGGTCTTACTGTCAATGAATATGAATAATACCATTTGAAAAACTGTAAGCAACGAAGCAGTAAAAATGACAATATTCTTATGTTTTGTCCTCCTCCAGTATATTGTGGACTCAGAAATGTGTGGACAAAATACTGTGCATCTCATAAAAGAGGTTAAGTATAATTAAGTATAATTCAAAACAACATAAAAGTAAAAGTATGAATACACAGTAAAACATACATATGGGTGCCTTATAAAGGGATGTAACACAGATGTTTTTTTTTACCCATTGTAAAAGATCAATGAATGAATGACCATTTTACTGACCCCTTGATGAAAGAAATAGCAGGTGCTTATGAAACATTTATACTTTTAGGGAATTTTATAGGACAATTTCAAAAGGACACAAAATGAAAAAAAAAAAAAACTTTCCACTTCCGCTAGTAAATCAATTCTTTAAGTCTTACAGTATCACTCAGTTCTGATAAACGAAAAGTGAAATTGCCAGTATCGCTTTTTCCCAAAGTCTGACTGTGAGTAATGTTTTAATGATTAAAGGGAGAACATGCGGGAGACACATTCCAGTGCCCCGGCCGTGGCTTTGTTCACTACTGTGTGCACAGGAGGGACCGGTGAAGAAGTCTGATCTGGCTCTGTGCCCGGGGGGAGACATAACCTTGGACATGAGCTGTGACCAATCGCTCACATGTAAAGGGCATTTCTCATTCGGCGGGTAATGTGTCTCCGAGGAACTCACTGCGACCTTTGGCCAGGCCCGAGTCTGTCAGCAGGTCTGTTTTTTTTTTTTTTTTTTTTACACGGACCACATTGGGATAGGCTTGAAAAGGTCTCTCTTTCTCTTTCTCCACCTTAGGGACTTATTAACTGTGATACTTAACAACCCTGTGTATCCCGCGCACTCGCTTGTTCGCCATGTTTGCCCAAGGAGCAGCGATCAGTCTGAAAAGGCCCTTTCACAAAGTGGCTTTATGAGCTGTCTGTCAGTTATGGAGAGGATACTCAGACGGCGCTCAATGAAATCAACCTTGTCTCGGTGTTAAAATAGAAACAACATATTTCTCAGCAGTCTTTTCTTTGAATTACTTCACTCCCATTGTAATAGCAGCCAAAAGTTAAGAGAAATTGATCTAGGAGTGTTTTTATCTTTTCATTGCACCTAAATAGCTCTAAATAGTTTGTAAAGAGTCATTCATAAGATGCTGATCTATTTTTTTCAACACAGTTTTTCAGGTTTTTTTTTGCTATCAACCTCTTCAAGTGAGAAACATTGTCAAGCAGTTCAAGGAGTAAAACATGTTTGGAACTTTGTGTAAAAAGGTATATTGAATGTACAAGAAGATTAGTTAACAATGGAATCGTTCCAGAAAACGAATATCAAGCCTTCATCTGTACTGGGTTGGTAATATTGAGGACGTTTCACCTTCGATCTCAAGTGGCTTTGTCGGCAACTAATGATCACTTAGCAGCAGGCTGAACCTATACAGTTTTAGGTGGGAGATAACAGTGTAAGTTGAGCCTGATGCTGATGAAGCCGCTTGAGAGTATGCTAAACATTCTCAACATTGGGAGGACAAATAAGAGCCAACACAGTGAAAATGGTCATAACGTTGGGTTGTAAATGGCCAAACACCAAACAGGCGGTGCAGCAGAAGTAAACCATGCAATAAAATGTACAAATGCAAATCTATCTCAACTTTCCCTATCTGTATTTAACCATACTGTGTGGCTTCATAGAACATCCCCCCACCAGAAGCACCCTCTTCCAGTCTCCTGTGCGAGTCACAGATGAGATATCCCCATCTGCATCTGCTTGATCCAATTATCCTCAGCCTAGCTATTCTTGGTCGAATAATAATAGGCCGATATAAATGTGGCGTTGGGAGCAGCGCCCGGGCCTAATGCAATCTCCCCGACACAGAGCGCTGACTGATGACACAATCTGGAGGTTACAGAAGTAAAAAAAAAAAGAGTCTCTGTGATTCCGCTCCCACATCCTCGTGTCCTCCTTCTGAAGCTACGCCGTGATATACAGCTGGTCTCCCTGCCCGTGCGGAGTGGACCCCCCCCCCCCCCCCGACCTATGAGCTAACTTTGCCAGTCAACAGTCGTTTTTTTGATCGCCTGTTTGCACTGGAGCCCCGGGAACCGCACGGGGCCGCTTGGTTTATGTGTGTGTTTGTGTGTGTCCTGTAAATAAATACGCGGACATGAAAGGGGCGGCTCACTATTGGACTCAGGTGTGTGGGTTTAGAGCAGTCCAAACATGTGGTCACACTGCTCGCCGTTTGTTTTGTTTGTCACAATTGGTTTAAGCCAGATTTTGGGAAATTGCAGTGGTACAGTAATAGTGCAGTACATGCAGTATGTGCTACTGGTAAAAGGTAATGCTGCACGAAGCTGTTGTCCAAAGGTGTATTCTGAGGGGTTAGTATTCTGAACCTATAGACCTGACCAACAGCAGCGACCCCCAGATTACCGGTAAATCCACACTTTTTCTCATGTGCTGTTGTGCTTTCTTTGTGGTCACAGACACTAAAACTGTATCGAAAATGCCTCATATCTCAACAATTTAAACACGATCATTACTTTTCATCAGACAATAGCTGGTCCAGTATTGCAGCGACAGTCTATTTACTCGCCCTGGTGCTTGAGTGTGTGAAAAGCTCCCTCTCGCTGCAGCCTGTGCCTCTCTCTCCGCTCTCTCTCTCTCGTGCTGAATAGAAAGCCCTGCTCTTTTGTTCCCCGACCGCAAGAGGAGCTGCACTCTCCGGACCTGTGCGTTCTCCACTCAGTTTGAATGGAGCCCTCAGATCATTAAATGTCCATTCATCGGTGAGGGACAGCGGTGGGGGACGGGGGCACACTGACTCACTCACAAAGGGGCCATGGTCCGCTGTGTGTGGCACTGGGCTGGAGCACCTGAGATAGGACCAGGCAGGATAATGGACTGCATAAGGGAATGTACAGCACTGGTTTTGAAAGAGAAATAAAAAGTATAAAAAAATCACATTTCAAAGATTTTATAGTGTTGTTTTTTATTCATTTGTTTTAGTGTAGTAGCTCTTTTGATGTTGAAGGCTGCAGACCTAAGTCATATTTTAGCTTCATGCACAGACAGTAAAATTTAGAATGAACTAATTGTGGCCTATTTCTTCCTGTAACTGTAAGAAAATGGCTTTTGGCTCCTCAAGTTCCTGGTTCCTTATGGACTTTCCATTTAAACTTTGTTTTGCTCCTTTTTAATGTCTTAACCCTACACCTGAACCGAGAACATTTTCTCCAGTTTGGCTTTACCCAAATCTAAAAGCTTCTTGGACAAAGTGTCAAAATAGCAACAAAAATGAGGTGAAAACGAGGATGAAAGTGCAACAAAAAAGCGACGGAAATGTGACAGAAAAATCGATCAAAAGTGACAAAAATGCAACAAAAAAGGCACAAGAGTAAAAGTGAAGTGAATTTTATTTTATTTTTATTTTTTTTAAGTGACGAGAACGACAATGCAAGCAAAAAGATCCGTTTAGATGAGTTTTGTAGGTCTTAGCTTTCAAATGAGGCATGAGAGGCTGTAACCTTTGAGATTTGGGTAAAGCTAAACTGGAGAAAATGAACAAAGGCTGGTCATTCTAAACTCCACATGTTTGTCTGAACAGGCACAACATCGTCCTAATTTGATTCTTTCACTATTCTTATGTTAGCCCTTATCTAAAATGGAGCTGGCTCCAAAAATGCTAGCATGAACGAGCTTCAGCCAGCCTGCACTGAACGCTATGGAGAAGCCTCACTCCCTCAGTCCATTCCTAAGGCTATGGGTTTGTATGTTATTTTGGTTGTAGGAAACCTTATTGGACAGAGTCAATGAATGACACTTAGAGATGAAACTAATGATTTTAGTAGTACTAGTTTTTTAATCTTTTTTTTTTAATTTTATGTAGTTTAGTACAGTTTTGTTTTGTTTTTTTGACCCATAGGCTTTACTTGACTACTTGAGGTGACGGTGGCGCAGATGGTGGAGCGGGTTGTCTCATGATTGGAAGGTCGTGGGTTCGAATCCTGCCTGAAGAGAAGAGAGAGACATCAGCAGCCTTACCAAAAAATGACATTAACAAGGCGTATGACTTAAGCATTTCTACTACTGTTTGAACCACCGCAACAAACATACCTTTTTTTTTAATGAAAAGTGAAATATTCAATAGCAGTTGATAGAGGCCCATGGACCTTTTGTTTAAATGGTAATACTGGTGTGCAGAAATACACATGACATGCACATTTGGCCTTGCATTTATGTCCTAACTTCTCCCAAGGACTTCCCATCCAGAACAAAAGCCTCTATGAGCCACAGGGGAGTGAAGGAGGAGAAATCTCACCTCCCCGAGCCAAAGATTTCAGCAGTGTCTTACTCACTCTGACATGTTGCATTCAGCCCTAACCTGCACATGATTCACTTTACATGGGTTTAATAACCGCGCACAGAAGGCAGTGACAGTGGATCGGGCTGGCACAAAGCTTGCAAACTCCCAGACTGTCCCGTGCTCAGACATGTTGGGAATATGGCGGCTCTGTGTTGTGTGAACAAGCCCACCTAATGGCTAGGTGTACTCTGAGTCAAAACTGCGGTGGGTTTAACCCAGCACAGTGCCGCTGTTGTGGGGGGTGAATGGGGGATAATGTCTTTAAACGCTTTATTACAGTGGTTTCGCAGAGACGTCTGTTTGGAAATTAGTTGTGTTGTCATTTTGGAGACTTGAGACGTGTCTGCAAGTTATGTGAAGATCATACTGTGCCTTTGGATCTGCCAACATAGCTGACAGGCTGAGAGGATAAGAAATAAGTTCCAATCTCAAACAAATATGTGGTAAATTAAATAAAACAAAACAAGGTATTCTAGCCACTGGATAATAAGATTGGCTTAAATTCATTTCAGGTGTTTTTATTGGTGAATGTTTCGGCTTTTTATTTGACGACAAGAAGATCAGTGATATGCTTAAAGAGGGGGTATTATGCTTTTTTCAATCACATAGCACCAGTCTATAGCATACTACAATGATGACGTAACCTTCTGTTGGTCTGTATATGCAGTAAATTAAAATAACTGCCTTGAATAAAATTGCTCTCTCAAAATGGCTGTACTGAACGTCTTGAAATAGGCCTCTGTCTCTTTAAGAAGCTTTCCGACACGCCCCCTTCAGCACACTGCTGTGGCATCTAAACAACACTACTGTGCGGGGAGGGGCTCTGCTGAGCTGAGGAGCAGTGGTTGGTGGCTTGGCTGGTGACAAAAGGTCCAGAGGCGTCTCCAGGAGGTGGGGGCGTTCCTAGGAGGACTGAGGCATAGCTACACCTAAAATGGCTGCCGTCTAACTTTTTACTGATTACTCAAAAATATGTGAATGAGCCAAGGCAACACTCCAGGCATGTGTTTAATGAGGGAATGACATAATAACATGATATAAAGCTTGAAAAAGTCGATTTTACATAATACCCCCCCTTTAAATGCTTTAGCTGGGTTATCATAAAGTACTTACTTTATGTTGACAATCCACTGAAAATAATAGTATTGGTGGTGATTGACTGACCATCGAAAGCACTTATGGCAAGTTCATGTTTTCACTTTCACCACAGTGTACACTGCCTTAGTGGCTTCTTAGTATTATGATTACATCAATATAATAAAAGTCAATTATAAAAAGTAAAAATAAAAAAGTACCCAATTATACAGATACGTATCTATATGAAAAGCCTGCTTGCCATTTTGCAAAACAGCATTACTCAAACATTTAAAATATTCCGACAGGCAGGAAAGTTAAGTTACAAGTCTCAGCCAATCACAACGTTGCACTCTTGAATAAGGCAGAATCCCATTGGATGTATGCCTATACTGCCTGTCAACATTCTTCCAGCGGATGTACTGTTTCTGAATGAGAGAAAATATCAAATACCCTTGACTGAAGAGGAGATGGACGTCCTCTCCCAGATGAACTGTTTTCATCTTCTCTGGCAAGATGTCACTGTGGGCCAAAACAAACACGCTGGGATCAGGGCGGGGCTTCCTGCTTCTGATGAATCCTCGGAGGGAGGGGAGGGAGATGGGGAGAGGGCATCTCAGCTCAGAGCATTTACCGAGATAAGTTACCATGGCAACAGATACACTTTCAATAAAACAATGCGAGGGAGACTTTGCGTGCTCGCTTGCCTGTTTTCTGCACGGGTAATCAGCGAAAATAGTAGCTTTATCTCAATCACTGTACGAGCGTGCCTCTCCCTGTGGATGAACAACAAAAGAGGAAGTAATCACAGAGGAAGCCGGAGTTCTCTTTTGATCAGGCTGATCAGCTCGCTCTCATCTCGTACTGGCACTGGAGAGGAGGCGGCATTCTTGTAGAGCGAGCCGGGGTTGCCAGGATCTCAGGCTTGTACGGAGGCCTCTGTGAAGTCTGAGAGAGAGAGGGACATGATAGAGGCTACATTAAAACAAACAAAGGAAAGTGAAGCTTTGCAATAGTGCAGCATTGTATACGGATTTCTTAGAGTAATTAACTCCAAGATAGACACAAAAATAAGTGATGTTTGAACCTACCACAGTTTATGTCTGAAACAAAAGCCACGCACAGGAGTAACATTCTCATAATGACATCTTTCTGTTTCCTGACTTATTTCACTGCATTAGTCCAATCCAGTAATGCCTCCATAATAACCAGATTATTATCATTAAGTGGGCGGCCAATATTGATTCACATACACATGAGAATGCAGATACCTCACTAATGTGCCCCACTAATTTAATCGCCTTATTATTTGCGCAATTTTTGCATAAGAAAGATGGTGGATTTTGTTATTATATATTGAATTAATTAACTGCCAACTTATGCTGACCTGTGATAACTACAAAACCGGTATCAGAAAGAATGAACGTTTGGAAAGCAGGTACCGAAAAAAAAACTTTTATCTTTGGCAAATATTTTCCTATTCATTTTTTCCATTTTTTTTGCCCAATGTATCCCCAATTTGCACACTTTTTTTGATAATCATTTTTAATACTAATATTTCTCCCCATTTTTTGTAAATTGTTGTAAATTTGCATATCTTCCACACGTTATTGTTCTGTTTTCTGCTTCTGTATGACAAGTATTTTAGTTTAGGTATCAGAAAAAGTATCATGGCATTGAAAAGCAAGCACTGTTAAAATACTGGTATCAGAAAAAAACATTAACGATACCTAACCCTTGTCCCGAATCAGGACTGCATGAAATACTACACAACTTGAACTATGTAGCGTCATGTACTGTAGCTGTTTCCTTGAAAAACACCAGATACTATTCTACGTTGTTACTCAGTGTGAACAGAACAAAGCCTGGTTAAGAAATTACAACTCACTCGTCTTCCTTGCGCGGGTCTATGCCTTTTCCAGATGTCTAATGTAACAGAGTGTGAGTGTCACAGCAGGCCTGACACACAGCACCGTTTATAACAAAGCTTATGACATCAGTCCGACCGGTGTCATTAGTGGATCATTAGACGCCACATGTGCGGGACACTCTCTCCGTCCGAGGGAGGAAGCAGGCGCTGCGGGGGACCATCCCATGCTCCACTATTTACATATGTGTAGGTGGTGAGGAGAGCATGGCCTTTAGCGCAGAGCGGCATGTGTCTTCCATTAGCTTGTAACTAGTTTGGCAGCTGCCTGTGCCGAAACCCTCGGGAACACATTACCAGCGCAGTATCTGGAGACTGCAGCGGTTTCCTCACATCTGAGCAGAGGCGTGACCTGGTGGAACACCCTGGGACAGAGAGGATGAAATTATAATGAGTTGAGGTCATGTATTTGATGTAAAAAAAAATATATATATATAAACACCCAGGGAAGACAAAGCATTTGAGTGCAGACATCATACTTTTACTGTATGTGTCTAAACTAGGCAGAGACTTATCCATGTCTCCAGAAGGTCAGACTACTGTTACAGAACTGTTAGTGAGCTGCATTACATCCAGAATGGTGCTGCCTCTCGAGTCCCGACAAGAACCCGGATATATGACCATATTAGTCCAGTGCTCAGGTGTCTGCACTGGCTTCCTGTCGCTCTCTTCACTTCTCTGATTCCCTGACATGTTAGTTCTCTACAAATAAACTTGCCTTCTTGAGGTCACTTCAGTGCTCAAACTATCTCCACTAAAGAACTTCTAATGAGCATTTGTTGTTTGTAGTCTTTTTGTGTGAATACTCAATACTGCATATAGTATTGTAAGATGTCCCAACCGTCCTTGAACGCTAGCTTTGAAAGTTGATTGAGTTTTGGGCCTCTCAATCAGGAGCGTGTCTGAGTTCAGCTCTGCAGTGGGACTACAGTGGTATCTCGACGAAGGCTTCAGGGAACTGCATGGGATAATGTTCACAGAGAGGCATTTGATGTTGTCCCAGATGATTCAAGACCAAACATCCTGCAGTGTAGGTGTGCACTGATTTACTGAAAGACGACTGTGAATGCAAACTAGTAGCCTGGAAAAATCCAGACTCACGGCTGTACCAGCGTGATATCCCCCGTGTATAAAATATACAGAGGGGTATCATTCTGGATGCCAGCAAACTAGGTTCATTAAACTGAACAAGATTATGTTATCGAGAATAAAAATCTATCTAAATTAGAAAGTGCTTTTTGATTCTGATCTGATGCTGTACAAACTGATGGTTTATTGGACATATTATTTGGTGATACTTTTATTGTAAGGCTTTACACCAAAGGATCTCACTTTTCATCTATACCCAAACTATACAATTTCCTTTAAAAACAAACAAACAAACAAACAAACACAGCTGGTTACACTGAATGAAGTTGGGGTCCATATAGTGGCTGAGCCGTTGACCTGGGGGAAAAAAGAAAAGAAAAACGGTAGACCCTACAAAAAAAAAAAATGGTTTAACAACATTACCCTCTGGTGGTGATTAATGGGAAGCACAACGCTTTTTTTTAATTTTATTTTTTTGGGCTTGCAAGTTTTGAAACACCTCAAAACTAAATACTTTAATAAATGTTCCTATAAAAATGTAGCCTACCATATAGTTCTTGATGCTTTGTTGTTTTTTATGCCCGTGGATTTTTCTTTCCTTGGATGGGACGCGCAGCTTTGAAACTGGTGCAACTTCCTGTGGCGCTGCACCTTGACCCCTCTCGTGCTCTTATTATTATTATTATTATTATTATTATTATTATTATTATTATTATTATTACTATTATTATTATTATTATTATTATTATTATTATTAATAATATTATTGCTGTTGTTTTGTTATTTGTTTATTTTATTTATTTATTTATTTTCCCGCAGACACATATTTTAATTTGGAAACCAAAAAAGCTGTAAGTAGCCTATAGTTATGGCCTGCACTTTGGCTGTATTTAGTTATCTTCTGTTCTGTGCCACAAAGCTTTGTCGAAAGAGGGCACTAGAGTGTTTTGCTTTGAATGCGAGTTCTTTCTCACAAATGGGTCTCATGCGTTTGACTCTGGTCAAGTGAAGAAACGATACTCCATCTGTTCCACTATTAGTTCAAACTGTGGCGAGTCTCGAAATAGATCGATTATATTTTAAAAGAGTGTTTAACTCTAATAATTAGACCATGTGCTTTAGTTCACTTTAGATTACGCACAGCAGGTGGCGCTGTTCACCGTGCCTTTCATGTTCCAGTGGGAGTCTTTGCCTTCCCAGACAGAACTCCATCTTCCATTTTGATAACCCCTCGCTGTTTCATCTTGGACCGTGGTAATTGGAAAAATAACTAGGCTGCTCGTCATTTACTAAAAGTGTTTACATTTGCAATGCACCGACACACACAGGAGCCCGCGGCCTCTTTTATCTATCAGGGCCATCTCTTCACCCAAAGTTCACTGTGCGCCATCACCTTCTGAATGACAATGTGAGGCCGTGGGAGGTCTTTGAATGTACGCAGTGCGGTGTGGTCTGCTGCCGGTCTTAAGAAAACATTGCATAAAAACGTTAAGGAGACGGTCTGGCTGCAGGATTAACGGCCATTGTGTCAAATATTCATCGAACAAATTGGACTGGAAGTTTGAAAGTTTAGCTAAGTTCATGCTGTATTTAAACACACTTAGAGTAGCCACTGCATGGATGAGGGAATGCGTACAAGCTGCGGGACAGGTAAATGCAAATGTGGAGCGTAAAAACAAGTCCATGATGGAGAAGTATGCGTGCATATAGGCGCTTTGCTGAAGGCTGGGTTTTACCACGAACCTCGCCTGGAGCGCATAAAGGAGGGGTGAAGCCAACAGCCAATGAGAAGGCAGCGTGCAGCCCAGCACTCTATAACTGTGTCACAAGAGCCGAGCAATGCCACAACTGAGTCACAGCAGCTTGGGAGTGTTACTTTGGACTATTCTCTGCCACAGCGCACCAACTAACCAGTGGAGTTTTGTTTTGGAAAGGCTGCTTTCACCATGAGCGGCGCACAGACGTACGAGAAGAAGATCTCCAGTATTCTGACAGATCTACCCGGATCTATGGGTTGTCATCCGAGCTCCAAGGATTCCCCGACTCTTCCCGAGTCTTCCGTGACGGACATGGGCTACTACAACGGCCACCACGAGTACTACCAGGGCCAGACGTACGGACAGCCCATCAACTCGTACCACCATCAGTTTAACCTGAACGGGATGGGTGCTGCCGGAGCGTACCCCACCAAATCTGAATACCCATACACGAACAGCTACAGACAGTATGGACATTACAACAGAGACCACCTTCAGGCTTCGCCTCCGACCTCAAGTAAGAACTTGCATAAACGTTTTTGTGATATTCATGTTCCAGCTTTAGAGACAAATATCAGAATCATCCAGCGAAACGCGCACAAATACTCTCGTTATCGAAAATATTATGCAAGAGCGTAAAATCAGTGTGATCAGTTTTATTACGATTTATCGTTCAGTTATGCATCACGAGCTGTGTAGCTGATGCTCTACTTTGATAGGTACATGTCCATGTTAATGTTTTGCTTTGACCCCTCTGGCCTTTATTGCCTGCTCATAAAACTATAAGGACTTGAATTGAAATGATAATTTTCGCTGGATTGATAAGAAAGGCACACCGCTGTGTCGGGACTTTCTCAGCATCACAATGCATTTGCACATCCATATTTCACCACTAATCAATTGTGTTATGTTTTATTTCATTGTAGTAAAAGAGGAGCCAGAGCCAGAAGTGCGCATGGTGAATGGAAAACCCAAAAAGATTCGCAAGCCCAGGACAATCTACTCCAGCTACCAGCTCGCCGCGCTGCAGAGGCGCTTTCAGAAGGCACAGTACCTCGCGCTGCCCGAGAGAGCGGAGCTAGCGGCACAGCTTGGCCTAACCCAAACTCAGGTAAGAAGACTTTCTCACTGTCAATAAGGAATAGACTAAACACGAATTTCATAAAAAGAGAAGCAGCTATAGAGCCACACACCACATTTAACCTTGCGCGTAATTACGCACAAGGTAGAACCAAACGTTATTAATTGTTGTCCAGGCACTTTGACAATTATTTTGCACTTGAATGTATTAATATAGGGCTACAGTACAGTGCAAAAATCAACGCGCCTAATCATCTGAATACTCACAGAGAAATGTATTTTTAAATGGTCAAGAATGCGCTGACAAAATGAAACATATATTTTACTAATGCGCGTCTTGTTTTTGTTTTTCCTTAGGTGAAGATCTGGTTTCAGAACAGGCGATCCAAGTTCAAGAAGCTGTACAAAAACGGCGAGGTTCCCCTGGAGCACAGTCCCAATGCCAGCGACTCCATGGCGTGTAACTCTCCCCCCTCCCCCGCGGTGTGGGACAGCAGCAGCAGCACTCCCCAGAGCACCGCGCTGAGCCGAGCCCCGGTCGCTCCACAGCCCACGCACAGCAGCCCGTCGCCGCCCTACATGGAGGACTATAGCAGCCACTGGTACCAGCAGGGATCCACGCACCTACAGCACCCGGGCACCGTGCACCACGCCGTGCCGCAGCAGAGCGTAGGGGCCGTGTACTGAAGGGACTCCAGAGAAAATGTGTTTTTGAAAGTTTTGAAAGACTCTTGAGAAGGAGCGAGACAAGCCTCAAACAGGAAACGCCGCCTTTGATTTTTGGATCATCTCGGCTAGCTGTTTCTGAACTGAGTTGAAAAGCACATACGGGATTTGTTGCTCGTGGCAGCGTATTTAATGGACAATGGCGTGGTTTACTAAATTATTTATCGCTTATGTACTCTTTTTTTTAAGCAGTTTTACCAGCGTTTGAAATTCATTCAAGTCCTGCATGGGGTTTGTAACGAGGCATCATAAAAACTCAGGTCTATTTATACTTTTTGGATTTGTACAAAGAAAACGTCGAAGGTTGTAAATATGTGTTTATAATGAGAACCACTATGATGTTATTAGTTTGAAAGACTGCACTGTGGTGCTTCCTTTTGTATCCATGTAATTGGTCCACGTGTTGCCTTTCTGTCAACTGAATAAAGCTGTTAATTAGATGTTGTGTGTTATCGCTTTCCTTAACCTGATAAACACTTAACTAAACTCCAATAAATACAAACGAAAATGTGCTTTTGTCAGCTAAAGCAGACATTCAAAATATGAATAATGATTAATATGTGCAAGAAGCGCCAGTTTTGTTACCGTCTGACCAATAGGATGTTTTACTTTATCATCCTGACATTAATTTGAATACGTTAAAAAATGTGAAATTGTGAAATACACACGCCTTACAGACTCCCTTCCCCACTTCCCCACAGGTTTTGTTCTGAATGACATTATTTTCATATAACCGTTCGGTACAATGCGTTAGTTTTGTTCACCTCTGTCAAACCAGCTTCAGTTGGTTGCATGTGCTTTGCGTGGGCGCTGAGCTGCGTGCAAAGCACTGCAGTAGGAGGCGACACACTGCAGACATGTTGGAGTCACTCTCTTTTATTACTATTCTGTTGCCAGATAACGAGAGAGAGCGCGCAAAAAGGGCGGAGAGGATTCGGTGTGAATAGAGCGGTGCCAAAGGGGTTCTCGCGCGCCTATATTACGCACAGAAAGGACCTGATGCAGA
Organism: Neogobius melanostomus; assembly: GCA_007210695.1. Taxonomy (NCBI): domain Eukaryota; kingdom Metazoa; phylum Chordata; class Actinopteri; order Gobiiformes; family Gobiidae; genus Neogobius; species Neogobius melanostomus. The sequence goes on from VHKM01000156.1 coordinate 729,474, forward strand.
AAAAGAGTCTAAACCGTTCCAAACGAACTTGTGTTTTTGCCTTTACTTGTCTTGACTTTTGACGTTGCTAACTGGATTTGGCAAGTGTATCCATCTGAAAACCATCCAAATTCCAGAAGAGCGGGTTATTACCTTTATCCAGTCCCAGTGATGACGAGGGTTAAAGGGAAGATTTTAAAAGAAACTCCACGAAGATGAGTGGTAAAAATGTAAGAATAGACTTAATGTTCAAATAAACCTGCAGTCACAGTGCGAACACGTAGTTTTTTTTTTTTTTTTTACCAATAGTGTTTACCGTTTTATGTTTAGTCTTAGTCTTATCTGTGTCGCTTTGATTATCATGTCTGCTTACTGTTATTTTGTGTTAATTTTTACTAACCATTTCTTGTCTATTGTCTTTTGTTCATGTCTATTGTGCGTGTTGTTCTGTGGCCTTTCCTGCCGGTGAACAGCAACCTGCCCTGGGACTTAATATGCACTGTCCCATCTTAAATAAATAAATAATAAATGATGTCGGCCACGTTCCTTCAGCAGTGTATGCAGAAAATTCAAGGCACATGCGTTTTTAAATAATGTGCTTAAGGACAGGAGGTGTGAATTTACGAGCGTGACATGAGCTAAATGTGTCGTCATTTTCTGAACTTCAAAGCACTTCCGAAATGTAACCGTCCTAATAAATGAGGTTTTAAATGGGTAATTGCACTCGTTCAATTGCCAAAGACATGCATTAGTTTACTATTAGTACAAATAATTGTCATTCAACCATGAGAAATAATGACAGATTTGCTCTTGGAAAATATTTATAAAACCTGTGAGGTGTGTATATTTTTTATTGGCTTACTTTCATCATTCTCACATCATTAAACATAATAACATGAAATATGAGTCTGGTGATACTATGAATGTACTGAGAAAACAGCATCAGAATGACTGGACACATTGTTATAGATTAAATAGACTTTAAAACAGCTCTGCTTGTGTACAAATCTCCCCATTCTCCACAACCAAAGTACATCTCTGACCTGGTAGAGCTATGAACCATCTCAGGCTGAACCTCAGGGAAGGGTCTCCTGCTGTAGCCTCGAGTCAGGACTGAACACGATGAGGCGGTTTCAGTTTTATGCAGCTAAATTTGCAACAGATTCAGAAGATGTGAGACAGGCCTAAACTCTGACAGTGTTCAAATCCAGGCTGAACACATCTGATTTTAGCAGTGCATCTGACAACAGAAACTATCTGCACACTGTAAAATGTAAAATTTGTTTCAACTCAAAAAACTCATTCCAAGGGCTGCCAAGAAATTGTATGTGTAACCAATAACCATTTTACAATCTAGTCGATTTGAAATTTGAGATTCACCTCTTTCGTTCAATTGTATTCTTAGGTTGACATTACTGTTTCCAGTTGTCTGAAGTGAAAAACTTAGGTTGACACAACTGATTTAATTTGTAACTGACGTTTTTCACTTCAGACAACTGGAAACAGTTATGTCAACCTAAGAATACAATTGAACAAAAGAGGTGAATCTCAAATTTCAAATCTACTAGATTGTAAAATGGTTATTGGTTTTCACATAAAATTTCTTGGCAGCCCTTGGAATGAGTTTTTTGAGTTGAAACAAATTTTACATTTTACAGTGCACTCTTTGCTTGTAAATGTAATTTTTCAATAATGACTATTACTACGTTTTTATAATCTATTGAATCAATCTGCCTTCTTTTAACTTTCTTTGTCAGGGGTTCCCATACTTTTCAGGCCTTGACCCCCAAAATCACTCAACCAACAAGTCGCAACCCCCTTCTGTAAAATGTAATTAGCATTCATAATAATTTAAGGTGCAAAACATTTAAAGTCTAGTTTGGTTATGTTAGTTCTATTGTATTTTGACACTTGGCTCCATTTCACTAACATATGCTGTTTTCAATCAAATATACATCCCATTTAATGTCAGAAATGTAAAAAATATTCTCTCAAAATCCTCTTGTGACCCCCACTTCAGTGTCCCTACTTCCACTGTTCTAAGTAACTGTGAAGAACTTTGTATTACCTTGTGAACAATTCTTTAGGTTTATAATAATGGTGTATACTGTTTGTTACAATGTAAAATTTCTGTTTTCTTTTTTTCCTTTTGTTCATGTAAGTCCTAATCCAACTCTCATCCACGATGGTCCCTTGCAGGAGACGTCTTCCAAAGTGCTGTGGTCCGAATGCCAGTCCCTGAGGCCGTCCTCTGTTGAATTCCCCTGAACTCCAGTTGTCTGCAGTGTCCGTCAGCATGCAGGGTGCAGTGCTCTTTCACTCGCTGATGTGACAGAAGCACCATAATGACTATTGGCTTTTGATATAATGAAATCTCATCAAGAGTTCATGTGACGCTCCCCTGGTGGCTCCCTCAGCGTGTGTGGCCCCGAGCACTGTTGTCAGGGGAAACATTTGTGCCGAAGACAAACGTGTGTGCTCGCTGCAGGCCGCACTTGCTGCTTATGGTGTGTGTGGGCTATAATGTGCCCATATATGTCATCTCTGGGCAGAAACAAGTGTAAGTAGCCGCTGAGATGGGCCTGAACTGTTGAACCTGAATGTGATCCTGGCATGGCACAGCGTCACATAAATAGACACGGTGTCCCAGCTCCTGGAAGCCTCAGCACGCATGCCCTCTGTGCTGCTGTAACAGTCCGCAATGTGGTGTCAACGCCGGTCCCACGGGTGCCCGGGCGCTGGGGGTCGAGATGGAGGTCGGGATGAGAGAAAATGCATCTATGGAAAGACTTCAAGCAGCTGTCCAAAGCCCGGGAATCCACATCATGATCACTCACTGCGCCGGTTTTGCTGCAAACAGATGAAATGAAGAGAGAGGGAGAAGCATCTTTGACATCCTGAACTGAGGATGACCCCAGGACAGGGCCTTGGTGTTGGAAAGACTCAACACCATTGGCCTACACAGACATTTCACAATACAAACATCTTAAAACTGAGTACATAACGTTACCTTATGACTTAAAATGTGCAGTTTTCCCCCTCTGATGGCAAAACAGGTTTATATAATCCTCTTATGGTAGCCTTCTTCGTGCCTTGCATTCATTCTTACTGTGAAGCTGCTCACAATTACCCAAGATGTCAGATCACTCAGGCTAATAACAATAATCACCCCAGGGAGCTGCTTTGCCAATCGTCCATTGAAAAGCAACCGGGTTTTAATGCTATGCTATTTTGCTTCTTATCCTGCAGTTAACGCGCGCCTGACACCTCATATCTGATAACTCTGACCGAGTCGGGGCATTGATACAGTCACCTCCACGAATTATTATCATTAACCCCCCCCCCCCCCCTGCCCTCCTTTTTTTTTTTTAACATGTTCATTACACGAAATTCACTGTGCCTTCAATCTGCCCGCGTGATAATTGGCCCTCCCGTTTGAATAGTCTATAGTGCTCCGTCTGTCCAACTGCGCGGGCCATTATTCTAATCGGGAGATGTGAAATTGCCTATAATTTTCCCTGATGCCCCGTCACTTGGTTAAAGCAACGCTCGCTTCTTCCTTCTTTCCCAAAGCCCCCATGTTGACAAAGCGCACAATCACCAAAGAATGAGGCGAGGGTAGCTGATGCGTTTCACAAAGGAGAACGTGGAGGGCTGTGGAAGAAATGCCGTGGAACGCTTGAAATCAAGGGCGAAAATATGATTCAAACTGGCTCCGAAATAACACTTGGATGAAGGTAAGGGAAATTTTGTATTGGCTTTTTTTTTTTTTAAGTTTTTTTTTTTTTTTTTTTTGCGGTAGTGGTATACAATTATCCTTCACTATTTCGTAAAAGCAGACATTGGTGGAAAAAAATCGTGAAGCAGAATTGTTGTTGTTGTTGTTGTTGTTTACATGCCGTGACAGTATTGCTCTGTGAAAGTTGCGAAACATGCCTTTAAAGCATTACGTTAAAAACAATCCGACATTAATGATAGCAATGAGTGTTTGTGGGCACAACTCACAATTTTTAGTTTCAAGCGAGAAGAAGAAAAAAATCCGGTACATGCCCTTTAAGAGTCGCCATGCATTTTTGACATAGAAAAGGGAAGCGTTACTTGAAAGTAAATTATTATTATTATTGATACTATTAGTTACCAATATCGTTTCAAAATTGTTGGTGAAAGTTTCGCGAGCTGGCTAATACATCTAATAGCACTTTTTTTTTCTTTTACATGGCGCACCTGGAAAAGATAGATTCACACTGCAAAAAGCAATGTCTTTACGCGCGTGACATCAGTGTTGAGTAACGTTTGCCAGACAGCTCGAGGCTCGTGATTAATGAAAGAGATAAAAATAAGCCATTAGTTGTTTCTTTAAAACACGGAGAGAGACCTCGTTAGTTGGTGCTCAGCCTCGGCCTCATCATGCCCGGACCAAAGGCAGAAGCGTAAATACCCCCAAATTCACATGAGTTCGGGGGAGTCGATGTGTGCGAATCACTGCAAACTGCTATAAATCAGGCCCAAGTTCACAGCGAGACTCCAGCGGCCATTTATCATCCTATTTTGACAACGGCGGAGTCCCTGTACAAAGCGCAAAGAAAATAGACGGTGAAACGTTGTCTTGGAGCGCTATTCGCCTCTCCTCACGTCACGAACCCTTTTCTGGGGAATAAGATGGATTTTTTTCCCTCTTGGCTTTTGGAATGTTGTTGCGTTTTTTCCCACAAATCATTGCAACAGTTCAGAATCAGCTATTGCAAACACCATGACATGTGTAAAATTGCAATGAGTCGATTTTATCTTCGGTTACATACGGCGTTTCATTGTATACAGTTTGCACGATGATAGTTTGTCAAACGCACGTGACTGAAGGCCTATAAATTCTGATCATGAATTACATTTATTGGACACTTTACGAGAAGAGAGGCCATATTTTGTAACATCGTTAACAAGTTCAAACGGTTTTTTGTTGTTGTTTTTTTGCCAAAGGGGAACCTTTTAAAGCAAAAGCATAAATACACCATAATAAAGACACCACGCGCAGTTTTCTTTTCAGAGTATTTATGTCAGTAAACTGCGCACACGCTTCACCAAAATTGGCATTTCACAATCTTTTTTTGTTGTTTTGTTTTTAAATGGGCTTCACGTTTGACGCCACATTTAAAGATACCGTGAAAAATCTAAACGCAGTGGAACACATCGTTAAACAATAAAAAATTAAAAATAAAAAAAAAACACACACACAAGAATTGTAGAGTAAGTAGTCCAGGCGCATCCTTGTCCAAGCGGCCAATCAAATCCTTTCACATCATCTGGGGCCTGGGCATCGCGTCCTGGTGATGAGGATGGTGGTTTGGGTACCAGTGACCAAAAGTGTTCATGTAATTGTTCGGGTGCATTTGGGCGCCTTTGTTCGCCATGGAGACCTCCCAAAGCTGTGGCAAACCGGGCGAACACGGCGAGATGGAGCTGGCGGTGCTGTGGAGATGCTCGCCCTCTGATCCGCTGCCATGCTTCATGATCTTTTTGTACTTGGAGCGCTTATTCTGAAACCATATTTTCACCTAAAAAAAAAAAAAAAGGACAAGAGCACACATATCATGGTCAGTGCGGTCGGCAGAGCGCACAATGGGCATAATGCTGTGAAAGGAATTCATGGCTATATTTCTCCTTGTAAAAACTCCTTTCTCCATTGGTTTAAAAGGGATTTGATTTGAACAATAAAACTTCAATGTTGCTTGTTGGCTTAGTAAATCCAAGGCCTATAGGCTCATAATAGCAGGCCAAAGCTGAGCGGCACGACTAATCCATTAAACTCCTATTGTTCGTATTTTATGGTTCCATAATGAGCGCCTGCTTTATAAACCAATAAGTGAGTAAAGTGCCTGATCATTTGTAATAAAACGGCTATTTTTAGGCTGCAACAAAGGTGTCAATTTATGTAGAGTAACCAAAATGAGACTAAGACAATGGAAAGCTCATAATGCCGGGATTTTAAAAATGAGCTAAAGGCAGCTCAGATGACAGACGAGTGGATTGGTTTGTTTGTCTGTTATTTTGAACCTGTCCAACCCTGTCAAAGTCGCGAGTGAAGAGAGAGATCAGAAGCAATAATATGACGACAAGTGAAGAGCTCAATTTTGGCCTCTTTTGTGCGTAATGCGTAATGGTTTGTTGACAGCGGCGCGTGCACCTGCTTGTCTCCAGTTCACACGCTTAATTCAAATCGGTGTAATATTATTTCGACACGAATAAATTAGGCTGATGTTTGTAAATGTGATGATTTTTGATGGTGATGTATTGACAAGCATCAGATAATCGAAATGTGTCCAGGACAGGTCTGAACTAAATCACTGACATATTTTGGCACACAGAAATAATTGAACAAAGTTGGTTTGCATGTGATATTTACGCATAATTTAAATAATGCATTATTTATTTAAGCTTTATAACTTCAACACGCGTTTTGGGCGTGTGTGAAAAATAACTTACGAGATTGAAATAACGGCAAGAGTATTAGGCCTATAAGCGTCGTAAATAAAGCTTATATTTGGGGATTATGTTACAAACAGCAACTATGATGTTATTTGTTTGATCTGCTGCAGCACTGTGATCCTCTACACAGCAGATAAGCGATCCTCCTCCAGCTAATAACCCACAACATCCTCTTCCCTGGGACACCTCTGGACTTAAGAGACTCCTGTTACAGCTACACGTGAGGCTTATTCTAAATGAGTCATTTATTCAAATGAGTGATCATCATGTATTGATTCAGTGATGTGCACACCTGAGTTTGCGTAAGGCCTAGTTTGGCGGCCAGGTCCGCGCGCTCTGGTAAGGCCAGGTACTGTGTCTGCTGGAACCGCTGGTGCAGAGCCTGCAGCTGAAGGCTTGAATAAATGGTCCGGGGCTTCCGGATTTTCTTCCCTTTGCCATTCAGACGAATATCCCGGGTCTCTGGCACCGTCGTTTGCTTATCCCGATCTGAAACACACACACATGCAGTTTAGATGAGAGTGGCTCCAGCAATAATGGCTACAGACTCTGGCTTTTTCTCTGATCATTTTCTTTAATATTGGCCAACATTAAAAAAAAAGAAAAGACAATTGACAATAGAAAGTAATGACATTATGAGTAGGCCTATATTAGACAAAACACACTCGTGGGGCTTTCAAAGACATTAATAAAAGAATATAGGTCTTGTTAGTGTTAAGTGAGGACAAAACGCGTTCCAGAGGCAGATGCGTGGGAATCATGGGCCATAATTGTACAAGCCACAGAAAATGATGGTCCATAAAATGAATGGCTACAGTTGATCTGTCTTATATGACACACAGAGCAGCCTCACTGACAGACGCGTTACTTAGTTTGGACTTTTACGCATGAACTTGGGTGGATTTTGTTTTTCGTTTTAATTTTAAGAAAGACAAACTATATTATACTTTTAAATACCGTGTTATTTGAAATGCTTCCAGGCAAGAATGCACTCGTCCCGGTCACGTACCTGCGAGCTGAGCCCTTCCGTGCGCGAGGCCGCTCGGACTGTGGCCGTGCGCGTAGGACATGTACGCGGTCGGAGGGTGCGCACTGACGGCTCCGGGGTAGGCATATCCCAGCGAGCGCCCGTAAGATGTCCCGCCGGGGAACGGGCTGTCGTGCTGGGAGTGCCCCGCAGTGTGCAGCCCGTGGACCGGATAGATGTGGGAGAGCCCGGGTGAGGACTGCTGGTGCGCTGGGTGTCCGTGGCCAAACTCCAGGAAGGCCGACTTGGAGGGGTCCGCCGCGTTGAGACTGTCAGGCGTGAAACCCATAGACATCATTAGCGCAGATACGAGTCCATTAATAAGCGCCGCTCTGGGTAGGCTCTCATGAGTAGAGATACCAGCAAAAACAAATCCGCGTTTAGGTCGGAGACGGTCCGGAAAAGCCGCCCAGACTCTGGCAAAGCCGCACCGCAGCGCACATTTTTCAGCGCTTTCTCCAAAACTCCAGTCAATCCCAATGTTTGGCTCGAGCGCACATCAGAGCGGAGCTGACATGGTTCACACACCTCCTCGCGCGAGCTCGAACTGGCCGCATCTGCGCGCGCTCTGATTGGTCTTCTGCGGCAGCTGTCACGGGAGCTCCGCACGCACGCACTCATTTACATACGACGCTCCAGGACGCGCGCACAACTCTGTACAAACTGACTAGTCATAAAAAAAATAATTGTATGGACTGGATATTATGACGTGTGGTTTAAGGGCAGAAAAAAGCAACATGCAAATAGTTTTAACACGCTGTAACTTAGCAGGTTCAGCTGAAAACTTTGATGCGGAACAAATTTGGGAAAACCGTGTGTTTTGATTCATTATCGAGAGTATATGCAGGTGATGTTAAAGCACAGCGAAGCTAAATGAGGATCAACGTTGGGTTATGACATTTTTATTAGTTTTTTAGTTTTACATTCTGAAATGTAGCAGCTTTGAATTGCGTAATTGAGCTTTCTTCTTCTTCTTCTTCTTCTTATTATTATTATTATTATTATTATTATTATTATTATTATTATTATTATTATTATTATTATTATTATTATTATTATGATTTGCAGTTAGGCACAGAGTGTAACATCAGATGTAAAAGCTTAGAATGCATTGTTTACTCATCATTACTCTGTATAATCAGCATTATTAGGGCTGGACTCAAACAGAAGCCAAGTAGTAACCATTTCACTTTAGCACAGTAGCAATGGGTGTTCCAACATTTTTGCTATTGACTTACTAGTCCATAAGCTTTTCATAAAATCATCACTGCGGTTTTAATAAACAATACGCAGCAACGTCATAATTGAATAATTGTGCCATGTAAAGCCACGCAGAGCCTGTAAGATTGGAAAAAGGCATGCTACAGTGCATGGCCAGAGAGCAAACTTGTTTGTATCAAGCCCTATTATTAAAGGCCCTCTACCTGTTTTTTTGTTTTGTTTTGTTAATAGACAATAAAAGAGGGAGGGAGTAAATTAAATTGTTATAGCTTTGATCCAAACTCATTCCTAACTTTCCAAACTAATTTCTAACATACCAATTCGCTATAGTAGCACTATATGTATATAGCACAATTATATGACTTTACAATATACTGGACGAGCACAAAAAATAATATAAAATCAGATATAGAGCCTTTACGTTGCATATAGGCAAACAGTACTACATTGTTATAAATTGTTAAAGACTTTGCACGCTCGTCAACAAACAGGGAGCTTCACAAATGACCAATCGGATGTTGTTTTATTTTTCGGATCCAGAGACGCACTTTCTTTCCAGACGTCACTCAAACAGCGCAGCCGTTGGAAAAACCGAAAGCAGACACGAGACAGAGGGGTGGACCTGGCCGGAGAGTGGGGCACTGCGGCCTGCCGACTCAGCACTAACTTACAAGGTACATGAGGTGCGCGCGCGCGACCAAAACTGTGGCTGCGTTTGTCCAGAGGCAAATCCGCAGGTGGAGGCAAACACACGCGCAGAAGTGCACCCGCATGAAGGCCCCGCTTGTTCCACGGTGGACCTGATTGAGTTAGCATGTGACCTTTCATCTGGCACCAAATTACACATAAGCCCCGAGTCAGGATCTCCCGCCAGTTTGTGTGTGTGTGTGTGTGTGGTGTGTGTGTGTGTGTGTGTGTGTGTGTGTGTGTGTGTGTGTGTTTTGCTGTCCAAACCCCGTCATTTTGGTCATGTCCTACCCTGTTTAAAACTACAGGGAATCCAGCACCAAAAAAAAAAATATAAAAAGCCAGGGCCTCGCTGCATGCATGGGGGCTGGAACGCTTCCCAAGCCTCAACCAGCCAGAACAAAGCCACAAATTATTATCATCGCGGAGATACAGTCACAATAAAGATGAGTGCTTATGGCCCTCTTGCATAATGCGGCCAACCGAGCAGCTGTAAAGCGTAAAACTATGGAGAGGCTTTATTTCATTGCCGCAGTTCTGTGGCTGACGTGCTATTAGGCAGTTACAGCCACATTAATAATGTCCGGAATAAGCTTGTGATTGACATGTTTCATGTATTATTTCCACAGAAGGAGAGAAGCGTGCGCGGAGAAAGATGACAAAATGACACTAGCGTCTGCAGATTTTAATTTCAGGTAAGTGTGAATGGGGAAATACATGACTTTTTCCCCCTCATATATATTCCGATTTATAAATGATGCCCAATTATCGTAAATACGCCAATTGCAATCAATTAAATTTTTTGTAGTTTTGGAACATGCAATATGGAAATAGCCTAGTTGCATCAGGAAGGGCATCTGACATATCGTAAAACTTGTGCCAAAATAAAAAATAAAATAAAAATAAAAATATTTTCTTACAATCTCAATATTGGGCAGATCTTGCAATGAGCCTTGAAAAAGCCTAACAAAATAAAACAAAAAATCAGATTCGATTTGAGAGGTCCTTTTATTAATCTTCTATAGTGGAACGAAATCTGTTTTGTTCTTCAATATAGCAGCCATGTGTGGAGAATGCATCTAATTATAAAGCCCTTTTGATTAATCCTAAAATAGCAAGCTAAGTTGGGAGTTGGGAAACCTGCTTGTAAACTCATCCCTGTGGAGAAGTGTAATGTTGGAAATGTTTAAGGAAAGTTACGAATGATTTGGACCACAAATGTAAAATGCGCGTGCTCCCTCTTTTATTGCTTGGAAACAACAACAACAACAACAACAAACAGGTATAGGGACTTTGATGGATAATGGAAATAGTCTTACCCAATGACAATAACATAAATAAACAGTTAAACTTTACTTGTACACCGCTATGCTCTTTATTATTTTTAGTTTTTTTTGGTTGTTTTTTTTGCCAGTGCCAACAACATCAATGGTTTGGATGGCTTCGCATAAACAGCTTATTTCAGAGTGAGTGGCTTTATGAATGGTGTCTATGTCGGGGAAAGAAAGCCAAGGAGACACTCGGGCTTTCTCCTCTTTGTGCCACACTTCACTTTCTCAATGGCGTCAATGCGCGCCGGAGTGGACCGGTGCCAAGGTGGGCTACGAGAAACGATAAGCCGCATCGGGCCTTTAATTATTCGGCAAACATCAAAGCCTCTGCCTTCTGGTTCCCGGGGCAGGGATGAGCCCGGTTCTGCGCACAACGGCACGCACATTTGACTGTTTTTTTTTGTGGGACGGTGTGAGCAACCGCCGGGGCCCGTGTAGACTCTTTGGCGCCACCTTTCCCGCTCGCAGCCCTGGAGTACATCTGCAGAGGTGTGTTCACGATAGGTGTGTTTCTTTAGTGAGTGTCTCTTTCTCTCTCACACACACATGCACGCACATGCACGCACAGCGACTAATCAGGCCTGTCCATCACGCCGCTCCGATGTAGAGCGACGGCATTCTTTGTATACAAACTAAAGGCACATTCCCAGGCAACTGCTCCGGCTGTGATCCTCCCCGCTGGCACGTCATGTTTTACAAGGGAGACTCTGTTTGTGGAGGTCCGCTCACACACTGCATGACAGCGCGCCGACTCCGGGAGAACGCCACCATTTATTATCATTGGATCAAGTGGCCACATTATAGACAGGCATAAAGACCCCTCGCAACCCCACATGTCCACTCGGGGTACGGGGAGGTGGGTTGACACAATTATCCCAGAAAGACGTCACTCAGTTTGAACGGTCGTGTTACAAAATAGACATGAGGGACAGACACATGGAGGTACAGAAGAAGGAAGAAAAAAAATGTCAATGAAAAACAGATTTGATACAGCCCAAAAGTCAGGGAAATTACAGCAAATTATGAAAATGAAAAATCCATGGTAGAAGCACTGGGAGAACATGCTGGTTCAATATGACAGTGGTGGCCATGGGTTCTAAGACATTGCCATAGATTTTTTAAGCCACAAAATCATCTAAAACAGTTTTTCAAACTTTCATAACAAGTTACGGTAACACTTTAGTTTACACTACCCATGATACATTGTACCTAACAAAATGTTGTACAATGTAATGTGCTCTGTAACAATGTAATAACTTGTACCTACGGGTTAGATACACAATGGATTAATATGTATTAGTAGTTTGTAAGTACATAATGTAATATATTAGCATAAAAAAAAGGATAACACCCCTTTGACCTTAAGCGTCACTAAACAATTTAGTTAAAAAACAAAACAAATCTATGTATGTAAAAGTATTTTCTTTTGGTTCACTTCTAACCAAAGCCTTTTAGCCAATCGTAGCTACGCCTCATTTCACTGTCACGCGCAATATTGTAGTTGTTATTTTAGTCTTTTGTGAGGGCCAAGCCTAATGCAAACAATAGTGCTGATGTTTTCAACTGCCTGTGTTTTGTCTCATATACTGTAGGAAGCCGAGGAGCTGGGGAGGATGAGCGGCCTAATCTCCGCTGCAGGGTCCATCACAGGGGAGCGCTCTGATCTGCCCGGCCCACCGTTCATTCCTCAAGTGCAGCCACAGAGCAACACTGTGATGCGTTTACTGGCAGACACGTCTGCATGTTCTACACGCAGGCTCAGCTGAAGGCAAAAACAAATGATTATTAGGCTGCGGTACCGCACTGTCATTTGTAGCAGATGTGGAGGAGCTTCAACATGTGCCATGATTCCATTATGTCAATCAGCTGTTGTTTCCAATAGATGACAGTTTGCAGGGAGACAAATATGGAATATATTTTTGGTAACACTTGGAATACTATAGTTACCATAATTCAGCTGTAGTTTAATAAAATGTCTACTCTACGAAAGGCTCATTGTTGCTGCTGAGTCAAGTCATACTGGAATACTACAATCAATAAATAAAGGACTACTCTTTGGGTTTGTGTGTGCTCTGTAATAATCTGTAAAACATGGCTATCAATTATGTTTTATGGAACTCTAAAGTCCTTGTCTCATAAAATACAGTTGTAACTGTAGCCTGTTTCTTATTTGAACCATTTTAGGATTGAAATAGAATTTAAAGTCCACATAATGTGGCTATGTACCTATGTGCCTGATGGTAAACCATTAAAGCCCAGGTTTTTAGGCTACTTGTTTTTTCTTTATTTGAGGGCATACTTCTGATGTATGGGTTTTTCCATATACTGAACTACTCCTGCAGTATATTTCTGTATTTTGTAGCCAAGTTGCAGTCCAGCCATTTGTATCACCCAATGTAATAAAATCACCAATTACATTTTTACAACATAATACAGGCCTGTAACACTGACACTGTTATTTATCACGGCCCTTTTGAAACACGTCGTTAAACGACAAATAATGATGGTCTAACACGCATTTACATAACTTTTTTCTGCCCTCTGGTAACATTTAAAATGTCAAATAATTTACCATGAGGCTCCACAAAATGTGTCACTGCTGCATGCCAATTCAGGGTGCACAAGATGTGACATAGAGCTGCGAGAGACATCCAGCGTGTTTGGGGCCTAAGGTAAGTAAAAGTTAATTCTCTTGCGTGGGAAATATGTGTGTGTCTGATCTTTTGGCTTGAGCTCAGGCATCATTGGCATAATTGTTGCCAGACAGTGGTGTTCTTATGACAGCAGCATCGCACCATGGCCGCTTGCTGCTTGTAGAGTCTGTTTGAGTTTTTATTTCGAGCTAAGGCACAAAATCCAAGAAAAAAACAGAAAAATATATATACACAATAAAAGAAAAAACAAAAAAAGAAAAAAAAAAGAAAAAAGAGTCCTGAATGTATAGGCCTTGGATGAAGTCCAGGCTGTGTCATACATGCAAACCTGAGCCCATAGGGGGCAATTGATTTACAGACTAACTTAGAGGTGAATAGAATCAAATAAAAATGTTACAAAATACTTTTACAAGAATGTTATGAGCCTTAACAAATAAATGATAGAACTCTATTTTACTGGGTCCTGAATATATAAATACAATATTTTTAGCTTAAATTTCCTCTCAAATATTTGTGTAAATAGTAATTGTGTATGGTTGAGCCAAATGCCAAGCATACAGTAACTTAACTTAACTTACAGTGCTTTGCTCATTAGTATACGGTAATGGTACTTTTACTTAGATAAATACAGATTTCTGTATATGCCCTACTGTATTTGCTAACCTCACCCACACGACCTGCCCATGTTCATGTGGTACAGTAACAGCAGAGTCCTGTTGCAGCCTGTAGCCCATGTAGCTGTGTTGTAGTCCACATCTGGAACAAAGAAGTCAGTCTGGGTCTACCCTGGGTGTTTACTGCGCTGTTGTTTTTTCACACCCCTCGCAAAATCTTGCCCAAACTCACATTCCACTTCACCAGCTCCACATGGGGGAAAAATCCAGTCCATTTTTCCACTATAAATCTTTACCCCCAGAGCTGCATGAGGAGAAAACGCAGAAAACTGGCACGGGCTGTGGCTGTCTGTCTGTCCATGTGAATCCTGACAAGGCACTGAAGTTCATATGAGGTCAAAAACACACTGCAATATCAGCCGGAGCTGCTGATTTGCAGTGTTTACAAGCGAGGAGCATGAAGGGGACATCTGAGGAGGCCTCTGACATTACAGTCTATTTCAAAGGGCCATCCTTCCAGGCTCTTTGTGCGGCAAATAAAGTGCGGCGACTGGCTCAGACAACATGGCGTGGTTGTAAATCTGTCGGCGTGACAATAAACGGACACACAATGCGATAGAGAGGTCGCCCGGATAAGTAAGATGGAGGAAAACCTTATGGAATCTTCGATGAGAACTAGTGGAGAATGATTGGCCCCAGGGTATTGCACATGCACAATCAACACACAATGGCCAGTGGGTTGCCAGGTTTAGACGGTATGTTCCTGTTAAAGACCGGTTTACCTGCTCCAGGGATTATCCATCTGAAGTTACCCCCGGTCCCTCTGGTAACGTGAAGCCCCTTTTGTGGTCTGCACGTCCAGCATTGTGCGACAGGCTTCAGTTAAAGAAATGCCAAAGGTGACAGAGATGACAAGCCCCCGAGCATCATGGGATATCTTGTCGCCGCTGACGGGGCAGGGCAGTGTTGCCAGGTTAAGTATCTGAAAGTAGTGGGCACACAACCTCCACTGTTCAATCCTGTCAGTTGACGTCAGAAAGGCTGGTGTGACGGAACTTGTTCGGACCTGCTTGGCTTCGACAAAGAGGCCTGCACTTGACGAGAAGGGAAAAGGGAGTTAATATCAGTTTGATATGGAGCCCGCGCAGCCGTGAGGTCAAAGCCCTTTCTTTATAGCTCTTCAGCGAGAACAACTCGGGGGGGGATCAAGTTCAGCAGCTGACAACAAACCCTGGCTCTGTCAAGTGTTAAGTTCCATTGTGACCTACAATGGGACACAATGGCCCCGCAGCGCCCAGCCTGTACCCTCCTGCTGATCGAATGACACATCTCAAGAGAAAAACAGCAAAGTGTTGTTCAGTGCATCCACTCCACCACCATACAACCGAGGAGAGCAGCAAAGTATCCACAGTGTCACGTAGCAGTGTCTTTGAATAGCACGCCAGATCAAGTCAGAAGTAATGCAACATATTTAAAATAACGGGGAATCTATTACACAGCCGAAAAAGTGTGTTCAAACTTAGGGGTAAAACCTCTGAAATTATATTTGTTTTCATTAATAGGATAACGAATATAAAAGGCTTTGCGGCAAATTGACATGAAAACATCTGGTTTGAAGTAACTTTTTGCAGAAACCCCCGAGGGATTAATATGGGTGCGCCTAAATATTCATTTGGTGTGACTAAATATTCCTCGGTAGTACCAGCGCTATGTCCGCTAAGTCATATAGAGCATGAAGTTGTTAAAGGGATATTTGAGGATTATTGACATAGGGCCTCATTTCCTAGTTATCCAGAGTGTTGTTGATGTCTGGAGATATTTTTTTCTTAAATTCATGCAGTTCTTATATTTGAAGAGCTTAGTGGCGCTAGGCTACTGCTAGGCTAACGCATTTCTATGGTATCAGCAACCCTGCAAAACAGTCAGGCGCACTCCACCAGGGCTGCCAAGTCTCATGCTTTCACCGTGTGACACACGCATTTGAGTGGCTTCACACGCTCTCACGCCACACCCCTCATATCACACGCTCAAACAAAAATATCCCTGACTTTTTGCAGCGAGCGGCTGCAGACGCTTCATTTTGTCTGTGTGTCTGTCGGCGGCTCCTCTTGCGCTATTGGCTGGTCCGTCTGTCTTTCTAACGATCTCTCGCCTCTGATTGGACATTGTACCACTGAGCCCCGCCCTGATGTGTTCAGCTCGCGTGTGATTGGCTGTGTGACCGGTAGCGGTGTATTACACATGGAACTACAATAGGATAAAACAGCTGTTGGATAAACAAACTGTGAGCTGTGCGTGTGGAGCGGACTGCAGAAGCTTCAAACAGGGATGTGGACATTTTTACTGCAGATCAATGTAAGTAGTGCTGAGCAGTGTCCCCCCATTATCACAGATGTAAGAGATTGTCATATAAAGGGTGTGATGTTTTCTGGCAGATGAGAAACACTGCAGAAGCAACAAAAAGCAAAGCCCTGCAGCTTACTGATGAGAAACAAGTAGCATTAACCCCAGTCTGAGTAAATGGCTCTTCTAAAGGTAAGACTGTTATTTTCATATAGCCCACAGTTATGAGGTGATTAGCCAATGTACTCAACAACTAATTGATTACAACTTTGCAAGTAATTCAAAAATAATTTTACTCAATAAGAAGTAAGAAAATATGTTTAATTTGATTGAATGTTTCATTTATTTCAAGGATAGCCCCATTGAGATGAACTATCTCTTATTCACGGGGGTCCTCTTACAATACATTTAATATTTATAACCAATGTCATTTTTACAGTGCAGACATAAAACAACATACAAATCAGATGATTTAATATAGTACACAATGATTTATTTTTGTGTTAGAGTTGTTTTGCCTTTTTCTAGTTTAAAATGGCTTTTTAGTTTATATATCTTTGTGCCTCTGATAGTTATTACATTGAATAATCATATTCAAAGTTTAATCATCAAACATGCTCTAACATACTGCAGGAGACAGGGAATAACATTGTCCAGATTTTCTAAAGTTTATGCTACTTGCTTTTGTTGGTAATAATTGGAATGACTGACACAGAGAAACGGGAGGGACATGACTAAAAACACTCAAATTGAAGCCAAACAATGCCTAACATAAATGTTTTGAAAAGTGATGCCAGAGTAAGTTTAAATATATATTTTTAATGGACTAACATAAAATGAATAAATTATGATAACAGGAAACACGAGTCAAACTTTATCACTGACTTAAGTGCGGGGGATGTTTTAAACGTGTTTCTGAGCTGCATGTGAATTAAAATGATTATTTATGATCTAAAATGCACCAGATTGCAGGAAATCATATCTGAATTATTAAAAAATTCTTGGGGGAGGACCCCCAAACCCCCCTCCCCGTTGGATTTCCCTCTCACACTTTAAACAGGTTCTGATGGTCATGTGGGGTGGTGCCAAACCCCCACTGACAGAGCCATTATGCAGCTCCTGATGTGCTCAGCCATGTAAATCATACACTTGTTTTTGTCTTATAATTTAATACGATTACGAGACACTATCGCCATAAAAAAGGCCACCAAGCTCAGGACCGACCAATGTCTCACTCCAAGGTTTGGTGAAAAGTTGGCAGCCCTGCTCCACAGTGCACCTGAGGTAAATCACTTATAACGCCAGACTAACCATATAAATGTCTGTGTTAATAGAATAATTTTAACCATTTTGCATTTAAAATAACTTATATTTGAGCAGCATCAACTTCGTGGCTGTAAGCTAACGCAGCGGCGGAGTGATCTGCGAGAAAATAGTCCCTCAAAATGTGGTAATTCACGTGATACAAGGTCAGTTGTATTTCAAAAATTATTCTATTAACACAGACATTTATATGGTTAGTCTGGTGTTATAAGTGATTTACCTCAGGTGCACTGTGGAGTGAGTCAGACTGTTTTTAATGCAGGCTAACTGATACCATAGAAATGCTTTAGCCTTGCCCTAGCCTAGCGCCACTAAGCTCTTCAAATATAAGAACTGCATGAATTTAAGAAAAAAATATCTCCAGACATCAACAACACTCTGGATAACTAGGAAATGAGGCCCAATGTCAAAAATCCTGAAATATCCCTTTAATATTCTTTGTAATGTAACAGCCTAAAATAAAAGTACAGGGAAATCGTCTTTATGTTTTATCGCTCAAGTTTATTTGGTTGTCTATGTGCATGCATGTACTCTGGACTCTTTAATTACTTTCAAAACCCAACTCAAGACTTTCCTTTTTAAATCTGCACATGCATTGTGATTTTATCAGTGATTTTATATACATTTTTATTTTGTGTTCTTAATTGTAAGGTGTTCTTGGGTGACTTGAAAGGCGCCATCAAATAAAATGAATTATTATTAAATTATTATTATAACACGCCACGCCAGATTGTAACCATTGGTTAATTTGCATCCGTTGTCCCCCAGTCGCACTCTCAATCCTGGCCTGTTGTACATGTTTTTAGTGGTAGGGCAAACCTACACAGACACGGGGAGAACATGCAAACTCCACACAGAAAGGCCCTGTCCAGGTGAGACTTGAACCCGGGACCTTCTATGAAGCACAAGCACTAACCGCTGCACCACCGTGCATTGTTACATTACTTTATATTCATTATTGTGTATAATGAATGGTATTAGAAGATGGATTTAAATAGCAAACAGCAAAGAGGATGAATGTGTAGTTGAAGTATTTACATTGAACCCTGCACCTCATTGAAAAACTTTGTTGCACCAGTGAAACCAAGACAAAAAGTTAATCTGAAGGCCTGAACCCCCCCATGCTTTAAGAAGGAAAGTCTGCACTTGTGGCAAAAAAAAAAAAAAAAGTTAGTAGAGTCTGAGTCATATTGGCATATTTTCCAAAGCTCCATGTGCGTGATCACTGGTGTATCCTCTTTCTACAGTGCAGTGTGCTGAGGCGGTCTGTGCTGCCTCCTGACCCGGTGTCTCGCTGAGCATTTGGCAGCAGTGCTTCAGGTGTTTAACCCTGTCATATTAAAGTGTTTGTCAGAGTGGCCCAGATGAGCGGGGCCAGGACGCGGCGCTCACTTAAAAAGCCCTGTGTTCATCCAAATCATTGGTTTGTCAGTGAGTGTCTGAGGCCTGCCAAGAAACATCAAAGCCTGGAGACATGCTCAGCTCATCTTTGAAGCTCACCTGAAAACGCCCTTTCAGCTCCTGCATTCCTGCCCACAACCAGCAGCTCTGCGTTTGATCACGCAGGGACTCCAAATCAAAGAGGTAAACATCTCACTCCAAAACTCATCAAATTCAGACGTGTGCGTGTGTGGCATGTGTCAGAAAGTCAACATTGGTCAAGAGAAAACGGAATTACTACTCTGAATACAACTTAGCAACATTCTAATTTGTCAAAGCATTAGCTACACCACTAGGAGAGCCATCCAATTGCACTGAAAAACCAAGAAAATCTAGGGCCGAGGCACTCTCTATGGGCCCTGTTTCATTGTTTTGGTCAGGCATATTCAAAGGGGAAAGTAAAATGATTAAGCTTTACGAGAACCCTCTGCATAAACAGCAAACATACTGATCAGCCCTATGTTCCCTGGCACCACAGTGACCTTTGTTCTTCTCACGCTGGAGGTTTCCCAGCTGTAGTTCAGCGTGGGAGAGCAGTTCTCTTGTAAGGGTTCAGGGGAACAGGTCTGCTGTAGTCCAGTGTTACCCCCTGGTCTCCCTGTGATCTCCCTGTGTTTTCTTGCACTGTCCTGTCAGAGCACAAACTGATGGCTCTGCAGGCTCTACCCGAGGCACAGTCCCACAGACAGATGCACTCGGCGTTAACCCTTTCATCTCCCGCCTTTCCACACCACGACCCTTCACCTGTCTGCCTGTCTGACCCCTGACTCATGAAGACACGCTTTGATTATTCAACTAAACGAACTGGAGGAATGTTTCACACACAGGTTTGTCTGTTTGAGCTAGACAGGTTAGCTGTGTGCTCTCCTTCACACTACACACTACGGATTCAGGTTTTTCTGATGAACTGGTGGCGTCGCTATTCTTATGCAGAGATACAGTTCCACCACACGAGCCTGTGGTCCGCAGCACCTCTCCACATTGTCTCACTTTGGGTAGATGCAGTCAGGACCTCTGACAGGGTTAACAGCACAGAGGAGGGGTCAGAGAGCTTTGTTGTTGTTGTTGAAGGCAAAAGTAAGACATTTACTGTACAAGTAGAATTGCAATGCAGCTGCAATATCCAGCAAGAGTAAATATTACAAAAATATCTTAAGTAAGTAATTAGTTTGGTATTTTTGGCAAATCAAATCATGTTGCAAACATGTGAAAATGTTGTCCTCTTTTGCTTGTAACGAGAAGCGTGTGTGCAGGGGATGCGGCTGATGTGAGTAGCGTCAAAGAGCTCTGAACACTGTGTGAAGTGTCTGTCTCTCAGCGGAGGCCGAGCACTGAGCTATTTGCATTCCAGCAGTGAGAGTGAGGACAATTAAGCCATTTCCGTCCAATCTATCTCCTGCAGTGGTGCAGCTCACATCAATGGAGCACAGCTGCAGGCCCATGTGTGCCAGGCAGCAGCAGTAGATTGGGGTTAAAGCAGTGGCCTCAGATTTGGCTGCACACCTGACAGAGACGTACACAGACAGCAGCTGTTGGCAGGACGGGGCTGAGGTCAAAGAGGGAGCTCAGCCTCTGTGAAGGCCGTACCCACTCTGCCCCTAGACCTCAGTGCAGTGTCTCGACCAGTTAACAGAGCCTTGTCTGCAGTAGGTGCATTTCAACACCTGCACTGTGTCAATGAAAGAAAGAATGCAGCCTCAGCTTCCTTCAGGCTCTAGACTGGCCACTCCAAAATCAATTAGGCAAATCACATTTCACTAAAGTGGCAGAGTTCTCCTTTCAGTGGCCTGGCCCTGAGGTGTCAGTCTGTGGGCTTAAAGGTGTGGGCAGTGAGCCTGTGCTGTTGTGAGGGATTAGACAGGACAAAGAGCTGCAGATATCACCTGTGTGACTCGCTGCTCCAGGAGAGCCCAGAGAGAGAGGTGTTCAGAACTCAATCTGCCTCTCTCAGGCTGCACAGGTGTCTGTTTCCCCCCGGCCCAGCACTGGCATAACCACAACCCTCAGAGCCATCATGTCCCTAGGACTTCCATGTCCCCTGCCAACTCTGGGTGATCAATCATTTACATGTGTAATTAGGAGCGGGTGTCAAAACAGAAACTGTAGCCTGTCCTGGGACCCTGTGCGGCTTACATCAGAGTTGGCAGGCTCTGGGTAAACAGGTCACACACACGGGACAAGACAAATGAGACTACCACCCAGAGGGCCTGCCTGCTCCCTGTGTCAGCTCCTGTTTGTAATAGGAGGTCTAATCTTTTTATAAATATTGTTGTCTCTGCACTTTTATCCACACAGAAGTCACATCAGCCCGGACTGATGTGAGACAGCACATGTTTCTGTTGTATGTGCATGTGTGTGGTACTGCCATATAAAGTGATATAGTCCATCTATCACAAACCTGAAACCTTGGATTTTGTTTTAACCTGGGTATTGCCTCTAAATAGTTGAAACAGAACCACGTGCAAACACTGCCTTCTTTTATCCCTCTGTCTTATTCATTTAACACAGAAAAATAAAACTCTTCCACGATTGAAAGAATATTCTTGTAATGTTTTGTTGTTCCCTGGCTCCAGTTTGCACGCGACAACACGAGTTTACGCAGTGTGTGGAGAAAAGTGGAGAACTGTGTGACAGCGTTGATTGGTGACCCCTCTCCTGGACAAGACAAACTGCATGTGTCTGCCTCAAGTGGAGAGTTTAGCGAGCGGCAGTTAGACATGTGAGGCCAATAACAAGGGATTACAGCGTGACAACAAACACAAGTGAGCGTAATGCGATGCTGCCAAAACACTCGATAAACCACACAGGCCGCTGCGGCGGGCACTGATTTCTGAGGAAATTCAAATCAAGATTATCAAATGCGTGGAAACAAAACCCAAACATGGCCAGTGGTCATTTACATAATCTCTTTATTGTCCTCAAGTGAGTGCTTCCCACAGTAAAACAACACGGAGAATGCAGGAATACCTGGCTGTCACCTGAGGGCTTTAGGCGTGGTGCTGCAGGGTTACGGGGTGTAGGGGGCGGGTCAGTGGACTCATCCAGCCCAGAGGCTCCGGGGGCGGCCGGCTAAGTGTCCCGTCTGAGGAGGGGTGAGCGACCGAGCGAGGGTAGGGTTTCCCGCTGCAGAGTGGACACACTTTGAAGAGGTGAGGCCAGTGATGAATGTGGGGATTGTGCGGGCCGAGGGGGACGCCTCCGGGTGGGACAGTACTTCAAAGAGCTTTATTACTGAGGCACTGGAGCACGTACAGGCAGCTGGACAGAGCCCCAGCCCACACATATGCCATATTAATATCTATAATCATCTGCTCAAGTATGAGCTGGATCTGATACACAGTTAAGTGTTCTGCGTAAGATCACCGAGTCCTTTTGGTGTTTTAGTTATTCTTCTTCTTCAAAGAATGAGATCAGCTGAACGACCTGAACATCCGGAATGACCAGGTTATTCCATGAATGGATTTCTTCTTCCCTGATGGCACGGGCTTATTCCAAGATGACAATGCCACAGGGCTGGGCGATTTTGAAAAAAAAAAAAAATCACGATTATTTTCCCCATTGATCGATCTCGATTTTATTATTTCATAATAAATTAAATACATCTTGCTGATTCATGAAATACCTCTGCTCAAACAAAAACAAATGTGTTCATCAAGTGTCATTTAACACACAAAAGTCTTTCATTGTCTCGTCCAAACTCCCAAACTAGGACCTGTTTGTGCCAAAGAAATGGCTGTAAACCTGTCGATTATAAAGTCCCATGAGGATTATTGAGATTAACCAAAGTACAGATTGTAATTTCGATTAAATTTCGATTAATTGCCCAGCCCTACAATGCCAGGATTCAGAGTGGTTCAGCATGAGACATCCTTTTCACACATGGACTGGCCGCCACAGAGTCCTGATCTAAACCCCAACAAAAATCTTTGGGATGTGCAGGAGAAGGCTTTGCGCAGTGGTCACACTCTCCCATCATCAATACAAGATCTTGGTGAAACATTAATGCAACACTGGATATTTTGACTTTGTAGAAGCTTTTTGAAATAATGCCACAGCGAATGCTGCTGGAATCAAAGCTAAAGGCGCAACAACCAAATATTAAAGCGTGTGACTGTTTTTTGAATTGACTTTTTATGGTCAGGCCGTGTATATAGCAATAACTTATTTTGCTCTATGAATTAATAATCCCATTATCCATTTCATGATACTGATGCAACATACAGTATGACTATAGTTTTTGACAATATTTAGTCTGTAAAATCAAATCAAAACAAACTTTCATCACCTCCATTATAATTGTAGAATAACTCATGTTTCAGAGATCCATGTACATTTATTTGTTTTCCTTCTAAAGATGATGGTGAAGTGGTTGGTTGTTTCCTTTTTACCGTTTTAGTCAATAGGGAGATATTGTACCTGTACTATAAGTCATACGTGAAAAACAAAGTACAACATGTCAAAAAGTATTTTTGTAAGCCTGAACAATGTGGTTCTCAAACATTTCTCACCAACGTCCTCCTCATACAATAGAAAGTACAATGCAATATCATGTTTTCACACATATACTGATGAAGCTATTTGTTTGTGGTCAACATTCCTAACAGCCCATCGTAAATCATCCTTTACCTTCTTCAACCCATGACTCAAAGCCTCAGTCACGTGACTCACACAGTCACCGCAGCCTTGGGAGCCTCTGTCGCTGCGTCCCGCCCGGGCCGCGCTCCAGAGCTCAGGTGTGACCGTGAAACCAGGCTTTGTGATCCACACTGGAATGCACTGACCGCTCCTGTGGGCCAGGGCGTCCCGAGGCAGCGGCGGTGACCCGTTCTCCCGTGACACTCATGCGTGGCCCCCGAGATGAGCACTATATACACACACAGAGGGGCTTTGATGTCCCCCCGTGCCCCTGTCCCATGGGACGCACACACCTGGATGGAGCGGAACTAAAGAGGAATGCCGTGAAGGTGGACCAAACATGCGGTGCTCCCACGAGAGGCATCGGGCTAATCGGACTTAATAACACAGTGTGAGGAGCGGTGGAAAGCACCTGAGAAATGCACACGTTTTATTGCTTTTCAGCTTTGATGAGGCATAATTCTACAGTGTGCAATAAGTGAAGGTTGTGTTTCATAGATGTGTTTTAATCCTGCTTTTGTGTTTATAGAGAGGACACTCCCAGGGCAAAGTTCATATAACCTGAAAAAACAAACAAACAAAACCCGCCACAAAATAAAAATTCACACGCACTAATAGCGCCTTTACCTTTGACTACTGCAACATATACACTGTGGCGTTGTTTCAATAAGCTTCTGCAATGACTAAAAATCCAGGGCGTCATTCATTTTTCACCACGATCTTGTATTGATGATGGGAGAGTGTGACCACTGCACAAAGCCTTCTCCAGCACATCCTAAAGATTCTCAATGGGGTTAAGATCTGATCCATGAGTGAATATGATGCCTCGTGCTCCCAGAACCACTCGATGAATCCTGGCCTTGTCATCTTGGAATATAACCCGTGCATCAGGGAAGAAGAAATCCACTGATGGAATAACCTGGTCATGTTCATGTCGTCAGCTGATCTCATTCTTTGAGCCCAAAGAGTTACTGAACTACACCAAGTAACCCCAGATCAGAACAGTTACATCCGGGTGACTCTTTTTTTTCTTTGTTTTTTTTTCCTTTGATTTGGATTAATACAAAGACTGGACAAGTTTTGGACCAGAAATTGGAAAAAATGTTAAATAAAGTCAATCAGTGACATTATGTGCAAAAAAAAAGTAGATTTAAACCCATCCAGATTCACATTTAATACTTTTTAATGACATTTAGGCCTTAATTTTGTCACAATTTATTTTGTGACTTTTTTGCGCCGCGAGAACCCTGTGAGTAGTTGCAGTATTAGTTGTGGTAGCAATTGTAGTAGTAGTAGTAGTAGTAGTAGTAGTAGAAGTACACTGCACTCGTTTGTGCAGCTGCAGAAGAAGATTTCAGTGTCGTCATCTGCACTGTGTTGTTATTTTGCTTAGATGATGTTTCGCTCAGTTGACAAAGCCTCTTTAGTGAGTGATGAAAGTTGCTCAAAACAAAAGCAACCCAGTACAGATGACAATGTTGAAACATTTTGTAGTTAGAGTAGAACATTTTATCAGAAATATTTTTGCATACTAATTTTTAATTAATATTTTTTTATATTTTAATTCCTGCTACAGATTTTACACATATTTTTATGGAGGAACAATCTTCATCTGTATTTGTTCACATTTCATCAATGTTATTAAAACATAAGAACACCTTACACTGTAATTACACTGCCATTGAGCCATATCACATCTTCATATGTGTTTTTTGAATAGGGTCAACTCTCTCTTGCTTGTGTTTGTTTTGTTGGGACCTGCGCTCGTTGGTCCAGTCATAACGTCATAATGGGAGCTGCTCCTTGTCCACCGCGGGCACAAAGCTCCGCAGATTAAGGCACAGGTTGTGAATGGGACAACAGCTTTAAAGGATAATCCCACACCTGTCACTCTCTCCTTATCCCGCTAAAAAAAATTACTCAACAATGCTCAAAAGTAGGAAAACACTTACAGAACATTTTGATGAATGGATAAAAACGATTCCTTAACAACTTTCATTTATTTCTACAATGCAAAAAATAATAACCCTCATGAAACTCCGCTAAAAATAAAGTAATCCATGACACTATTCTAATAGTGTAAACTCAGCAGATTGCAGCAGTGGCCAGGGCTGAAATATTAATATTTTATGTTGCCCTCTAGTGGAAGACTTTAAAATGCAGAATAAGATCAGCCTTTTAAGATGAAGATGGCTGAGATAATAAGTTATTCTAAGACACTGATACACCATGAAACCATCGATAAAATCTTGGCTTCCAACAGTCATTCACGGTCAATTATCTGGAAATTCTGTGTGATGCTTTTTAACAACAGAGATGCGGATTTAATTTATTATTTTATCATTGCACTTTATTTTTGTATATTCAAATATGTGTGGATCTCTCTTACAAATTGGGTTATTTATGAAAGAAATCAAAAGTACCTCTTCACCCCCGACAGATGGTGTTTTCATTTATTTTGATGACACTAAAAGCCGTACCTGTCACACACCTGTCCCACGGCCCCATGCGGCTGCTGCTTGTTAACATGAGTTGTAAATATTGTTCTCTCGAGAGAATATTTATCATAGTTATTTTTATTGTGTTCGTATATTTTACAGGATCAGTTGTTTATTTATGAAACTGTTTGCTCGGATTTGTTCATGAAATAAAGAGAAAAATGTCTTGCTTAATATGTGTAATGTCTTATACAGTTTTTCCTTTACTAACTGATAAAGTCCCTGGTGTGTATTCTTGTTTCCCCTGCACAGAAACCCCCTGTAGTCATCGCTGGCACACAGAAAAGAGTGATTGGTAATTGTTTTGTGGTCGTGCATGGGGCCCTGAATCAATTATGAAGCCTTCCCTACTGCAATAATAATTTCCTTTGTTGGTTTAAACGCAGCGCTCCCATAAGGTAAGTCATCAGAGCTAATTGTGACCTGGGGAGCACCAATATGCAGCGTGTTGTTTGACAAGGCCTGGTGCCACACTGTCACTCAGTGACCATCAGTGAAGTCAGCGTTTGCACAGAACAAGCAGGAAAGTTTGACAGGCTAACGGAAGATTCTGCTCTACTTTATAATGAACGTTTGTACTAATTCAACATAATTAAGGGTGACCAGGTACATTTATGCAAACGTTGCACTTTCAAAGGAGATAAGGAATTTTACACAAAGTTATACCTTAATTAAATTCATAATACATACAATCTCAATGCATTACGGCATTTGAAGTAAAAGGAACTAGACCAGCTCGTTTCCAAGGAGATCAAAATTTGAAATGCTTTATTTTGATAAACCATTGCAAAAGCAGCTTTGTGAGCTGCTTTATTTATCAGGATTTTACAACAGTTTACCTGTGGCTGTGACACAGTAATGTAACCTGAAATGTTCCACAGTGTGACATCAAGTACAGGAAATATCTGAAGTAGGCCGGATGAAATATGGTTACAGAACGGGTTTACGCTTAGGCACAAACATTAACACACGGTTGAACGGTTGGAAAATAGTCGATTTAACACAATACGTATCGGAGCATTCTGGTTTGAGTTGCATCTTGTGTTTTTTTCACCAAATTGATTCCAAAGCGCATATATCTCGAGATTACCTTATAAGTCGCGAGCAGGTCATGGTGCTATGTGGCGGACGTGACCGTTAGCTGGAGCGATGCACTTCCTGTGGGCGTGGCCCTCCGTCTGCGGCGAGTTCAGATCCAGCGATAAGAGTTGAATCAGGGGCCATTTTCCCGCCAGCTGCCTCCTCTGGTCACAGTAACACAGACCCATTAGTCATAATCTGCTCCCCAGGGTTACGGAAAAACGCCGCCCCGTAACGAGCCACACTGTATCTGACCCAAAGACCAAAGGAGGAAAGAAGTGTTATCAGATGCACGGACGTTTTGGCTGTCCTCCCGGTCGACGGAGCAGTAAGGAAAACTCAAGCGGGCCACTTGGCAAAATGTGCATGTGTAGGCGAATATTCTGCGCGGTGTGCCGCTCCTGGCTGTGCTGCTCTGTCTCCAGTGAGAGCTCGCCTAATTTCTGACCACAGAGCGGACCAGAGCCATGCCTCTGCAGCCACCGCGCCGCTCTGAGCATATTTATGTGCAGCCACAACGCGCTAGGAGGATTTCAGCGGAGGCCTGGGAGAGCGGCTGAGGGATAAGCAAAGACCGGAGCATAGTAATCTTGGTCAGAAGAATTTGGCCCAAATTTTAGGAGAGAGACAGTGCAGCAGAAGCAAAACAAACACAGCAAAGTCAGGTAGAGGAATTCAGAGGACTCTCGTATTTTTCTTCAGGAAACTCTTTAAGCGCGCAAATTTGGTCAGAGTAATAAATCTGCGCAAGTGCTGAATACAGCGATGTAATCACAGTCTTAAATGAGCAAAGTATAATGATATAGCGTCTGATCCTGAACCTTGTTTTACTGTTCACAAGGCAGCGCTTCAAAGACGGCCCATTTCTCAGTGTCAAAAGTCTGCAGGCAAGAACAAGTCGTCACCTGTAATCTGTTTGAAAAGTAGCCTTTAGGAGCGGGGGGCAGCCCTGTAATGACGAGAGAGAGAGAGAGCTGTCTAAGAATATCTGTCTTCATGGGAGATGATGGAAAAATCAGAAGCAGGTAGACGCTTCACTTGACCATAACGTGACCCCCATTCGCTTTAGCCGACATCACTTGAGGATAAACTGCTGAAGCCATAGCTCGCTGAGGGTCATCACAATGAGGCCCACAATCGGCCTTTCATTTCAGCGGGATTCTTGTTGTGGAGCAAGTCGTGCATTGTGTTAACCAATGAAAGGAGAAAAAGAGGAGAAATGTGAAAATAGATGCACCAATTAAGTCAAGTGTTGAGTATTTATACATTTCCCTGGCTAAAGTCAATTGTTCCCAAGATTAACAATATTTATGCTCATTATATGCTACATGATTAAAGTCATGGACAAATGCACAGAAATGAAAGGTTGTCTTTTGTCCTAAACATCCTACATTTCATTCCGACATTTACAACTTTATACCTCTTAATCTAGAAATTTGTGCGGTATACCAGAAAATAACCTGTACGTGTAAATAGTATGTTTTTAATGATAGGTTCTAGCTCTATCTCCTCTCTCGCTATTTTCCCAGTAAGTGATGTCTTGGACAAATCAACAAATAGTTCAAGAAAACATCACTGACAATGAGCTACTGATCTGAAGTCACTCGCTATATATTGGATGTCAATTCTTGACTGCAGGAAACGTCTGTGTTTTTTGAGGTAGGACTTTTCATCTCAGAAGTAACGGCTAGTATCAAAAAACAACACCATAAAAAAAATTATACTAAAGACAGGCCGATTATTTTTGAGCAGGTTCGTTCATAATCTCGTTGCTATTTTAATTTTTCACCAGTGTTAGCCGTTAGCTTCAAGACAAAAACACTTATGAGCGCGGAAGTTTCCTCCGGTGAATTCTTTGCTCCTGACGCAGTGTTTTTAACATGATGCTAGTGACTGTCTACCAGTAACTCACTGCTATGGAGCTATTTATTTTTTTCAGACAAGACGCTGCTATTAACTCATCGGGAAATAACGGAGACATGATGAGCAAGCGCTTCCCGAGGATCCACTCGGAAGTCACGAGACGCTCGCGTACATATAGCTTATTCCCAGCTTTGTCAGAGTCTAGCTGATTATGTGTAGCGAGTTTGGTATTGCTCAAATGTTGTATGTTTTGTGTTAATGTTAATGAAAACTGCCTCACACACTTCATCCGTCTTGTCGGTGAGATGTTGATCAAAGAGGCTACTGTGTTTGGTAAATCCTACCCGAGCTTACTCATGTAAAACTTGACTTAAAGGGGCATTTTTCATACAGGAGCCCGAAGGAAAGAAATCACCCAAACAGCTCAGGGGTCTCCATCCTCCATTGTTTCCTGTAAGAGGTGTCCCATCTGTTTTCGTTGTCATTGCCCTCGACCGAACCACTGCCTCACTCCACTATTGAGCCACGAGGAATGCAGCATTAGGCCTGGCTCAACAATGCTAACAAAACAACAACAACAAAAGCCCGAGGACCCAACCCGAAACTTGTTACCTCCCCTTAACAATGCCCCCGCTTACCTACCTTTACCTCACCCAGCCCCTCCAAAAACTTCTGTCCCAACCCTTGCCCCCTACCAGGTCTGGAATCCTAAGAGGCGGCGGAGGGTGGGGGGGGGGGGCCGGGGGTAGGCCTATAGACTGACCTTTTCAACCTCCGCTCTTACCCTGGTTTCTCAGGAAGATTAGAATGAGGTAAAATTCAACACAACAGCCGACATTTGGAGGAAGACCAGATAGCGGGATTTTTGGAACACCCAAGTCTTGAATTTCATGGCGTATTGCAACAACCTTTCAGACTTTCTGCTCCACTGGTTTTGGCGCCGGGTCAAAAATGTGAAGCCAACCAACGCAACAGCAGCAGCAGCAGTTTTCTATTACCGCACCTCCGTTATGAATAAGTAAAAGCCGGCCTCATTAAAGGGGCTTCTCGTCAGTGGCAACAAATGTAAAGAAGTGATTTTTTTCTTTTCTTTACGAGATTCGTCTTTCAAACTTGGGTTTCTCCTGATTTCCGTGTGTGTCTTGGAGGCTGGCCCGTAACCGGATTTCGGCTCCCTGTGAGGCAGAGGGAGGGCATCAGGTGTAGGGATGGGTACCGAACCCCGGTATCATAACGGCCCCGGGGCCACGTGTGTCGGTCCACCCGGACCGATAAGCTCCAGCCTTAACGGTCTTCTTAACGGGGCTGCTGCGCTCAAATAATCACTCCCCCCTCATGGATGCGTTCGCTGCATCGGATCTGTTTATCCCCGCTACCCCACACGAAAGTGCAGGGTGCCACCCCTGCGCTCTGCCACTGCCCTGTCTCCCCTCTGCAGCCGTGTGCAGCGAGACAGGTGCGCACGGAAAAGTCACGCGGTGTTACCATTGACAGTACGAGCTGCTACCGCTAACCCGCGGTAAAAAAGCGAAATTTACCAAAAAAGCGAAACGTAACGACTTCGTATTGAACAGACAGACGAGCCACTCGCACTTTTCTTCTTTCACAAATACCCAAACTAAAGAGTTTCGGGTGGAGTCTATTTTTCCACAAACGGCGTACACAGTGGCATGTACGTGCACATGCGTGCGCGCTCACACGTCAGCGCGAGCCGGTGTCGACCCGCTGGACACAAGCTGAGAGGCAGAAAACAGTTCATTATTTTACTGCACTAAGTTTTCATTTGGATTCATTTGGAGCTACAGCCAAATCTAACCAACAGCCTTGATTTACTAGATAATAATAATGATTTTTTTTTTAAAGCAATGTAAGTGAAGTATTTTAACTCCCATATATTAAGTGTATGTGCAAAGTGGAAATGAAATGTAGAGTAATAAATAAATAATAGAGACCAAGGATTAATGCCTACGTATACGGTAGTCTCAATCTACCTATATACAGTATATTTTTCTGTTAAAGTACCGATAAGAGTACCGTTAAAGTACCGGATCGATAAGGAGTATCGATAAGAGTAGTAGTATCGATAAATCCTTAACGATACCCATCCCTAATCAGGTGTGGTCATCATCACCATCACCCTTAGGAGCTCATCTGTTGGACTGGGAACAGCTGAGTGGGTGTGGCGACTTTTTTAACGGAAGCACAGGCGCCAAGGTCGTTCATTAAGGGTCAGTATCGCCTCCAAATGTAATAGCTACAATCAAATAAACAACAAACTTAAGCGCCGAGACCGCTGACACAAATGCCAAAACAAAGCGGCAACAAATACACCGCGCGCCGAAATGCACTGTAGGCTACATCTGCGCCGCACATTGAAGCATTACATCAACCACATAAAATCTCTCCGAGTTACTCACGAACAGGACAACAAATGTACGGGCCAATATCGTCAAGGAATAACAAATTTGAGTCAAAAAGAGCAGAAGGTTTCTTGCAGTCAAGTTGACAAAATTCAAGATGAAAAGTAGTCCAAGTAGTTGATAGCGTTGTATAGTAAATTGTTTCCAGACCTAAAAAGCTTCTTGAAAAAAAAAAACGTCAAAACAGCGACGAAAACGAGGATGAAAATACAACAAGAAAAGCAACAAAAGACCAACAAAAAAAAAGTCTAAAACGTTATGAAAATACAACAAAAAGCAAAGAAAACGTGCCAGAAAAGCAACAATAACACAATAAAAAAGCAACAATAGAGCGACATAAACACGACTAAAAAGTGATGAAAAACCCAAAAGAGCTACAAAAAGGTGCCGGAAAAACAACAATAATAATAAAAAGCGACATAAATATGACACAAAAAAAACCTGCAAAACAAGACAAAAATGTCACAAAATTTGACATAAACGCGGCGACAACGCTAAAAAAAAGTTACGATCAGTTTTGTAGGTCTTAGCTTTCAAATGAGGCGTTACACTGGCGTAGAGGCTGGTAGTAAACTGAGGTTAACTTGAGTAGTGTTGCGTAATAAAGTTGTTTATTTTGGTCGCCTCTCACTGCAGAAGGGTGTCAATGTGAATTTCTTGGATTTTATCATGTAATAAAATGAATCTGGAAATGTCCTCTTGTTTCAAGCCCATAAAGCATCATTGGACCCGCTCTGAGCAGTTCTACACTCGGACTGCTTCTATCACGGCACCAACAATTTGTTAGCATGCTGTTAAAAATGGAGGCTTGTACATTGTCTTTGTATGTTGAGTTCCCCTGCAAGTTCGCTGGCACCCAAACCAATCACTGATACCCAAAGTCTCTTTTCCATACACCATTTAACCCAAAGTATTCACAGCCCATTCTACACATACATTTCGACGTGGTCATGCTTGACATTGACTTCAGGTTCAGGTTCAGGTTTGTCCCTCTCTGACAGTTGTGAGAAACCTGTGTGACGTGTCATCATTTCAGCTTGACGCACTTTGGTTAAGGCCCGTTTAGATGAATTGTGCCTCAAGATAATTCCGTCAAAACGTTGCTGCTTGTTTAAAAGTGTCTATTCTTAGAAAAGATATTTTTAGATAAGTATGAGAAAGAATTCTTAAGCACTGACATGGTCTATTCTACTGTAGCGTTAACTTTGCTTTACAGTTCAAAAAGAAGCCGTGGCACTCCGCAGAGCCGGTTTTCCTATACGCAAACTACGCAAGTTGCCTAGGGCCCCTGCAGCCGCAAGGGCCCCATGTCTCAGTCAAACTACAGAGTTGTTTCACTGATTTATGAACGCATTGTTACGGAGACAGGCTCTCTGACAGCGCTCACTCACTCTCCGGCTACTCAAACGGAGCAGTCTGCTGAAGTGAATGAGCAGGAGAGACCTACCGCCTTCTCCCCGTCACTTCCAAGACGCGAGTGCTTCTCCCCTTCGCGTCCCCGCTTGGCTGTCTGTCTCCCGGTGCTCGCCTCGCCTCCTGTGCGCCTGCATGTCACCCGTGTCCCGGGCGCTGCTCTCATGTCATGTTTTCTCTGCAAAGACTTGGGGCTGCATCGCCACACACTCATTTAAACTCTCTTCTTATTGTCTCTAGCGGAGTATCGGAACAGTAGTTTGGCGAATAGACGAGAGTAAAAAGCCGTTGTCCGTGGCCTTTTGTCTCAAAGATGAGTTGAATCCACACGGTTCTCATGAGCACTGTTACTTACAGTAACTCTGGTTCTCTGAATGTGCACAGTCTAAAACGAATTGGGCTACTCACAGGCTAATTCTCAGCGGTGAGACAGAAATAACCATCAGGTGCAGGTTTCAGTTAGTTTTAAATCAGGAACCAGAGGTGAGAGAATATGACAATTTGCCATTTACCATTTTAAAAAGTGGGGACAATAGACTAGTAGTAGTCCTGAATCCCAGTCTGACAGTGATTAGTGGTTCTCACACAAAGGAGTAGGGCCTGAATTGAGGTTATTATGTTCCACTTCTGCCCTGCTCTGCTGCACAGTGGAACTGTTTTTGACCATAAATGGGTTCGCTCTTCGTCGAATAACCATGGTAGTACAGCAGTTAGAGCTCGTGCTTCACAGCTAGATGGTCTGGGTTTGATTCCCACCTGGACGGGGCCTTTCAAGTGGAGTTTGCATGTTCTCCCCGTGTCTGCGTAGGTTTCCTCCGAGTACTCCGGTTTCCCCACCACTAAAAACATGTACAATAGGCCAGGATGAATAAGAGAGTGTTTGAGAGTGCGCATGGGGGACAACAGATGCAAATTAGCCCAAGGCTACAATCTGGTGTGGCTTGTTTACATGCATGAGACCCATGTATGTTCATTAACATGCACTGTCCCGACCAAATAAACCAATAAATAAAAAAATGGAAAAAAATGGCATGCATGGTAGGGCCCCCATGTGGATTTTTGCTTAGGGCCCCAGAAGGGCCAGCACCGGCTCTGGCACACCGAGGCAGTTTATGTAAAGTATTCCGAGCTACCAAACCATGCTTACACCATGTTTTGTTTGATAGTAACTCCAAGCTTTATTTATTTTCTCAGGAAACACAGCATCACGTTGCCGTTAGCGAACAGCTCTAAGTAGCGTAATGCATTGCTCTCCAGTGAATATCTATTTTCTCCCCCTGGATGATTCATTTGTGCAGGAAGCGACAGGTTAGTGTGCATCTACGGGCTGCGGAAACCCAATCCATCAGAGCGCAGCAAAGCGGGTGGGCCTGGGCCGTTTGACGCTGTCCAGACTCCTTCCTGACAGCTCGGAACTTCACCGCGACACATGCTTTATCTGCTGCACAAGCTGGAACTCTACATGGAGGCTGGAAACACAAATTTGAACATATAGAATAGTTTAATCTATGCCAATATGGAAATACTTCATGCCAAAATACAAACTCCAGTCACAAGGGGGCAGTGAAGTAGCAAACAGCTGCTGCTGTTTTCGTTAAAGCCCAAATGCATATATTCTAATTGCCATTGATAAATATTGCTTGTTTAACAGTTTATAGTCTCCCAACTCGTACGTATTCAAGTATCAGGTAACGTTCTATTCAAGGTCTTTTCATTTGTAAAGGCAGCCCATCTTACAGGCAGATTTGTAATTGTCATATCAAATGTCGGTGGAATGACTACAGTCTGTAAAAGTGAACAGAAGCTCTCACTTTCTTTGTCCAGGCCCATCTGCTAATCCACACCAGCGGCTTCCTCCCGCAATCAGACCTTTGTAAATCTCACAACTTCGTCAAGATGGCTGCTGCTGCTTCATTTCAACCTGACCACAAATAGGTCTAAATCGAGCCAATTACTTAGTGCTTCCTTAAATGCTCCAACAGGATTTATTGACGCTTGCCAGTAACAGCCCAGTGATATCAAACTGTCTGTGTTATGAGAGGTGAAAAGAAAACTGTTGCATTTCAAAGATGTTACAAAAAAGTCAAGATCACGTTGAATTGAAAATGTTACACTCCATTGGCCTGATTAAAGTTTTTGACAATACTTTGTTGGTTATTTAGACGCCCTTTCTTCAGGTGGCATCTCTTAAAGCCACTTTGAGACAGTGAAGGTGACAGATGAGACTGTGTGAGTGGGCCAGCATCTGGCAGCAATCTCAGAAAGTGAGGGTCTGCTGGCCCAACAGTAATTAGCACACAGCCTCATGTTCGTGTTTCTTTTAATAGCTCCACAGGACCAGTGTGGACTAAAAATAAACAGGGCAATTAGGGGCGGCTAGGAAGGTCGCCATTTGAAGGTCATGCCCTTTGAACATGGGTCAGCACCCATACAGAGGTGTTCATGTGGACCACCTGCCCCCCTCTGGGACACTGGGACAACTGCCATGTTGTGTTTATGTTAGGGGTCAGGAGCTGAGCTGTGGCGCTTGTAGGTAAACTACACGTGTGAGTAAACTCTGTCTATTTATATCACTCAGCCCTGCTCTGTCGGACTCAAAGGTGAGTGATAGCTCTAGTGGAGTTTGACCAAAGAGTGGAAACTTTGCCTCTCAGATAGCCGCGGCCATTCTCACTCCTCCATTAAGCATGTTCCCTAAATGTGCTGTGTGATTGGGGGAATTTGAAGCTCTTCTCAGATCTGGCCGATTGTCTGGCACAGATGTTCACATCAGGCCCAAGAACAACAAGAACTTCTTTTCACACCTGGCAACTCTCAAACCCAGCACAGCACCAAAGAACCTCCAAGGCTGTCCTGCTGCGACCTCTCACCTCTCGTGATGTCACTGCTCCTCTCCACCAATCAGAGACATCCGCCCTTGGACTTGACTGGCCCCCGACACAAGACAAATGGTTCTATCAGATTAAATGTTTTTTAATGACAAACAGAGAGGCCAGACGCGGGTCCTGAGCTAGCGTCCATATGTGCGTGTTCTGGTTATCTTTCCAAATGAGACTCATTTATAATGCACGGACGATGAGGGGCTGCACTTGTTACCTTACTCCAAAACCTCAACAATCTGAAGGTATTTCAGTGCAGCTTTGAAATAACCAACCGTCTTTGTCATTGCAATCTTAAAATTGATCGACTATGTAAATTAATGGCTTAGAGTAGCTACAAGGAATCGCATCTTTTAGCTTTGCATATGTAGCGGATTATGAGCAATAAGTTGAAACCTCGCGCTGCCAAAAGGAACAGTGCGAGGAGACCACAGCTCCAGAGGCCCTGCTATATTTAAACCCTCCTTTGGACAGGGCTCGCAGGGCTACCACAGTAAAGGCTGCTGGAACCTCGCTCACAGACCAACACAAAGTCATTGTCCCTGAGACTGCAGCTTCAAACGAGCGCCAAGGGCAGGGACTATATTTTTAGTTCCTGCTTTTTTTGGACCACAACATGAATCAAGGAGGACTTTATGTAACGCTTAGCTCCTTCACTCAGACCATGTCCACATCACGGAGCGGGGGTCAAACCTGAGATGCCCCTCACCTGCCCGCGACTGACCCCGGGTCATCAAGAGGGGACCCCCAGCTACTTATGAAGTGTTTGTTCTTCCTGTCAGCCTTCAATTGGGATAATTGTGTCTTTCAGATGTGGAGGCTCTGTGATCTGCCAACCAGTGAGTCCACAAGTGGCTTATGTTTCACCTACGTCTGAAGGAGCACGGCCAGGACCTATACCAGGAATGCCTTCGTATTGATGTAAACACTGATGGAACTTCAAAGGGGTGAATACGGTTTCTGGGGATATTTGTTTTCATGCGTGGAATTTTGGTAGAAAATCAAAGAATTGGTGGTTATTGGCTTTATTGCTCTACCTTAACTGAAATTGTGCATTTGTGAGGTCAGTGGTTTCGTGCTTTTCTACGACGACGAACAATTCACCCATTTACATCCAAGTGAAGCGTCAAGGTCATAACGGCTTTATACATTGACTCCCATAAGTGGGAAGAGTAACAAAGATGCCTTTATTTATTAAACCGGATCGTAACATTAGTGGAGTTCTAACCAGTTTTGAAACATCTCTACCAACTGAGCAACTAGCCGTCCCTTTACCTAGTTGATTTGGAGACCCACTAGTTCAGGTGGTAAATCCATGAAGCTAAAGCAAAAAAAACACTAACTCTGAATCTGCACTAAACTCCATGGACCCAGATCTAGCCCGCACTTTTCTTTCCCCTCACCGTGGCCTGTTTCCGGATCCACCTGCAGCCGGTCTGGTCTCGCCATAATCACTCGGTGGCCGTCCTTTGGTTTCACAGCTGTGCACCAGTGAGAGTGTCATGTGGGGAATTAGCATAAACACTGCCTGCACTGCATTGCGCTGATTGGGCGTCTGCTCAATATAACAACATAATCATTTTCCAAAACGCCGCCGCTCGACTGTTGCCTCAGCTCACGAGAGTTTAAGCACACACAGCTCCGTACCGCATAAACAGTCCCCCCATCACCCCACCACCCGGTCTATATCTCTCTATCTGCACGTCTGGGCCTCATGTGGTGCCAATGTGTGCGCCGCTGTTGCCGGGTTGTGGCAGCGGAGGCAGCGCTGAGTCTGTGAGAGGAGGAAGTGGTTCCCGGAGTGCCCCAGAGGAAAAGGCTCCCAGGGCAGAGCGTTTATCCTGTCCGCTGCTTTCATCTTTTACTGTTAATCACTTCCTGCGCACTGTATGAACTCAAACTGTGAGAGACCGGGGAGCTGGTGACACGGAGAGGGCGGCCATTTTGGATGTAGTTATGAACATTTTCCTCGGATTAGTTTTATTTGTGGATTCAGTGGAAGATGGCGAAAGTATTAGAAAGCCATGTATACAGTAGCAGTAACTCACCGTAACAGACACATACTATTTTAGTCCTATTGGCGTCTAAAGGCCTCTCCAGTTCTATTGTATTACTTTGACGGCCTACATACACACCTGAAGCACATGGCTACTTACTATGCTACAGCTGTCGGGCTCGATACCACAGTTCTGACTCTACTCTAAAGGTTGCACCGAAGCACTGCGGGGGAATTATTTCCTTGTAAAAAATATGTTTTTAGCAATGACTTATCTGGTAACCAATAAACACCCCCTCTGCTTTTTCTTCTCTGCTTTAACCTCTTAATCCCCGCCTTAACCTAGTGCACTTTCTCCAGTTCGGCTTTACCTAAATCTAAAAGCTTCTTGACCTGAGAGCTTATAGACTATAGGCCAGTGTAACACCTCATTTGAAATAATAATAATAATATATATTTATATAGCACTTTTCTGGACACTCAAAGACACTTTACATGGCATTTTTCATCCACTCCATACTTGGTGGTGGTAAGCTACTATTGTAGCCACAGCTGCCCTGGGGTAAACTGACGGAAGTGAGGCAACCAGTCTGCGCCATCGGCCCCTCCGACCACCACCAACCACTCATTCACTCATTCCATTCGCCAGGCTTCCTGGTGTTACCAAACGGTCTCCCATCCAAGTACTGACCAGGCCCTTCCCGGCTTAGCTTCCAAGGTCTGACGGGCA
This sequence comes from Neogobius melanostomus, assembly GCA_007210695.1. Lineage (NCBI taxonomy): Eukaryota > Metazoa > Chordata > Actinopteri > Gobiiformes > Gobiidae > Neogobius > Neogobius melanostomus. Next base: position 768,087 of record VHKM01000156.1, read on the forward strand.
GAGCAAAGGCGGTATGGCCAGGACAAAATTACCCACAAAATTTATCTAAACCTTTTCTTTGAATTGTTACCACGTTTTTCGACACATTTTTGTAACTTTTTGTCACTTGTTTTGTAGCCTTTTTATAACGTTTTTGTAATGCTTTTTTGTAGCATTTTTGTTGCATTTTTTGAATTGTTTGTTACTTTTTTGTGCTTTTTTTTTTCTTTTTCAATAAGTTTTTAAGGTTTGGGTAATGCCAAACTGGAGAAAATGTGCTCGGTTCGGGTGGGGGTTAAGAGGTTAATATTTCTCCCTGCTTTGACTAGGCTTTTCTTTTTAACAATTCTTTTCCCCCTGTCCCGTGAATATAAATATAGGCCATGAAAGCTTCAGCATTTGAATAAAAAGTTACAATGGATGTGACACTTCTTTTTAGCTTCAGAACACACGTTGTTCAATCCGTTGACTAATGAGCAGTGACTGCCTTCGCTGACACTTGAGCGTGCCAATAACCAATGCTCTTTCTACTTTGTCATCAATTAGTGAGCGCCAAATGAGCGAGAATGTTGTTCAGAGACGGCTCTTGTCATTTCGTTTGACCAGTGAATGCAGCACAAACCAAGAATAATCAAGCTCAGAAAGACCTAATTGTGTATTGACATGGAACACTATTAGGCTGGTTGTGTGAACTTCCAGGAAAAGCCAGCGGAGTTACAGTAAAAGTGTCATGGCAGAGACTTATGAGGCCGTAATGTGCATCTACCGCACCGTGTGGTTTGAGTGGCGGTGACAGTTCGTGGCCATTTTAATCCAAAATCCTCCAGTCGGTGTGAAAAAAGTCTCCAAAGTCCCATTGGCTCTCACCATACGAGGAGGACACAAGTCTGCAGCTACAGACTGTCTGTCTCTGCTTTGCTTTTCACCGTCTGGAATTGTCCATCAATCCAACTCGCTGTCTTCAAAACAAAATGGAGTCACAAGACCTGGAAAAGCACGGCCGCCAGTGTTTTATAGGCATGAACTCTGTGACAGGAACACTGTTTTTTTTCTCCTTCAGTGCAGTTTTCTCTGGTGTTGCTTGGTTTTCTTTTTTTTCCGTTCCAAGATGACTCAAAAAGTATTGGGCAAAATAAAAAGAAATCTCCTTTAAAGGCAATGATTATTGACTTAGAGTGTATCCGAGTGGATTCAAGTGTTATTGTGAGACAGGTAATCCCAACTCCCACCTACAGGGGTCAGCACACAATATTTTGTGGGAGCCATTATTCAAGTTTTTTTCACCCCGACAATCTCTACATGTGAACTACAGCTCTATGCTCGTGCCATTGCGAGATAGGCAGTGCTTAATTTGTAAATTAATAGTTTCAGGAACACTTTTAATATGATTAGGGGAACAGGCCAAAACATTTGCCGGAACACTCATTAAACACCATTATATCAGGTCAAATCTTTGCCGGATACTCCTAAATATTTCCCGGATCCTTTACCCTGAAAAACTGAAAACTGGGGGAATGTGTTCCCCCAAACAGGGGATCAAATTAAACACTGGAGATAAGTCTACTGCTCCGATAAATGTTGATTTAATAGACCAATAGCTCAGCAGCTCAATTTGTTTATTCGCACTCTCAGTGGAGTAGAACAGGATTTTCCTCACTTGACAGTGGCGCATACCTGTTCATCGTTGAAAGAATGAATCATCTGGAAAAAGATGCTTTCAATAACGCACGCACATGCATTGTGACTAAGACCTGATGCGCTGCTGTGATGACACCCAACTATAATGCACAAATATTTACAAAGTATCATAAGCACTGAAGGTATGTCTCTTTTACGTAGAGTTTTCGAGGCTCTGTACTTTACTTGAGTTATATTTTTGTTGAGAACACATTACTTTTATCACAATTGAAAGATAATCACAATATTTCTACCCCACAACATTTCTATAAAGGCTCCAAAGTAAAACGTCAATTTGGCCATGTGTTTTGTGGAAGGGAGAAGTCGTGGAGAAGTGCTGCCATACAGGAGGTGAATTCAGGCTTGATTGTCGTGTTTTTGGAGCTGCAAAGTTATTATTCATAACACTAGTTTACAATAATTTTACTTTCTACTTTGAATACTTAAGTATTTTCCATAGCAATATAGAAAATACAGACCCAATAAAAATATGAAATAATAAGTACTATCTGTACTTTTACTAAAGTAATCAAAATAAAGTACTTTCACCACCTCTGCTCATTTTAGTGGAAGAAGGTGGAGCAGCATAACAAGTTTGAGGTTTTTAGAAGCCATAGTATCTAATTCAACCGAAGTGGCCAATAGTTGCATGATACTAGCGTGCATGACAACATTAAATCCTGCCAGCATTTGTCTCTGCTGTTTTCAAATATTTCAAAATACTATGAAGTTTCTGAAAAGTATTCCATGTTATTCAGACACATCAAGTCTACTGTGCCAAGATTTCTCTGTGACTGGACACGTGCCAGTTTGGTGTGTGCCAGTGGGTGGAGAGAGTGATGAATGAAAAGATGAAGGCTTTTGTCTTTGAACTATTTTTGTTGCCACTGACCTTTTGTGTCTTGTGCGTGTCACGCTAAAGGGATTGACAAATTCACTGTTTTAGTGGACTTCACTGTTGAATTTGAACTTAGAATTGTGTATTTTCAGCTCCCCCTGCGTGTATGAGCCTTCTGTTGTCAAGGGTTTTGCCTTCAGTCACTCAGCTGTGCCCTGCAGCCAGAACATGCAGGCTGCTGGAATACACACAGTTTCCCCTTTAGATTTAAACACGCGCTTGTAAAAATTTGCATATTGTCAACACGCTAACTCACGACATATCGTTTTGTTTAGGATTTCTGTTTGGTGGTTGCCCTGGCACCAACTGTGTGGCCATTGTTTTTGGTGCATATCACAGATTTGCAACTTCTGCTTCGGTACCAGGTTCTTCCACAATTAAACCTCTGTAAACACCAAATTAAATGTCTAAATTTTGACATTTGTTGGGTTTCTGATGATAAAGTTTCACTCAGGATTGCCCGTAGTAAGTGGGCGCGGTGAGTCAGTCTTTTAAAGAGCAGGATACTTGTCTAGGACTGGTGCATACCTCTGCCGGTGACGGGGCTTGCGTGACTGGCTCGGAGCGCCAGGCGAAAGTGGAAAGGTTCCTCTTGCGCCCAAAGGGAAATAGCAGCGTGCACGTAACCTCTTTTAATCCGGCTGCACATTTTATTAAAAGGCCATGGCAGTTCGAGTGAATGCCCCGGAGTGGCGGAGCGTTCAACAGGCAACATCACAATGAAAAGATGTATTCGAATTGTTCCTTTTCAAATTAAGAGCCTGCTGAAAGTGTCCTGCTGTTTGCCGATGTCCCGGGCGCAGGAGGTTTCAGCTTGTTGTCATGAGTCATCACATAACACATGCCTCTCAAAGTCACAAAAGCAATGTGTATTATTTCAATAAGATTACATGACACAACAAGATCCTTCAATTCAGCCCTAATCTTTTACAGTGACACAGCCCTACTGACATCAGCTATATCAAAAGAGCGTGCCAGCTGACTCACTAAGCAGCTCATCTTTTACAAGTTTGCAACTGTATCATGTGAGCACTGTGCTTTTTAGTGCCGAATTGAGAAAGCAGAAGTATATTCGAATAGCTTTACATAAGAAAAGTAGTGGCGCCTCGTTTATTTTTGAGGGGAAAAACTCACTTCCAAACACTCTGGCTGTGTGTGGAGAATAGAATGAAACACTAATCTCAATTTAAATAAATGACTTGGGTAAAGAAGGCTGACGGTGTGCAGTATGTTCAGGCCCGTCACAGGTGTAGTGACTTTAGGGGAGCACAAAAAGGAACAATAGGTGTCATTTGTAGTGGGCTGACACAAAGCTATGTATTGTGTGTCTCTCTTGTCTATTGTTTCGTACAGAGCGGAGAATATCGTCTTGGGCATTGTCCCTGTGCCATTGTGTCTCTCCCTCGCCGCGCTGTGGTCCTCGGTATTGTTGCGGCGGCAGTCCTCCAGAGATCACTAGTTAATCACTGCATCTGAGCATTTTGTGTGACTCTTTAAGTCGCTGCGCACAGACCGACCGCAGAAATATTTGTACAACAGTTTGGCTTGTTTACAAAGTGCCGCCCGGTCTGCTGAGTAATTTTTTGTTGACAACACGCCAGTCCAGTTTTGATGGTACAGTGACTTTGGCCAAATAATAACTAGGGACACTGTTCGTCTTTAGAGAAGCTTTATTTGTGTACAATATATATAAATGTATTTTACTGAATAATAAAGGATTTCTGCGTTAGATTATCTATCGAAAGCGTCAAATTTTTTTATAGACAATTCAAACCAATTACATCTTGTTTGCTGGTTTCGTAATCAAATCCTGCAAGTTAATATAGTTCACTCTTACTCAAACCTTTGTATGACCTTCAAATAACACCAGGCCTAAACTGGGTCTACAGAACAATAAACCATTTACAAAATTGAGTCTAAACTGGATGTAAACCAGATCTAAACCAGAAAAAAAAACACCTAATATGAACACATTACTAAAGCGTAAATGAATAAAGTATCCTATGAGCAATATTTCACCCATATGTAGGGATGTAACGATTCATCGAAAAACAATTTAAAATTAATTTAAACTGCTTGAAATGTAAATCTATGTAAAAAAAACAAAAACAAAAACAAAACAGAATCGTTACAGTCTGATACAAGGACAAAATTGCAGATGTTAAAATAAAAGAAACATCTTTTGGTAATAAATGAGTCATATTCATTTTGTAAAAAAAAAAAAAAAAAAGTTTAAAAAAAATCGGGAACCCAGACCTATTCACCACAACTGCCTCTAAAATCCTGTCACTCAAAAAGATGTTAATCCGGGTCCAAATTGCTGTCATGCACGATCTTAATATAGAGACGTGGCAGTGAGTATAAAATGACCAACTTGCATCGAGTCCCTTTAAACATTTATTATTATAGTAAAGGTTTTAATCATAGAAATATATCTAATAGAGGTCGACCCATGTGGGTTTTTCTGAGGCCAATGCCGATTTTGGGGGGAAATTTGATTGGCCGATGCCAGTATGCATGATATTTTTGACTAATATTTTTTTAAATGTCTGGTCTATAATCCTGTGTATGATGCTTCTAAAAGTGTTAGTGTTGAACTGTGACAGCAAGGGGTGCTGTAAATTCATGTTTAGTAGGTACTTTCCAAAACAAAAAAACGGCAAGTCTCTATCTCTTATGGTTCCGAAATTATAAACAAAAGTCTACAACATAAAATAGATGAACAAACTAGTGACCGATTTTCACCGCGATGTTTCTTGGCTCCCCTGAGGCCTAGGAAGTTGTGGGAGGGCTCAGTTTAAGGCCCTGACTGAGCTCTTTCCAATGCAAACGCAATGTCTCTATCACTTTCGGTTCCGGAGATATCGGCTGATAAACGGCTGAAATCGGCTATCGGCCGATATTGAAAATACCCAAATATCTACTTACATCCCTACCCATATGCATGACAAATTTAAGCGTATTGCAGTAAAAAGTGCTCCAATATAGTGACACATCTATTGTAAACAAGCAAACTGGTTGCATTTTACTTAATAGCTGTTTATCATGTGTAATGTGTAATAACACTGAACTAGGATAGAGATAGTGTGGTACTTTTCGTTTCCTGGTGATTTGCAGTCGAAGGGTTGGTTAGGATTGGTCATAGTATTACCTGCATGAGAATAATTTGGTTGATGTTTTGATGTAATTACCATAGTTGTCACAATTTTCGCTAAGGGCTGTCAGCAAAGCTATCGGCTGAACGATGATGCCACACCATTCATCCTCCATCCTCTCTGTTTAAGGAGAGATCTCATAAAGATGTTGAGCCAGTGATAACAATAAACACGTTAGTGCTTATTGTGAGCCTAATGCGGGGGTTAAAAGGTGCCGATGGTGACTACAGCTACAGCCTGCAGCTAATGGGGCAGGGCGCAGGGCCAGAGCGGAGGAGGGGTGGGGGTAAGAGGGGGTGTATCCTGGGTGTGTCCCGGCAGCATCCTGCGCTCTATAAGAGGTGTATAGGAGGAGGAGGAGGAGGAGGAGGGGGCCCCCCTGCTGCTTCTCAGTCTGGGTGACAGGCCGACAGGTGGGCTGGGCTTTGGGGACCGGGTTCACCTGTTACCGCTCATGTCCCGACAGGTAGGACCCCCGAAAACCCCTCCCCACCCCCCCTCACTAAAGCGGCACCACATATCGCAGTCAGGCTCTCTATTGAGTGCGTGCTCCAATCTGGTATATAGCCTTCTGCTGAGAGAGGGCGAGAGAGAGTGGGAGGGAGCGCGGATTTTAAAGGTTCCCATCTGTTGTCCTTGACTGGGTGCCAGACGAGCCCGAGCGGCTGCAGGAAGTGGTCCCATCGCAGAGGCGCAGGGTTACAAAGCATCACCTATTTACTTTGGAGCGGCGGCTCTATTGATACTCGCCATTGCTCTGTGTGTTTTCCCATACGCGGTTAAGTGACAAAATGCATCTTTGCTGCAGTTTTGGAAAATCAGAGCTGTTCGTCTGTGGATTCGGCCACAATGGCAAACGGTCAGGGGATGCAAGTGTAATTGTTTGCATGTGTTTTGATAAAGACGTCCGGGTCCTGACGGCTTCACAAAGTGGTCCTGGTTCACCTTATTATGTCAACTTAAGCATAATGTCTTAATATCTCGCCTCCATGGATTAAGGGATATCTTCTTCACTTGCACACAGCAGTTGATTAAGGAAGAAGAACATGTCTAGTAATTATAGGTTGCTCTGCCACATGGCTCTCTAGTAGAGCTTCAGAATCATTTGTTTCTATAAAGCCTTCAATGCACAATTCAGTTTAATGAAAGTGACAAGTAAGCGAAGAGCATGAAAACAATGTTGGCAAGGCTTTGATTATATTCTGTTGTACCGAAAATATCAGCACTCTACATGCCAAGAGTATTAGCAATTAGCTAACAAAATTATCAGGACTTATGTTAGAAAACAATTTCCTCAAAAAGATGTAATTTTATTAAGAGACAAAACCGTGTGTGTGGAGTATAAGCCCGAACATATATCTTCTTTTTAAATTAGCATTACGGCGGAATAATACAGCCTTCTTGACTTGCACTGTAATCACTTCTGTTTATCTGACATCCTCTTTGTACACACATAAATAGTTCAACCCCCCCCCCACACACCACCCCTGCACACCCCCCTCCTCCTCCTCCTCCTCCCCCTGCGGTCCCGGCCCGCTGCGGACGTGGAAGCAGTAAACACAGGGCTTTTGTTGGTGGGAATTGGCCTCAGGTGCAGTTGACCTATGTGACCCGGGGCCCGCAGGTTGAACAAAGGGCTATTAAGGAGAGCCGGGCATGTCTCCACTACAGAGAGACGAGAGACAGAGAGGTTTATAAGTGTGTGCAAGGGGTCGGCCGCGCTAAACAGTCCAGGCGCATACACGGACCGGGACGTCCAGGGGGAGACAGCCATATCTAGGAATCATTGTATTAGCGGTGGCATGTAGACACTCAGTGCAGCGCAGTCAAGTAGTAAACGCAGTAAAGATGAGATACTAGTGTCCAGCTAAATGTATACAGTCAGTTTTATCAGCAAACCGTTGTATATTGTGTGTGTATATTAGCATGACTAAAACTTCCTCATTTGTTTTCATTGAAAGATATTTGTTGCAATCTGTTATGTTAGCTTATGCAAATAAACTTGTCGTGCCTAGCTTCAATCAGGATATACAGGCACGCCTTTAGAAACATGTACAGTAGGCTACTAATATAGACAATTGTATGATAGCATAGTATAGCCCAGTGATTATTTTCATTTAGTATATGACAGTAAATAGCATTGTACTAAAAAAATAAAATAAAGAGCCCTGCTACAGCTTAATTTTTTGGGAAGGTATGATTTTAAATTTGCCATTTTAGGGTGGAACATTAACCATTTGCTATAAACGTTATAAAGATTTGAGAAAAGAGGTGTGAGCTGCCTGGCCACTACTGGTAAATACATGTAACGCACTGTTGTGTCCAAATACTTCCATGTGAACGATAAACTCCAGTCATTTACATTTTAAAATCTCCATTGATTTATCACTAAGGAATGTGGCAGCAATCCCAGAAATCTTCGTGGTTTTGACAACACAATCCCGACCTCTATACGGTTGGCCACTTCCAAGCAGTAAAGGCTAGAGCTTGGGACTGAATGTTTCAAAGTGAAGGCCAAGTCCATGTTTGTTGTGTGTCCATAGATTTGCATCAGCCAAACCGCCAATATCTAACATACTAGTGTCCAAATTCTTTAATGTAAACGATAACTCCACCATTTTAAAACTCCATTGGTTTGTTGAATGTCCCACTAATCCCAGAAGACTTAGCAGTTTTGACAACATAATCCCAAACTCTATTATTACTAATAGGCTGATATGAACAGTAGGCTAAAAATACTTGTTAGATTCTTTACTGTTGTTGGTATTTGTGCCTGAATAGTAACGGGACAGTATCGATTACTCTTCCTGTGTACCTTATTGATCGAACATGCCCCGGTCACACAGGCACTGACGGGCCCCGTCCTCACCTGCGAATCCAGTGGGCCGATAGCATCATGTGATCACAGGACTGTCCCCCCCCTACCCCCCTTCATGTCTGTCGCAGCAGTGATGGACCACAGACCACAGGGGCATGTCCTGTCTCCTGTGAGAGGGCTAGTGGGGGGTGAAAGAGCTGGTGACAGGCAACCCCCTCGGGACGTCCAGAACACAGAAGGGCCTCAGTCTTCCGTCCGAAATGATGGAGCACACAAGGCAAGAAAGAAGATAGTTACTAAGAAGAAAAAGAATGGAACAAATATAGTCTGTCAATATACAGTTTGTGAGTAAATGAATAAGCGGCTGTTTGGGTATACTTATATGATTGCTCACTTTATTACATTTATTTTTGAAGCTAACATTGAAAAGACACAGACATAATGTATAGTATGCCTAAGAGTATTTCCATTACAAAATAGTAAAACTGTTGGAACAAATATAGCATATTATAACACAATTTCAGACTGCATTCAAACAGTAAGTTTTATTCAAAATGTAAAGCTGCCATTTCCAAATTTCTCATTTTCCCACATCTGCAGCCACCAAATCTCTCAATTCCAGTAAACTGTCTTCAGTGAAAACCCTGGCTCAACACTGCCACCTAGCGATCGCCCCCTCACACCCCAGTCAAAGTTATGAGTGTTTAGGCATCAGTCCCGGGGCCTGTGGTTTGGGAGACAGCGCCATGACCTCACTGCCAGGGAAATACATATGACAGGACGGGGTGAGGGATTTTCCACAGTGTCCCGGAGGGCAGTGCACCCCCCCCCCCCCCCCCCACTCCTCCTCGACCCCCTCACCCTCTATAACCCTCTCAATCTGAAGACCAGGGCACGAGTCTGACTCTGAGCCGTTTCAACATGGCAGTAGTTTGGCCAATACACGTATGTGCTTATAGATAAAAAGATAAAAACAACAATTTACATTCACATTCAAGAGGTGATATATCAGGGAATGACGTTACTACAATGAAAGAAGTTCACTTAAGGTGTGGCACTTCAATTAACTGTACTATGTTCAAGATGTACCTGAGCTGTCAAACACAATTTCAAGTATGTAGCTGGGACAAAAAGAAAACCATCGTCACCTCCATTAACTGCTTAACATAATAATTTGTGTGATTAAAGCCAGGACTTTTAATAAAGAAAACTAAATTGTTGTTCAATTTCATCCACTCGGAATGTGTCCCTGTCATCAAACGAGTGGCCTGTCTCGTTCATGTGCAGATACAAAGTCCAGGGCAGAAGATGTTTGACGGCGGTGTTGATAGAAGTACTTTCTCAAATGTTTGTGCAGTGTACATCCTATTGCAACCCTCTGCACTGCACATACACATGCATAAACTACTTCTGTTTTCCTACCCTTTGGGATTTTATCCTTGGGGTGTACAAGGTGTTTTCAGTGATGCACTGAAGCCATGTTTGGAGAACCTGTGCATAATATATTTTTTGTAACATTTGTTTTACACTGCTGCCTTGGTCATGGGTGTACAGGAAGTGGAAGTGTGCACTCTGATACCCTTAAGTTTAATAAGTATAATCACATCATCAAACATAGGGATATTTTCTAAACACGTTTGTTATTTGAGTTATACTACAACAAAAGTGATATGGGACTTTTAGGAGAGCTCTTTCTTAAAAACATTTCAGAAAATACAAACTGCATTTAATGATTATTGTTAGTTTATAACTTACTGTATTTAATGTAATTATAATTATCCGAAATAAACACTCATTGTCCACTCATTGTGAAGGAACAATTACTAAAAAGAGTTGGGTGTTTCTATGCCGTGACAAAAAGCCTGCGGCGGCTCTTGTGAAGTTTGCAGGAAGCATCAGACTTGAGATGACACCGGCAAAGAATGTGACTCGATAAATCACAGTCGCAGCAATCAAACGGGATCAACGGCTAACTGCACGCGCAAGACAACACAGAGAGTACACGGGGTTGAAGAGCTGGCTCGACCTGAGCTCTCATTTAGGCTGGTGTTAGCGTCGCAGCGTTTTGGAGTTAATAGAGGGGGCATCATTAGTGGTCCTTTGGAGGAGACATGGAGGCCAGGAAGTGTAGTTAGCGAACGGGGGAACAGGAGACGAGAGGAGCATCACACCTCGGGCCGAGAGAGAGAGACCGGGCTGAATTATTTACCATGGAATACAGTAAAGGCTCAGCGGCAATATCAAAAATATATGAGTATGAGGAGTATGTACACATGAGTAACAATCATAGAAATGCCTTACACAGCTCCTTTCACACACAAACCTTTTACAATATTCATTAAACACAATCTGTGCAAATGACCCCTCCAACAACATTCATTACTGCACCGTGCTATCTCACATTTGTCCAATAATACCACTGAATTGTGTCCCTTTAATCCGTCCATCCAAAGATTGTCTATTGCTGATTAATGATGCACTCGTTTGTTTGACCTACATCTATTTTTAGTGCACTTAACAATTAACGCTGTATGTTAAAAATACCCCGCCCCAGATGCCCGTTGGCACACATGGGGGTTTGCTTGTGTGTAGGGAAACAGGCGTCCCGCGGCACACAGCGATCCCGCCGCCTCTTACACCGTGTTGGGATTACAGGTGTATAGTCTTACTTTCCACTGTGACAGAAGAACCTGCTGCCTCTCGCTCTCTCGCCTGTGCGCGTGAACGCCTGAAACCTGATCGTCCTCAATAATAGATGCGGGCGCTGAAACCCCTTCACCTCCGTCCATTAGTTCCTCTAAGACCTCTGGCCTAACACTACTTTGTAACTTCTTGAACATGAGTGCGCCGGCTGGCTTTCTTCAATGGGCCGTCTGAGTTGACTTGACAGTGACTAATTTCGGCATTTGCCAAGTGTTTAACTGTCGTGTAGATCAAGCATCCACAACATATAAAACAAGAGCAAATGCTTGTTTGCAGGTTGTACAATGGAAAGAAAGTCACTGTCACTATATCAATTATATTTGAATATCTACGCTGCTGAAACACATGTTTAAACCCATTTTAATGATTTGAGTGCTGCGGTAATGGGGTTATCAGTTGGAGAACATACTTGCCACTGAGATTAATATTTACAACATTTAACATTCATTTGAACAAAGAAAAGAAAGTGAATTTTCTAAGGCTAGATTATACGTGAAATAATCAAGACCAACCAAAAAAATCTATAATATACAATGAATTAGAAATAAACTTTGAATTGTAACTTCATCATGTGCAGTATTAGTCTATTAATCTACTATATTGCGGGAGACATTGCAGGAAAAAGCTTTTTCATGGTTTTACATTTCTGACATTGAATTTGATGTATTTTTGATTGAAAACAGCACATTTAAGTTACATTAAGCCAAATATCAAAACACAGTATCCAAGCTGACATCATTAGACCAGACTTTAAATTATTATAATTGCTAATTACATTTTACAGAAGGGGTCCCGAGGGGTTGTTGGTTGAGTCATTTTTCCCCCCTATTTTTTTCTTCTCATCTTAATCTGATCACATCACAAAATGTGATGCACTTCAGGCTCCATCTCTAAAGAGCAGTGCTGGACTTCTGTGTCGTTATCTAAAACCTGGCAATATGATGTCAGTGCGGTTGAGATGCACTTTGTCTTCATTTCCTTAATTAATGTGTGCATCTCCTTTCTGCCAGCGACACGGGGCGGATGAGCGGGTGCAGAGGTGACAAGAGAGATGTGGGATAAATAATGCAGCAGAGTGTGACTAATCCACACCTCTTGACACCAGATGCTCAGGGCTTAGCCACGACAGTGACTTGTTGCTCCGGCGGCTTTCGACTTGGCCTTGCGGACAAATGTTCCACAAGTGAATTTGGGTTATGTAAGGGAGATTTTCACTGTGGTTCAGTGCACAACAGTATCAGAGTCTACAAAATTAAAGCAAATAGTGGAACAAAGATCAATGCTGGAACACTTATGGGATTAGAATTTCAATGCAAATCATAAAACTAGATAAACAATACAATGTTACAAGCATGTAAGTATATTATATAATTTACTGCTTCTGATCAATATCCCAGCGCGGTGTGAAAACCTTAAACTGATTATGATTTATGAATTTGATAAACGTAACTTGGATCAAGATGAACACTTTGACAAATGGAGAAAAGTAACGCTTTAGATTTATAGACTGTTGCATATTTTGTATGTTAAATGAACATTGAATCAAACATGTTTTATTGGCACCGGCTGAGTGAGTAATCCAGCTCTTTTTTTAATCATTTTATTTTTTTGAGTAGCTCTGCCATTTGTGTGTGACTCTATTGTAACTACTCTATAAAGTGGCTAAACGGGTTTATCCTTAAAGTTCTTAATGATTGTTAATCTTGTGCAACATTGACAGGTACAATACAGGCTGTACTGTATCTGTCAATGTTCCAGTGTTGTACTGTGCAACATCAGTACAAAATGTTGTTGTTTGATTTATGATACTTAGCGATGAATTGAACTGGCCACACTTTTAGAGTTGAGTTAAATTGATTTCGTACAGTGTTAAAAGAGGGTTGTCCCAGCTGAACTAGAACAAGCTGCCCCAATTCAATCTATCAAGTGCACCTTAACTATTTAACCAGGAATTTTCCTGACATTGTCACTTTGATCTTTATGTCTAAATAAGCCTATGCTATAATCATTGTTTATGTATCTTATAGTGTTATCAAATTTACGTAATGACATATACCTGCAGTTGCCAACAATAATAACATGTACAATGGTATCAGTATCTGCAGCAGAGTGACAGCTGACAGCTCGCGACACAGAGCAGTTCTGACTTTAGCACCTGCTGGAATGGAGTTTTCCCTTGATAATTAGGGCAATTAGAGATTCCCTGCTCCACTATCCCTGCTCCTGCTGCTGTGGCGGAGGAACCCTGCTATTAGCATTACACAATATCAAGCAGAGAATCTCACCTCAGGGTCTGTGTACACATCTTAATTATTGTATCAGCTTTCCTCATTAGGGTTTGGTGAGCGCTGATTTGTAATAGCTGCCAATGTAAATTATTGACAACAGTTCACGGACAAATTGCAGCTAACTGCTATGCTAATTCACAGAAACACACACCTGAAGATTCACACTTGCTGTTCAGGGGACACAGTCAAGCACTCATCACCCTGACACGCACATAATAGACGGCAGTACAAAAGCAACGCCACCTCAAAAAAAGAGCAGTGCCTTACAAAACCCAGTCTTAGGTGTGGCGAGAGAGACATGCCGGAGTTGTTCTTCCTGTGTCTTGAGTGAGCGTTTCATCTTGCGCCTCTTGACAGCTGATGGTGTTTGTCAGTGCCAGGCGTCACTTAGACCACCAGTGTTCACATGCGAGCCTTGTCTTTATCAAAGGACCTGCTCCAGCCTCAAACTGACACAGATGAATGCACCGCACACACCTCCATGTGCAGGCTACCTCTGGGAACAGCAGACAGAGACGGACGAATAAGACAATATTGTGTGTAGGTACACAGTGCTGTTTCAACATGAGTGCAGTGGGGAAACAAACAGAGGATGTAACAGAGCAGGCCCACAGGTACAGTATCAGTGTCTCCACCAAAGCTCTTGTTATTCAGTACACAGAGCCAGAGACAGCAGACACAGTTAAGTGTTTGTGTCGGCCCAGGCCTAAGCCCCTGAGACGGCCTTATCCCTGACGTCTACTCAGGTTCCTTCAGATGGACCTGCTCTCTATGTACCTGCTGCATTCAGTGGCCTGAGCGGCCACAGACACAAACAGTCATTCAGCAGCACATACACGGTGTATAAGAGCGTGCACTCCTCCCTTTGCACAGAGCACATCCCAGAGGAATGCAGTGGTGTGTGTGTCTGACGCCACGCTAAGCCACCTCAGTCCTGCTGAGGAGTCTACTTTTGCAAGCCCTGTCGTCTGTGTCTGGCCATGACAATCATGAGAAAATCACTAGGTGCCTGTGGGGCACATCTCCTGGTTACAGGTATACCTGTTGACACATGCCAAATCCCACTCTTTCTGTGGGCCGCGGGAGCACATGGAACGCCCTGTCTAAACCGCAGACATCACATAGGCTGAGCAGGGCCCGACATGTTGGTCATGTGACCAGAGCGAGCTGTGCGCCTCATAAACAAACCTCAGTGCACACCTGTATATGTTTCTATGTGCACACAAACATGTACACTGTATCTGTAAGGTTAGGTCACCTTACTCCTGTTGATGTAAGACTGCGCATCTTTGATGAAGAGTGTGGACAGAGGAGGAAGACACAGGCCTGGGCCTAGAGGATCCTCTGATCCCACTCATATACAGTTCTTATTAAAACTGTTCCATTGCTTTTGTGCAAACTGGGTCCTACACATTGTTGTAATTTACAGTAAGGTGCTCGAATAAGCATGATATAATACGATGATATAGCAGGCCAAAACACTGAACAAGAATGTCTCAAAGTTTGGGAATGTCTCTCTTTTTACAACCCATTCACAGAAAAGCCATAAAACCACCAATAGTTTCTTTAACGTGTTTAACTCCGCGCGTTTATTATCCTCTCTAATGTTACCTGCTTTGCCAAGTCGACTATAAAAACACTGACATGAGGCCAACTGTCGTATTTCTTTAGATATTGTGAGCCAGGCGTGTGGGTATAACTAGGGTCCGCTTACACACTCCCTCTGCCCTAGCTATCCGCACGTTTCATTGTACCTGTGATGTCACATAAACCTTCTTAAGACAGTTATGTTTAATGACCGCAGTGAGCATCACAATACTCCCTAATACTCCAGACCACAAGAGCAAACAGCATTATAAGACACGCCGCGCACCTTAATGCACTATTGTCTCCAGTCAGAGTCTGCCGGGCCTTTCATGTGGTGGAGGTGAGGCGGCTTTTCACATCCAAACACTACTTTTCATAGAAATATTTGTTTGGCCGTCATAGTGACTAAACACTGGCGTCACAGGGGATAAGCATGGAGGCTACGTAGGCTTAAGACGACAGAACAATGTAGCATTTTATACAGTTGAGACGGAGAAGATAAGTGAGGAATTATACTTTGAACATGAATATTCAAAATGCTTATTTGAAATGTATAGATTCAAGAAAACAACACAAGGCCTGAGAAACAATTTGAGGGCTTTAAAACGTTAGCACATCTAAGTAAATCTGGCTATTGTGATGATTTATTTTTATCCTCTTTGCCATTTGTTATTTTTTGTACACCGACAGAAGTTGCAAATAGACCCATTATCAAAAAGAGTTGTTCTAAACTGGTGGATCAGGATCCAAAAGTGGCCTGCTGAAAAAAGGGTGACAGGCTTTTGCTATAAATGACTGTTGCTAAATTCTTATTTTCTTCACAATCAGCCTAAAAATGCTTGAGTAAACAGAACTTTCTGCAGAAATGCTGTGTTTTTACAATAAATACTAAAACGCATAAATGTCGGGTATTGTGCAAAATCAACTTTTTAGAGCTTTTAACCATGTGACAATGTTGTTCTCACATCTAAAACCTGCCTGGAGATGTGTTTCGAGGAACGTGGGCATCTTTGAGTCATCTTTGAATCTTCCCGAGAGGCTATTTTTAGCACCGCAGCAGCCGCTCCCAAAATATTCCTCCATATCCAGTAAAGCTATTCCTCACCACTCGAATCTCTTGCTTAATAGCTTAACTATAGCTTAATACTTTCATCAGGGAGTAAAAACACTGGGCATAGCTTCACTACAGCTACACGGACTCTATTTTATTTTTCTCCTTTTTCTTCCCTTTATTGAAACCGCTTCACAGCGAAGGGGAGCAAGAGGAGGTGGGTGGGAGGAGCTTAACGTTTGTGAATGACCAAGAAGTGAAACTACTGGATATTTTAGATTCAATTAGCATGTTCTCATCCACACATAAAACACTACCTCACAGGGCCTTAAAGTTGATACTTTGTACACCGACTACACATGAATAAAGAATCAATCAATGTGGATGCTTTTCTTGGCACCATCTGTAGCGTTTGTTCTTACCAAAAATCAAGCATGGCCCACAGCTCCACACTGACACATGCCGCTGATATCAGGAGTGACTTTACCTGATTGTTTTCCCTTGTCAAGCTTCTGTCATTTCTGAACGGGGATGTGTTGAGTCGCTCAGAGCACCGGAGATGGATTAGGTTTCAGAGCAGGCAGCGTACAGACAAGCGGGAGCAAGTCCGCGAGCGAGGGACGGCATGATGATGAAGTACATTTAGCGTCTATACTTTCTTTCAGTGTTTGGTGTGAGGCTAAATACATGTTAACGCAGACAAGTTACAAGGTGATCTGACTTTTGAAAATAAAAAGCTGGTGATGGGGCAAAGTTACAAGTCAGGTTTACTTTATTTACATAGAAAGAAAGAAAGAAAGAAAGAGGAACCAGGCACATAAAGGGCCTGAGCGGGATCCCTCTGTCCCATCTTCTGAGTGAGGAGTGGGGTGGATGTTCCTGCGGGGGAGCCTCGCCCTGGATCACTGACTTCCACAGCTCCATCCACACGACCGCAAAGTCTCCCCTCCCCTGCACTGCAGCTCTGCCCCATCCTCCCCCAGGTCTCGCCCGCTCCAACACACCGGTCCACCAAGCAAACACTCGGCTGCCCCAAGACATGACTTTTACATGTAGCTGTGACAATGTTCACATCCAGGATAAAAATGTTCAATTCAGCTGCGGATACGGCAATTTACTGAACAGAGGTGGTGCGCAGAGTTGCCAAAATATTTGGTTGAGTAAAAAAGTGCATGGTAAAAATACAACAGTAATAGAGCAGTAACAGAGCATAAAAGTCTAATTTACGTTTAAATGAGACTGATATGCCCTGTCTAATAAAGCCTATGGGCAAAAATATCTCAAAATAAAATGACTCAAGTAAGCACTTTGTGATCAACCTACTCTAAAAAGTATAATTAGTTGAAAAAGTTACTCAACCACTGTATATGAACAAATCTCTACAAGTGATCACCTTCATCTGCTTTTATGTAGCATTACAATGAGAATCTTGTTTTATTGGTTTGATTTGCGTAACACATCCTCCTTTGTCTGTAAAGCACTTCGAATTACTTTGTGTACAAAATGTGCCCTGCAAATAAACTTGCCGAGCCTTGCCTATTTTTTTGGGTTGTTTATCGGAACCATAATACTGCGGGTCTACAAAGAGAGGCCTCCTGCCCACGCTATAGCACCACTCAAAACATTACTGACCGCCGTTTAAACACCGAAACTGACACTTTGACATCTACTACGCACATCTCTCCCAAAGTTAGATGCATCATTTGGATAGTAATCCAAATAAATGTGTATGAATCTGCACTGCAGTAGTCTGGGCAGCGTTGAATCGGTGGTGTATGTCAGGTTGTAGCGGGGCTGGTCCCCTCCTGTCCCCCCTCACATAAAGCTCCACTCGCCTCCCAGTCTAAGCACTGCCACTCTGTAATTGTGGGGAAGCCACAGCACACAGCCCCATATATAAATACTCCATTCTCCCAGCCTTGTCAAAATAAAGGTTGTGTGGGGAGAGAGAAATAGGCCCGTTCTGGTGGCCCTCTCCCCAACGTTAGGGGTGCTATTTTGGGGCAAATTCTATACCTGCGGGTGAAGCTGCACAGTTACTAGAAGACGGAAATATAACTGGAAATCCGTTTTAAAACTTACTTTAACTTAGGTGACTTTCTGTCCAACAACCAAGTACAATTTAAACCTTAAATTAGGTAGTGCACTGGAAGTGGAAGGAAGTAGAAGGCATAGTACTTGTAGTAGTGGTTGTTGTAATGAGTATTGTTAGAGGGGGCAGTAGCCTAGTACACTCTAAAGTAACAGTGGTGTTTGTCAGAGTGTATCCTCTGGCCCATCAGATCGTTTTGAGAACTAAAATACTCCAAAAATGTATAAAATACTATAAACCTCTCCCCCTTGTTTAGAAATATAATCACGCAAAATCACCATTTGTACAAAACAATGATTTAGTTTGGGACAACATGGGGAAGCTCAGTCGCTCGTCTTGTGACCAGAAAAAACAAACTGTGATACAGAAAACTTGCCTACCCCTGGGCTATAGTGCAGTTAGACTGTTGTAATATTAGGGGCTCAGTTGATTAGAGTGTTTGTCAACAAATCCAAAGGTCAACAGTTCGAGTCTCAGCTCTGACCGGTGCCTTGGGCAAGACACTTCCTCCCTTGCCTATGTATGAATGAAGTGTGTGATTGAGCTATTGGTTGATGGTGGTCGGAGTCTCGTTTCCATCAGTCACATCAATTTGGTTATATACATGGCTTACCACAGTAGAGGAGAGTGAATGATTACAGTGTAGTGCAAATATAAGCCATTATTAAGAGCAGTAGTAGTAGTAGTATCTCCACTGTTTCACCTTAGGTTATAGTGGTGTTCACACAATATAGCAATAGAAGTTATGGTTATGGTAGCTACTATGTCATGGTAGGCTATAAGTGGTTTGCAGTAGTAAACATGGTACTGCTAGTGCTAGAAGTATTATTGGCAGTTGTGAATTTACTTTTAGGAGCGCTTCTTTTTTCTTTTCACTTGTATACACTTGTATATAGTTACTAGTATATACTAAAATAGTACAGATTTCATCTTTCTGCCTCTAAATCCAGTAGCCTATACATGAAGTTCAAGCTTGCCATAAATTTGACTAACATCAAAGCATCTAAAAATAGCCGGTCCTGCTTTAAAGCCGCAGTCGTAGAAAAGTAGCCGCGGCGCACTGACAACATGCCTGTCTTACAACGTCCACAGAGCAGCAGAAGTGGAAGGAGCTTTGTAAACAGGTCTGCACTGACATGCAGTCTGCTTTGATGTTTACGTCTGAGGGGCGACTTCCTGGAGCGCCGCAGCCCACTCACCTGTCTGCTTCTGTGGGGAGACAGTCCGCTCTGTGCTCCCTACATAAGTGTCCTTAGTCACCTGTAGCCGGCCCTCCCTCTACATTTTATACTTCTGTGTAACAGGGGTGTCACTATGCAAGTCATAGGTCGTAAACAAGCTTCATATAAAAGTGTCAAGTGAAGTGACAAGTAAGAAGGGTGATATTTAAGTGGTTTTGAAAACGAAAGACAATTTAACCAGAATGGACTATAAGAATAGACAAATGATGAGGGCAAACAGTAGTCCAGGTTATAGTAGGCCTGTAATAGACCAAGAGCGAAATGCCCTGACTCCCCAAAACCCAGAACAGCACTATCGATAAAGTAAGGAGGAACCTAAACACTGTGAATGGTGAAGAGGAGGCTGCATGTTTCTGCTGCTGCGGGGAAGATGGGGTGGATCAAGGTTATCGAACGTATCAAACGACAGGACAAATGAGGAGGGAGAGAGAGCGCCGTAATATGGATGTCTTGAACGCCGAAAATCAGACTAGGATTGGTTTACTTGTGTGGGTAGAGAACAGGAGGAGGGATTTTTTTTCTTTATAAACTTATTGTGAAAATCTTAACTGAAAGAGTTAATCACAATATTAAAAAAGTCATGATCTACGGGGCATTTGTCTGTGAATGAATTTTAACAGCTAATACTGTTTCTATTGGTGCTTGTTCCACTGCGTAATAATGAAATGACAGTTGATCAGAGTGTTGACTGTAAACCTAAAATAAAAATTAATATGATACTTTAGTTTATTAGTTTATTTGAGCAGTTAAAATTTCTGCTCAAAAGGAGTGGGCTGAAGCAAAAGCTTATAAGCGCCCACCCCATCATTGAAATAAAAACAATTGATCAAATCACACTAGTACAGGGAGCATGTTACAAAGTACAAGACACAAGAGCAGGAACACAGCATGCACACACACAACGTACCCCAACTTTGCCTGTTATATTTACAATATCAATCCTACATTAAGCAACATCATACTGCCCCACCGGCAAAGAGAACCTACAACCCACCAGAGCGGTCGTTTCAACACGGACCACACCCACAAAGCACCTCTAGAAATGTCCGTATAAATATAAGTTAACAGAATTTAACGGAACGGAAAGGAAACACAACTGAAAGGAAACTGTCTCATTTCATGTACGCGATGACTAACACAAAGCAAGTGAAAAAGGCGATCATTAAGTTATTTATACACATACATACACACATCCTTTTTTTTTTCTCTTTCTTTACAGATGGTTACAGAAGGTTACAGATAGTTACCACTGCCAAACACAGTTAACAATTTCAAAAGGCACTAGTTCTGTGTTCAAAAGGCACATTAATATACATATTATATTATCCGTGATCTTGCCCAGTTGTCATTTTCTTCATTCAGTTTTTGTTTTTGTTTGTTTGTTTGTTTTTTATTGTTGTTGTTGTGTGTGTTCAATGGATTATGTAATATGTAAGCCCTATATACTGTAGTGCATTAAAATAATTAAATTAATACTTTGCTGCACAACATAATAATGTAGTGTGTCTAGTCTCATGTATATTGAACTAAACGTGTGGTAGTGTGTGGTCGTGTGGATTGGCAGGTTGGGGTGGTGGATGGGATCTTGAGTTGGGTAAGGAAAGTTTATGGGAATGTCATGTGTTTTTGGTTTAGACATGTACAAAACGAGCCATTTATCTGTCATATCATTTCATATTGCAGCCTGCCCTGGTGTCTTCTCTAAGCAGACCCAGGTGTGGGAGTACACTCACAGTAACGTTTATTTTTAACTCAGATTCCTAATCATGCTACTGTGATAGCTCCGTAACAGGTCATGTTACATGAAATAGCTCTGCTCATATTTAGATAATGAGAGGAAATGACACATTTGGACCAGTGTCTTCTGCCTGGAGGGACTTGGACTAGCTCTAACTGTGAAAGTGAGCCGGTTTAAACTAGTCAACATGACACCCAGTAGTTGCGCATGTCAAATCATTCAAGAGCTTTATATACAGCCTTTAAGTGCTCGCTTTGTTTCCTCAATTACAGCTGCTTGAGCGAGGCCTGAGTCAGCCTCAGCTCACGTATCACACATGAGCATAGATGCTCTGCTGAGCACAGTCACATTGGTATAGGTTAATGTCACATCCTCAGCCTGTTTCCGCTCTCCTCTCAGCACTAAACTGTCTCCTCTCAGCAGCAGCAGCAGCAGCAGCGGAGGAGGGAGGAGGGAATGTGAGGAATGCTCCAAACCCCGTCCGGGCTGGTGTTCTGACTCGTCCCAGACTTCATGCCGTCACCACCGGGGTCTGTGGCCAGACCTCCCTGTGCCAGACCCACTGGCTCCAACACCCGCCCCGGCCCGAGCTGCAGCGCACGGCCCATAATTAACCAGAGAGCCGCACATCAGCCTCCCCTCCCCCTCCCGCTGTTGTGCAGGGCCACGCAATGGTGCAGCAACAATACGCAGTGAGCTAAATCACCGATGTACGATCGCAAAATACCTGTATTAACACTGTGGAGCGCGTGCTTATAAAAGGTCATAAATTCCCTTTTTGCAATTTTGCATGACACATAATTACAGCAACTTGAACAAACTTGGCACGATTCAAAGTGTGGAACTAAATGGTTTTTGCAGAAGTTCATGAAAAAACAAGACCAAAGCACCTTTTGATGGCGGCGCTGGCAGACATAATGCCATGGTACCTGGAGACTGCAGACTGGCATAATTGCAGGCGAGATGCTTGTGGCGCTGCGTGCATTGTGGAGTAAGCAGTGATCATCTTCATTCTTCTAAGGCTGCTCTCCTGTTCAGACAAGAACAAGTTTTATTCAACACAAAGTTTTTCAGATCTGCCAGAGGCTCTGTTCTGGATTCCTACACCTACGTTTGGGCGCACACAGCTTCAGAGGCACACACTTCTTATTAATACGGCGGCACAGTTACAAACCATTAGAGATGTAGTTTACCCTAAATGTTTGACCTATACTTATGCAATAGCTACAACTAAACAACAATGAATTTAGTCTGAACTGATATGAACCTTTCTAACACAAAACTTCCATGACCTTCCAAAAGTTTGACTTCTGTTTTAAGTAACGAAAGCACCTTTTTGGAAAAGTACCAACCTCATTATTTACTGCATTTGTCAGAAACCAGTCATTTCAGTTCGGGGAAACACTAAATAATGGAGAAAAAAGTTACTGTAACCTGTTCACTGCCCGGTTTACAGACACTTTACAAAAACAACAGTCTCAATAAACATTTAGTCGGGGGAACGATGTGCTCCTAAAGTCATTAAGCTCCTCCAGCGCCTCCTCGTCCATGTCTGAGAGCGCTTTACTGCTCATGTGGGGTCAGGCCTTGTAAACTTAACGGGGCTTCCTCAAGGAATACCTCAGCCTTTGAAAGAGAAACAGCGAAATTACATACTAGAAGGTCCTCTTGTGCGTGTTTTTTTTCTTCTTCTTTCACCCCCTTTCGGAGCACTGTAATTTCACCTCTGGAGTGGGTCGGCCTAAAATAAGATGGGCCTAATATTGACAGAAGAGGGGAGCGCTGGAGGTCTCTCTTGGGTGGTTGTGGTCCGTCCTGAGAGTGTGGTCACCCAGATTGTTTACCTGCTTATACTTGATACACCAACACAATGTAGGCACTGGGCAGGGTGCTCATTTGACCCGATGCACTTCCAATTTTCTAGGTCAAACAACTTGAATTCGAAAGAGATTGCTCGGTAAAACTCTCCAGGAATGAGTTAGGTTAGAATTATGGAGGAATATTCCTAAGACTTAAGCGAGAGGGGAAAAAAAGTACCGGTGCCAGAGTTACAATTCTAAACAAAATATTATATAGTAGTCCTTCAAAACATGCAGCATTCACTCTCCTTTGTACTAGTACGGTTTCCATTGCTAGTAGCACTATGCAGCATTAGGCGGTTAAGGAGAAAAAAACGCGATACACACAACACCGGAATACACACAATGAAGGAAGCTACAATTAAGCCAAGAAAGTACTGTATGTGTGTCGGGGCAATGTGGACACTGTGGACAGATATCTCCTGTTGATATTTTTTAAGACAGAAGCAGCTAAAAGGCAACAATGTAGGTCAACTAATGTGGCTAATGTTATGCTAACAGCGACCAGAAGTGCGCAGAGTAGCCAAAGTTTTTAGGCAAGTAAGAGTAACGTTACTTTGACACAATTTTACTAAGTAGGAGTAAAAAGCACCTGAAGAAAATGTTACTCGAGTTCTGTGAGTAACTGTTTGAGGGTAAAGGTCTGAATCAGTTGTGACATAAATATATGAGAAACAAAACATGACATATTGTGTAAATGTTCATATTTTCAAAGAAAATACCGTAAAAACATCTAAAAGAAATTATTATGAAGAATTAATTAAACAAAACAAAACAAGAAATCCATCTTTTTTTAGGCGTCAAATGAAGATGTGTCACTTAAAGATTTACCCATAGTGGCACAAGTTACTTATTTTTTACTCAAGTAAGATTACAGATATACCTTAGCTGTATGGTAAAAAGTACAGTACTTACTGTATGTAAGTACTGAATGTACTACTTTCAAAAGTATAATTACTTCAGAAAGTTACTCAAGTACATGTACTTGAGCACATGGAATGACAGCTGCTAAAGGTATCAATTGACAAAAATCCCTTACAAATGCACAAAGTTGTGAAGCACTGATCAGTGGGGGACAACGGATGAAAATAGCCAAAGGCTACAATCCGTGTGGCTTGTTTACATGCATGAGACCCATGTACTGTATGTTCATTATCATGCGCTGTCCCGACCAAATAAACGAATAAATAAAATCAGCCGGTTGTGCCAGTGTCCAAAACAAAAAAACAGGACAAGGTAATGTGAAATCTATGAATACGTAAAAGAAATATCATTGCTCACAACAACTATGTCAATTGTCCTTGTGGATCATGCATAATATGTACTTCCTTATGAATGCTCAGTGTCGTCTACTCTCAGGGCTGGGCCTGGTTCTCCAGTCCAGGATGTGAGACTGTGTGGGATTATCATGTAGCATGAGTGAGTTGTGAGAATATACTGTATAGTGAATGATAGTAAAAACCTCTTTGCCCCACATTTATTCACTATAACCCGTCTGTGGAAAAACATATAAAGATGTGAATTTTTAATAGTCAATCAGTGACATGCAGTGTCCCCCAAATGTATTTCCAACTGCTGCTGTAGCCCATTTGAGCTGCAGCAGTAAAACCGCTAAACCAGCCTGATGGGCATCAAAGAGTCATGGCCATGATCTCACTTGAACCAGAGTTTCCTACAGCCAGGTTTCTCATCCGTCTCCTGCTCCTCACCCAGAGCGGCTCTCTTTCCATGGTTGGCAGCCACATATACAGTATAGGCCTACCCTGGATATTTATAAAGGCACCGCTGTCTCTCTCCACCCTGGCACTTATAGAGAGTAATGCATGGACTTGACAAGAAGTTGGGCTTCATGGGATATGGGTATAAGAAAGTGTTGAAAATGTACAACAAAATATGTGGTGAAGTAGTTCAATACATGGAAGGAGTGGGCAAGCAAAATGTGTATAAACTAATCTTGCCAGCTGTACACAGCGTGAAGAACTACTCCACTTTGTAAAAAACAAAAACAAAGAATTAACTACTAAATGCATCCTACAGCCCAACTGCAAAGAGTCAATATGGATAAATATAATATTATACTACTGTTTGCTTATAAATGAAATTAAAGAGTACTACAATGATTGGATAAGAGCTCAAAGAATAAATACAATTATTACGTGAAGCATGTGAAGACGACTTCTGCTCTCTCTAGTTCCATTGAGCAGAGTTTCTCAAACTGTTGCACTTGTGGATTTTAGGTTAGTCTTTGTTCAGTTTAGGTTTAGTCCTACTTTAGATCAGGAGCAGCCTTGGCTTAAGGCCTAGTTTGGAACAAGTTTTGACCTGGTGTAGTCAGCAGACCTGGTTTAAATCTGGTGGTTCACATAGAGCCAGTGTTGATCTTTGGTGGTTGTTGTTGTTGTTAAAAGTTGCAGAACTGTTTTAGTGGAAAGTCTAATTTTGCAATTTTTCTGTGAATCTCGCACAATTCATCTTACCATATTTCATACCATATTTTGTTATGTCTTGTTATAGTATTAGTTTATTCCGTATTTGCATGCCCTTAAGAGTTTATTGTCACTATTGATCGATGTTTCATGCCGCACCAAAGTCCGTGAACCCATTCTCTAACAATTGGGGAAAAAAACAAACATTTCTAATTATTGTACAGTTATGGGTAGAACAATAGTGAGAAGAACTTTTAAATTAAGGTTTAAAAAGTCTGAAATTTGAAAACGCAAAGCCCACAGTATTGTGGAAAGAGGATTGAACTTCCATAAATCGGTCCTAACATTCTTCGCCATAACTTTCCTGAAGCGCATATAAACTCCATCGAAACAGCAGCCTGCAGTAGACGTACAGTAAATACAAACCTGCTTTTCCCCATAAAATCATTTGTATATTCACACACACACAAACTGCTGCCCCCCTTCCACTCACACAGGCACCGCAGGCACCGCGCACACTGGTTCTCATATGGAATATCGTGGGTGGCGCTGGGCCGGTGGAGCGCTCTCTAAATAGCTAGGGAGCAACCCCACCATTTGAACGACCCAAATTTCCTTTTCTGAGGTCGGCTGCCCGGGATGCAAGTGCTGCGCTGCAAGCCTCCAGTCGCCACGGGTAACCACAACGGCCACGCTCTCGGCACTTCAGAGCAACCACGCCACGGCATACAGGGGGGTGTCCAGATGTCGTGCACACACACACAGACACACACACACACACACACGCATATACAGGACGCAGCCATGTATTCAAGTGTACATACATGCACTTCCTCTTCGACGTATGTCAGACAATAAAGCTATCATTATGACACTACCAAATGTGGGCTTTTCAGATATGGAATCCTGCCGTATTCTGTAGCGAGCAGTGGGCAGGAGAAGGGGCGGATGTTTGTGTTCTTGAGCATGTAGGAGTTTTGACTGTAAGTATTTATGACACGGGTTTGTATTTTATATGTGAGTGTGTGTGTTTGTTGGCAGCGCACGGCCTCCACAGAGTGAGAGATGGAAAAACATTACGATGGACACAGGCCTTACCACCCAAACCGCAGATCAGTTCAATTTCATGGGAAGGCCTTCTCACTGCAGGTACAGCGCACAGCGGTTAAACAGGGGCCGGGGACTTGGGGAGATGATGTGGAACACAAAATCCAAATCTCGAAATTTAAAACCTTTTGGCTCAACAGTGGTTCAGCAGTTACAGCAGCCGTCCATCAGCTGCAAGGTTTGAATCCTTCTCTCCACGTTTATAGCCCACTGTGTCCTTGAGCAAGACACTGCTTGGTTGTGATTGAGAGGTACAGAATGGCTGTCATTTCTACCTATTCATGGGTTTGGTTGGTTACATGACGTTTTCCTGTTATGGATGCCAGTCAAAAGAACTGCTTTTAATTGTTACTTGCTATGGCCAAATGTTACATCACTAGAAACTTAAGGAAAGCCAGAATCCACAAGCAATACCATTTATAGGACAAACTCATGATTATTGTTAATAATAAACATAGACACGACGCTTGGGGGACTCAGACCTTGCTCAAAAGCTTTTAGAAAGGCTTCATACTGTATATAGTGTGAACACTTTGTAGTTAGTTAAATATGAAATATGTTGAGATGTATCATTTTACTCGGAAAGTTGACTGGAAACAGGGACAGAGACAGGGGTGAACTGACTTTACTTGGGAACCAATCGTGGGAAAATCTATTATGGTGTGTATATACATGCTTTTGAAAGGTCCGCTGAATCTTCATGTAAATATTCAAAAGAATAAATTTGCTGCTACAATGCAGACAAAGACCCTCAAAGACTACAACCGCTGGAAGTGTCTATAGTTTTTGTTTTGAAGTTACATAACATGAAATATTTTTTTAAACACATTTTGGAAATGAAGCGTGAAGAAAGGTTCAACTTGAGGTTTGCGTGACTCAAGTCTGAAAAGGATACGGCCCATGTCTCTTCATCAAAGTCTTTATGTTTGCAGTGGAGCCACTGCCTGGTGCCGTTCACGTCGGCCATTTTTAAACCCGGGCGATATTTTATGGGCCCTTCACTGAGGACCTCTTGCTTCCTTTTCCTGTGGTTTGGCCCTGGGCTGAGCTGTCGGGAGGGAGAGGACTGTAGATGCTCAGCTTTGGCAGCCTCTCCACGGAGCGTCCCGACCAGACAAAAGAGGAGAGAGAAACCCAGTCCATTTATTTATATTCGCTGTGGTTTTGCGTGTTGCGTCCTAGACATTCAGACCCCGGGTGGATATTCCAGCTCGGGATGAAGACAGACGGATGGCTTTCCACTGACACAGTAAAAGGAACTCTGGGATTAATATCAGATCCATACTATGTGTTAATCGAGTGCAAGAGTTTCATGTGCAGTCCAGCTCGCAACTATCCAGAACCTAAATCCACACTTCTCTTAAAGGGACATATTATTCTACATTTCTCTAAGCAATGTCCCTCATTAAAAATATGCCTGTATTTTTCCCCATAGACTTTTTAATATATATAAATATTACACATGGCGCATACATTTCTGATTGTTAGTTGTGGTCCAAAGTTGTTCCTAACTTTCCTAACGCATTTCTATCATCCCAGTACTTCTCAGGGATGAGTTTATCAGTGCTGGTTTCATTACTTGTAAATGAACAGATACTCATAAAATATGACTCAACTACAATCAGTTGCTTAGTCAAATCATTACTAATGTGAAAGTACTGAAGTAGAAAATATTATAATAAAGTGTTAGGAAAAATAACTGTACGGCTCCAAAAACATGAATGCCGGAATTTCCCATCTGCATGGCAACACGACAGGGACAAATCTTCTTGCTTGTTGTGAGTGATGTGGTATTTAACTCTACACGTGCACAGCGCCACCTACTGCTCTGGAGTGTGCATGTTAAAGCTTTTCAAATGAACCAAACACGCAGCAAAAATTACATTTTACTTTGGAGCCTTTGTAGTAATGCAGTGGAGTTCTCAACAAATATACTGTAAAGAACAGATCCTCAAACCATCGACTTAAAGGAACAGGCCACCGTTTTTCCATACTGAGATATGTTCTTACCTGAGCTTAGACAATTGATGCGTACCTGTCTGGTCTTACGCGTGCGCTCAGTCACGCAAAAAAGACCAAAGATGTTGTTAGCATTTAGCCGTAATAATACCTTAGGAGCACTTTGACGTCCGCTCAGTAATATCTTCATTTTACTGCGTGGACGTCGAAGTGCTCCTAAGGTATTATTACGCCTTACAATATAGTACGCCTTTTTATCCGCTTAGAAAATCGACATGTTTAATTTTGTGTAACCATACTTGGATCGTGTAACTCTTCACGTAACCGTATCTAAATAGGGGAACGTGGACGAGCTTGGTCGCTTCTAACTTCACCCCATAGAGGAGAGGAGGAGAGGCTAAATGTTAACAACATATTCGATCTTTTTGTGTGACTGAGTGCACGCGTAACGACCAGACAGTTACGCATCAACTCGTCTAAGCTCAGGTAAGAACATAATCTCAGTATGCAAAAACGGTGGCCTATTCCTTTAAGTACACCTCTGGCATTTATAAGCACATTTCACACAACTTTCTGGGAGCAATACTATTTATATAATCTAAACGAATGTTACAAACGTTACGAGATACTGAAGGAAAAATAAAATGAATTCTATTGAAAATCAGGTATAGGGCCTCTAAGAGTTTAAAAGCACGACCAACGCTAATGAGTGATGTGGTAATAACTACTGCGAGCAAAATGCAGTGAAATGAAAACTTTTCAGTTTCCAAAGTTTCCAATAAATTTGGAAAATGTATTTCCGGAGCGGGTTTCGAGGTGAGCACTGTTGCGCTCCACGGGGGAAACATAATATTGGAGAGCATCATATTTTGTCATTGAGGGATGACCTCACTCGCGTCATGGTATGGAAGCAATTTGGAGGCTTCCCTGAATCGCGAGGAGTGTGCTCAAAACCGTCAAAACGTGAACATTTTGGGCAGCGTGCGCTGGGGTAATAATAACCGGGGAGAACAAAAGAAAACCAACAGAAACTGCGGTCGTCTTGACTCACCAAAAGGTACTGCACGGCCCTATGCGTGTGTGGCGGGGGAGCCCATAAATGAGTATTCCTATATGGAGGTGGCACAGAGGGGGGCAGGGGGGATGGGGGTTTATATATGTTCGCACGGCGGCCCATGTGCTCCTCCTGGCTCCTCACACAGTAGTGGCTGCGGCTTTTCGCTCAAACCCTCACTGGTCAGGGGCCGGTGCCAAAAGCAGACCGAGTACTGGAACACTGGGAGTTTTGTGCCTCGGTTTTTCGGAGCCGCCAGCTTTCTCCCGACCTTGCTTCAAAATACACTGCGGCTTCCACGAACAGCACTCTCAGCAGTGGGGAGGCCAGGCATGGAAAATTTAGACGCTATACGAGAGAGACGGAGAGAAAGATATATATGAAAAAAAAGAAGAGAGAGAGAGTGAAAGAAAGTCGGGCAGAATTTATGTGCTCATTCACATTTGTGGTTATGAGAATTTTCTTAATGCTTTAAACATATTTGTGTAATAGAAGAGTTCTCACAGTAGAGCTCCACGCTTGAAAGTGAAAGAAAAAGCCGACAGTAACAACGGCAGGATTATGTTACTGTTTACTGTAAGCATCGGCACGTAATGGCATATTGTAATGGGGGAAGAGGAGACTGAGAGAATTATTTTCATGGATTTTGATGGATTAAGATTGTATCTTATAAAGTTGGAATGCATTGGGAGTCTAAAACTAGGATAAAGGGAGGTCTTTGCTTAAGAATAAAGAACTCTTCTATCAACGATTTGGTCGACCGGTTGTGTAAACATTGAAACAAATGTGACCCAAAAATGTAAAGACCTTCCAGTAATGCCATTGCCAGTAGCTGCTTACACTGTACAATGACATACAGAGACATGGGCATACTATATTTGCAATTAAATGTGTACGATTGTAGAAATAGTGTACGCCAATTGTATAATTTTGTACTAAGCTTGCAGTATATTAT
The DNA here is from genome assembly GCA_007210695.1 of Neogobius melanostomus. NCBI lineage: Eukaryota > Metazoa > Chordata > Actinopteri > Gobiiformes > Gobiidae > Neogobius > Neogobius melanostomus. The sequence goes on from VHKM01000156.1 coordinate 798,674, forward strand.
GCATGATTTAGACTATTAAAACGGCTATGTAAATTCAATGTGTACGTTGGTAGAACATGTCAGATAATCTCTCTTAAAACTTCTCTTAATGTTTGAACTCTCACACACGACTCAGGAGAAGTGCTTCAACCAGCTTCATGTAGCAGAGGTGAACACATGAACGTGAAGAAGCCTTTCGGATTAGAGACAAATCATCCTCAGCTTAAACCTGTCCAGTTCATGACTTAGGAAACCTTTAAAACAAAACAAGCGCTTACTTGGAGTCTGTGGGAGGGGATAAAGACCATCACAGACTATAAACCTCCTCGACAAACCTGTGACAGTGACACCTCTCTGTTGAACGATCTAAATGAATTCTTTGCTCGCTACGAGGCACTCAACAGAACCCCGGCACAAAAGTCAACACCCCCTCCTGAAGACCAAGTGCTGAAGCTATCTCCAGAGAGTGTGAGAAGATCTCTGAGCAGTATCAACGTACGCAAAGCACCGGGTCCAGACAACATACCAGGTCATGTACTGAAAGGATGCGCTGATGAACTCACTGAAGTCTTCACAGACATTTTTAACACATCTCTGCAGCAGGCTGTGGTCCCAACGTGCCTCAAAGCGACCACCATCATTCCAGTGCCAAAGAAGTCACCACCATCCTGCTTTAATGACTACCGCCCAGTAGCACTCACTCCAATTCTTATGAAGTGCTTCGAGCGGCTCGTCATGGAACACATCAAGTCTGTTCTCCCTCTCACCCTGGACCCATACCAGTTTGCTTATCGGTCCAATCGCTCAACTGAAGATGCCATCTCCACTGCGCTTCATTCAGCCTCACTCACCTTGAAACAAAGGACTCTGACGTTAGAATGCTGTTTTTAGACTTTAGCTCAGCATTCAACACTATAATCCCACAGCAGCTAATACACAAACTGCTCCACCTGGGGATCAACACATCACTGTGCAACTGGCTGCTGGACTTTCTGACGGGGAGACCACAGGCTGTACGTGTCAGCGGAAAGTCCTCCAGAACCATCACACTGAACACGGGGGCTCCCCAAGGCTGTGTGCTGAGCCCCCTCCTGTTCACTCTGCTGACCCATGACTGCGCTCCAAAGTACGACTCAAACCTCTTCATCAAGTTTGTAGACGACACAACAGTGGTGGGTCTCATCAACAACAGAGACGAGTCAAACTACAGGAGTGAGGTGAGCAGTCTGGCCATGTGGTGCACACAGAACAATCTCTCTCTAAATTTTATTTATTTTTTATTTATTGGTTTATTTGGTCGGGACAGTGCATGTTAATGAACATACATGGGTCTCATGCATGTAAACAAGCCACACCGCATTGTAGCCTTGGGCTAATTTGCATTCGCTGTCCCCCTTACGCACTCTCAAACACACTCTCATTCATCCTGGCCTATTGTACATGTTTTTAGTGGTAAGGGAAACCTACGCAGACACGGGGAGAACATGCAAACTCCACACAGAAAGGCCCCGTCCTGGTGGGAATCGAACCCGGACCTTCTAGCTGTGAAGCAAGAGCGCCGCGCAAATGTGGAGAAGACAAAAGAGATTGTTGTGGACTTTAGAAGAGCGCGGGTCCAGCATGCTCCTCTAACAATTAACGGTGCTGCAGTGGAGAGGGTGACCAGCACTAAGTTCCTGGGTGTGCACATCACAGAGAACCTTTCCTGGACCATGCACACTACATCAGTGGTCAAGAAAAGTAATCAGCGTCTCTACTTTCTCCGCAAGTTAAGAAGAGCCAGAGTCCCAGCCTCTATCATGCAACTTCTACAGAGGGACTATAAGGAGCATCCTGACCAGCTCCATCACTGTGTGGCACGGTGCCAGCACTGCCTCCTGCCGAAGGAGCCTCCAGCACATGAGAGCAGCGGGGAGGATCTGTGGAGCCCCTCTCCCCACCATTAAGGACATGTACAGAATCACCAGGGACCCTACGCACCCATCACACAGTCTCTTCAAGGTAATGCCTTCAGGGAGGAGACTGTGGAATCGACGGGCCAGGTCCAGTCGACTGAAGAACAGTTTCATACACAAAACCATCGGGAAGCTGAACTCCCTGTACTCCCTCCCACCCCTCTTCCCCCGCCCCGCGCTCCACAATCAAGGATGAGAGAAATATAATTTCAAATCATTCACATGGTTTGACAAATAAAAAATCTTGAATATTGAATCTACAGTATGTTCCAAATTATTATGTAAATTGTATTTCAGTGTCATAAAGGTTAAAAAAAAAAAGGTTTTTTCAACTCATGGATGGTATTGTGTCTCAGGGCTCTTTGAATCACCGACATCAGTCTCAGATGCCTGTGATGATTAGTTGTCAGGTAACATTATTAAGCAGACCACCATTTTCAAGCAATATGGAAAAGAAAAAAGATCTCTCTGCTGATGAAAAGTGTGAAATAGTTGAATGGACTAGGTATGAAAACCTTCGATATTTCATGAAAGATCAAGCGTAATCATCGTACTGTTAAGAGATTTGTGGCTGATTCAGAGCACACACGGGTTTGTGCACAATGAGGACGGTTTCTGCCAGACAAACACATCAGATGAACAGAACAGCTGCTACAAAGCAGCAAACAGGTATTTGAATCTGCTGGTGCCTCTGGAGTCTCCCGAACATCAAGGTGTAGGACCCTCCAGAGGCATGCAGTTGTGCATAAACCTTCTATCTTGCTCTTGAGCAGAAACGGCCGCAGTGGGCCCAGAAATACATGAAGAGTCATTTTCAAACAGTCTTGTTCACTGATAAGTGCCGTGTAACTCTGGATGGTCAGATGGATGGAGTAGTGGATGTTTGGTGAATGGGCACCATGTCCCAACAAGGCTGTGACGTCAACACGGAGGGGGCGGAGTCACATTTTGGCCTGGAATCATGGGGAGCGAGCTGGTCGGCCCCTTTAGAATCCCTGAAGGTGTGAAAATGACCTCTCTTTCTGACTGACCACTTTCTTCCATGGTACAAAAAGAAGAGCCATGCTTTCCCTAACAAAATCATCTTCATGCATTACAACGCACCATCTCATGCTGTAAAGAATACCTCTGCATCATTGGCTGCTATGGGCATAAAAGGAGAGAAACTCATGATGTGGACCCCACCCTACCCTGACCTCAACCCTATTGAGAACCTCTGGAGCCTCAAGCAAAACATCTATGATGGTGGGAGGCAGTTCACATCCAAACAGCAGCTCGGGGAGGCTATTCCTACATCCTGCAAAGAAATCCAGTTCAATGGATGCAAGTATTTTGAAGCTGCTATCAAATAAGAGGTTCTATGTTAATATGTAACTTGACCTGTTAAAATGTTTTTGATTGAAATAGCTTTTGATTTCAGTAAATATGACCTCCTAATACTGCAAATTCAACATATGACCATTTTAGTTCTTTACAACCTATAAATTGTATTGAAACAAATATATTGTATTGAAAAATGTCATTTGCATAATCATTTCCAAACATACTTTAAAGTGGCTAGAGTCGTTTAAAGGTGTGGAAATAGTCAAAACAAGTTTAATGGGAGGTGTGTTCAATATTAGACAAGGATACAAGATTGTAATACGTTTGAAAAGTCAGTTGAGCAGATTATGGACCACTATTGACAACAGGACGCTGTAAATGATAAAGTTGTACGCGGGTTGTCTTGCAGTGAGTTGTGTTTTGTTGTGGCCTCTGCCCGTCACTTGTTCCAGTGAAAAAGGCTGCTGATGGCGCATTCAACCCTGACACAGACTGGCGCTCTGACAGTTCACCTGACATCAGTGACTTAATAACACCTTGTCTGCCTAATAGCGTGTGTTATTGGCACTGCACCCTGTAATCTCCTCCCTCTTGACGTCGCAGTGATCCAAAATATTAAACCTGGCTACACTGTACAAGCCCAGCAAGCACAAATACTCTGTCATAGTGATCTCACCAGAGCCAAAGAGGCTGCACTTGTCAACAACGCTAATCTCGCTCAGAATCTGGGCTCAAATCACCCGGTTTTATTTGTATGTCAGGCCTAAAGCTACAGCTCCGAAATGAAAAGGTTCTTAGGACAGTAAGAACCTTTTCAGCAGCAGAAGCAGGTAGTACTGTACTTCCCAGAGTAGGTTAATTGCACAGTACATTTGATTTATGTGTGCGTATCAATACTAATCTTACTGCTTCCACTGTGACTAATTCAAGAGGTGTTGTTTCTTCAACTCGAATAACATCTTACCAACATAAGAGACAGTCATCTTTACCCTATTTTTATCATCCCACTTTGACAATGACCTTGAAGTACTTTTACTTCAGTTCTACAAAGTTGTGGATGAAAGCAGGTACGAGGGCAGCCACATGAGAACAGGTATGTCTGTTTCAAGTACAGTCAGCCTCGTATCAAAGATAAGTGTAAACTTTTATAATGCTACTGTGTTCCTTTCATGATTTTATATGACTGAGCATCCACAGTGTCAGGTGTCCTGTCTAACAAAGCCAGACTTCCTTGTGTAGAGACATAAGACGGAGATCTGAAGGGCGCGTTTGATGGTGTCGCTGTGGCCCCATCCTGTCTGGCTTAACGCTAATCCCGCTCCACAAATTAGTACACAAACTCAGCATTCCTCCATAGGAAATCCAAACAGCAAGATATTTTATGGCCTTATAACGGGTCTTAAGCTGAACCAAGGTGGGTAGCAGCCGCAAGTTATATTTGCTTTATTATTTTGAGGAAGGAAGAGATGGTCCTTCTAAGGGATGAGACAGTACTTCCACTTGGGTGATATTATTTTTGAAGGATTCATATTGTTACTCTTCTTTTTGTCTTTCATTGTTTGCTCTTCTTTTCTATACCCATTTCTTCTGTTTTCAAGAGCTAGGTTTTGCTTCCTGGTTTATGTCGGCTAAAATAGTTTATATAATCTTTTTAAATACATTTCTCGGTGGCAAAATGGATTGGACTTTTCAATTTGAAAATGGGAACAATTGGGCCTACTTGGTAATTCTTGTACCTTACATGAAGAACTACTTTTAAGTTCATTTTGAAGGAGCATTTTAACAGTATTGAAATGTTTACACTGAAACATTTACTCCGTGCTCAAGTATTCTCACCTAACACTTTCTTCCATCAGAAAATCACATCACTGCGGCTCCTCGAACCACCTCTCTATGACAGTACGGCTTTAAAAAGGGCGACAGCGGACTGTATTACTGGCACTAGGTTCCAATAGGCCAGCACAGATCTTTATGGATTGGAAAATATTGTGGTTTGGGACGCGGTGGTGCTTTTGGAAACATGTTTTGTCTGGTGCGTTTTACACACCTCATCACGCTTGAGCTCACAGTGAGTAATGATGGGCAGACTGCCCTGTGGCGCGGGGATGACACAAGGGAAACGCTGCAGGAAATGGAGAGGAGAGGAGAGAGAGAATAACGATGACAAGTCTTATTGTTGGTGCACGAAAGTCAAATTAGACAAAAGCATCGATCGAAACTTGACCTCTTGATGTAGGCTATTTATTTACTTTCTATTGTATTTCTTTACAAAGGTTATACTTGTTTGGGCCTCAATGCTACACGTCAAGCGTGTAAAATGTAACCAAAATAAAACTCACATTGCAAACTTACTCCTTAGATAGCCAATGAGGAAATGTCTTTTTTTTGCCACTTCCAAACAGTGCACACCTATATTAAGAACTTACAATGTTCAGAATGTTCATAATGTTCACAATGTGTATGTGCCGCTGTAATACAAAAACAATGTGCTAAATCTTACAACATGTGCCTGTGTTGGAAGGAGACAGAAGAGAATCCTTATCTACAAAGTGAAATGCCTCCACCTTAGCTCCTGGGTAATGTCATGTCAGTGCAAGAATGAGAAATGGCTTTCAATTTGTCACTTTGAGTATGGGAATATTAATTGGAACACACTATGAACATTGCAACACCGCTTGAAAGGGTCTATGTTTGGCTTTATGGCTTTTTATCGTAGGCTAATGTGATGGTTTGCATTGTTTATGGAAAAGCCTGGTAAGTAAATTAGTCCTAATTTCTGATGCAACAACACGCCTGGACTCATTTCCAGCATGGAGATGATTGAAACAGATTTAAAAATGCAGATACCATTGGATGGAAATTATTTGTAGTGGAGGTAATTGGGGCACTGAAGTGGTCCGAGCAATATAGCGGGGCTGTCAGTTCGGCAGGATCCTTTAAGTGGAAAAGCTTGCACTATTTTCTAGTTAAAAGCTTATGTCACTCTGTAAAAAGTAAATAATGACATTTTCAAACTAAAGCTATGAGCGGTAAGGGCTGTCACTCACAGGGCTCCATGGTAACAGGGTGTGGAGGAGGGGTCACATGGGCGGTGGTGGGAGGCTGTACTTCCTGTGTCCCCATTCCTCCTGCCCACCACATCTTCAGCAGCAGCAGCAGCAGCAGAAGAAGAAGAAGGGGCCGTGGCTGGCTACGGGGCGGACTGCGAACCACATGACATTCTGAGCGCGCCGACTGATGTGTTCCCCCCTCCCTCCCTCCCCCCGCCCTGCCTCCCTCCCTCGCCGGGTTCCCGTCTCCTCCCTCGCGCCCTCCCTTTCCTCCAGTCTTCAAAGCTTCGACATGTCATCTCCAGCCACAAAAACAGAGGTGGGAAGACTCACTGGCGCTACCGCTGCCTCAGGGTGTCTGGCACTAAAGCTGCCTGCAAATACAGCGGGGAGAGGAAGGAAGGAGGAGTGAGGAGACAGGGCAGAGGAGGGAGCCGAGAGAACTGTTGAGCTGAGGACTTGTTGCATCAACGTGTGCAGAGCGAAAAGCTGTTCATTAAGGTGAACATTTCTGTGGTGCACAAGCTCTTTAATTGGGGACTTTTTTTTTAAAGCCACACTGCGTAACATTTCTCCCAATGAATAGAATATAATACAAGCCCTTATTTCGTTATGGACGTTTGCTAAAATGAAAAACAACTCTTAAGACCAGACTCTGAAGTTTGCTAGTAGCCTTAAGCTTGCTATATTTTGATTGTCCGAGTCTAGCTGAGCATTAGGACATTTGGTATCGCTGGCGTGTTGGTTTATGTTTCGATTTTTACGACAGTTCAGTTGCTTTTGTGACGTAAAAACACTTTTGGACACATTACTATTAGTATTTCTGTTGTTGAAACTTAAAAGAATGTGCATGTAATTAATATAAAGTAGTTAGCCCCTAATTTATGAGCATATAAATGGCCCAAAGCTGTTTAAATTAAGTTCTAACAATAGCTATGATATACATGAGAAACAAAACTCAACTCCAGATATGTCTTACATGAAGAAACAACATTATATGATTAAAAGCTCAGTTTAACAACAAAAAAGAAGTTTGTTGGAAAATGTGCATGTGGACAATCACAAAAATGAAAAGAATGCACTTGTGGTCGGTCCCAGCGTCAGAACCGCAAAAACACAATGAAGTTTGGACAAATAGGATAAACTGTACTTAGCCTAATGGGAAATGTATGGGAACCACAAGCCTATAATTGAACGTAGCTTGTGTGATTGTAGAGTCCCGTTTCTCCATGTTGGATTTTCACTCACTGTAAAGACGCGCTGCGAATAATTCAGCCGCCTGTTTGCAGCACGGATACCGCAAAATTTGCAGATTGATTTAAGGGGCAATTATGCACTTGGCTCTCTGAACCTCTGAGGCTTTTGGAAACGGATCGCTCCATTGGCCCCACGGCAAAGTAAGCAGTGCACTCCTGACCATCGGGGAGCTCACCAAGCGGCCTCCAGAGAGTGTCCGCGAAGCCACAAAAGCCCGGCAAACAAGAACGTTGCTAACGGGGCCAATCAGGGGCCTCGGGGGACAAGTGGTTCTGCCCTGGGAGAGGATACAGCACGACAATGAGACACTTAAAACCACGCTCAACCCTGTCTTTCATTAAAACCATGTTACACCACCATCAGAGTATAAATAAGGAATTGCACGGATATATTCGTCACACTGTAGTAGTGTGCACTCCCAGTCCAAATGTTTGACATATTTTTTAAGAGACATTACTGTATGCGTCTTACTCAATGCAGAGAAATACAGACTATTAAGCAGGTCACCAAAAAACTGAAGTAAGAAACGGCTACAGAATTATCTGAACTGTTTATTTTCTTTCACACCATCATCATAACAGCCTTTACCTGGTTTAACCTGCCAAGTAAACACAAGTCACCACACCAGATTGTTCTGTTCCTAATTATCGCCATGCTCAGCATCAGACCAGTTAAAGCGCATTGTTTCCACCTTGAACTACAGTTTACAGAACAGACACTGCACTGGAACGGAATCTATGCATGAATGAAGCAGATTTACTATGATTAAGTTACAATGTTTGATTGTCTATGTCTATGACGTTAAATGACATATAGAAAACGATTCTTTATAATAAGGTCATGATTAGCGATTACAACAGCTCATTGAACTGTGAAATAAATGTGAGGATAAAACTGCTAAGTAAGTACATATCAAAGCTGGGATACACTACTTAGTAGAGTAGATTAGTAGATTTATTTGGAGATCACAGGAAATCATAGGATATTGTAAATGTAGCAATTTGTGAGGGATAAAACTGTGTGCTTGCTAACACAGAAGTAAGCGTCCAAATCAGTGCATAGGAGGAGAAGAAGAAGAAGACAAAGAAAAGGAAGAAGTGGAAGAAGAAGAAGAACCTGAAGATGAGGAAGAAGAACAAAACGAAGAAGAGGAAGAAGAGGAGGAGGAAGAAGAAGAAGAAGAAGAATTTTGTCTGCATTGCCATCACCAATCATTTCGAGATAAAGAATGCTTACAAGGTTTTATGTGACCTACATTTCAATGTACCAAATAAACAAAACCAAAAATATTATGTAACCATTCAGTGACAAAATAATTACTGCATAAGTATGTAATTTACACCTACAAAGACGTCATTGTAGGTGTAATTTACATAGTTATGTAGTCATTATTTTGTGCTACTTGGAAGACACGTGTGCAACAGTGCGACTTAGGAGGAGTTCACCCAGGAGAGTTAGTAGCCAAGATGATAATGACTTGGGTTTTGTCCTTATACTTTACTATATAGACTCAAACGTTTGCAGATTGTCTGTTCATCAAGTGCATGTGGGAATGTAGAAAGTCTTTGGTGAGTTAACTAGACAGGACTGGAGAGCTACAGGTAGCTCCTGACCTACTGGTTGGGACAAATCATTAGGCCAACTTCACACAGATCAATGATAATTTAGCAGAAAATAGGTGTAACTGTAAGTTATGGGGCAACGACTTATAAGAAGAGATCTAAGTCCTCTGAAGCACATTGCTACCTGACATCAGCTCAGAGGAGCGTGACCAGCCAGACGGGAGAATGCCTTTATCACTGTATCAGCGCTGACATCTCCTCTTCAGGTGTTTACACTGCGGCCCGCTCTCTGTGTCATAGTTGTGTAAAATTCGGCTATGGAGCGTGTCAAAGCACCTGCAGACTAAGTCAACATGGCGGCCGCTACCTCTCTGTTGTTTGCCAAATCCGAATCATCATGCTCCCTTTAGAAACGGCAGAGCAGCCCCGAGCCCCTTCAGTCTGTCTGCATGCGAAGACACAGAGGCGGGTATGAGGACAAGGAGGAAGCCAAGTGAAGAGAAACCGCAGTAAAGAGCCACAGGGCAACAAACGAGAAAAACAACTTGAGAATGTCGAGTTAGGCCACGCAGGCTAACTGTGAAGAGGATTAATCTAGACGTTTTATGCTCTCCTCTTCAAATACTTTGACAAACTTTTTCACGGGTTTCAGGGACAAAGCTCCTGTTATCTCCTGTTATGATAAGCACTATCTGAAGAACATTTTGGGTTGAATTACATAATAACTATCCTAACTATTTATTCATTGAGACCAGAGACGAGTAGTGTTCTATTATTTTGAGTAACTTTTTGAAGTCACCGTTTTTGTCACACAATACTAACAATTACAGAGACGTATCAATAGTATCAGTGATATAAATAAAATAGTTGCTCTTGCCATTATTACACCATATAGTAGTCAAGCGTTAAAAGCTTTGTGTTGACATATGAAAAAGATATCAGGGTGTTTCTGGTCCCTGACAGACTAGTCTAGGATCAGAGTCGTAGGCTCGAGTCCCTACTCGGGCTATTTGCTAAGTATTACTTCATGGTTTTCAATTCCTTTTACCCAGCGCCAGTGTTGGGGAGTAAATAAATACATGTAATTTACAATACATATTTAGAATACTCATTTTGAGTAACTGTATTCTGGTAAATTGAAAATGAGAGTATTTAGAATACAGTTACTTTCCAAATATCAAGGGAATACATTCCAGTATCAATAATTACTTTTAGCTCCATATTGCACAACATTATTAAGAAATAACTTTTAATGCTGACCTGTTTTTCCTCCTAAAATGAAATAAAGATTTAAAACGCCTAATGCCACAGTTCATACTGCACATGTGTCACATGATGCTCTATCTGCTGTTCCATTTGCCAAGAAAGTTAAAGAGATCCTAATAAATGGTAAGTGGCTTTATTACATGTGTTCCAACAATTGTAGTCTTCATTTTTGTTATTATACGCCATATTTATAAATATAATGACAATATATCAATGTGAGAGTATTCTGAAAGTATTCAAAGTATTCAGAATACAGTACTCTGATTAGACAAAGTAACGGAATATGTTACAAAATAAATTTTAAGGCAAGTATTCAGAATTCGGTAATTAAATAGAATTTCAAAGTATTCTCCCCAACACTTCCCAGCACTAACCCAACCAATAAAAGCATATGGGCCAAAAATGTCAGAGAAACGTCTTGTTCCTTATCTGTAGAATATTATGGTATATGGGAATTTCACATTATGTGTAATATCAACTTTTTACTTGGGTGATATTATGTTGAAGTAACTTTACTCTTGCTTAAGTACATATTTTGGCTATTCTACCCACCTCTACTTGAGACCTATGATAGGCCCACTGAGAGGAGCTGCCAACGGGACTATGTGGAAAATACCACTAGTGCACTCATTGGGCTTTTCTGTCAAGGATCAAGACTGTGGGTTTAAATACAGTATGATCTGGACTTGAGCATGTTTTGAAGCTAAAATATTGTAGCTAATCCTAAATGTTTTATGGTGTGAAATTTGTTGCCAAGGTAAAATGTGTGTTCTTTAGTGTGTGAAAGCTCCACTAGAGACAAATATGACAATAATAGCCCTGGCTGTAAATATTGTAGCGTCACATGTTAATTGTCGCTATTGTAATACGCCAACTAGGCGAGCCTAACCTGCCATGAAAGTACATGTTACAGCGGCTTAAGTGGAAAGTGATGTGTACGAAAACAATGCATCTGGTTTAGGCAATAAAATCAGACAGGGAGGGACATAATTATTTAGACCTGCGACAAATCTTTTTTTTTTTTACTGAATCTGTTGCTTTAAACTTCGCAATGTTCATTGTGTCTACTTGTGTAACAGTATATCTTTCAGGGCTCATTTTGTCAGACACTAGGGTTAGAGATGTTAAAATCTTTACCTGGTTGAAGATTTTGGTTGCTATATTTAATAAAAGTGTCTCAACAACAACAACAATTATCTCAACCTATTCCCAATAATACATTTTAAACTTGATTGCCGACATATTTGGTTCAAAATGAAAACCTACTTTGCCATTTTTTGTGATGTTAATTATTTTACTGTGCAACAATCCTGTACATAGTTTCCTATCCTTGGAATATGAAACTATGAAGCTATTTGTTTTCTTCATAGATTTGTCACTTTATGGTAAAACTAGGATTAAAAACCGGGTGCATCCCATGAACCTAAGACACAATTATAAAAACCTAAAACGACGGTGCATTTTCAGTGTGATTTGGTTGTTTTAAAAGAGAACTATTACTTTTCATGAACTGATTTGTAAAGCGAATGTACCTTTTTTCAAACTTAGTACATTTCTAAATATGTTCATTGCTTCTTGGAAAATGCTTACGTAAAGTGTAAGGCCAGACCAAAGTGATGTGAGTCGTGTGTGTGTTTTGCTGTTTTCTTACCCTCAGAAAAAGACCTTGCTTTATGGGCTGCAGTAGGTCTCCTCTGGAAGGAAAAAGAAATTCAAAAGTTCAAGCAGATATTTTTCCTTCAGTGTATAAGATAAATCCTCATTTAGATGATCACTGCAATCATTAGCCTTTGACTGGCCTACTCTTGTCACTCCTCTTTCACCCACATTACTATGTGTTTTGTTTCTTTCACATGACACAGTAAAAAGCATTTGTATAAAGATGTGAACAAGCCACAGAATGTCCAATTAAGGCGTTTCTTACTAGTCCCAGTGAGGGCCCCTTTTGTTGTGTCAAATGCAATGCGGACAAATGTGCTGTTTTCACTTAAAGTCATCCTCTCAGGGACCACATAAAGACTCACCATGTGTTGCGACTGTCAAGTGAAATTATGCAAACCAGCATTTTGTCATATTTTTTTGAAGAGGACACAGAAGAGTGGGCACACGTGGAGACTGAAAATACGAGGGTTTGATTCGTGTGTCGTTTATTTGTGGAGCAACAGTGACCCCTGGTGGACACGATCACAAACAAATGGCTACGGACACAATTAGCCACCCATTTGCTTTCAAAAGAACAAAAAGAATCAAATTAGCTACGTGTAAATGGATAGAAAAAACAGCCTGCATGCAAAGTCTCGGTGAAACCTACCAAAATGCATTAAAGCTGTGCTGTTACGGGCCATGATGCACCTGCTCAGCCTGCACAGTAAATCAGTTAGGCCTCGTTTGTACGCGTTAAGCCAGATCTAGATGGTGTGGAGATAACAGGTTTAGTATGAGGGATTGCAGCTGCTCTACAAGCCCATAATGCGCGATGATATCAGGGTTAAAACTCACCACAGCCACGGGGCTCGACACATCTGATAAGGCGGTATCTGTCAACAGCGGATTATGCATGGAAGTAAGTACTGTAAAGTTGTAGAGCGTGCCCTCGTGGGCTCTTAGCATCGTTTTATTTGTGGAAAAAGAAAAGGAGGGAGTGTTAAGGTTTTAAAATAGTTCTGGTACAACTCACCAAACTCATTCCCAACTTTCATAGGTTTAGTAAAGTTGGGAATGAGGGATAAGTTTACAAGCTCGTTATACCACTTTCTGGGTATTACGCCTCTACAGTGGATAAAAAGGCTTTTTTACCGAATGTGATTTTTATTTTATTTTTTTAAACAGCATAAAAAGATATTCTATGGAACTTTCATTCTTGTAAATTTTTTTTTTTTTAAACACTTTACATTTAGGTCATTCTTTAGATATTTAGGGCAATTTTGTCACATATTGCTCACGCATTTTTCTGCATTTCAGTAAACAATAAATCTTAAATCTAAACCCAAATAATAAATGTGGAATTATTATATTTTCTCTCGCCGTTTGTTAACTGAATATGCAGACTATGCAAATGAGTGGGCGGTGCCACAGTGTACTGATTACAATCATGTTTACCTTGACCACGGAGCAGTGGCCGAAAAATGGACGAGACCTAAAGGACTGTCTGGACTGTTGCAGTGGTGCGAGCAGCTCTTCAGGGCACTCCAGCTTTTACAATAGACTGGAGTGCATTTTATTATTTGAAAAAAGAAAAGAAAATAAGGCTCTTTTCCTGACTGCTTGGTCGTATCAGTGCAGCTTCACTTCAGTTAGCATTTTATAATGAAGGGAAATTGTTCATTTCAAAGAAATTATTGAATATTAAATAAAAGGGAATGAGTTCATATGATCAAAGAATTCTGGGCCAGTTTTTACAAAAACAGTGTCTGAGTTGCAAAATAATCCTTCCCAAATCCATGAGACGGGAGCTGAAGTCATAATAGTAACAATAGAAGAAAAAATACACCCAGAGCTGCCTTTGGGTGAACAGACAAAAGGCAGTCAATTGGTGCCTATGGACCGTCTGACCAGAGGGCCAAATGTCTTGCCCAAGGACACAGCGGCAGGTTGTAACTCTCCTTTTATAAGTTTGAAGATGTACAGGAAAGTTGATGTAAATGTGTGAGTACATTATTTGAATATATTTTGTGTATATATTAAAGCTGGGGTACCTGATTTTTCATGTTCAAACAGTGACATTTTTTGTTTTGGCCCAAACTTGTTTTTAGCTCTCACAGTCTCTCCTGTGTATTCAAATTGTTCAAAGAATGGAATTATATGCACATTTCATACCCATATACAGAATTGAGTGGTGACAAAGTGAAGCAGGGGCGGCCACCCCCAAGAGAAATTCCACTAATTTAGACTAGACTTCTATCATCCATTGCTCAATAAAACTTTAGGTGAAGATGATACAGAAAGGTCTGTGTTTTGCTGTATTTACAACATACTCTGAGGTGGCAAAAATAAAAGTATTCTACAACACCAAAAAATCAGGTACCCCAGCTTTAACTACAAATGCTGCACATAATCATGCAAATTAGTATGACTTTGTCATGTGTTTGGAACTCAAAAGAAATGATCAGTCAACCTCCAGGTTTTTTTAACACTACCAACAGCAGCATGAGAGTCAATTATAGGCTAAAGTTTTCTTACACAACAAAATGACTGTTTCCCATTTAGTCTACATTTATTATTTACTTTGGTTAATAGCATAAAAATAGTAGGCCTTTTAATTTGGATGATTCAATGCCAGCTATTTGTTGGCATATGTGGAAGTGCATACTGAAGTTGTTTAGAGCCTAAGGAAGGCAGCAGATGGTGGTTTGTATTGGCTTTAACCACAGATAAATGAGACACAGATACCACATACTGCGTGTGTCGTGTATCATTACAGCTCACAGTAGTGATGAGTTCTGCTGCTGGAGTACAATAGTACAATGAGCTCCATACGACAGTAGTTACATCAACAACTCACTTCTGATGAATGTATCATGTGAAGCACTCAAGGGCCATGCCGCAAAAACAGAACAGATGTAGTTCAGTTTTGTTTATGTTAGGGACTGAGATCAGATTTACACCACACACAGAAGCGGCTCCACTGATCTGTGCCTCGTATTCCACTCAAACTCAAAGAAAACATGCACCACGGCACAAAACTATGGACACAATGCACCAAAGCTTTGCTGGCAGGTGCTGTTTAAGTCAGCGACTTCGTGTTGGTGCTCTTTTATACACCATATAGTAAAAATTAAAAAATAATAATGGGACAAACTCTAAAGTAAAATGCACGGTAAAGATGTTTTTTTGTGAAGCGTAAGTAAGCAAAGATGAGATGCACAAAAAAATGTCTTTGGTTTGGTTCACTAAACTCTGTAATTAGAAATTCTCAAAGTCATATTTCTAACAAGCCATGTGCATTTAATTGCCCCCGAACCTAAGAAACAAATCTACACAAACCCCATATGAATGAATAGCCTATAATATGAACTTTCTTATTCTTTTTTATTAAGATAAATAAACTATACGAGGAGACTGAAACTGGGATCTCAGACTACTACCAAGGTTCTGAGAGGTCTTTTCCAAACATGTTTCTGCTCTTCCGGTTTGAAATGATCTAATAATTCAGATTATATAACATTTGTAAAGCAATGGTAAAATACTTCAATTCATATTTGTTGATCAACACCTGAATAGAGACAAATTAAGAAGACAATGTTTTTTTTATTCTCAAATCGAACTGAAAGAATCGTTGTTTGTGAATGTCGATGAAAGCAGAGGGAGGGAGGACGAGGAAGGGAGAGAGTTCAGCTTTCGGATGGCCTGGTGGATGGAGCTTGCGGTTCAGTCGGCTGGCCCTGGCCCGTATAGACTCCGCTGTCTCCTGTGCGATGGGGGCTCGGGATGGCTTATTGGGTATCCTCAGACTGTCCCGTCGAGCGCGGACCCTGCGTCACGCTCCCGTCCCCTTGTCATTACACCAGCTCTTTGTGACTAACCATTTCATATGTAAATCCGTGTCCTGTGATTCCTTTTGATTCGCCCCTCTCTCCATGTCAGCAGTGCTGGGTTTGCCCCTGAACGCACGCACGAGGGCTGTTCAGGTCTAATTGCCTTTTGAGGGATAATTGTCGCGCTGCTTTTCTTGCGCAGAAGCACCTGTGTCCTGATCAAAGCGCTGCGTGTTTGGAGCGGCTTTGTTTCAAGTGGGGCTTCTTACAAGTGCACGTCGTCAAGTAATTGGCTCTCCAGACATTTCTATAGGCACGATGTTGTATAAAAGCATCAGCTAAAGAACATGAGAGGGTGTCTATAGGTTAAGTGTACAGCTTGTGTTATATACAATGTTGCAATTTGAAGGCTAAGGCTGTGAAGAAGAATCAAGTCAAACAAATCTTCAAAGCAGAAGCCTATATTTACATAGTGGCCAGGAGCATCTGCCATATCAAAGGGGCCAAGGTTACACTATTTATTAAAAAGTCTGTCTATTTCAAAGGTAAATATTGGAACTTCCTTTGATGAGATGGATGCAAATTGACTTTTATATTGGATCTCATGTGTAGATTGTGGTTATATGAGTAAAATGTGGCTTATAAACAAGTGTACATATGTAATAGCCCGTGTGTGGATGGAGTAAAAGGGTAATGTATTTTGGAGGAGGGGACGGGTGGGTTTGGGGTATAAATGGCCTGGTTGGCTGTGGCACAGTAGAAAGTCTACTGCTGCGGTTCCGTGTCACATATGAGAAATCGCAGAAGGAGTTTTGAAATGGATCTTGGGAAATCGCCGCTTTTTCTGGTCACTTTTTGTGCCTTAATGCAAATGTATGTGGGGATGTCTTTCAGGGTGCACGAGGATGGAGGACTGTCAGCGGAGTGGCAGGTAAAGCCAAGCATTTTAGGACAAGATGATCGTTTTTAAAGTCTTGTTTTAAATTCATTTAAATTTTATAACGACAGGATCCATCGGTAGACACGGGTCTGACGGAGGCTGTGGACGCTTTGGTGAAAAGATCTAAAGCTCTGCGCTTTTATGGACTCATGGGGAAACGATCAGGTGGAAAAGACATGTTTTATTCTCTGACAAATTTAGGGTATTTATTAATATGTCTATGGTTTTACAGGCATGGAGATTGTGTTGCAATATCAATCCAATAATTGAAATGCAACATTATATATATATATATATATATATATATATATACTTATACAACAATATATATATATATACACTTGAACAACACAATGTAACTCGGATTTACATTTTGTTGTTCAAGTGTTCCCTTTATTTATTTTGAGCAGTATATATGTATGTATATTTATAGGCCTGGATTATTGTTTACATATTTTTATATTTACATATAATTGCCAATATTCAGGTTAGTAAAATGACTTGGTGAGCTTGTTTTTTTCCTCTTTATAGGTGACGGGAAGCCCATCAAAGTAGATAGAAGTAAGACCACAGCATTAATATTACTTTTTAAGTATTAAAATGAATGTATTATGAATAAAACTAAATGTGATTATTTCAGGAAAGAAAGGGGAGATGTTTGTTGGTCTGATGGGAAGGAGCATATCAGGTAAACAACAAATATATGAATTAATGAGAAGCCATTATGTTTAAGTCTTTTAATTGATATGTAAAATATCATCTTTATGAAGATCAATATTTATGACACATTTAATTCATTACAGACTCTTTGCCAAGAATTCATCCTTCACCAGCTGCATTTGATGCTCTGGAGAAATCGCACAAACAAGGTTCAGTACAAAAACCTGAGTTTTCCTTTATTTTCATGTGCATTTTTACAACATATATCTGAATGTTTAATTTCATAATGTGGCAGGTTCTGAAGAGGATTGGGTCCAAATCATCTATTGATGGAGCTAAAGACTACAATACAATCTATACAATATAATCAATCAACCAAAGGTTACTCTACACTACACTAGTCAGATACACTGTTTTAAACTGCCAGCTGAAATCATTTTACACAAAAGCAACAAGCAACAAAATGCAATTCTTTGAGAACTAACGGTAACAGCCTGAAATGCTGCAAAACAACCAAGCACAGCTGATAGTTCACATTCAAAGCATACACTTTGGTTCAAAGAGGGAAAAAAAATGATCTGATGAAGGCTAATGCTGAAATGTAATTACTATCATTAAAACATTGGACATTGGCTAATGAGTGTGCAATGCTGTTTTTTGATTCATGAAGATTTTCCTAAACATCTGCACTTCGGAGACTACTTCTGGTGTGCGTTGCTTCTCTTTTCTCACATTCAAAGCATAGCAAAAATCAATATCCACAAGCGAAAGTCAGTGAAGCTTTTCTAAGGACAATCATTCAGTTAACAAGAGTCAAAGCATAAAATATAAAAGTAGAAAATCCATGTGGAAACAAAACTAACAATACTGATGTTTTAGACATTAGAAAGTCGAGGCTACTTGTGGCTAGAGGCTAAAAGAGTTTATTGAGCAGCTGGAGGGACTGTTCATGTCCCTTTAGGTGGCGTCCATTTGAGTGAGGTGGGGTCTATGGTCTTGTTGCTGTTTCCTCTCTTGATCTCTTTTGCTTTCCACTCATCAATCAGGTCCTAAAAGTAAAAGAGGTAAAGCGTGTATTCCTTCTGTATTGCTTTCATGTGAATAAAAAAAAATGTAACAGTAGTGCATGTCCTAATATTCGATTTAATGTAGTTAAAGCTTTATTTACATTTAGGCTTTCAACGAGAAACCCTCAAAATGACTCCTTTAACGTTCTTTGTGAGCGGGAAACACACACAGTGAAAGCTCAGCAACGCAAGTGTTCTCAAACAGACGGATACATCCACACTAAAGTATCTCACTGCTGAAACTCTCAATGAATGAAGCCTGAAGAAACGTCAAGCCTTAACTGCTTTAGTACAACATTTAAAAAGAAAGAAAGACTAAACAAAAATAGTTTACTTTTCAGAATGTTTCTTATAGGAATAAAAAAAAAAAAAATCTTGAAGCCTTTTTATGTTTCAAATGCATGCAGTATGTTTCTGTATTTTTCCTACACTTAACGCTTTAACACGGACATTACCTGTTTAATTACGTTAGAAGTCTTTTAAACAATGTCAAAAAAGAAACACTTGTATAGTCATCGTATCAATGCTGTAACTGACATTAAATGTAAACATGTCATCTAGCCTGTGTTGTATCCTTGTGATTAAACTTGACGGTACCTGACGCTTTAGGACCAGGTGCTTTCCTTTCCAGTACTTGAGCATCTGAAGGGATTGTAGGGTGCTCACAATGTCCACCGGATTCACTGCCGTTTCTTGACTAATCTCTACAGAAAAGATAAAGTCGTTGTGTTTTTGAACAGCCAAATACCATCCGTTCTGGGAGTTTTAATTTAAAAGAATACCTTTAATGGAGATTTCCTTTCCTTGAAAATTGTACATGTATCGCAGTAAAACCTCCTTCCAGTAACTACGGTAACTGATGAGGCCCAGGTCGGACAGAGGTCTCTCTGGTGAGCCAACCTTCTCTTCCACTTTAGACAAAAGGTAACCTGCAGAAAAAAAACATTCATATTTCTATTTAGGAACTGTAATTGTAATCAAATGACTAGTAAACTCGACTACTATTAATCTACTCTACCAGGAATATAAAGTCATACTTAAAACTGAGGGGAACTACTGAAAGGCAAAGCGTAACGGAACTGTACGTACTGAAATCAATGAGCATCTTGCCAAAGCCCTGCCTCATGTACTGTGGCATTGTGAGAATACAGGACACATTGTAATTGAGGAAGGAGTTCTTTTCCTGAAAAACAAAAAACAAAATAATTGGTTTAGTGAGGGAAGCATGATTTGATTAATATGTGGCAGATAATCTCTCACTTGATCTTACCTTTGAAAAGTAGCCCACTAAATGGCAGCCAGTATTGTCAGCGTCTGTCATCACGTAAAAGAGAAATGGCTCCACATCATAGTATAGCGTTTTGTGGTCCAAGAAGAGTTTGGCAAGTAAGCAGAGGTTCTGGCAGTAAATCTGTAAAAACAAAACAAAAACACAATTAAAGCTTTGAAGACAAAACAATGTCAAAACCGTGACAGTAAAAATTATAAACAATAAAACGAACCTTATTCTTTTTCCCATCAACTTCAAACACTGATATTGCACCTTTGCGGTACACCTCATCCCCTGGAGGATGCTTCCACACACACTTGGCCTGAAAATATGGAGAATTCAAACAGTAAGCAGAAGAAAACCAAAGCATTCATGAATATTTGAAGTCTCACCATGTGTCTCCTGAGAATAGTTTGGCTTTTCATGTATTTAAGGCAGAATTCGCACACGTACAGGCGGCCCAGGCGAGCATACTCCTCGGGGTAAGGAGAGTGGTACCAAGTGTCCAACTCGTATCGGCCGAATAAGATGGTCTTAATCATGTTACTGCCCTCAGTGATCTGACCCTGGATACGCAATTTCTCCTGCAAAATTAATCATATTTAATACAAGGTCAAATACAGAGAGCATTAAGGATATATTTCATCTTTTTGTTTTGTTTATTTGGTCGGGACAGAGCGTGTATTAGCAACAACTGCTCACCAAGTCTTCTGACGCTCGTGCTTGGGCCTTTCTGAAAAGCTCCAGGTCATAATCACTAGTAATGTTTTCCAGCAGCGGTTCTCTGGTATTGCCATGGGTCTGTCGATGCTCCTGTAAAGAAGACACATTTAAATATACATGTATAAACAGCTTGGAAGCCATTTAAATGCTGCCGAATAAGTTACAGCAGTTAGTTGTACCGTACCATATGCTTTTCCTTCTGCTCCTTTTGCAGGCCAGAGTTACGGCCTTTTCTCATCTCATTCACCTGCTCCTTGTACCGGCTCTGTTTGGATGTTGGGGTCTGAAATGAACAACAAAAGTACATGCCACTTATATTGTATGTTTCTGTATTCAGCAAGTACACACCCTCTATAATGTGAAGCACTTTGAATTGTGAAGCACTTTGAATTGCCTCGTGTATGAATTGTGCTCTACAAATAAACTTGCCTTGCCTTGCCTATAATAATCTACAAACCTGATGGCGAGTTGCATGCCGAGAATTACTTTCCTCCTGCGCCTTCATCTCCTCCTCTTGTTTGTCTCGGCTAATAGCTTTTACCTAAGAAAGAAACCCCAAATGCAAAAGCACATTTATATTCTGCTCAGTTTATTGCTTTATGAAACAGTAAATGAAATATCTCTTGATTGGAGTAATGCTCACCTTGCATTCATCTGCAGAAAGATTGTGATAAAGAGGACACCCCGATACTGCAAAGTGACGTTCATGCTTTCCTGTAAGATGACCTGCGAAAAGTAGACAGTAGACAGTGGGTAGACAGTAATAGGAAATTAATTCAGCATTTTGATTAGTATTAAACCAAGGAAGCCCTTTCCATGATGTAACAGGCGAGTGGTCAATTACCGAGTGAATTACACCCTGGAGTGGGGCACTTCATGTTGAAATTGTAGGTCTCATGACATCGCCGGCGCTTGGGTCGATGGGAAAGGTCCTTATCTGAATCTCTGCTGGTTTGGTCTTTTGCCTGGCTCTCATCGTGAGAGGCGTTGGGACTGGAAATGTCAAGCTCGGACTCTGAGGAGGGGGCGTTTCCTGTGGGCGTCAGCGGAGGAGACTCATCGTGGTCGACAGCTCGCTTCAAGTCTGGTGTGTCTGACGCAAAGAAAACCCACAATGTTGACTTTGTGTTGAAGAGAAAAGTAGTAGTGGCCACACTCTGTTGGATTTATTTTGAGCTGTGGGCTTACCCTGAGAACTCTGGCTGAGGCGAGTAGAGGCTCGAGTGAGCCGCTGTCTCTTGACCATGTTTCCGTCACTTTCTGAGCTGTTGGTCTGCTCTCGTTCAGCCGACGAGTCAGAGTCTTCAGTGCCATCTGAACCGCTCCCAGCCATTGGTCTCTGCTAAAAAATTATACAGATATAAAACAAATCTTACAAATTAACAGCACTGCACAGAGGGTCATTTATTGTGGTAAGCAACTGAGAAATATGGTCAATTATTTAGAGAAGTGAAGGCATGGTTTGATATGCAGAACACTATCTAGTTAAAAATGACAGCAGGAATTGAGTTTTAGGAACAGAGATACTAGGGATAATAGCTTAGGTTAAGTTTACAGCGTATAATTATTTGACAGCATAAAATTAAATAGTCAATGAATAAGTCATTCTTCTGTAAGTGCGTGCACACAAACAGCAGTAAAGACTACAAGTGGATCTATTTTGAAGGAGAAAAAATTGCATTATATCATTAGAAGACTGACGGCAAAATAGCAAAGAGTTGGTAGTAGCCACCGAACAGTGCTGCAGACACTGCCCATTACAAACAAAACAGATCTTGCTGAAAGCGCCCGTTTATCTCATCCTTTAAAACATTTTATTTACATATAACAAAACAAATATAGTGGCATGCGCAATGCTTCGTTGTTTCAGAAAATGCAACTTAACAGAAGAAAGCTTCATAATCTTATTTCCATGAAATATCTCTGTTAGCTAATTTGGCTAACGCCAACATGAACATCTCAAGCGAACTACATTTCTTACCTGTCGTCTACGTGGCATTCTCTTGTCCAATTGGTTAGCGGAAAATGGAAAATTGGGTATAAAATAACAATCGACCAAAACCAGGATATAAACATATGCTGACAAAATGTATATTTAGCCTTCTTTAGGCCAGTAGTTCGGGTGTACACAAGCTAACCGCCCAGACTGAAAGGACCGCAGCATAGCACTTCCGGTGTGGGGCCAGCACCACAACAGCAGGGGGCGCTAGCGGGTGTTTGGCTTTTTCATTTTTCCCAACAAACATGGATCTAAAGTAAGTTCAGAAAAAGATTATTCCATCAAAATCATTTGTATTTATGGTTTATTTCTTACAATGTAAAACTTTACAAAAGAGGGTAAAAGTAAAAAGGATTTACAGAAGACTCAAGCCAATTTGCTGCAGTTTTAGTATTTGTTGTTGTTTGTGTATTAGGTCATAGAAAATACCTATCTGTGTCCCCTGAGCTGACAATGTTCATATGAAATATACAATTTAGTGATATTTTGATATAGATTTCCCCCCCAAAAATTTTTTTAACAAGGTATAAATTACTGAAATATTGATTGTATCAATAACAACTGTAATGATGTAAAAGTGTTTTACATTTTTTTGTTTTAGTTCTTGAGCCATTTTGTTATCAGATACTATGATTAAAACCAGTTCCTACTAAACCTAAAGGAGGAGAGGAGTGGAGTGGAGTGGAGTAAATGCATGTGTTTTCCCGAGAGTTCCATTAACGCCCCTTTGGGGTGTGGGGATGGGTCTGGGACAGGCACAGCCCCCAGCAACTGATACCCACTACTCTATAAATAGTGTTACAGCTGGCCTGCCTCCATTAGAACACACACGCCACGAGTGAGCCACAAACTGCAACTATTACAAAGGAATACACTTTTTTTTGTGCTCTTGTTTGTGTTTTAGAATCATAATGATTAAAGTTAAGATTACCAGACCAGAACAGAGGTAAGGGTTATTTGCCTCATATAGACCAGCAGTTTTTGTTGCATTGTTTTATAAGACGGTTTAAAAATAGAAGCTTGTTCTGTGTTTTCTCTGTCTTTGCAGCCAACCAGCGCATGCCTTCTGGTTTGACAGGAAGAAGTATGTCACCATCAACTTTGCTGTTCATAAACCAAAGGATGTGAAAGTTGATATTCAACCAGAAAAAATGATTTTATAGTGAGTGCAAACTTTATTCTCCGTTTTTATTTTAAGGAGATGCAAAAATACATCCTGTTCATTAAGTGGTACCATTGACAACACTGTCCTGCATTCACAACAGTTGCAAAAATGATGAAGATGATGTCATCTACAATGAGCTACACTTCTATGACAAAGTACAAATACATGTAAGTAGCCTCAGAGTGTGACAGAACAATACTAAATGAGTCTATAAGAAAGTATGTTTGGTGATACATTCTTTGCCAAGATGAAATAATTGTCTTATTTTTGCTTTTTAGGACTCCAGAGAACGAGTCTATGATCGCACAATTAACATGCTGTTGAGAAAACGAAGCCTGACGTTGCATGGCCTCGACTACAGAAAGATCCAGAGAGGGTAAAGTAACATTTCACATTTTAGTTTATAGACCTACTTTCATTGGTGTTGTTATCAAAGGTTTTTCCATTTGACCTATGCAGCCCAGTTGGATTTCAGTGGACTTTGACAACTGGAGAGACTGGAGCATGAGGAAGATGAAGGAAAAGAAGAGTTTGACAGATACACAGATGTGAGTTAGGAAGTTAAAATAAAAGGCTAATGACGTTATGATACAGTGTTATGAATTGGGCAACTTTTTTTAAGATGATCAAAGAAATGAGCACAAGTAACAAAGGACCAGCACCTGATATGGATGATCTTAGTGATGTAAGTATCAGGAATTTCATATTTATGTAATTATCAGTTGAACAGTGATAATATTGTATATTTTTTCATTCTTCAGTCTGATTGAGGTATCATAGCCTTCTTCCTGACGTTGCTGTTATGTTTGTGTTTTATTTTGTATTTGTAATAACTGATGCTTACAATCTTGCTGTTTGTTTTGTTTTTATAAACCAGTTATTTATTGAAAAATATATGGAAACATTTACTTTGTCTGTAAATAAATGTATTAATGATAATCAAATATTGTTTAGTTTTTTTCATTGTTAAAAACATATTCCAGTAATACTGCTTATTAAAGTGATAGTCTGTAGTGAGGACAGATAGAGGGAATTTTTAAAGTAAACAATCAAATTCCTCCCATCTTGGACCAGAAATAGCCTGGTTTTACCATACCCTCGTACTCATTTCGTTTCGTACAAGGGTCTGGATCTTCACAATTGAGCTCCGTTTTCAGATGGGAGGGGCGAACTCCTTTGAAACGATTGGATCTGATTTTCGCTAGCGTTTGGTCGTGACGTATGTAATGCGCCCAAGTGAGTGAAGCAGCTATCATAACTCTATTATAACTCTTGGGAACATTCCTTGCGCATTCCAAGGCTTCAATTTTAATGTCTGGATATTTGGGAGCCGAGCCAGAACGGATTGAAGAGCTTCCATTACTTTCGTATCCACCGCCATCGCCAAACTACAACCAGTAAATGCGGCGCAAATGCTTGACGTCACCTATAACACCTCCCCCGCTCGCTGAATGGTAGGTTGAAATTCAACCGATGTAACATGGCCACTGAGATCAGACCCAGAAGTACATGTAGGGAAATTATTATTGATCGGAGTTTACAGATGGCTAAGGCCAGGCTAGAGAGCAGGAACAGAATTATCAAAAGTAAGAGATCAAGCTCCCGCCCCCTCCCCGCCTGATTGGACCTGATAGGTTGGTTTACAGGAAAAGCTTGTGTCATTGGTCAAAGTGATATCCTGGGGTTTGTGATTAGATGCTGAAATCAGCAAAGGAAAAATATGTTGATTTAATATTATTCATGTTACCTCAAATTTCAGACCCAGGCGGTCACTTATACACACACTATTACATTTGTAAAACATTTAAACTTGCAGACTATCACTTTAATATAACAACTATTACGTAATAAGTTAAAACAATACCTCTAAGCGCCAGAAGATGGCGGAATCATATCAATGTAGTTGATATCTACAGCGTAAATACGCTTCAAAAGTTCAAAAATAACACTTATTTATTTATTTTATATATTGACAGTATTATAATACGGCTAAATCTGACGAAATTTAACGTATACATTTGTTTGATATTATATATTTTTATTTTCTATATTTGTTTTGGATAGCTGCAGCTGTAGCATGTGGCTCAGTCGCATTGAAGTGGCTGTTTGGTGTGGGCTCTTCGGCGTGCCGTAGTTAGCTGTCAACTGCTGCTGCATGATCTGAATGAACATAAGTAAACTTAACCTACACATTTCAACAAACACTCCATCATGGCATTTCAATGTCAACGGGACTGCTATATGAAAGAGGTATATGTTCAATGTTTACATCTTCATCTTCACATCAGGGGAGTTTTGCATGTGTTGTTAGCATTGTGGCTAACTCCAGTAACCCATATATAATATATGTATTATTAAGGTATAGGTATAACCTGTCAGTTATGAAACCTACGCAAGGTTAGCGGCAAATACCCTGGTTGGAGTTATATGAACCATCCGTGGTGCATTTATATTTGTGTCATATCAGAAGGTTAAATGTTTATCTTTGCCTACTGACATTATCAACAGTTACGTTATATATTTATCAACATTTTTGTTTAGTTTGTCACTAGTGTAGTGTCCTGCTGTCCTGCGGATCTAAAACATGAAGTCAATGGGAAGAAAGAAACACTAAAGGGCTTTAATGTCAAACTTCAAGACACCGTTTTATTTCCTGAAGGAGGTGGTCAGGTGGGTTCATTATTTTTGTTTGTGTCTTCTTTAATTTGATAGTGCTGCAGCAAACTAACAATGTAAACCTCCTCTCGTGCCAGCCTGATGACCATGGGTTCATCGGAGACATCCCTGTGTTGAGAGTGACCCGGCAGGGTTCTGATGCTGTCCACTTTGTGCGTTCTTCACTGGAGCCTGGACAAGAAGTGCAGCTCAGAGTGGACTGGGACCGCAGGTTTGACCACATGCAGCAGCACTCTGGTGAGGTCCACTTAAAATTACAATAGAATTACAAAGAATATTACTATGGATTTGGCCACATTACTGAACTCCCTTTTGGTTCTTTCAGGCCAACACTTAATAACAGCTTTGGCAGACTCCATGTTTGGATACAAGACAACATCTTGGTACAGCCCCACTGTTATTGCTATTATTTATTATATTAATTGTTTATTTCAGTGTCAGCCTTATAATATCCTATGTTTGATTACTTATCAGGGAATTGGGGCGCCAGAGAAGCACCATAGAGTTGGACACAGCTTGTGTGAAACCAGCTCAGCTCCAGGCTCTGGAGGAGGCAGTAAATGAGAAGATCAGAGCTCACATCCCTGTCAATGTTCAGCTTCTGTCTTTAGATGATCCTGCTCTGGAAAAGGTGTGTGTACTGTATAAAATAGTAAGCATGCAAACTATGTATTTAAACAAAGTACATTTTTAGGTGAGGAGTCGGGGGCTACCGGAAGATCATGCAGGGCCAGTCCGAATAATTGATATAGAAGGAGTTGATGCCAACATGTGTTGTGGGACTCACGTTTCAAACCTCAGTCATTTGCAGGTAAAATGTAAAATGACCTTAACCTTAATCAATGTGAAATAAACTCACAAATCACAATTTAGGTAATTAGGCTTCTGGGAACAGAGAAAGGCAAGAAAAACAAAACCAACTTGATCTTTCTGGCTGGAAACAGAGTTTTGAAATATGCTGAGAAAAGCTACAATACAGAGCGCGCTTTGGTTTCCCTCTTGAAGTAAGTATCCATATTGATTCTTTGTTATGCAGACTATTTCCTCGGATCATGATCATGTGATTTTGTTTTTCCAGAACTGGACCTGATGATCATGTGGATGCAGTCGATAAATTACAGAAGTCTCTCAAGCTGCTTCAGAAGGTATAGATATTATTAGTATTCACTGAACACTTTGAATTTAATAATATGTCTTTATAGACTAACTTGAGCCTACTACGGGATATGGCAGTGCTTATTGCTCAGGAGTTTAAAAATAAACCAAACAGAAGCAACTTTTTCAGCATGCATAAGTAAGAAACCTGTTTGTTTCATCAGTAATAGTCATGTCACACTCAAAACAGATTGATTTTCCACAGAAAAGACGGAGACAATGAGTTCATGAATATCATAGCCAATGAAATAAATACTGAGGTAAGACAGACACATGACCTGATGTTATACAGATAGTTGAACATGTGTAAAGGTTTAGGTGCTTTCAGGAAACACTGGTTTTCCTCACTGTTGGAGAAGAGAAGGGACCAGGTCTGTTTTTACTGGCTGGACCCAGTGGACTGGTGACTGACTTGGGACCACAGTAAGAGTTGCATTTAGATCCTACACATTAAAAAAAATGTTTTTAACACATCTACAGTAAAACATGCTGGATTAAAACAATGTGTGACTTTTGTCACCAGTGTATTGGAGATGCTCCAAGGCAAGGGAGCAGGGAAGAATGGGCGTTTTCAAGGAAAGGCCCAGAGTCTGTCTCGCAGAGGAGAGGTGGAGGCTTTCCTCCAGCAGCACCTCAAACACCACTCCTCAGAAGAATAACTGCTACAGGAACCAAGTCTTACTCCATCACTGTAATTCATGTATCATGCAGTACACAATTGTCTGTTGTACATACATTTTTATTTGCACTTTGTACATGTTACTAATTAAAAAAATGTGTATTATGTGGTGCCAATTTGTTATAACCAGTTTGTTTTTATTATTTATTTTACATAATTTGCAAAAACATTAACCTCGTAACCCCGACCTGAACCAAGCTCATTTTCTCCGGTTTGGCTTTACCCAAATCTAAAAGCTTCTTGAAAAAGCTAGCGACAGTGATAAAAAATGAGACAAACGCAATCAAAGAGTGACAGTAAAGTGACACAAATGCAATGAAAAAGTGACAAATGGGATGACAATGTGACAAAACCGCAACAAAGTGACAAAAAAAGCATTGAAAAGAAATGTCAAAAATGTGATTAAAAATATCCATTTGAATGGGCTTTGTATGTCTTAGCTTTCAAATGAGGCATTGCACTGGCCTTTAGGCTGCAAACGTTTAGAATTGGGTAAAGCTGAACTGGAGAAAATGCACTTGGTTAAGGCGGGGGATAAAGATAAAGAGGTTAAATTACATGAATATAATTTTTGGCATTTTTCCAATCCGTTAAGACACAATAGAAGCTATACAAAAGACACAAAAATATAATCTTTAATTACTATTCAAAATTGAATAGTTTTGTGCAGCAATTAACCTTTGTGCCCAGCGAAGCAATCATGAATATGCAGGTTCTTACGATTTAGTGCAAATGTGCAAATCTCTCAGCCCCTCAATCAGACTCACAAAATACTCGCGCGCGCACACACACAGTATAAAAAGTCTATCATGGTTTGGCATTTATAAAGATGACATCCACAGAACTTTTTGTCTGTTGTTACTGCAGAGGCTTCACTATCTTCATAGAGATGTAGTTCTGTGATGAGACAAAAGAAACATTAATTTCACATTGAACACGCACCAATGCTACTGTATTTGACTGATTCCAAAGACATGTTTCGCAAGTGCTTACCGGTAAGGAGTACAACAGGATGGCCAAAAACAGAATCACTATTATGAGAATTATAAGTCCAATGAAGAGCCATTTGAACCTCCGCCACACAATAAACCTCATGGTCTTGCATGGGTTGGTAAACCAGAAGAAAGAGGTTTCTGGGCGACTGGGAAACAAATGGAAAAGAGGAGTATATTTTTCATTCAATAAGAGATATTCAAAGTGACTATTTTTTTACCCAGTCCTTACTTTGGTGGATCCAGATGTGGATTCATGTTGGGTTCATCTCTTCCTTTTCCTGCAGGTCTTTCATCGACCTCAGATTCATTCACAATCTCCAACGTCATCTCCACTTTGCCCTATATATTGTATAATGGTTTAGAGTTGTCAGAATTTCTATGCACAATACTGTGGTCAGCTTTAAAACGTACTTATACAATAATTTACGCTTCACACAACACTTACACCAACCACTTTCTTCCCATCCTGTTCAATGGAGCAGGGCCACCATCCTCTGACTGACTTTTGAGCAAACAGAGACTTTAATTGTTCCTTCTTTTGTGTTGCCGTTATATCCATCATGTCCAGGGAGCATTTCTCTGGAGTCTTGGCAGGAGAAACCAGGTTACGCAAATCAAGCTCCAGAACACCTAGGGTGTAGGGGCGGCAAATGCACTAAGTTTATAATAGAAAAAAAGAGATAAAGTAATGAATGTTCAAGTCTTACCAAGGTAGTCATCCAGAGAGAATTTGTCATTATCCCAGATCTGAACAATCAGCTTTGGAGGAATCCTAAACTCTGTTTTATCCAGACTCCAAAAGTTCTCCTGTGCAGTTGTAAAAACACACATTTGATACTCATTCTCTACAATGTAGTAATTACAAATTGGTACAGAGACATGGAGCCTCACCTTTTTAGACACAAGACAGAGTTGTTCTGCAGGCAGGTACTCAAACTCAAAGACAAAACGCCAGTTAAAGTTGCCATCACCGTCTAAAGATCTGTAATGCACATCAGTTTTCTGCTTGTCCTCCTCCATCCCTGGCATCCATCTGCCACAAGAACATTAATTTAAATGGTTTCTGAGTAAATCTGGGTCTTTTTGCAAAATAGATGTAAATAATGACAAACCCTTTGATATAGATGTCACTCATGTTTTCTCCAGTGATGCTGGTCTCATCCAAAGTCACATCAGTGGTGTTCCAGATGACAGCACGCAGGAAAAACCTTCAAACATTTTTAAGCGATTATAGTTGCAATTGAGATTAAAATCATAAAGAACCTGCACTGAACTAACTTCTTAGGTTTTCTTGGGGTGATATCAAAAGGAGGTCCAGGAACACCAATGCTTTTGGGGAAAACATCCACCCACATCTGAAGCCTTCCCTGAATCATCATGGAGGAGCACAATGTTAGGCTGAATGAATAGACATTTTAAGCGCCATCTTACCTGTGAGAGGTTTGGCTGAAAGGAGCTGTACAGAGTTCTGGTCTCCACGTGTTCAGGGACGAGTCCCTGTGTCCGCAGCACATGTAGACAGAGGCGCTCACTGGGAGGGCCCAAATGCTGATGGATTTCTCTGGTGCCCTCTACAATCACAAGCGGGTGAAATCAATATTTCAAAGAATAAAGTTTATTTTTTAATAATTGCAATGGAGAGAATATATTACCAAATTCGGCCAGTGTATACTCTTTGCCATTGAACATCATGGATGAGCCGTTATCTTCACTTCGAGGTTTGGACAAACTTTTCATTCTGGCCAGATTCTCCAGGATCTGAGACGGCTTCAGCTGATCTCTCCACTGGTTAATGCCAGAGCTGAAAAGAATGAGAGAATCCAAATATTGTACACGTTTTCCCCTTCACTTACTACATGACATTAATCTCTGCGTACATGCAGTAGGTCTGTGGAATGCCGCAGTAGGAGTTGTATCGAGACAGGAAGCGGTTCTCCAAGTCAATGACCGTCTCACCAACCTTCTCGTCCCTGGTCACCATATCATGGTCATAGACAGAGATCCTTAAATCCTTGTCTTGAGGTAGGAAACATGTCATCTCAAACATCCTTAAAAGACAAGAATAGGTGTTTTTTTATAGATTAGATTTGGGAAAACTGGGAGTCTGTACTGTGGATCTACCTTCCAAAGACAGGGTTGATTGTGTTCGGCAAATAATGATCCCGATCATCAATGGTATTATTTCGTAACGCTATCCTTATGTACGGATCACACTGAAGGACACAACATTCAGCAGGTTAGAAATGCTCTGTACATTTTGACCACATTAACCACTGCTCTTACCCTGCCGTTGTTGTCTTTGGGCTGCAGATCAATAGCTCGGATTATATATATCCTGACCAGACACTCCTGAGGCCCGCTGTCGGGCAGTTCTCTGAACTGACGCGGTGGGGGGCAACACCCGGGTCATCGGGCAGAGGGTATACCTTAAAGGAACCCTGCACGTACAAGGAAGCACTACTTGAGCATATTCTAGTCTTCACTATAAGGATTCCAGTATAACAATGTGTGTGTGCCCACCTTCATCTCTCCAACCACAGTAGGATCATCATTTCCATCCTCGTTCTTACCACGCAGGAGTTTGAAAGTGTCACAGAAATCAGTCAGGCCTTTGAACTCCAGCACATCCTCCAATGCACAGTCATACACCTGGAAACAAAGGCGCTCGTTCAGTAGACCGGTTTATTTACTTCCAACCATGTACAGTTCTACCCACTTTAAGAGTGTCGTATCCTTTTTTTAGGTACGGGCCACATTTCACCTGGTCCCCCGTTGAAGCATAGTATTTACTCCACCAATCGACAGTCTCCTTTTCCTTAGAAAAAATAAATAAAAAATCAGTATTTGATTTATATATCCTTTTGAACACATAGAATTTAATGAACCTATGTATAACTCACCTTTTCAATGAGCTTCAAGAACAAAAAAGGCAAAAACAAGATTAAAAACATTGTGAGAATATTCAATGAACGATTCATGAACAGAGTAGAAGCAAAGCAAAACTAATATCTAGGGTGGATTATTTGATCAGATGGGACAAACAGAGGTGTAACATTGTTATTTTATGGCATCACTTGTTCAGCAACATTGTTACAGCCCTGATTGACAGAACAATTATAATAGACATGCTCATCTGAAGCGTGGAGGCTAAACTTAAATTTACTTCATATGTAAATTTATGTGCGTCAAGTGAAACATTCTCAGCTGTGATGCATCAGCATTTAGATCATTGGCATTGTGGCAAGAAGATCAAAAAGCAGCTTCTTTCAGGATCATTGGTGCAGACATGTGGGTTACAAAGCTACAATAACTGATTATACATACAATGTGGGAAGTAGGAGAAGCCATTTTGTTCACAGCTTCTGACATGCTGTACATAAACTGAAAGCCAGAGTGAAAATTGTGTCAAATTTGACTGATGTCAAATTATGCTCTTCCTAGTCAGGCAAGGCAACGTATGGAGCATTAACAAAGAGACATTTGAATTTACTTTACTGATTATAAGGCACTTAAAGCAGTTACCCGAGCCTCCAGAAGTGGTCTTTTTTCGTCCTCCATGTTAATTGAAACATGTTTGAATGGAGCAGCCGCCATCAGAGCCACTGGCAAAGACAGATCAGCATTATAATTTAAGCATCTGTCCTTCATTACAATATTCAAACCTACTTTTGGAGGACATGGCTCCCTCTGCTGTAATGACGTAGGGGTCACATCTGAACTGCTCCAGAGAGGTGATGGTACACTGACCCACCACAGGCTTCCTGCCAAACGGCCGATGGTCAATGACCTTCAGCACGATTGGAGGCATGTACATCTCATCTTTAGGAAGCAGCTGCAATTACAATGTGAGGATGCTTTGAATAAATTACCTGGTAACTGCATTTTTGTATGAGCACAATAACTACTCATTACCACTTTGATGAAAAGCACAGAGCTGGGAAATTAGGGCCTTTCTTCATGTTTTTAATGACGGCTGACTCTACCCTCTGCTCCCCACACTCCACCACCAGACTGGGAGAGGACACCGAGGCCAGCTGGAAGGGCTTCATGTTTCGTAAACCCCATGCCAGAATCTGAGTGGCACAAAGAGAAAAATGTTTTTATACGGCTTAATTTTCACATGACATTAATTATCTATAATAACCTCGATGGCTGTAAGCTGCACAACAGGCCGGATGCCCTGAGGAACCATATAGAGGTTCTCTCCTCTTTTTGAAGGGACCAGTGGAAGGTCAGAATCACTCGTCTACAGACAAGAAATATTGACAGACAAATATTTAGTTTCATTTTTAAAGAATAGACAGATCACACCGTTTAAAATAAACCTTTTCTCTGAGGATGAGCTCCGCTGCCATCAGGGCCTCCCCGGCTCTATGACCCTTCTGGGTGATGGGCAGCCACAGAAGTTTAGGGGTCTGGTCCATCCTAGGATTCATCTTCACCATTGGGCGGCAAATGCTGCGTCCCAGAAGTTCATCTTTTCCCTAAAAAAACAGTATAGCAACAAGGAACTGACCCGGTGAGACCACATGTTTTTGACATACAAAAGGCCAACGTACCACTTGGTCATGGTCGTAGAATTCTACCACAACATCAGGAGGGCGAGCAGCAATTTTTTGTGGATCTCCATAAATTTCCACATTGTTGAAGATTAGGGTTTGATCCCAAGTTGGATTCAAGGTTGACTGAAGTTTCTCTGTTGTCTTACTAAGATGTAAGAAGGAGACGTGTGCATATGGATCTGTCCAGAAAATAGAAGTAGTATTAACTATGTTACAGGTTAAAGACCCTTTTTCCTGGAGAGCTCTGTGGTGTGGTGTAGCCAATGATAAGTCCGGGTTAAAAGGATTAAAATACAATTTAATGTTTGAATAAAAGGTCGATGTAAATACAACAGGATAAAACATACATTAAAAGGAGGACTTAAATTGGGTTAAAAGGGCTAAAGGAAGGGTTTAAGGTGCTACAGTAGTCAGGTCAGGTCGGTCTCCAGGAGGGGGTCCGGCTGGCTCCGAGAGCCTACCACGGAGACTGTGCAGGGGTCCACCTCGGGGAACGCATGCCCGGAGATCCTGCCGCCGCTGCGCTCGATCACGCCGCTCCTGTCCGGGGGACGTCCCTGGCCTCGACGTGCGCTCCCTCACCGCCATCACTCTCTCCGACCTGGTACGTTAGGTCCCGTTCATGTTTTCGTCTTCCTCGTCCGCGAGTCCTCTCTGTCAGCCAGCCCTTCGTCCTTGGCTCTCGTCCGGCACCCACCTACTGCGCCTCGTCCGCGTTCTTTGTACCGGAGAGTCAGTCCGTACTGCGCGCAGGTCTGCCGCCGCCACAGCGGCCCAGCGGCCCGTGCCCCTCCGCCCTGGCACTGCCGTGTCCCCTCTTTCCCCCTCTGCTGCCTGCCACCCACTTCCGCCTTTATATTTGTCCATGCGCGCCACAACACAGGTGCACTGATTGTGCTCTGGGAAGGGGTTGGGCTACACTGGGATGGGTGGCAACCAGTTGTACAATAAAATCATGCAATTAAAACCCTCTAAATAAAAACATGCGTAAAAAACTCACCAGAAAAACTGTCTTTGTCCATAGACGCCATGTTTCTTGCTTGATAAACATAGACACGCAGGTGGTACATATATGACCCTACAGGGGAAAACATCCACAGGTGAGTGCTAGATACACACTGATAACATATTCATGCTTGTTTTACATCACTCACTGTCAAAGGAGCAGGACACTGTGGGCGTGTTTGCTCCAAACAGCTTGGTTGCATCTGCCTGTGATCCTTTTTCTTTCTCCTCAGTATCAATGCCCTGTACAATGAACCAACAGGATAATCAGGGCTTCAGCAATGTCAGTGTGTGCACAGGCCACTGTTCTGCTGCCAGACCAATGTTCTTCTGTAACAAACTGTATGTCTGGAGAGAGAAACTACTGCATTTAAAAGCATGTAGTAAAAGCTCACCAGAGCTCCTTCCAGTTGGAAGATGGCAGATGCTCCAAGGCGGTCCTCCGGTGCCATTTTCCGCCTCCAGCGTCTTCGACGAAACGTATCAGAAGAACGTTCCTTATGATGGAACTTCCATCCAATCAGAGACGAGAACTCCCAGCCCTCAGGATCGCCTTGATCACGCCTCTGTGTAATGTTGAGGCAAGTATGATTTCTTTGGTAAATACTCACATACATGTGTAAAACGTCTATATACACTCAACAAAAATATAAACGCAACACCTTTGTTTCTGCTCCCATTTTTCATGAGATGGACTTAAAGATCTAAAATTCGTTCCAGAAACACATTACCATTTCTCTCAAACATTGTTCACAAATCAGTCCAAATGTGTGATAGTGAGCACTTCTGCTTTGCTGAGATAATCCATCCCACCTCACAGGTGTGCCACATCAAGATGCTGATCTGACATCATGATTAGTGCACAGGTGTACCTTATACTGCCCACAATAAAAGGCCACCCTGAAATGTGCAGTTTTTTGCTTTATTGGGGGTCTGGGGACTCAGAACCAGTCAGTATCTGGTGTGACCACCATTTGCCTCATGCAGTGCAACACATCTTCTTCGCATAGAGTTTATCAGATTGTCAATTGTGGCCTGTGGAATGTTGGTCCACTCCTCTTCAATGGCTGTGCGAAGTTGCTGGATATTAGTGGGAACTGGTACACGCTGTCGTATTCGCCGGTCAAGCACATCCCAAACATGCTCAATGGGTGACATGTCCGGTGAGTATGCAGGCCATGCAAGAACTGGGACATTTTCAGCTTCCAAGAATTGTGTACAGATCCTTGCAACATGAGTCCGTGCATTATCTTGCTGAAGCATGAGGTGATGTTCATGGATGTATGGCACAACAATGGGCCTCAGTATCTCATCACGGTATCTCTGTGCATTCAAAATGCCATCAATAAAATGCACCTGTGTTCTTCGTCCATAACAGATGCCTGCCCATACCATAACCCCACCACCACCATGGGCCACTCGATCCACCACATTGACATCAGCAAAGCGCTCACCCACACGACGCCACACACGCTGTCTGCCATCTGCCCTGAACAATGTAAACCGAGATTCATCCGTGAAGAGAACACCTCTCCAACGTGCCAGACGCCATCGAATGTGAGCATTTACCCACTCAAGTCTGTTACAGCGATGAGCTGGAGTCAGGTCAAGACCCCGATGAGGATGACGAGCAGTTGAGCTTCCCTGAGACGGTTTCTGACAGTTTGTGCAGAAATTGTTTGGTTATGCAAACCAATTGTTTCAGCAGCTGTCTGAGTGGCTGGTCTCAGACGATCTTGGAGGTGAACCTGCTGGATGGGGAGGTCCTGGGCTGGTGTGGTTACACGTGGTCTGCGGTTGTGAGGCCGGTTGGATGTACTGCCATATTCTCTGAAACGCCTTTGGAGACGGCTTATGGTGGAGAAATGAACATTCAATGCACGAGCAACAGATCTGGTTGACATTCCTGCTGTCAGCATGCCAAGTGCACGCTCCCTCAATGCTTGTGGCATCTGTGGCATTTTGCTGTGAGACAAAACTGCACATTTCAGGGTGGCCTTTTATTGTGGGCAGTATAAGGTACACCTGTGCACTAATCATGATGTCAGATCAGCATCTTGATGTGGCACACCTGTGAGGTGGGATGGATTATCTCAGCAAAGCAGAAGTGCTCACTATCACACATTTGGACTGATTTGTGAACAATGTTTGAGAGAAATGGTATTATTGTGTATCTGGAATGAATTTTAGATCTTTAAGTCCATCTCATGAAAAATGGGAGCAGAAACAAAGGTGTTGCGTTTATATTTTTGTTGAGTGTATATATATATACTGCACCTCGGCTGTGGTTCCTGCTGGCAGAGCACCTCTCTTGCGAGGTCGAACCAACCTCCTTCGGCGATGGATGTGGTACACCTTCTCTGCAGGAACCCAAGACCGAGGCTTGTCATCAGGTGGATGGTCACCCCATATTCCCAACCTTATGATGTAGAAGTGAATAAAAGGAAAACAAAATATTTCATGTTAAGATCGTAAAAAAAACACTTCAGTTTGGTTACAATGAGGATTTATCGTTTATATTAGGGTCAGTCTTTAAAAATAAAGGGATAATGGGGCTTTTTTTTAAAATGTAGTTATTCAGATATGGGGCAGAGAAAGGATCATCACCGAGATCATCAACGGCTCTGTTGACATCCACTGTCCACTCATCCTCCCAACCCCAACCAGGGGGACATTCAAACTCTCCAGGAGTGCGGCTTTTCTCCCCATTCTGCAAACAGTTCAGGTCATCCTCTGTTACTTTACACATGAACTGTGTCTAGGAGATAGATACATTAAATTGTCTAAAATGAAACATTCCTCACCACATCAGTGTATGGCTCAGAGGCAGCTTTCCACTCTCCACCAGGGAATCGAGTCTCATTTTGAAAGACCTCATCCATGAATTCAGTGTGCCCTGCATCCGCTTCTGAGAGCAGACTGAAACACAAAATGTTAATACATTTCATTGGCTTTTTAAAAAAAAATTATAATAGAGTGCAGACAATACAAAACAGTAGACAATTCCATTGACGTCTAATAACAATTAATTCTATATAACAAAAATACAAATGTAAAGAAGATACAAGTGCTACCTCAAATGCTATTTACATAGTGTGCGAGTTTGTATGAAACACTAGGTGCGACTTGGGTATGTTTATAGAGGAAACACGAGAAGGAAATAGTTTGGCATCATAGAAAGGATCATCATAATAATAATAATAATAATAATAATAATAATAACAATAACAAAACTAAAGAATAGTAAAATCAAAAGTAGACATTTCTTTCCAATTATACAATGCTTATAATTATTTATTTTTTTCCTTTTCTTTCATTTTTTAAATAAAGTTCAATATCCGTTTGAAGTGGGTGTAAGACCAGGGGCTTAAACCCTGCTGCTGCCCGACCCTGGGGAGGCAACTTGCAGAGCAAGTACTACGCCATCACCTCAGAGCAACCCTCCGACCAGATGAGGAGAGAGCATAGACTTAAAAAGGAGAGAAAAAGAGTCTGCTCACTTAATATAGTGTTTTTACCTGGCTAGTATCCACTTAATACATTTATCGTTATTTTATTATTTTGTTGTTAATTTGCTTTCTTTAATTTTGAGGTGGGGCAAGACCAGGGGCTTAAACCCTGCTGCTGCCCGACCCTGGGGAGGCAGCTCGCAGAGCCGCTCAATCACTTCAGAGCAACCCTCTGACCTGATGGGGAGAGAGTCTGCTTAGCAAACTGCCCACCAACTATCGAGACGGGTTTGTGGAGTACAGCATAAACAGAGGCATCCTGAGGACCAGCACTGATCAGACCTACACGCTTGAAGACTTCTCTGTTTGGCTTCAGTTAAAGTCACAAGCAAAGCGCATTTCATCCCGAGCAGCTCTGATGTTCCAGGATCAGCCTAAGCCAGTTAAGGGCCAAAGGAAATCCCAGGGTCCTTCATCCAACGTGTTCTACAACACAGAAAGCCAAGCTAAATTAACCCCTCCAGATTCTGCTCGCAGTTCAAAGTCACCCAATGCTAAACCTAGTGTGAAGCCTTACTGCCCATACTGCGACGCCCGAGAGCATTACCTCAGCTTGTGCCCCAAATTCAAAGCACTCACTCAATCGGAGATTTCCGCTTGGATTAAAGACGGAGGCTGTTGGAGGTGTACCAGGAACCATAAACCTGAGGCATGTACTCTCAAGAAGCCTTGCCAAATGTGCAAGCAGCAACACCTGACCATGCTCCATGAAGTGTGTTCCCCAGAGGCTAAGGTGGTGCTAATGGTCAGTGCTGCTCCAGACACCATCTACGTTGACCGCCCGAGTCGTCCACAGAGAGTAATGCTGAAGCTAGTTAAAGTGCGCCTATACAATGCCGAGCACTCCCTGGAAGGTTTCGCTATCCTGGATGACGGAACAGAGAGAACCATCATCCTTCCCTCAGCAGTCCAAAATCTCGCCTTTGCGCAACGTCCGCCATGAGGTGATTAATCTACAAGGAGCTGCTGTCTCGTTCGACATCTCCCCAGCTCATTCTCCGAAACAAAGGTACAACATCTTGCATGCCTTGACCGCTGAGCCCGTCTGAGCATAGCTATTGTAACCCCCGTTACAAATAAACACTGGTGTAACTGGACAAAACCTGACAATAAATAACCTTATAAATATTCATAAATAACCTAATTAAATATTCGCTTAAAACAGTTAAAAAACTATGTGACATTAAATATATAATTAGTGGAATTTACAATGTTATTATAAAAAGTTACATTGTAAACCGTTATCAATATAACTGATTCAAGACGCTCTCAGCGTATGCCCCTCCCCCACCTGGCCGAGGCTCAGTCAGCGGCAGGAGTCTGAAAAGAGCGCACGGGCGAGTAGAGCAGTGCAGCCGTTACGAACAAAACTGACCCAAACTACACCGAAAAGTGATCTTACACACCGTTTGCCTTGCCGGGTTGAGGGAAGAGTGTGTCTACGAGACGTGAAACCTTTGAGAGTAGTCTCGGTGAGTTATTTATTTGGAAAGTTTTTGTTTGTTGCTCAGCATTTGAAGCTGAAGTTGACGCAAACTTATTTATTGTACAGTGTTTGTCGCCTGCGGTTAAACGAGGCCGATGCTTTTGCTTGAGACGGCAGAGAGCAAAGAAACGGTAACAATATATTTGCTCTTTTATTTTTATTTCTCTTGTCCAGCATTTGGTGCTGAAGTTAATATAAATGTATTCTTTTACGCAGCGTTTGTCGCTGCGGTTAAACGAGGCAGTTACGCTTTTGCCCGAGACGGCAGGGACCAGATAACGGTAACTTAACGTTTTCTGCATTTCTACTTTTATTTCTGTTGGTCACAATGTTGATTATTTTTACGGTGGTTTGTTCATTTTATGTGAAAAGAAGCTTTATTTCCCAGTAACAGTAAGCGGCTCAGCTAAAAACAAATGGTCGCCTCTCTTTTTTTGTTTCTCTCTTAAGTTACGTAGCCTCCGCAGCCTTGTAAGCGGCTGGATTTGTGTTTTTACTTGAATGTAATTTTATTTAATGCTAATTGCGATCCTTGTTGGCCTGCTCCACAGGCCAGGTTTTATCCCCACCCCGAGAACACCTCAGTTCTTGGAGTTGGATCGAGTTCTTGGACCCAGGATCGAGTCGAGACCAAGGCGAGCCACCCAACGGAACATTCTCAGGATCAACGGCAGCGTCTCGCGAGGCGCGCGTGGTCCGCATTCCACCAAAGAACCTCACTGACTCCCAGACCAAGGTTTGAGGAGCGTTTGTGGAGTTTTTCCAACGGATTTGAGCGCACGTTAAAGGGCGCCTACATTGAACTCAGAACATATCCACAATTTAAGTTTTGCTAAGTTTTTGGACAATTAGAAGCCATTTTCTTTTGTTATTGCTTTGCAAGCCAAATTGTTTACTGGATCCTTTTGATAATTGTTTTATTTATGTATTTAAAGGGTACCTATGGTGTCATTTTTAAAGTGACAAAACGTGTTTGAAAATTGAAAAGAGTGAATAATATAAACCTGAAACCAAGATTAAACTTAAATTAAAGTAATTTAAGAATAGGTTTAAATTAAAAACACTCAAACTAAATGACCGGTCATAAAACAAAACTTGTTGAAATAAGTGAAACAAGTAAAACATACCTTTTATTGAACTCATCTCAAAAGTTAAACAATATAAAGGTGTAACGGGTAACTAACAGAAGTGCCAGTATTAATGTTTGATGTTTGTCTGTCCTTTTTATTGTCTATGTAAAGTAAATTGCCGGCTTTTCCATTTAAACTTATTGACTTTGGCTCTCATTTTGGATTACACACCACTCCTTTCGAATCTAGAACTGGTCCATACCCTACAGTCCTTTGCCTAACAGCGTAGGTGTTACATATTCTTGGCGAGCCAGCCAGGAGTGGTCCGTACACTCTTGTGAGCCTAGGTATTGTTTTCAAAACAGCCAATATGGAAGCCGTGCGACAGAGTAATGTTAAGATACCAAACTCACTCATTATTACTGGCATAACTGGCACTGTAGTTGATGAGGAGCTCTTTGACTTTCTTAAACAGTACGGGTCTTTTCAGATTGTGCCCATAGCCCCTACAAGCCCACAGGTAGGCAAGCAGAACATTGTTGAGTACACTTCAGGTGCATCAGTACAGGCACTTTCACCCTTGCTACCTTACAAATTCTTACCTAAAGATGAACCTGACATACTTTACCTTGTCGAGACTTTAAGCACCGTCTACTCTCCTGTAGTTAGCAAGACTGCTACACAGACTTACTTAGCTGAACTGAGAGACATTGCAAAACAGACAGGTAAAGATTTCACAGACGTACTGAGAGAGGAGCTTAGCTCTATTACTAGGGCTGTTGACACGGACGAACATGACAGTCCAAGTGACCATGGTGACTCTGTTCAAGTCCCTGACTCAGACAATCCAGTGCACAGAGCCCTTCAATCTGGTGACTTCCACCAACAGATCCCAGTCTCTGTGGGGAATCGCTCACAAACCCCAATCAGTACAAAGACTCCTACTCTAAGTACCTCTGATGTTAATCCACCAGAGCTTCAAAAAGTAATAGTGGAGCACATTCTCCGAACTGAAGATATTCATTCACAAATGAACACTCCCTTCAGGTTGAGACTCTTTTCTGGGCGTTGTCCCCGTCCAAACAATGAAGTTGACTTTGAAAGCTGGCGCTCAAGTGTTGAGCTTCTACTTAAAGATGCCAAGCAACCAGACTCAAGTAAGTCCAGAAGGCTTTTGGAAAGTCTCTCTTCACCTGCAGTTGATCTTGTAAAACACTTACCTGCCGATTCGCCTCCAGTCACATACTTGCAAATCCTTGATTCTGCTTTTGGTACAGTCGAAGATGGTGACGACCTTTTCGCCAAATACTTGAACACCATGCAAAATCATGGTGAAGAACCTTCATCTTACCTTCAGAGACTCCAAGTCATGCTTAACACAACATTCATAAGGGGAGGTATCTCTGCTGGTGAACTTGATAAACAGCTCTTGAAACAGTTCATAAGAGGCTGTTGGGACAATGACTTGATTGCGGAGCTTCAGCTTGAGCAAAAGAAACAAACTCCACCTACTTTTGCTGATCTCCTGCTCATGCTCCGTACTGCAGAGAAAAGACGCACATCGAAAATGTCACGCATGAAACAGCATCTAAATACAACAAAGCCAAAGGTCTACTCACACTATCAGGGTGCCCAGTCTCAAAGTCCAGAACGCCCCAGACCAAAAGCAGTCGATTCTGAAATTCAAAATCTCAAAAAGCAAATTGCTGATCTGCAATCGCATCTTGCGTCTCTCAAAACTAAAAAAGATGCTGAAACACCCAACGCCAAACCACGAGTCTTCAGCTCTGCAAAACATAAAGTCCCTTTTGATAACTCCAGAGCTCAAAAGTCACAGTCCTCTGATCAAAGACCTGACATCCACTCAAGCAACCGACCAAAGCCCTGGTATTGCTTTAAGTGCGGAGAGGATGGGCATATCAAACCCCAATGCGAGAATGAGCCAAACTCTCATCTTGTTGCTCTTAAAAAGAAGCAGCTAAGAGAAAAGCAAATGACATGGGACAAAGTGAATGATCCAGAATATTCTTCTTTAAACTAGACCCAGCTCCATTTGTGGGACAAAGTGGAGCTAAACAAAACACAAGGTGTCCCAAGAAAAAGAAACGTGCTTTGAACTTTCATGCTCAAACTGAAAAGCCTCTCTCTCTTCCAAAAGGCTTAGTTGGAGCAAAGTGTACAGCTCAAATAGCTATCAATGACCATCTGTGCAGTTGCTTATTAGATACGGGCTCACAGGTAACAACAGTCTCCCAGTCTTTCTACGAAGAGAACCTGTCTCACTTACCTGTCCACAGCTTGAATGACCTGTTAGAGGTAGAAGGTGCAAATGGCCAAAATGTCCCTTACCTTGGCTTTATCGAGATAGCCATCACTTTTCCCAAGAGTTCTTTGGGTGCTGACATTGAAGTGCCAACTCTCGCTTTGATTGTTCCCAATCTGAGTTCTAACTCATCTTCACTGCTGATAGGTACAAATACTTTGGACATTCTGTATGAGCAGTATGGACTAGTTGTAGAGCCCAAAGAGAAACACACACTTCCATATGGGTACAAAGTCGTTCTCAAAACCCTTGCAGCAAGGAAAAAACGCACAGCTGATTCAAACTTGGGCGAAGTCAGACTAAACAGTATGGATTGTGAAACTATTGGAGCTGGAGAAACAAAAGTTCTGGAAGGATCAGTGACATGCAGAGTACCGGAAACTGGAAAATGGGTGACAGTCGAAGCACCAACAACAACCTACTTAACTGGTGGCCTTCTTGTTAAAGATGGGTTAGCAACCCTCCCATCCAAACTCCCACGCAGTGTACCTGTCATCTTGAAAAACGAATCCAATCACACCATCACACTCACTCCAAAGACAGTCATTGCACAAATTCACGCCATTCAAAGTGTTCGATCAGCCAATGACCCAACGCTTAAACCAAAGTTTGAAAACTCAGATCTCCAATTCGATTTTGGTGACTCTTCAATCCCCAGTGAGTGGAAAGAAAGAATACGTTCAAAGTTGAATTCTATGCCTGAGGTATTTGCCCAAAACGAGCTCGACTTTGGTCGCACCAGTAAGATCAAGCATCACATCACACTCAGCGACCCTACTCCTTTCAAACACAGGGCAAGGCCAATACATCCACAAGATCTAGAGGCAGTACGTAATCACCTGCAGCAACTCCTTGATGCCGAAGTCATCCGTGACTCTGAATCTCCTTTTTCATCCCCAATTGTAGTCGTACGAAAAAAGAATGGAGATGTCAGATTATGTATTGACTACAGAAAGTTAAACCTCCAGACTGTGAAAGATTCTTACGCTTTACCCAACCT
Organism: Neogobius melanostomus; assembly: GCA_007210695.1. NCBI lineage: Eukaryota > Metazoa > Chordata > Actinopteri > Gobiiformes > Gobiidae > Neogobius > Neogobius melanostomus. The sequence goes on from VHKM01000156.1 coordinate 842,824, forward strand.
CGAAGAGTCTTTTTCAGCTTTGAATGGATCGAAATGGTTCTCAGTCTTAGACCTTAAGTCAGGGTTTTATCAGATTGAGATGGAGGAGGCTGATAAACAAAAGACTGCATTTGTCTGCCCTCTAGGTTTCTTCGAGTTTAATAGAATGCCTCAAGGAATCACAAACGCCCCTAGCACATTCCAGAGACTCATGGAGCGCTGCATGGGGGAGCTCAATCTAAAACAGGCCCTTGTGTTCCTTGATGACCTCATTGTGTTCTCTTCAACTCTGGAGGAGCACGAAGAACGCCTCTTGCGAGTCCTCAGTCGTTTGAAGGAGTTTGGCCTTAAACTTTCACCAGAAAAATGCAGTTTTTTTCAGAGCTCTGTAAAATACCTTGGCCACATCATTTCGGAAAAAGGCATTGAAACAGACCCCGATAAGATCTCGTCACTCAAAACCTGGCCGAAACCAAACAACTTGAAAGAACTCAGGACCTTTCTTGGATTTTCCGGTTATTACCGTAGATTCATAAAGGACTATTCAAAGATCATGCGTCCTCTCAACCAACTCACTGGTGGATACCCACCTCACTGGAAAAAAACAAACAAAGTTGATAAAACCCAGTACCACAACCCGAAAGACCCCTTCGGAGCTCGATGGACAGAGGATTGTCAAACAGCATTTGACACAATCATTCAGAAACTGACCACAGCACCAGTGCTCGGGTTCGCGGACCCTAAACTTTCTTACACCTTGCATACAGATGCAAGCACTCGCGGATTAGGGGCCGCTCTGTACCAAAATCAACAAGGTCAAAACCGTGTCATCTCCTACGCAAGTCGCGGGTTGTCAAAGTGTGAAACAAAGTACCCTGCACATAAGTTAGAGTTCCTTGCTCTTAAATGGGCAGTCACAGAAAAATTTCAAGATTACCTTTACGGCCGCTCATTTCTTGTCATCACGGACAGCAACCCGTTAACATACATACTTACCACTGCAAAACTTGATGCCGCGAGTTACAGATGGTTGGCGGCGCTGTCCACGTTCGATTTCCAGCTGCAATACAGGGCAGGAAAACAAAATCAGGATGCAGATGGTCTGTCCAGACGTCCACACAGTGCAGAGCCTGACGACATGCTGTCCAAAAAGGAGTTGGAAAGGATACAACAGTTCACACAAAGACACCTACCTGACCATCCAGACCTTGACCTTGTTGACCAGAGCACAATCCGAGCCATCTGCGAAAAACACTTTGTCCATCAGCTTTCAGAGAACAATCCAGTTGAGTCTACAGTCAATAGCTCTCTGGTTCTGTCTCTCGCTCATCATCCCCAAGCTATCCCCCAAAGTTTTGAAGAGGAGGAGGAGCTTGGTGGCTTACCTGTAATGTCCCATTACACAACATCAGACCTGAAAGAAATACAAAACAATGACACAAGCATTCGAGAAATAATCAACCAAATGGAATTGGGAGAAAAGCCCCCACCAACTGCAAAGAGTGAACTCCCCGAACTTGGCTTGTTGCTAAGGGAGTGGAACAAGTTCATTCTCAAAGATGGAGTCCTCTATCGTACAAGACAAGAGGGAGCACAAACACAATACCAACTCGTGCTACCCCAAGAGTTAAGACCCCTTGTCCTAAAAAGCTTACACGACGACATGGGGCACATGGGTGTCGAAAGAACACTGGATCTTGTGAGAAAGCGATTCTATTGGCCCAAAATGGCCTCAGACATAGAACTTAAAGTCAAAACCTGCAACCGTTGCACCCGCCGTAAAGTCCATCCAGAGAAAGCCGCGCCGCTTGTGAATATCGTTGTCACACGACCGCTTGAACTAGTGTGCATCGACTTTCTAACATTAGAGCCAGATTCAAGCAATACTAAAGATGTATTAGTGATAACAGACCATTTCACTAAATACGCGCTTGCTTTGCCCACTCCAAACCAAAAGGCGCGCACAGTTGCCAAATTCCTCTGGGAAAACTTTATCTCACACTACGGTTTCCCTGAGAGACTACATAGTGATCAGGGCCCGGACTTCGAGTCCCGCACGATAAAAGAGCTCTGTTTACTAGCTGGCATTCAAAAGGTTCGAACTACACCTTACCACCCGAGGGGAAACCCTGTTGAACGCTTCAACAGAACGCTTCTCAACATGCTTGGTACTTTGGAGAACCACAAAAAGACCCACTGGCGTGATTATGTCCGACCCTTAGTACACGCTTATAACTGTACTAAAAACGAGGTGACAGGGTTTACCCCATATGAGCTTATGTTTGGCCGACAGCCAAGGCTCCCCGTCGACCTCGCCTTCGGTCTGCCAGTCCATCATCAGTCAGGTTCCCACTCTGAGTATGTTCGCAACCTTAAGTCACACCTAGAATCCAGCTACAAAATCGCAACTGAAATGGCAAAGAAATCAGCAGGTCGCAACAAAGCAAGATTTGACAAACACATTGTTGACTCTACCTTAAAAGAAGGAGATAGAGTTCTTGTTAGAAATGTTCGCATAAGAGGCAAACATAAGCTAGCCGACAAGTGGGAATCCGAAGTCCATGTTGTAGTGAAACAGTCGAACAACCTCCCTGTTTATGTTGTAAAGCCTGAGGCAAAAGAAGGTCCTCAAAGAACCCTCCATCGTGACTTATTACTGCCATGTGGTTTCCTTTCCACCAACACAAATGAAACAGGACAACCAATAAAAGACAAACTCAAGCGACCCAAAACACGTCAACAAACAGAAAGTCATGAACAAGAATCAGACTGAAGAATCCGATTCTGGCTACTTTTATGACTACCAAGACCTAATAGTGGAAACCAAAAGTTCATACTCACCTGATACGGACAAACATGCAAATGAGTCAAACTTACCTGATGAGACAAATCCACCGAATGAGATCTTACCTGAAAAGAATCCTGAAGAAAATGACAAAGAGACAGAGACAGTCGGTACTTACCCTGAAAAAGAAAACCTACCTGAAGAACCAGTGTCAACCAATGACTTCCCTGAAATGGACAGCCAATCTAAAGACATTCCTGACTTTCCTAACGAGACCACAGCTGACACAGACCAGTGCCCAGATGTCACTGACCATTGTGACAGTAACTCTGACTTCCTAAGACGCTCAACCAGACGTAGGGAACCAGCTCAGAGACTGACTTATCCTGAACTAGGCAACCCACTAGTTTCTGTGGTCCAGTCACTCTTCCAGGGCCTAGCCATAGCATTTACTGAATCCTTGAATGGCCCTAGAGTGTTTAAAGTTGAAACTGTATGAAACATGTACGAGGACGTACATAGGAAAAGGAGGGGAGGATGTAACCCCCGTTACAAATAAACACTGGTGTAACTGGACAAAACCTGACAATAAATAACCTTATAAATATTCATAAATAACCTAATTAAATATTCGCTTAAAACAGTTAAAAAACTATGTGACATTAAATATATAATTAGTGGAATTTACAATGTTATTATAAAAAGTTACATTGTAAACCGTTATCAATATAACTGATTCAAGACGCTCTCAGCGTATGCCCCTCCCCCACCTGGCCGAGGCTCAGTCAGCGGCAGGAGTCTGAAAAGAGCGCACGGGCGAGTAGAGCAGTGCAGCCGTTACGAACAAAACTGACCCAAACTAGACCGAAAAGTGATCTTGCACACCGTTTGCCTTGCCGGGTTGAGGGAAGAGTGTGTCTACGAGACGTGAAACCTTTGAGAGTAGTCTCGGTGAGTTATTTATTTGGAAAGTTTTGTTTGTTGCTCAGCATTTGAAGCTGAAGTTGACGCAAACTTATTTATTGTACAGTGTTTGTCGCCTGCGGTTAAACGAGGCCGATGCTTTTGCTTGAGACGGCAGAGAGCAAAGAAACGGTAACAATATATTTGCCCTTTTATTTTTATTTCTCTTGTCCAGCATTTGGTGCTGAAGTTAATATAAATGTATTCTTTTACGCAGCGTTTGTCGCTGCGGTTAAACGAGGCAGTTACGCTTTTGCCCGAGACGGCAGGGACCAGATAACGGTAACTTAACGTTTTCTGCATTTCTACTTTTATTTCTGTTGGTCACAATGTTGATTATTTTTACGGTGGTTTGTTCATTTTATGTGAAAAGAAGCTTTATTTCCCAGTAACAGTAAGCGGCTCAGCTAAAAACAAATGGTCGCCTCTCTTTTTTGTTTCTCTCTTAAGTTACGTAGCCTCCGCAGCCTTGTAAGCGGCTGGATTTGTGTTTTTACTTGAATGTAATTTTATTTAATGCTAATTGCGATCCTTGTTGGCCTGCTCCACAGGCCAGGTTTTATCCCCACCCCGAGAACACCTCAGTTCTTGGAGTTGGATCGAGTTCTTGGACCCAGGATCGAGTCGAGACCAAGGCGAGCCACCCAACGGAACATTCTCAGGATCAACGGCAGCGTCTCGCGAGGCGCGCGTGGTCCGCATTCCACCAAAGAACCTCACTGACTCCCAGACCAAGGTTTGAGGAGCGTTTGTGGAGTTTTTCCAACGGATTTGAGCGCACGTTAAAGGGCGCCTACATTGAACTCAGAACATATCCACAATTTAAGTTTTGCTAAGTTTTTGGACAATTAGAAGCCATTTTCTTTTTGTTATTGCTTTGCAAGCCAAATTGTTTACTGGATCCTTTTGATAATTGTTTTATTTATGTATTTAAAGGGTACCTATGGTGTCATTTTTAAAGTGACAAAACGTGTTTGAAAATTGAAAAGAGTGAATAATATAAACCTGAAACCAAGATTAAACTTAAATTAAAGTAATTTAAGAATAGGTTTAAATTAAAAACACTCAAAGTAACTAAATGACCGGTCATAAAACAAAACTTGTTGAAATAAGTGAAACAAGTAAAACATACCTTTTATTGAACTCATCTCAAAAGTTAAACAATATAAAGGTGTAACGGGTAACTAACAGAAGTGCCAGTATTAATGTTTGATGTTTGTCTGTCCTTTTTATTGTCTATGTAAAGTAAATTGCCGGCTTTTCCATTTAAACTTATTGACTTTGGCTCTCATTTTGGATTACACACCACTCCTTTCGAATCTAGAACTGGTCCATACCCTACAGTCCTTTGCCTAACAGCGTAGGTGTTACACTATCCTGTCAAGTCACTCATGCGCAGATACTCTCACCTGCAAGGTATTCCTCTGCCGAAGGTTGACAAGGTCCAACCAATTCTACTCATAGGCTGACTATCCACATCTGCTGCTTCCCAAACAACCGGTCCGAGCAGGTCCTCCTGGGAGTCCCGTAGCTGTGCGTACTGCTCTTGGTTGGACATTGCAAGGCCCAGCCAACCTCACTGGTGAACACTCACTGTTACTTCACCATGTCTCCCAACACAGAGCTGCAGCGACATGTTGGACTGTGGGAAGTCGACACAACCCCTTTTGCCAACACCAAGACCCGCTCCAAAGAAGATCAGCAGGCCCTAGAGCTGCTGGAACAGCGCACACTCAACATAGAAGTAGACGGCATAACAAGGTATGCCACTCCACTACTGAGGCGCAAAGCGAGCCCCACACTCTGGGCTCCAAAGCACACATAGCTACGAAGCACAGAACGCCATCTAGCCAAAGATACTGCTCTAGCTAACACCTATTGTCAAGAAATACAGAAGCTTGAACAATTGGGCTACGCCAAACCTCTACCCCCTGACACAGTAGACAGCTCCACAGAGTCCTGGTATCTGCCACAACATGTTGTCCACCACAATGGCAAGGCGAGGATTGTCTACAACTGTTCCTATCAGCACAACGGTCAAAGCCTCAACAGCCAACTGTTGCCCGGTCCTACCTTAGGCCCTACTCTCCTCTGTGTACTTCTTCGGTTTCGAGAACACAGCGTGGCTATCAGTGGTGACATCAAAGCGATGTTTCATCAAGTTCGCCTGCTGGAAGAAGACAAGCCCCTTCTGCGTTTTCTCTGGAGAGGTATGAAGAGGGAGGAGGAACCAACGGTGTACGAGTGGCAGGTTTTACCGTTCGGGACAACATGCAGTCCCTGCTGCGCCACGTACGCCCTCCAGCGGCATGTGAAGGACAACAGCAGCGGCCATAAGGACATCCTACACCTTGTGGAGACTGCCTTCTACGTCGACAACTGCTTGACCAGAGTCACGAACGCTGATGAAGCCAAGACCATCATCAACTGGATGCGCAAACTGCTCTCAGGTTGAGGCTTCGACATCAGGCCAGCAACACCCCCACAGTTGTTGAGCATCTTCCGGTGGAAGCGAAAGCAGCGAGCACTGAGTTGTGGCTCTCTCAGCCCCGCCAAGATCCAGAAGAGCCAGCCTTAGGCCTTCGCTGGAATTGCCTTACCGATCGCCTTGGGTACCGCCAGACCAGTAGAGTACTCACAACTAACTTTGAGGAACGTCTACAAGGTGATGGCAACACAATACGAACCCCTCGGATACCTCATTCCATTCACCACCCGAGCGAAGATCCTGATTCAAGACCTGTGGAGTGGGAGTTGGCTGGGATGAACCGATCAGACCAGAGGCTCTGCTGGATACAGTGGGAGAATGAACTAATCCATCTTCCACAAGTGGAAATCCCCCGATGCCATGTCCCGTAGCAGACACTGGGTCACCCAGACGAGAGGCACACATCTTCTGCGATGCCTCCGAAAGAGCTTATGGGGCAGTCGCTTATCTCCACACCCAAGACAATCAAGGTGAAGTCCACGTTGCATTTGTTATGGCTCGATCACGAGTGAGCCCCCGCAAACAACTATCCATGCCACGCCTCGAACTGTGTGCAGCTTTAGCCGGAGCCCAACTGGCTAAAGTCATGACAGAAATGTCGCTCTCTCCGTCACTCTCTGGACTGACTCGACAACGGTTTTGACGTGGCTCACATCCGACTCGTGTCGCTACAAGGTCTTTGTGGGAACTAGAGCCACAGAACTTCAAGAACTCACCAAAGGCTCGACCTGGCGGTACGTCTGCACCACCGATAATCCAGCCGATGACCTTACTCACGCCAAACCCTTGCTCGAGCTCAGCCAGCTGAACCGGTGGAGCCAAGGTCCACCATTTCTCCGACAACATCCAGACTCCTGGCCAGTGCTTCAGTTTACAGAAGCCCAAGAAGCAGATGAGGATGAACTTCGGAAGACCGTGTTCTGTGGAGCCACCACCTGCGCTCTGACCACAACGCCCATGTCTGATACAGACAACTGGGACAGTCTTCTCAAGGCTGTCCATGAGAGCTTTCACGGGGCGGCCAATGACCAGAGCATTCCCACCATGACAGCAGCTGAGGTCCAAACAGCAGAGCTACATGTCCTCAGACAAGCCCAGAGTGAGTCCTTCCCTGAAGAGGTGGAAACTCTTGCTGCTGGTAAGCCTATCTCAAAACAGTCACCTGCTCTTGCTTGCTCCAGAGTATGATGAAGCTGTTGGTCTGGTGAGAGTAGGAGGCAGATTACGCAGAGCAGAAGATCTCGACCCAGATGCGATACATCCAATCATCCTTGACCCTAAACATCAAGTCACGAAGCTGCTCATTAAGAAATATGACAGTGAACTGCTACATCCTGGTCCCGAGCGAGTTTTCGCAGAGATAAGATATTGGATCCTCCGGGGAAGAGAGTCCATCAAGCGTCATCAACATGGCTGTGTTGAATGTCAGAAATGGCAGACCTACCCCCCGCCAGACTTCGTTTATACAAGCCACCTTTCTGGTCGACTGGAGTCGACTGTTTCGGTCCCTACAACGTCAAGGTGGGCCGGCGCACAAAAAAGCGGTGGGGTCTGATTTTCAAGTGCATGACGAGCTGTGTGCACCTCGACCTACTGGAGAGCATAGACACTGATGCCTTCCTGTTGGCTCTCCGCCGCTTCATCGCTCGCCACGGAAAGCCATTTGAGATCCTGTCCGACAGAGGAACTAACTTCCGAGGTGGAGCTGCAGGCCAGTTTTTCCGCATTAGAAGGTCCTCTTCAAGAACAGCTGGCTGGACAGAAGATTGAGTTCCGTTTCAACACCCCGGGTTCTCCACACTTTGGAGGAACGTGGGAACGAGAGATCAAGTCAGCTCTCCAGGTCATCCTCCAGGACCACACAGTCGCTGAACCTGTGTTACAGACTGTGCTGATTGAAGTGGAGGGAATACTCAACGCTAAACCACTTGGGTACATCTCCTCTGACACTGCTGATCCGGATCCTGTCACACCGAATCTACTGTTGATGGGACGCATCACTCCCACAGGCAGTCTACGCGGACAGTGACCTTCTCAGCAGAAGATGGCGCCACAGCCAGATCCTGGCGGATCATTTCTGGTCCAACTTCATCCGTCTGCCACCTCCTGGACCTGCAGAAGCGGTCGAAGTGGCACAAGGACACAGACGATCTGACTAATGGCCAGGTGGTGATGGTGGTTGATTCGCAGCTACCCAGAGCCCAGTGGCCCATTGGGAGAGTGGTGAAGACCTGTCCCGGCTCGGATGGACGAGTCAGGGCAGCTGAAGTCAAGATCAAGGGACAGACCTACCTACGGCCAGTCGTGCGCGTACTGCGGCTGCCAGCCTGGGAGGATGAAGACGCCGCCAACTAAGTAGACTTTCCTTTGGGGTTCAAATTTATTGTTAAATTTGGGGGCGGCTATGTCGGAAAGTCTTTTATATTTCTTGTACTTTTATTCTGAAACCGCCTAGTAGTGATGTCATTTCCTTTTTGAGCGCATCCCATCCTCATTCTCGCCTCTGTTTGATGGGATGGTGGCTCCTTGTGTGCGTAACGAAGTGAAAGTAAGTTTTGTAATGTTTGAACTGTAAATATGGTCATCAGACTTGTTTAAGTATAGTTTGCTTTCACCTGTCTACCTGTTCAGTGTCTTATGTGCATGTTTTTGATACTTTAGTATGTATTCCTTTAGGTTACAAGCTGTGTTAGACTGTAGATCGTTTCCTATATATTATACCAGCCTTAAGCTTTACTCTTGGGTGCCATCTTTTAGTTTTACCTTTTATTCCTACCCCACTAAATTGTGTTTAGCCCAATGGCCGCTGGCTGCTCTGCTTTGTGACCGCAAACACTGGAGGCCGCCATTGCTCTTCCATTGCTGTAGTACCTCCATTTGGCCGCTAGGCCCCCATTGAAAAGCATTGGACTTTAGACATGTTAAAAACAACTTTAATGCCTGGTTTCAATTTTTTCAACACTTAATATGGCTACATATTCCTCCTGAGATAACGCTGGGTTAGTCAAAAAAATAGAAACCAGGCTGGTTTTCGAAATATATTTTTTTAATCTCCTACTTAACGGAGGTCGGACTGTTGGCATTGGAGCTGCGCGAGCTACACGTCACGCAAGGGCCGAGTTTACAGTGAGATCCCGCCCTTTTGCCCTTATTAGGAACATGCTTCGTCAGAGCTGGGGAGGAGGAGTCTGTAAATCCGCCATGATTTCCCCCTCGAAAGTGGTCATTATGGTAAACGGGGAGGAGTGAGGAGGAGCTGTCTATTCTTTTTAACAGTCTATGGTTTAGCCTCTGTGCCGCCGCCAGACGCACCTAAGTGTAGTTATTCACTCCCAGGCCATGCGCCCCACACGTGTATGGCGCATGTGGTGCAGTTGCGCTCGCTTCCGCTAGAGGGAGGCAGAGACCACTGTATCCATTCTGAATCCCTACTTCGCTCCATTAACCCTTTGTATGCTTGTACATCAGTAGTTAGTGTTTTTTTGGTTATTTGACTACATTAATATATTTTAGTATCCTAATTAGATGTTTATAATTGTATTGGATATTATTATGTACTCTTGTACATTGTAATTAATATGATCTTATTCTTTGTTTCCTTTTGTAGACCACACACACACATACCTACACATACGTACAAATAGTTGTACCCACACCATCATCCCTGCCTGTACCCAAAGTCAATAATAAAGTTTTCTGGAATAACTTCTCTGTGCCCTTCTCTCTGACTGGAGCCCGGTCGAAGGAAACTGTCAGACCACTATCACATATATAGACAAGCCCCTACACGGGATGTACCACCGAAACATAACTGAAGTGGCGGATATCAAGAAATCCTACCAATGGCTAGACAGAGCTGGCCTGAAGGACAGCACAGAGGCACTCATCATGGCTGCACAGGAGCAGGCCTAGTGTACAGGAACATCTGTGCAGAGTATGGGCTGGAAACCCCAAGGTCAAAGTGGGAAACACCTCCAAAGGTGATAGAGAATGACCGAGCCAAGATCCTGTGGGACTTCCAGATACAGACGGACAGAATGGTAATGGTGAACCAACCGGACATTGTGATGGTGGACAAAGAGCAGGGAAAGCCGTGGTGGTTGACATAGCAATACCAAGCAACTTCAACATCAGGAAAAAGGAACATGAGAAACTAGAGAAATACCAGGGGCTCAGAGAAGAGCTAGAGAAGGCCTGGAGAGTGAAGGCATCAGTGGTGGTCGTTGGGGCACTGACCCCCAAACTGGAGGAGTGGCTCCAGCAGATCCCAGGAAATACATCAGACATCTCAGTCCAGAAAAGTGCAGTTCTAGGAACTGCAAAGATACTGCGCAGAACCCTCAAGCTCCCAGGCCTCTGGTAGAGGACCCGAGCTTGGAGGAAAAAGAGACCACCCGCAGAGGGTGGTTGGTATGCATGCATGCATGCATGTATGCATGTATGCATTCGATTAAAAAAAAAAAAAAATCTAGTTAGAGGCTTTGTAATTAATTAATCACATATAAATATTTGACCTGAGAACAGTGAGAAGTTTTTCATAAGGATTTTTAGTATACCATTGAATAATGACTGAATACATAAGCTCAACAAAATATTGTTTATTTTTGTTCAACCAAGTCCAACAGACCAGTGCAATATTGCCATTAATTGTGCGTCTGCAGGAAAAAAGGAAACTGAAGTGTGGAAAGCAAAGTGTGATTAATTCCGATTAATATTTTTAATCGCACTAAACCTCATGTAATTAATTAATCGCAATTCATCGAAAAAAGTCCCGGCCCTAATTAATTAATTTAATTAATATATATATAAAAAATTTTAAAAAAGGAAGAGAAAGAAAAAAAAGGAATATTGTTAGGTGAGAGGGAGAGGAGAATAAGTAAAGTATGTGTATTTACATTTTTATATGCATGTGTGTTTATACTCTATAATTGACATTGATGACATGAACAGAAAACACTTAAAAAATGTAAAAAAAAAAAAAATAATGAGTAAATGATGAGTGACACAAATGATTTGTCATTCTTAAGTTAATTACAGAAAGGATTTTTTTTTTTATAATAAAATAGGAACAGTAAGTTTCAAAGAGTACTGAAATTATCCATTTTGTAGAAATGTAATGAGTTTGGTTTGGAATTGAGGGGCATCTATCGTCATAAATTTCATTGGCTTCTTAAACCAACCTTGCATTAATTCCACAAAAGTCAACTCTGATAACCAATAGACTTTTTATGAGATATAGTATTTTTTGTTTTGAGTACAGACATTCGAAGGTAAAATAGTTAATCATGTTGGTACAGTCTGGAACCAGGAATGTAAACATTTGAATAGCAGTCCTACAGCCCAGAGACATGTGAAATACCACTGACCGTGTGAATGATCAGAATGCAGTTTTTTTCTCATTTACTCACGCTTTCTCTGGGTCAATGAACCAGTCGTCCTCCCACTCCCATCCTCTGGGGGCATGAAGTACTCTTGTTTCAGCTTCAGTTTGCCTGTCACGTCTGAATATTTATGACGTCCCACCAAACCTGTGGTCCCCCACTTTCCAAATACTTGGGCCTGGTTCTCATACTACAAAACAAGATGCAAGTCAAACAGTCACATGTTGATATTTGGTGATAATATTTGACAGATGAACGTAGTCTATAATAATGCCATACCAGTTCAGCAAACACAGTGAATGTTCCCTCAGAGAAAGTGTTGAACTTCTTCTCATGTGCAGAAAGGCCCAGCCACATGTTGACCCGGACCTGCACTGGGACCTTTAAGCCGTTATTTTTGTCCATGGGATACTGAGAGAAATAAAAAAATAAAAAAAACATGAGAAACAATAGGACACACTAATTCACACGCTGAACAGACCAATTCACACTCTAGTCTTTGAAACCTTTACCTGTAAAATGACTGTCTGAGTTTTGCCACAGTGCAGACCACAGGCCTTCTCATTATAAACGGAGTAGAGGATTTGGTTTGCTGGGATTCGACTGTACGCCACCCTCTTCTCCCCCCGCAACATCCAAATGATGACGTCAGGCATGCTGTTCTGGGGCTAGGGGCATAGACATACAAAATTGAGATAATAATTGTAAATGTTTTGGCTTGAGTTAACCAATGCCGATGAAAAACTGCATGTAGTACCTCCTCTGCCAGCTGTGTGAGCTTGTCCAGCCAGGACTCCAGGTCACTCAGAGTGTCCCTGATCTCAGTGGCCTCTACCCTCATCTGCCTGGCGCCTTGTCCGATAGAGATGAGAGCACTGTCCCGCAGCTTCTTGATCTGGATGTCTAAGGACGTAAGGTTTGAGCGGCCCTCCAGATCAGGCATTGGCGAACTGGTATCGTGAGATCATACAGTGTTAGGCTCGCAATAAAAAAAAGATATCTCAATTGCACATTTGTTTCTCATTTTGTGGAAATAATTATTCTTGTTTATTGACCTTTCTATGTCTTCAATGAGCTGATCCAGCAACTTGAGCCACACCTCCACAAGTTGGTTGTCGTCGACTTTAGCCAGGATAGCAGTTTTGAAAGCCTCCAGGTTGGATTGCTACAACAAATATGGAAAGGATTATGCCACCTCTATGACTCACATTGGTCATACTGCCTTTGCTATGCCCAATCCCGTCAGATCTTGGATGCTAAGCAGGGAAGGGCCTGGTTAGTACTTGGATGGGAGACCGTTTGGTAACACCAGGAAGCCTAGCGAATGTAGTGGTCGGAGGGGCCGATGGCGCAGACTGGTTGCCTCGCTTCCGTCAGTCTACCCCAGGGCAGCTGTGGCTACAACAGTAGCTTACCACCACCAAGTATGGAGTGAATGAATAATCAGCTGTGAAGCGCTTTGGGTGTCTTGAAAAGCGCTATACAAATCCAAGAGATTTGTATTATTATTATTATTATTATTATTATGCACATGACTCAATATACCAATAATAATAATAATAATAATAATGTCCATAAATGTCATTGTTTTAAGATTACAGAGGATCATGCAGTCCTTACCAGGTGATTAGTAATGTACAACACGATGTTGACAGAGTCAAGGCGGTGGCTGATGTCCTCCCAGTAAGAGTTGACCACGGCGACAGGCTTAGTCCCGGCCCATGGCAAGTAGTAGTAATGGTTACCTGTAAAACATATTATTACTATTCCTACGCAAATATTTCATAAACGTCACCCATCTGTCTCCCCAAAAAGCATGTTCAAATGATATATTGTTACTGGTAACTCTAATGCTAATTTACTCACATGATGCAAAAAATGTTCTTGTATGCATCATCCGATCAGAAAGCAGAAAGTGAGCACTACATTTTAAGTTGCCAGGTGCTACTGTTACAACCACTATGCAACACACCTAAGAGGACTCAAAAATGCCAACATTTCCTGCTCCGATCTCCAAACAAGCCCAATTAGTGGAGGACCTCTTAAAAGCAAAAGCTCAGTGACCAAATTCTGGACGTTTTGAGCTTTTAAATGAGCTACAACACGTTAATGTTATTTTTGTGTACTTGGTATGCAGCTCAAGGCAACCCATTTTAACCAGTAAGAGCTCTTTCTTTAAAACACATTGATGACGGGCTATAACTGTTGATGTGCAAACAGCTGTTTTCTCACCATCGAACACTGCGCAACTGTACTGAGTGGTTGAAGCCAGGGGTTTGCAGGTGGTGTCCAGTTTGTTGCCATAGTTCCCAATGCTGACCTCAAACTGAATGGGCTCTCCGGGTTCGTGTAACATGGACGCACTGTGGAAAACTGCGCACAAGCAGTACTTCCTCCTCCTCTGGTATTTCTGATGTAAGAGCAAGAGGTGAAAAATTAGTTATTCAGTGCCGCAAAATGAATCAAAATGGTAATTTTAAGTGGTTGCAAATCTCATAAGACTAGAAATATTTAGGGAGAGCAAAATCCCAGGTAAGCAACACAAGAACAAGATGGATAATAAAGAGTAAGCTTCACCTGCACCACCAGCAGGTCATCATTGGAGATCCCATCCACCGTTTTGTCCGCTTTTTCTTCCAGTTTAGTGGACAGTTCGACCAGGACTCTGCCCCTGTATGCCACTCCTTCTCCCTGTCAAGCATGAGCAGAACATGACATTATTTTACATTTGGCAAACAGAACACATGTCCCACACTGTGATCACTACCTTGCCATGATTGAGATCTTCATATGGGTCTGGTAGGCCTGAGAACTCTCTCGGACTTCCGTACAAGTTTACATAGCAGGGTCCAAACACAGGAAGGAAACCCACTTTGGACTCTCCTGTACTGGCTGATGACACATACAAGAGACTTTTTATCCATCTTTTATCTTGTATTGCAGCTTATATCAGCCAAGCAGCTCTACGTGTGCTACAAGCTGGGTTTGCGGACGCGGGTTGCAATGGACAAGCCGGGGTAGAAAAGGGTGGAGGCAAAAGTGAGTGTGCAAATAGTTAAAAGAACAAACACTTGTATCAAAACACAGCCGGTGTTTTAAAAGTGGGCACGCAGAGAAAAGAACAGCAAATCTAACAGGTCTAAAGCGGGGCATCACATGCAACAGAGCAGCCATTCCCAAAGTCCGGGACATTGCGGCCCTCTTATCTGAAAATCTCTCGGGGCCCCCCAAATCATAATAATTTACTCCATTCAAAAGAATTTGTTATAATTTTACAGCTAAAATGACATTGAAAGTAATATCTAGCTATGACAGTAGGCTAAATACTGGTTTAAACTGGTGCATTTGTCCAGATAAATGTATTTTTCCTTTCAAAATGAACTTTTTTCATTGTACTTGTTTTGCAGACAAGCTTTGGGGGCCCCCCTGTAGTGTCTCTGAGGCCCCCCAGGGGGCCTCGGACCCCACTTTGGGAACCACTGCAACAGAGCATAAAAATAGCACACATAAAACCTTCATAGGATGGCATTTCTCCTGTTCCTGCATGTTCCTCTACACCAGGAGAAAAAGGACAATTCAAGCAACTTTTAGATTCAATTTACAATTCGATAACAGTTCAAATTAATTATGATATTAGGGCTGCACAAATTGTAAAGGAATGAAAATTGCAATATAAATGGTTGGCTATACATTTTTCTGTCATCTCTCAAATGCATTTGAAACGTGCACTGTGAACTGGAATATTTCAAAACATAAATCGCAAATCTAATTTAAAATCGTGCAGCCCTATATGACATCAATATTATGACAAAGTTTTGAAAAATCAACACAAATAAAATATTTCTTTCCAATTTACCTTCAATTTCCCCACCAGAAGAGGCAATCTTGGCCAAGTTCAGGTATGTGGTGCCAACAGCATCATTTCCAGTTAAACGATCCCTACAAAAACACACTTTTTAACACTCCTCTTTCAGACTAAAAGTTTGGCATCCTGTTATGGGCTGCACTTTCAGCACATGTGCAGGTCTTAGATATGCTTCAGCATCAGTCAGTCATCGATCACATTCACACCAAGGGAGAAGACCTATTGTAACTTTTCCACCCAACATTTTCCTTGGACCCCTGTCAGAAACGCACCATAATGGAATTGGCAGAGATATACGGATGCAGAGGGCGTTACTGAAGGAGGAGCGGACTCAACCTGAGTCATCGGCTGCTATTCTGTTCTCATGAGGTTGGGAATGTGGCAGGGAACACAGACTGAACACACTGCAAAAGATTGTGGTCCACTTTCCACCCCATGGGCCCCAACTTAAATGGGAAGAAAATAAAAGTACTTACCAGTCAAATACAGTTAATCTAATGCGGTCACACATTGAAGGAAACTATGAAGAAAATCAAAGTTAGGCCAAAGTCTCAAGTTTCCCTGCTCTATGGGCTTTACTTTACAGGAGCTGCTACCTTGACTTGAAGGTTGAGCACTTGGTTCCACTCCGGGTTTGCATTCTTCTCAAGGATCTGTGTACATAACTGCAGAGAAACATTTTAGAGATGAGGGTCGTACGGAGGCTGCTTACAGTCAACAGTGAAGCTGAAAGACGACAGATTAACATACCTTTTTGCCGGCGAAGCGAGCCTCTAAGAAAGGATCCACAAGATTCTTCTGGTTTTCGTTTCCGCCAAAGAATTCCTTCATCGACTGGATGAAGGCGTCATCCACTTGAAACACAGGGGTTATGTTGGCGAACACTCTCATACAGAGCCAATGTAATGCTTCCATATAGATATATATTTGGTGCTGCACAATAGCCCAGTGCAGTGTTAAACCTTTTTTTACGGACATATTTGCTGATAATGTATTAACTTTGCCCCCAACACTAGTATTACATTTATATGCATGTCTTATAAAGTCTAAGAAGCCAAATATAAAGAAGTTGGACATACTCTGTGGAATGTCTTCTGCTCTGTACACCTTCAGTGAAAAAGTGGCCCACCGCAGCGTGACCCCGGCCGGAAGTAGCAGATTATTCTCAATGTCATCCTGATCATCGTTGGACTCCATGTTCTCCACCTACAGGGAGGAGTACACAGTGAATTTAGTGATGAACAGGGTATCTTTCTGTGAAGCACCTTGGTCTTCCTGGTGTTGTTGTAAAGTACTATAGAAATAAACTTAGATTGATTAAACTTATATTGAAAACAAAAGCAGATTGTGCAAACAATATAAGGGTCAAAGAGAGGTTCCTTTACCGGCGGTTCATCTCCCACACCCACGACGAAAAGGGAGACTTTGAGGTAGCCTTTGGCGCCAGAACTGGACTCCTCTGGGTCATTCAAGAGGAGCCACTTTCTCATGACACAATGAGCTGCAAAGAGAACACAAAAACTGCTACATAAGAGACAGAAACATACTATATACATCTGTATGTTTAAGCTTTGTAACTTCCACCAGAGAGCATGACATTTTATTATGTAATTATGTAATACTATCTGATCTGACAAACTGCAAACAGCGTGTTGTGTTAAATGTAAAAGACACAGATCAAGGGTTTTTCATGCACATACCTGGTTCGTCGTACACATAACCAACATCCAGCTGAAAGACAAACCAGAGTGTGACTCAAATATAGATACATTTAATACTGGAAGTCTTCGCTCTTTACCTTGAACTCTCCCATAAGATTGTCCGCTCGAAGAGAATAAGAGTTATACACCTGTGAGCAGAGTGTATCATCAAATGCAGCAAATCATGTATAAACTATATCAGGTAAAGTGTCACACACTTACCCTGAAGCTGATGATCTGTTCAAACAGGTCTGACGGCAGCATGTGGACATTGTAAAAGAACATCTGAGATGAAGATAATCATTATTAAATCTCTGCAGGATGTCTATGGGCAGCTTTGTAAGAAATGGCTGTACCTCGTCATAGTAAGGGTTATTTCCTCTCTTGATCCTGGTTCTGTGAGTCTGCTCACACACGTTCACCTTCACCACTGGTTTGATGTTATTTCCGGGCAGCTGACGGGCCTCGATGATCCGGACTCGGACCTACACAAATCAGCCATACCATATTCACTGAATGCATTATAGAAAGCCCCTTATGGTGGACGCCTATGTTCGATACGCTTTAATGCATTTACAAGCCAATTATTATTATTATAATATAATAATCAATTTGTGATACTCCATTGGCTGACCTGGAAGTCCTGGGGCTTGTTGGCCAGTCTGTGCCGACTCAAGCTGCTCCGGGCCGAACGCTGACGAAGGTTGGTTCGGTTATTCGATGTAGTTGCACCTGCCGGGGCAGTGACATCTCCATCTGCAGTGGTCTCATCACCCTCCTCTCCTCCACCGAATCCTGACCACACACACAAGATTTGAATTGTACAGTTTAGTAAAACGGCAAATCAAATAAGATTAAATAAAATAAACACAGAAACACACCGGCATCTACTGTGGAGTCTCCACTTTGAGGGTCATTGAGGTTCGTAGCACTGGCTGGTGGGTCATAGGCAACTACGAGGTTGATTGTAGCCTACAGGGAAGAACATTGAACACATTCACATTAAGGCTGCACAGGGGACACAATATTCATATCGCAAAAAAAACATTCAAAAATCACCGCTCTCTTTCATCTCACTGAAATTTACAAAATCAACATATTTTACACTTCAAATGTTGTTTTGACATGATTTAATCAAATAGCAAATAACCCAAGATTATTGTTTAAATGTAATGAAATATCAGTTACATCGTTTGCAATATAGTTCTAGATTATCATCATCATCATTATTACTTAATATTGCCTTTTCCTTCAGAACTGATTCATGATGTAAGCAATAGTGCTAAAGTGATTACGTTGTACTCAAAACAAACAGGGATATAGCCAACAGAAGAAAACTTACGCCAATGCTTTGCCCACTTTCATTGGCCAGTGGCACATTTTTGGATGGCAGTGATCTTGCTTGACCTGTGGCGAGGTCTCTCAGGGAGATTTTGGTTGAACCTATGAATCTGTGAAAGCACAAATGAGTAATAAATCTTTGAGGAAAATTCACTGATTTTAACAATCGGTCAAAGGGCCTCTCATGTTACACAAATAGTCTGAAGCCTCAGAGCACAGTCACATTCACAAGAAGGAGAGAAGCTTCGTCACCACCCAAAGCCAACAAACCCTGCCTGCACGGTCAAACAAACGCACCCGGCTTCACTGTCCACACAGGAGCTGCCAACTGCCTTTTCCTCTGTGCCACAACTACACAACTCAGGTCTACTGATATAGTTACGTTTCACTAGACTGGTAAGTTATTTTGTGAGTCACTTGCTAATGTGTCCAAAAATGTGAAGAATCATTAACAATTAACTGAGTAGAGGAAGACACAATGCTTAAACTGCAGCTCAAGGTCAAAACTATACAAGTTTCTTATCGGAACAATTCTACAAGTTTTGTTTGACTTACAGTATCTGTTTACACTTGTGACGCTAAATGACTTGATGTTAAATACACTTAAGAGTTTGAAATTTTGAAAAGCATTGAACAGAACAAATACACAAATGTAATTGTCTCTCCTAACACACAATCTAAGGGGTAGGTTTGATGCTCTGTGTGAGGGCCACATAAGCAACAATTATATTATTACTGATTATATAAAAAGTCAGAGCAGCTGCAACATATTTTGGATCCTGTCCCAAAAAAAACTGGGACAATTGTAGGAAGAGAGGATGGAGAGTTGTTTTGGCAGCACCACAATCTTTAATAGGGAAAACCCTAACCAGTGAACTCTCAGGAGACTGAAGTGACTCTATAAACCTGGTATGTAGGTTTAAATCTCCCAGGGAGGACAGCGCACTTGAGCAACTTTGTGATGGAATTCACAGGAAACACAAAGAGGATTGAAATCTACAAAGGCCAAACTGAATCACATGTTACATTATCCAACTGATACGATATGCTACATTTCACAAAGGTCTCACCAGAACCACACGGAGTATGACCATGACTGTGTCTGTGACTGTGAAATCCAAGTTAAAATAGAAGGCAAATTTAGTGCTTCAGACTTTTTCGACACACCTCCACAAGGCCAACAAGTAGCCTGGAAGTTCATGATAGCTAAAAATAATATAACCCAATGCGGTTTTATTCACAAATGTCGACTTGTACAATATACTGAAGGAGGGACCAAACTATTTTCCTTCCACTATGAGAGACAGGTGGGTCTATACGTTACAATGACATGTGACATGTGATGAGTCAAGACATTGTTAGGTTATTTCTGTATAGCTTCCAAGGCAACCGGGGTTACCCATAATAACATCTGGGAAACTATTTGGAGCAGCGCACACCATCAACCCCCTCTGCGCTTGTGGATCTTTCAGGCAGTGCGTCAGATGGAGCAGCCCTGTGGAAAACCTTACTCATTCAAACAAGGACGTGTGGGCTGGGGCCACTTCTAAAACTCCTCCCTCTCTCTGTCCCGACTGTCCCGTACATACATGCATACACTCTGGAAACTTACTAACTCCAGCACATGACTGGGGAATATGTGATCTGATGAGACATATGACATATTTATAAGCTAGATGGCGTTGTTGTTTTCATTGACTTTGATCGCTGTAATTAGTGATGTCGTGGAAGCATTTCTCTGGTCGGCCTAGATTGATCCCACATGTGCGCTCGCAAATAAAACTAACCTGGAGCCATTTCTGGAGTTTGCAACGTTTTAGTTTCCCCTGAATAAATATACAGCAGTATTTTAGCTATAATGGGGTCAGGAAGTTTTCAGACCTATTTTGACATACTAATATTTTATCATGCATCATTCACATACTATAAGCATGTCAATTTGTTTTCTATTGGTAAAACTTCAATGCCATTTCCCTACAATAATGCATAAAAAATCCATATATTTTAAAGTAGTTTTAGCCCATGTTGTAGGCTTTATTTAGCAGGACAAAAAATGCAAACTATCATACCCTTTTTTTAAGATTCATAAACGTTAAGGTCTGTAGTAAATTGCATTCATTGGGCATGAACGTGATCAGAATCCAATTTTAATATAACTTCCTGAAGCCACTGTATTTCCTGCTTCTTTCTGGGAGAACACAAACAGCCATTCATCCTCCTTTGTTGCCACACTGGGATCAGTCAACCCACAGAGTGCAGCAAGTCCAAGCATGCCAGGCTGGGTGTGAGGGGGCAGACACAGCCCGTTACAAGCTCAAAAGATATGGTTACAACAAATATTTCTGATTTCATTTCTGCACTGGCATGTCACAACTGCTTAATAAAAAGTAGAGGATAAGCACTACAGGCTACACATTTGCTGTCAAGGCCAACGCTAACATGAACTACATAACAGGTAGCATACAATCACAAAACGGACACACCTTGACTGCTAATCCTTTTACCCAGACAGCCTTCATCCAGACAGGAACAAGTCTACTTAGTGATTCAATAACATGAGGCAAAGTTTGTAAGTTTGCAACAGAGTACTTACTTATCTTTGCCAAGAGTTTCATAGTCTTTCACAACCACATCAACGTAGGAGCTGGAGTCAAGTGCCTTGCCCTTTAGATCAAATTCAAGTGCCTGCAAGACAAGACATGAAACACTTTGTACATGAGGGAATATTAATAATCTTTCTTTAGCTTTATCACATGTGAGCACATCTTTAGAATCTGTTTACATGGTACATACTGTAGCGCTCATGTGATTTTACAGTATCTATATAGATGAATTGATTATACGCTCCATATACTAACCAAATGAAAAATTCTTTAACAAAAATATTGTTTTTTTCCCAAAACTACTGACAACAATGCTCTCGTTTTAATATTATAAAAACATGAAAAAGCAAGTACTTCACACATCAATTACATCCAGAGTTGTTTCATAGCTCTGCATTAGGAAAGTATGAGATTACCTCGTTCCATACAGGATTCAGCTCATTGTCAATCCTTTTGGTTTTCTTCTTCTCTTCTGCAAGTTTGACATGCGTTTCATTAGCACTTGGAATTCAACATCAAAGAACAATATTTTGTCATTTGTTTGTTATCCACACAATATTAATGGGGCCCACCTGTCCCACTTTGGATTGTACTGCCCCATCTTTTTTAGATTGAATAAAGAAGTTAGATTTACATAGACCATATAATGTAAAATCCATACAGATTGTCCTTCTGGTTTGAATATTTAGCCTCTATTGCTGTTTGTTTGGGAGTTAACAAGGAAATTGCAGGTCATGACACTATCCGGATTGCCAGGATAAACACGGGTAGAAAACTATTCTGCCAGGGCTAATCTTGACAAGCCCATAAAGTTGTATATGTTAGTTTTAGTCCTAGATTATTTTGGTAAGTAAAGCTTGGAATTTCCACAGCATACATTAAGTGGATGGAAGGTAATCTATAAAAACAAGCAGAGAATAATAAAGAAAAAGCTAAGCAGGATTTCTTACCTCTAAAAATTACAGACACAACAGGGTCAGGAGTTCTAGCAAGCCTTTTGGGCAGCCCGTTAGCTGACTCAACTACAACCCTCAGCATCGTGGCAAAAAAGTGAACTCAGGGGGTTACAAATAAAAAGTAAGGAGAAAAAAAAAAGGAAAATCTAAATCTCGTGCTCTGCCATCCTCACCAACCCATCACTTGAGCCGATAGGGCTGGGACGAGGAAGTACATGTCCAACAACAGTCTGTGGGAATGAGGGGAAGCAAGGGGCGGCTCCCTAATTACACACCCGTGAGTAATTAGGCCGAGAAAGGAGCGACTGGTGGCCACTGCTGCATGGCTTCCTCTGCTGGCCATTCAGGGCATCAACCTTTTTTCTTTCTGTATGTTGTGGTTGTGCACCTTTCAGTTTCATATCAAGCATTCATCTGTAAAGCTTCAAAACACATGAATAGAAAAGCTTACCTTCCCCCTCCATGTTGTGAGACTGCTTTTAGCGAAGTTTGAGAACGGCTGGTATGTTTTCTTGTGCGCGAGGCTTTAATTAAGAACCTTGTTGCAGCTGCGAGTTATTTTGTCACATGACTCGTATCCTATATAATAAAAAAAGTAAAAGATAAAAAAATAAAAATCTAAATCACTCATTTCAACATTTTAAAACTCTCAATAATAGTAACTTTATTTTCACGGCATCCTCTTTGTGTTAGCATTTCCTGTGAGCGGGGAATTTCAATCCATTGTTGTTCCATTGATTACTGTGAGGAACTGCACAGAACCGAAGCCGATCAATACATTTACACAGCGGTATGTCTTAAATGTTACATTAAAACCAGAAATCAAAGTGAATTTCAGCTCAAATTAGACCTGCAACAAAAATTGTAATGGTCATTTCTGCGACGCAATAACAGCCAACATAGGCTACTGGAGTTTTCAAGCCTGACTTCAAGGCTTAATGACTTGAAAACTGCAATCATTAAGCCTCTTCTAAAGAAGAGGCTGTCTCACCACAGCACTGAGACAACTCTGATCAAGGTGACAAATGACATCCGCATGGACCTGAGCGCTCCCTTTGACACAGTGGACCACGGGATCTTACTTCACAGGTTAGTAAACTGGGTGGGAATCTCTGGTACTGCTCTAAACTGGCTCAAGACATATATTTCGAGGATAGGACGTACTTTGTTGAAATTGACAACTGTGTCTCAGACAAATTTGCCATGACCTGTGGAGTCCCCCAGGGATCAATCTTGGGACCTCTCTTATTCAACCTGTACATGCTTCCATTGGGTCATCTAATTCACAGCAATTATGTGTCCTGCCACGACTACGTGGCTCTATTTTGGCTGGCAGAAGGTGATATGTTGAGTTGGTTATTTAGAAATGAAATTTTTTGCATGGCAAGATAATATGTAGAGAAAGTATGGACAATGAGATTGAAAGCTTTGTATCCAGATCCTTTACTTTTCTGTGATATGTTTGTTACATTGAACGTATTGCTATGACGGTCATCTTCCAAATTATGTTTATAGTGTCTTATAAGCCCATGTGAGCTGGGCACATACAGTATGTGCATGATACTTAAATAAAAAATATATTCATATTAATTCATATTCACTACGCAGATGACACTCAGATCTACGTGTCACTGACGGCAGGTGAACATGGGCCTGTAGATACACTCTGTCACTGCATCCAACAGATCAGTTTGTGGATGCAAAACAACTTTCTCCAACTAAACTCAGACAAAACTGAGATCATTGTTTTTGGCCCACAGACACAAAGACAAAGTGTTATCAGTCACCTTGAGTCTCTCTCTCTAAAACCCCCAAATCAGGTTAGAAATTGAGAAGTCATGGACTCAGACCTGAACTTAAACAGCCACATCAAAGCAATAACATCATCAGTTTTTACCATCTGAAAAACATTGCTAAGATCAGAGGAATAGTGTCAAAACCAGATTTAGAGAGACTCATCCATGCATTTGTCTCCAGCAGGTTAGACTACTGTAACGGCTGCTCACTGGCCTCTCTGAACAAGCTGTTAGACAGCTGCAGTACATCCAGAACGCTGCTGCTCGAGTCCTGACAAGAACCAGGAAATACGACCATATTAGTCCAGTGCTCCGGTCTCTGCACTGGCTTCATCCTTCAGAGAACAGAATTTAAAACAGCTCTGCTTGTGTACAAGTCTTTTCATGGTTTAGCACCAAAGTACATCTCTGACATGTTTGTATGAACCATCTCGGGCCCTGAGAACCTCAGGCAGGGGTCTCCTGGTGGTGAGGCTGTGTTTCAGTTTCATGCAGCCAAAATCTGGAACAGTCTTAATGAGGATGTGAGACAGGCTTTAACTTTAACAATGTTCAAATCCAGGCTGAAAACAGCCCTTTTCATCCCGTCCTTGAGGTGTCCATTTCAGTTTGCATTTCTCGGTCACCCCACCAGATGCACGGGTATTGCATATGACAACTGAAAGTATTTTATCTGCACTCTTGTTTTATGGATTGATTTGATCTGTTTTCTTGTAATTTTATGCAACTGTGAAGCACTTTGAATTGCCTTGTGTATGAATTGCCTTGCCTTGGCTCATATAGATGCTTTAAGATAAGATAACATAAGATAAGATAAGACTTTATTGATCTCACAACGGAGAAATTCATTTGTTACATTCAGCTCTCAGAAACACTCAGGGTGTGCAGAATAGACACATAATAGGAAATGTGCAAACAATTAAATAGTAAATAGATTCTAAAACTATTCTATCTCAATTCTGGAGATGTTCTATCTTCCATATCAGGTAAAGATGTAAACGTCCTATTTAGACAGGGGACCACAGAAATCACTGGCAATCTTCATCTGAAGATGAAGGCCACAGAAATGTGATTGTGCATTTGTAGTTGAATGGAAAACTCAGTATTAGATCACTGAAATTCCTCTGTTTTCAACAGACTCTTGTGGGTCCTGACTAACTCGGCCTCCTCCAATCATTAACTTACACAGTGATGGTCTCCAGGCACCAGGGGCTTTCTAACTTCTTCAGTGGTGATGTGTTGACTCTCTTCTCCCTGCGGCTGAACAAAAACTTGACAGATAGACCACTGCACTGACCTCTAGCCATGGACATTCCTTCTCAGTTTGGCCCAATCAGATGTGCATGAGAAGGGAGTGATGGGAACAAAAAGCCCATGCACTGAGACCTGAAGCAGTTCAATTAGGAGAGTTTGTTTAATGGAAATGCTCTTGAGTGAGTTATTTTCACTGTTACAGTCATGGATATTTTAAAGTACAAAAATCCATGGTTGATTTATGAGGAGGAGATTCCACACAGCAGGTTTGGGTGAGTGTTCATTACTTTTTGTTGTGGTTACAATGAAAATAGCTATAGCTGTTACATGGTTTGGTGAAAAGCAAATTAAATGTGCTTTTTTTGGTGCATTGAGTTGCCTTGTGTGTGAAATGTGTGGTATAAATAAACTTGCCTTGCCTTTTGGACAAAATAACACTTACTGCCTCTAATCTAGCAGTCCTTTTAGAACAGCAATGTAAACAATGTAGATTGTCAGTCATCCAGGTGGTTAATTCAGACGTTTAACTTTTTATTCCACAGCTTTTCATTTAATGTGGGTGCAGTTTTTCATAATACAAAAAGCAAAAAAGGGCAATAATTTGTCACATCAATTTATTGTTTGACTTGATTTCTTTGAATATTGGGGTCCACCATTGTCGAGACACTGCAGAATACTGCAACAAGATGATCCAAAATCCCCTCCGGAAAATATAATATAAACAATTCAATAATTGAGTTTCTGTGCACAATATCACCAGATCCACCTTTCAAATACAGCTAATACTTTAAAACTTTCATGAGACTTGGATCCTGATCTTGATCTATAAAAGGTCAGGCTTAACCTGCATATTCAAGACAGGAAGACATGCAACCCCTTTCAGCTGTACTGCTAGTAGTTACTGATATGATCTAAAATTTTGCATACAAACGATATTATTCAAATAAAGATGGAATAGAAATTTTACATAGAACTGGACAAAAGCAGTGACTGTGATGGAATTGTAGCCACTTGCATTCAAGACTTGTAACTTGTAAAACTATTTAGTCCTCCTCAACAGCCTCATTAAACAGAGCCTTAACACACTCTTAAGGCAATGTTTATTGCAGTCGTAGATTGCTTTGGAATGGAAAACAGCAATCATGCAGGCTCTCACTGATGTTGTCCAAGCCTCGCTACTGGACCACACACAAACTGCAAAGACAGTGATGTTTGTAGGATTTTCTTCCCCCATCAAATTCACCTAGACTAACTTAATGAAAGCTTGTAGGAGAAATGGACAGTGGCGGGCCAATGGAGTTTCACCATATTGCCACAAGGGAGCGCCAGAGATTACAGTTCTCAGTATTCCTATGACAGTTAGAGGCATGCTGAAACATTTGATCCATAATGCTTTTTTCTTGTCTTGTCTTTTTTTTTTTTTTCACTTTAGTGAGGCCGAAGTTGGATGCAGTCCTGCAGAGAAACAAAGCCCCAAGCACCTGCAGCTCCTCCGGGATGCATTCACCTGCGTTGAACACAAGCAGCAAGCACGTGCAGTTATTGGCCGCAGAAGAAGGACCAGAGACCGAGACGAGGGTCATAAAATCGCGTTGGGGGAGTTTTGTGAAGTTATGGGATTTGTGATGGGGTCTGATGCAAATGATGAATGGGTCAGACGATTCTTTGATGAGGTGGGTTTGAACTTGTTAGACTGACTGACACAACGTGATCTCAGTGACTCATTTGGAATACCCGCGCTTTATTATGCAGGTGGATATAAGCTGTACGGGGCAGGTGACATGGCCGCAGCTGTGCTCTTACCTGCTCCTCGAGTACACGGAGAGGTCGAAGGCCTCTGTCCCTGCCTCAGCTCTCCTGAACTCCCAGCTAATGTTCAGGCATTGCACCCACAACAAGGTAGAGACAGTTGAGAAGTAGACTATCAGAGTAAATAATAATAGTTCAAGTGTAAGAAATAGAAAGAGTAGTTAAAGCCTCACTGCGGAAAATTCCATGTCATACAGTATACCTTACAAAAGCATCACAACAACTAGACACCAACAATGCCATTTTTGCAGCGGATTATCAAAATAAAGCATTTGGAAGAGAATCTGCTGTAACATGGATGTTTAGTGACCTTTTAGCCACATCATCTCTATTGGCTATTTTTAGCTGGTGTTGTCCCACACTGATAGAAGTAAAAAAGGTCAGGTCTGAGGAGATGCAACCCTGCTCACAGTAAGGACAGATCCATTCATCCATCCCTACCTACCTACAGAGCCTGCATAGCCTACATATCATCTTATTCTAATTGTTTCATTAGAATGCCACATTAAGGCTTACATTTCATTTTGCAGAGAGAGCCAACAGTCCGTGTTGTGGCTGTTTTTCACTCACCCTCGCTGCGTTACATCAGTGTGAGTAAAGGTGGTCAGATCACCCTATGGAACAGATACCTACACATTACTAAAAGTTTAAAGGTAAGTGAAATCATGGTGTTTTAGCCGATCCTGCTTCAACCTCTTAACACTTGCTTGTGCAAACTCTACCCTCAGCTCGCGGGAGATCCAACTGAGGAAGTGGCTCATACAAAGAGATTCAGAGGCTGGGTCACTGACACTGTTTATATGAGCAATGTCCAGAAGGCGGCAGTTGCAACAGACTGCAGAGACATACACTTCATCAATGTCTCCACAACCAACGCTTTTGAGGACTTTCACCTTTATGGTATGATGAAAGTAGGATAGACTGATGTGATTACTTAAATAGCTGCCAAAATATATATCATTTTAATGTCTCTTTTACAATATGTTAGGTTTCCCATGCGTCCTCACCGCTATTTGTTACTGGTATGACATCCAGGTATGATAATTTAACTAACATTACTATTGCAACACTACCGAGAGAAATCTAATGAATCGTGCTTGTTTTTCAAAGTATCCGTTCAAACCATCTTTGCTGCTCGTGGGGGATGAAATGGGAGGCGTTCATGTGTTGCAGTTTCTCAACCCAACAAGAGGGCTTTTCAAAAATGTGACCATTTCAAAGAAAGAACACGGCCTCCAAAGGATCTATCTTCATGTAACACTTTCATCTGTAACATTGAAAGCTGAATAAAAAATGCAACATGTCTCAGCTTTTGAGTTACAGTGTGTGCTCTGATCTGTCCCCAACGACAGCACCTCCGGGACCATGAGGGCACAGTCTCGTACCGCTATATCCCGGGTGTCCACCAAGACCCAGTCAACCGGATCATCTTTGAAAGTGGAACCAAAGTGATCATGACGTCATCAGAGAGTTCTCTCACATCTGTGGTTTTCTTCAACATGTCGGAAAAGCTAAATCAGTACATTTGGAAAGTTAGAGGGGTGAGAAGCATTTCAAATTGTTCTTCGTGACAATGTGTATTTTTGTGTGACTTTGATTGGTTTTAGGCGCATTGAGTTGCCTTGTGTGCGAACTGCGCGGTATAAATAAAGTTGCCTTGCCTTGCCTTTAACTGATTTCATAGTAGAGATGTGGACCAGAAGACTTGAGGCGTGGCTTGATGAAATGGACTTGACCTTCTTTCAGATTCAGATTCACATGACATGCTCTCATTGCGCAGCAGAGATATGCTACTGCAATTATGATGCTCAGCAGATGGGAAATATTATACTAATCAGATAGTATTTGCTTTTAAAAGACTTGAAAGCGCAGGACTACTAAGAACTTCTTAAATTACAAATTCTCTGCTGAAACAATGTTTGGTTTTGACCAGTGTTGGACATTGGATCTTGGGGACTATACGGATAAAGTCAACTACAAAACTTTAAAGAATGGAATGTTTGTGCAATGACTAAAGTGATTCATAAAACATCCACTTAAGAGTCTGCAAATCTATAAACTTTTGTTTTTTTGGTGTTGTTTGTCTCGTTTTGTGATATTTTGCTGATTTCATTGTGACCAAAACAGAAGTAACCTCATTTGCTGCATCATAGTGTTTTTGTTCATTTTTCAGGGAGTGACATGTTTTGATTACAATGCCCGTCTGCAGTTGATTGTGACTGGAAGCAGTGACTGCGTAGTCCGAATGTGGGCGCGTTACGTGACCACACGTCCGGTGGCTACACTGCTGGGTCACCATGCCACAGTACTAGATGTTGCAATTTACCAACCTTTAGAGCAGATATTCAGCTACTCCAGAGACGCGGTGAGTATATGTCAAAGCAGAGGAATGAGCACATTTTACATTTTCATCCCACTCCATAAATAAAGTTGTGTTTACTTCACCACAGGAGCTAAGAGTTTGGGACATTACCATACATGAGTGTCTAAAAATTGTCAGGTTACACTTCCCCTGTCTGCAAGCTGCTCAAATCTCTGAACATGGCAATTTCCCTCTCCTGCTTCTGAGTCCTCCTCTTCCCGATGAGACGCGGCCTCATTTACTAGTGGGATGCAAGGACTACCTGGCACTGTTGAGTTTGTCTGAAAAACAGAGAGGAGGCAGCAGAGCAGGGGGTTTGGCACATCAATTAGGAGAGTGCGGGGTAAAAGTAGTGCTCTCCTGTGCATTACACAACCCCAGTCTGCAGCAGGTGGTAACAGGAAGCACTGACTCGACAGTTTGTGTGTGGGACCTGAATACTGGGAAAAAGAAACTCCACATCTCCAATGCTCATGGAGAGGAGGAGCTGAGCTGCATGACTCTAGATTCATCTCAAAGAAGACTCATTACCGGGGCGCATAATGGTACAATTAAGGTAACATCACAACAACCAAAATTAAAGGAAAAACTTACGTGTAACACAAAGGCTTGCATTTTTTTTTAAAGTTGTTAATTGTCTCGCAGGTGTGGAATTTACTGAATGGTCTGAATCTGCACAAACTTCAGCCACTCCTCTCTACGGTCACTGGGCTGTTGTGGCTTCACAGTGATCACCTAGTCGCCGTTGGTTTGAGTCACTGTATTGTTGAATATGACCTTGCAACGTCTAAGGTAAAAAAGAAAGTATAAATAAATACAGAATGTTGTTTGTGAATAAATTATGTCATAGGATTTACATGTGAAAGCCAAATCCTCTTGGAAGTCAAGTATACGACAACAATCAGACATCATGGCTCTGTGTCATTGTCCTGCCATGGACATCATCGCCATGGCAACACAAGGAGAGGTCATTGTCTGGAAGCTGGAAACACAAATGCCATTTCTTCATCTATGTAAAGAGACGTCCTCTGGGTGAGAAGGAACTACAGTGAAATGTTGATAATAAATAAATGTAGAATCCGTCAGAACCAGTGGTGGAGCCACATTTCGCCTTCTCTGTTTATGTCTGCAGAGAGGTGCCCGCGGTGGACTGCCTCATATTTCTTCAGCATCGAGCTGTTAATCAATTTTTAAGACACAAAGGTGTCTTAGTGTCTTCACAGGCTGGCTTCACCTGCTTCTGGAGCATTACCGGGGAAAAACACACTTATGGTAAGGGAATTATATGAAAATCAAGAGCAGACTTGTTCAAGTTCCAATAACAAGTGGCACTATATGACGGGCATTTCTGAGTTCTGACCCAGCAGCTGACATGGTATGAATCTGTCATTTTAAATTATCCTCTGTTGGGCCTGGAGCAGTGACAGTGAGGCTGAACTGTCCACTTGGCCTGAGACTGTATACCATTCCCGACAACCCACAGCTATGTCTGTCTTCAGGTCCCATCTGTGTTTAGTGGTGTGGGATCCATGGGCTGTGACTGCAGCACATGTGCTACAACACATAGTGTAGTGTATGTAAAGTATGTAGGTAAATGTGCAGGCATACTGATGAATGCAGTTCTTGTAATGTGCTGTGGAGTAAATCAAGTGCTTTATTTCTTTTTTATATAGTTTATTAATGTAAGAGTGATCGTGCTGGCGTTCCCCGCTGGACTTTGCATGTTCTCTTCGCACCAGGGTGGGTTTCCTCCAAGTGTGCCGGTTTCCTGCATAAACACAAAATAATCATTTGACAAAGCTGACATAATGTGACCTTTTTGGCATTGTAGGAGGTGTCAAATGCAGAGGACAAATTTCCCCTAACGAATAATTAAGAACATCTTAATCCAAAAATGTAAACTTTTTAAATCACCATCTTCATTACAGGCCACTTCTATGCTCCAGAGCAGTCAGATGAACGTGTACTCGCCCTGAGCTCCAATCAGTCAGAGA
Organism: Neogobius melanostomus; assembly: GCA_007210695.1. Taxonomy (NCBI): domain Eukaryota; kingdom Metazoa; phylum Chordata; class Actinopteri; order Gobiiformes; family Gobiidae; genus Neogobius; species Neogobius melanostomus. Next base: position 874,100 of record VHKM01000156.1, read on the forward strand.
ACACTTTACTTGTTTCTGGAGACACTTTGGGCTGGCTTCAGGTTTGGGACATCGCTCACTTTGGACTCCATGTCCAGGACCAGGTGGGTATATGGTTTGTTTGCCTGCAGAGGCCTGTATTTTCCTCTTTTTAGGCACGGAGTATGTTGTGTTCATTTGCAGGTCGTGAGTGAGCGGCCCACTCTGCTGCACCGCTGGAGGGCTCACTCTGGAGCATTACTCAGTGTGGAAGTGCTTGAAATGGCTGAAAGAGTCTTTATCCTGTCGGCTTCAGATGATGGCTCGGCTGGACTCTGGACACTAGACGGAGATCATGTGGGGTTGTTTGGACAGGAAGCGCTTTGGAATCTCACAGATCCCTGCACCTTTCAGGCTGATAGGTATATGATTATAGCCCGTGTCTGTATTGGTCAGGTAGTTTTCTCATTCATCATTCATCCAACTCCTTTTAAAGCGTATCACATTGAGGTAAATTTGTCAGAACTGAATGCTTTCTTTCTGGCAGTAACTTCGCTCACAGGCTCCACAGATGCAAGTGTTTTACAGAAACTCTGGTTCAAGGTCATAAACTGAAACTTGGCGTTTTGAGTGACTATATTTCTGTCACATATTGGGCAACATGGCTCCTAAAGACACATCTGTCGGACGAAATGTAATTTTAGAATGAAGGAAAGTGGGGGGAGAGTGTCTGCGTGGACTTAGGTAAATAAACATTGCATGAATGTAAAAGGTCAGAGGAAGCTTTTTCCACTGCATATGTACAGAAAGTATTTATATGTTTTTACATATATATTCTAAACATTTCATACTTCTTGGGTTTGGGCAGTGGTCCTCAAACTTTTTGGATCTGGGAAACAGAAAATATACAGTGGTTGATTTCAGGAGCTTAATACCATACTTAAAATTGAATTAAAGCTCTGTTGTTTTGAATGATTTTGATTATTTCATTGATGAAATCAATTATGCTCACGCCTTAGATTGTGTAGTGGGCCAGGGGCTTATAAGATTTACTCCTATCTAATGAATTAATCACAATCCCACACTTATAAAAACACATAACCCAGACCTTGTAAACAGTTGGGCTTCTGTTCTACATCAAACTCTTCATTAAACACAGATATGATCAGCTCTGGCGGCTTTTGTATCTGTTGTCAAGGCTAATTCCTAAGACACTGTGCTTCGTGTTTGCACATCAGTGACATGCAGGGCAGCCTGACCGAGGAGCGCAGTGACATGCCCCGGCGTCCCAGCCCTGAACCCTGCGGCACCGGGGGTCAAACTTCACAGGGAGGTAAGTGTACAATGCAGTGTAGAATTTTTACAATACAAAATAAGCAATGAGAAAAGCTTTGGTAATTGTAAAAGCCATGTTATGTTGATTGGATTGGGGATATTTAAACCCCAAACTCTGCAGCTGCTATGTCCAATTTTACAATATTTTCAATACTAAATTTAGGGCATTCCTTGCATTCTCCACTGAAGTCTGGCACTTAATTTGGGGAAATCTGGACCGTGGTCTGAGCCAGATTTCTGAAAACGCAGATAAGCTCAAGAATTCTGTGTATGTAAGGGAAAGAGAAACTATTTATTGAAATGTCCTTTGCTGTCTGGATGCAGCGTGCCAAAGTTAGCGATTAGCTGTACTTTTTGTAGCACCACACCCAGCCCAACACGCTATATACGCGCATATTAACTCATTCTGTCTGCTGTTGTTCTCTGCAGATTCGCCATGTGGTAAAATTGAGCAAGAACATCAAGGGCCTCAGCCAGCCATGGTAACACAACACAGTCTTTTTAACCTGCACAGCATTGTAGCTTATAAATGCAATACTTGTTTGTTTACAGTCTGAAGTGTCTGAAAGACAACTATTGCCAGACGGGAGCTTCACGGTGTGACAGAAGATTTGTAGTGTAGCAAGGTAAGGATGATGGTAGAGTGATCATTGTTACTTGTAGGTGATCTGTCAAAAGTGTGTGAAGTTGGATAGGAAAGACCAGGAAGTTCCAGTCTTTGGACAAAATTGAGTTGGCCCTCTTGGCAAACCCCCTGTATCAATTTAAAGCCATAACAAATAAGAGAAAGATTCCTTCTAGTATGTTTAAGTGGCACTAGTGACAGTATCACAAAGTCTTGGCTCGTCTCTGTAGTTTTTCTAAGAGTTCAGTTTGGGTCACACTTAGGGAGGACCATGCTGGAGTGGCATATTCAAAATGGCTGGGTGGTCAGGAGAAGAGTGCCCCTGTTTTGTTGGAGTCGAACTGCATGTACCAACACCGTGCCCATGCTGAAATGTCCACAAGGCATTGGATAGCTTGTGAGGAGGTTCTTTCTGTATCATGGGCAGGGAATGGAATTTACCGCAGACTCACAGTGTTCACAGACAGTGCATCTATGATTGAGGGCAAAGGAATGGGTCTGATGCTGATGTAGGGGCGGACAATATGTAAAAAAACAAAAAAACAGAGGTTACTGGGGTATTAAAAAGCAAGAAAATGAATTGTGCCAAAATTAAGGCATTCGGTGTCATTCAAGAGCTTGGAATTGTACTCAAATTAAATCAAAATTTCTTGGAAAATAACAACATTGATCCGCTATATATTACGGCATAGGTTTGTCAAAAATGGGAATGGGAAATTAGGAATGCACCAATCCGATACTGGCATCGGATATCTGAGCCGATTTTGGAAAAGTACAAATTTCAAATATCAGTAGGCTATACTGTTTTGGCTCACTCTGTTTAAAAAACACAACTTTCACCAACGTAATCTAAGTGACAATGGACATAAGTGTAACCTCCACAAACGCATTAATCGCCGCGCTGTTGAAGGTCTCAGTGTTTTTGATTTAGGTTATGAAATCTGTTATCTGTTGTTTATATTAATGTAACCTAATCCTAAAAGCCTGAGTCATGTAGCCAAAGATGTTTAGTGAAGAAAAGTCAAGTGATCCTTGTTTAGTGATTGTCCATTACAGTGTATTAGTAGAAAACCGCTTGATAACAACATCTCGCTTGCAAGATAAGACAAGACTTGTTATTATTTTAACACTTGTTAAAATAGAGGACCATTCACTTTTTCTTTCAGCAGCCACTTTTAAGAAAGTCTCTTGGTTGATATCGGGTATCTGTAGCTTCTCAAACCTGCTATAACGGCATTGGTATCGGAAGCAAAAACTGGATCGGTGCATCACTAATTTTAATGTTTGATGGAATGTTTACCAATCTTAAGAAATGAAAATAGTATTTTGGCATTAAAAAACATGAAATCTAATTTGCTGCTGCCGCCTGCATAAACCCTAACAGTTTATAACACTGACAGACTGGGCTGTTTCTGAAAGTTCACATTTCACTATGATTGATTACATTTGTGTGTCGCTCACTAAGAGCATGACAAAACTGACCAATAGGAGGCGCGAGTGTGAACAGCGTTTGAGCTGCAGAAAAGCTCTGAATCATCATATGACGATCCATCCAAATTGGCAGATGTTCACAGGAACGATCAGCTGTTAGGTCATTTGTGCGATCACCAAATCCTTCATTTACATGGAGTGTAGAGAGCAGAGTCTGCCTCTGTCCACGTGGCCGAGTGGAGTCCTGCGGTGTCTCTATAACCATAAACAGTTCGATCCACTGTTTGGAATGTGATAGTTTCTTCAGCGTGTGGGCGCAGCGCACCACAGTCACTCTAATGCTTTCCAAAAACATGATTCAGAGGAAGGGATAATAAAAGAGAGGCAAAAATACGATATTTATGGAAGGTCATGGGAAAACTGTAAGTAATATTTCACTACATGGGCTGAATGACAAGTCCAAAAGTCAGTTCAAAAGTTTTAAGATGATAGTTTGTCCAAATAAGTTTATGGGTATTTACTTTGAGCACTTGTATTTGTGTGAAAAATGTAAAGACGATTGTGAGTCTTCTGTGTCGGTGATTTTGTTGCAGATTTCTGACATCTGAAAATATGAGATAAGTGAGTTTTTACTGGGGATTATATTGACCGTTTTCCTTTTTCTCTTCTGTTGTTTTTTATCCAGGAGGCACTGCTTGTGAGAAACTCATCCTTGGCTCATACACGACGGGAAACGGAGCTATCTTGCAAACACAGTGATACGTACCACACGATTAAGTGCATGACATTTCAAGATTTGACATTTCGCCCCAACTACCGGATATGATCTTTTTGAGGATGAAGAAAGAGTTGCGCAAACTGTCTACCCATGCCTGCTCTGCGACACACATCCAGAGCATTGCGCAAATTCTTCAAGGAACTCTGTGCCCTATTTTCTGTTTGTTTTGCTCATTTGATCTGAAAACACGTTGCTGTGCTTGCTCATTTGCATAAAAGAAGACACACACACAAAAAGCCTTAGTTGCATCGGGTGTTGGTGGAATCAAATGCATTATCCTCAGTGATTTTGCAGCGTTAGATTCCAACAGACAGGACAAATTGGGAGCGTACGTCACTCGCACCCCTCAGGCAGCGTTTTGATAACGCTCTATTATCTCATTGTGGCTGTCTGATGCTGTCTGCTCGCTGTCGCCGACACGCAAATGCTAAGTTGACTTTTTGAGAATTATCATGAATTTATCTGAAGACAGATCACAGTTGTGCCCATGGTGACCTTTTGTGCATCTGTTTGGCATATCAAAACAGCCTGAGGAAAACAGATCCTTGATATTAAAATAAATGGCCTTTCTGCTGTGAAAATGCTTGCTGCTATTGCTGAAAGTTGTGTTGCATTTGGAACACAAAAAACATCAAAAATAGCTGGTGGCTGCGGTCTTTGAAATTACGATGTATTTTTGACGGCACAGATGCTTTAACCAAGTCCCTGTACGTTTTGTCACATGGCGCGAGTCATTTCTGACGTCGTCCTTTCTTCAGCCTGTTTTCTCTTCAGACAAGCTTTAACGCCCTGGAGAGCGACTCCCAGACACTGACAAGCAGCTTCACCAGACTTCTGAGCAAACACACACCGATACACGGGACAGATGTTCCAAAATACCTCAGTCACAACAGCAGATGTATGCTGGGAAAGCCCTGCGAGATGGGCTTACTTAAGTGTAAAGCTGCTTAGGAAGAGCTCTTTAAAGTAGATATTGGCATGTTGTGCGCTGCCTGGTGTCTGAAAATCCAAGATAGGCTGATCTAGTAACGGCAGTGATGAGTTACTTTTGATCATGTGGGTAAAGGGTGACCAGCTATGCCTCTTTTGGTTGTACTGCACAGCCATTTAGTTCCACTTATTGCTATAATATCCATACTCCTTGCTTAAAATGTGCATTACTTGGTGTCCTGTTTTTTAGTGTTTTGATTATTTTCATACCTATTTCCATACCTGTGTGTGTTTTGGGTCTAAAACACATGAAAACTACACAGATAACACCTAAAAAAGTACATGAAATGGTGCTATGGCAGTTGTTGATACTGTATATGTCGCACCACATGACACAACTTGCGCTTTTTGCGGTGGTCTTTCTACCTGGTTAAAAGGTGATTCATTACAGTACCTGTTGTTAGTAGTGTTAGAGGATAAAATTAAATCTCTATTTATCATACTGGGTCAAGCTGTACAGTCGTACTATCTCTGTCATAGCCTTGTCTATGCTCGAGCGTCATACTGATACGCAAGCAAAACTTAGGATAATTCAGTTTGACCCTAACCCTTCACCCTAACCCTTCCTCTGTGGAAGCATAGACTGACTTGAATGGTAGGACTAGTGCAATGTCTCGAGTTCAAGTCTCCGGGTCCCGCACCGATCTTAAATAAACTTCTCCTGCATAAGACATCGAGACTCCTGCCCATTCTTCATCTATCCTCTCGGACACCATTGTTATTTCTCTAACCGGTAGCAGTAAGTTAGTTCTGAGTAGAAGTAGTGGAATAAGGATGGGTCAAATGCAGAAAACAAATTTAAATGTATGTGTACTTTAACCGTATGTGGATGTAGTAGCAGCAGTAGTTGATGTACCTGAATACCTATCCCAAGGCGTGTTTCACCATTACCAAAAAACACAGGTAAATACAAAAATCTTTCAAACTGAACTGTTTCTGCTTTCGTGAAATGCTTTCATCTTTTCCTCTTTCTTGTTTTTTCTGACCTGGTGTATTGCAGCAGGTGAGAGTGACAGGCAGAGAAGTACGAGGGGATACCTGCGCGGGAACGGCAGCTAAGAATTCACCCCGAGGCCGAACAGAGGACAGGTCTACAGTATATGGCACCACAGACATGGAGAAGAAAGGAGAGTCTGAGGGGCAGCGGGATCAAAGATGAACCGAGTGAGAGAGAGAGAGAGAGAGAGAGGATTGAAAGTGCGCTCCAATGAAAGAGGAGTGACCGAGCAGATGACAGAGTTGGGGATGGACTAAAGGTGAGGCCAGACTTTACACATGAAGATGTTCACAGACAATGCTCTAGAGAAGGCTTTCGGCTGACTAATGAAAGATTGCTCCAGAATGGATAGTCCGCGGTTGGACATGAATAGACAATGACTTGGCTAAAGCAGCACTTCTCTACTTTCTTTACCGGGGGAGGTCGTTCTCAAAATGATTACTGCTGTAAAAGCGCTGATCACTAAGTACTAGGCTACTACTTTGACCTCTCCCACCAGTACCTTAACGACTACAATTACCTCGAATATATGTCGCCAGTGAAAGACGTGGTCCAAATCTGCAATCAAGTTAATTTACTGTTAACACCAATCACTATTTGCAAATACTCTCCCTGAGGCTACTGCAATACCTATCACTAGTGCTACTTTCATTTCAATGGTTTAGAAAGAGTTTGTGAGCCACTGCACAACCTCTGATTTGTTGTTTACCTGCCCTCCCTCTCCCCCTGCGCCTCTCTCTCCCTCCCTCCTCCCTCGCACTCCCGCTCCCTCCTATCTCTCCCAGTGCAGCAGGTCCCTGGAAGCAGCCAAACTGTCAGCCACTGTTGCAAACACATGCTGCTCGCTCGTGGCTCGCCTCGCTTTTCATTTCCTGCCAAGCTTGAAGAAGGAGTAGGAGAAGGAAGAGGAGGAATACTGGAAGGAATGAAAACTTAGGGGTAGAAGGTAGTGGAGATCTTGGAAGAGACGCAACCTCTTTCCTGGCCGCGTTTTGAGGGAGCCTTACAAGTGATGCCTCGGAGGGGCGCACTTTAAACAAGACTTTTTCATTTTTCTTGTGAGTTGTTTTTCCTTTTTTTTCTTTCTTCCAAAGATGAGAAGGGACCGCCTCGCCATAGCCGCCACTCTCACTGCCATCTTCTCGGCCGACCTGTACTTTGTTTTGCTACCCAAACTACGCACTTTCAGTTACGGATCGGGAGAACCGTGCTCGTGCCCGCACAGCAACGAGACGATGCCAGGACTGGTCATGCCTTTGCTTTCCAACTGGACTTCTTCTGCTGCGCCGTCATTAGAAACCACTTACAAGCCAGAGGAGGATGCGGGGTCCAAGCTGGAGAGGCTGTTCGCTCATCCGCTGTACAACATCCAGACACCTGCGCTGGAGGCGGAGGAGAGGTTACTTGAAGTGGAGCAGCTGATGGAGTACTACAAGAAGAAGGTGTCGCGGTGGGAAAGGTGAGTCGCAGAGGATGGAGAATGAAAACATGGGATAAAAGTGCTTTCATTTTGTGCCGCAGTTCAAAATCTTATGTTTAAGAAATTAGACCATACATTAAAGAAAAGCATCAGCGACAAAGGTTTTAAAAGTAGCCGTCTGGACTTGTAGATGTTTCATCTCTCAGTAGCCTTTGTCAGAAATGAACTAAAACACCTGGAATTATGTAACCTAGCCCAGATGACTACTTTACTATGACTGTGTAAGCTCTCAGTAGTCCAGGTGTTTTCCATAGGAGCAAGGTTTTTCAAAGAGTAGTCAACTGGACTGGGTTGTTTTCGCTTCATCCCTGATCTGAGCTTAGGAAGTCTCTTAGAACGACAGATGAAACGTCAGCACTTCTACACAACCCAATCCAGATGACTACCTTTTGAAACTCTTCAGTGCTTTTGTTACATTTAGCACATTTAGCCATGGCTCCAGCTTTTCTCTTAATAAACGGTGGTTCCATTACTAAACTTATATTGATTCAGTCAAGTGAAATCTTTAAACAGAAGTGTTAAGTATTTCATATGTTTGAGGCCGTACTGTCCGTGACCTTATGACCAGCCCAAACCATTACGTGCTGTAAACTCACTCTACCATAACATATACTCACCGCAGACATAACCCTGAGCAGACTGTTTGCTCTAGGGCTTTTTTTTTCAGGATCTTTTAGTGCGTGCCCCAAAAGTCCAAAGGCTGAAGCGAGAGAAAAAAAAAAACTTCACAAACATGTCACTGTGGCATGCTCTCGTTTAGGTAAATAAGGATTTAAAAGTAGTAAAAGCCCCCTTAATCCATAGCTGCCGCAGCTGTCTTGGAGTTAGAGAGGCCGCCTGTCTATCTCCACTTTTATGATGGAAAATTGTGTGTAACATGAGTAATAGGTCGTGTTTTGGATTTCAAACTTTTCAACAAATATCCAACAAAGAAGCCTTTTTGGCACGAACACATCAAAAAGCGCTTTATTTGCACGCTGGGAAGGAAACGCGAATACATTCCTGGTCAGTCTATCTTTGTGCGTTTCTAAAACAGCAGGACAAAACAGAAATAAACAAAATTGACTTTGTGTTGCACCTTTGCTCCAATTACCCCTGAGCTGTCAGTCCGGTGTGCCGCATGACTGATGAGGCAAACCTTTTACTTTGAGACTTGTGCTCAATCATCTTTTTTTTTGCCTGTTTCAGAGTTTTGTGGGGGTTTCTGCAGTGATGACCATTCAGTATTTTGTGGTCAGCCCTCTCCATACAAGTTTACTTTTTGGCCTTAGTGTAAAACCGTACCAAAAAAAAAGTCTCTCAATGTACAAACAGGAGACCATAATTGCGGCTGTAAGATTCATTGCAATCCCTCATAGTAAACCCTAACCCAAACTGCCACAATCTAGACAGTGTATTATAGTCCTCTATGACCAACAAACAGCCCTATCAGAGCTACAGTGGGAACCAGATGTTTACATACACTATATGAAAAGACACAAATGCATTTTTTTCTGAAAAAAGGAATAACAAATTTACTTTAGGTCAATTAGAATTTTAAAAATATTTCTAAATGCCAGAAGACTGTTTTATATTAGTTTTTACAAAGCCAAAAGTCTATATAGATTTCACTAATAGCATTAATTAGTAGAATTGCCTTTAAACTGTATAATTTGGGTCAAACGTTTTGGATTTCCTTCCACAAGATTCTCACAATAGTTGGCAGGAATTTCGGTCCATTCTTTCATACAGAACTGGTGTAACTGAGACAAATTTGTAGGTCACCTTGCATGCCTTTTCAGCTCTGCCCATACATTTGAGATCAGGACTTTATGATGGCCACTTCAAAACATTGACTTTGTAATCCTTAAGCCACATTGTAACCAGTTGGGCATTTGAAAGACCCATCTGCCTGTGCATTAACTTCCTGGCTGATGTCTTGAGATGTTGCTCCAATATATCCACATAGAGTTCTTTCTTCATGATGTCATCTATTTTGTGAAGTGCACCAGTCTCTCCCGCAGCAAAACAACCCCACAGCATGATGCTGCCACCCCTGTATTTCACAGTTGGGAGGGTGTTCTCAGGCTCACAAGATTTCCCCTTTTTGATGATGGTCATTATAGCCAAACAATTCCATTTGTCTTCCCGTCAGACCACTGGATATACAGTATTTCCAGTCTTTATCCATGTGTGCATTTGCAAACTCCAATCTGTCTTTTTAATGTTTCTTTTGGAGTAAGGACTTCTTCCTGGCAGAGTACCCTCTCAGCCCATGTCGGTACAGTACTTGTTTCACTCTGGATAATGGCAAACTCTTACCAGTTTCAGCATCTTCACCAGGTCTTTTGTATTTGTTCTTGGGTTGATATTCACATTTCAGAACACAGCACTTTCATCTCTGGGACACAGAACCCGCCTTCTTTCTGATCTGTATGATGACTGGACATTTCCATCTTTTTTATACTTGTGTATAATTGTTTGATGACATCATGCCGACTTATCATAGACTATCATTCTACTTTTTTTATAGTCTGTTCTAATTATTTATTTTTCTTATTGTGTATATATTTGCCCCTTTAAGCTTTTTCCTATTACTCATTGTACATAAGAGACCTCTATTTACTATTTAACTGTTTGCACATTTCCTGTCTATTTTGCACACTGAGTGTTTCTTGAGAGCCGAATGTAATAAGTGAATTTCTCCATTGTGAGATGAATAAAGGATCAGCTTATCTTATCTTATCTTAGAGGTATAGTAATCTTAGTGTATGTAAACTCCTGACTTTGTAAAAAGTAGCAACAAAAAAAATGAAACTAAATTACCTCTCATGCTTCTGGCATTTAGCAAATAGAATTAATTTAGAAAACTCTAATTGACTCTAATTGGCGTTATTGTCCACTAATGAAAAACAAAATCAGAATGAAAAGAAGGAACTCAAAACATCTTACACTTACACTTTTCCATCAAAGACCAAGACAAAAACCTATTTAAAATATGCTGTCAAAATTTACACGGGTATGTGGCCCATTTATGTCCATTGCACTGCATCAAAATACAATATAAAATATATGGAGTTTTATGTTAAACTTATAATGCGGACCTCTACAAGCAGGTTCTGAAATCCATGAGATTATTTTATTTGTTTATCTGGTCATGTTTCAGTATTCATTCAAGTATCAGTGCTCCTCCACATGTTGAAAACGTCTACTTTAGTTTTGAATGAATATATTGTTGTTCTTACTGTGATAATCATACTCTAAAACATTGCTACAGGTCTGTGCTCCTGAAGCTCATCTACTATTTCTCCGTACTTGACACTCTTTATACATCTCCTGCCATTCCCTTTAGGCATATGAAGATCTACAGTGAGGCGGCTTCCATCGTAAACATCTCAATCACCGCGCCTGAGGCCACATTTGACCCTGACGCCAGCTGGGTCAAATTTCATTTGGGAATAAACCGCTACGCTCTGTATTCCCGAGACGACCCCTCCGTCCAGCAGCTTCTCAGAGACATGAAATCAATGAAGGTCATCAATGCAGGTGAGTCGATATAGTACAATTGTGTTGGGGGGAAAAAAGACAAGGCACAATTAAGAAGAACAATAAGTTAAGATGAAGGCCTATAATTTAGCTTTTCTTCCAAAATTGTGCAGCCCTATGACAGGTGACGGCTATTGAATATTTGAGACAAAAGAGGCTCTTCTTATGGGGGGGGGGGGGTCATTTACCAAGCGGTTGCTCATGTGCAAAGCGAGTAGCACGTGCAAAAGTGGATCAGCAGCAGAGTCATTTATGTAATTTTTACTCTCGTAGTATTCTCTAATTTACATATCAGATTTGGGGCCCTAAAACTGTAAAACGGGCAACATCAAATGGTAAATTAAGTGCAACATGACAACAAAATAGAATATTTTATCTTTCAGATTGCACCTGCTATTTAGCACCTGCCTTGATTAAATGACCCCTGTGTGTAGTTTCGTTGTCAGGTGCTGGGAAAATTAAAAACTTGAGAAGGGTTCTGAAAAGTGCTTCCATTATTTTATTTTATTTTTTGTAAAGCTGTACTAAACTTGATTTCAACCAAAAGGCTAAAGTGTTCCCACTGATTACGTACATGCAACACATGTGATTTGCTGTCTGATAAATTTCCTATACAAATAACCAGATTTGCATTAGAGCGTTAATTGCCATGTGTACTGTGTACTCAACTTTACCAACCAATATATCATGTCAGATTTTATTTCAGTTTTATGCCTTTGGGTTTGCCCTCATTTAAAACCACTCAAGTCATGGGTAGGTTGGTTTTAGGTTCAGCCTAAGCTTTAACTTGACATACTGCTTTTGGTTTAGATCTGGTGACATCTGCAAAGCCCAAAATTTGTTACTTGGCATGAAAAGTTTGAGAACCAATGTTTTAGATCTACCCTCTCAATGCTAGTAGTATTTATTGTGAGGTTTATGTTGTTTGTCATTTATTTCATCAATAGATTACACTCAGGACGAGAAAGCTTTGAAAGGAGCCTGCGACTGTACTCAAGGTAAATCCACGATACACAACACGCAGCCTCTTAATTGCTTTTTTGTTTTGTCTAATTCACACAGGGCCTGCTGTAACAGGATAATAAGTGTTTCTGACTGGTGCTTTGTTCCCATACGTGCTGTTGGAACCGTCGCAGGCGAACACACTGCGGCCTTTGTGATAATAGGGATTTTTGTTTGGCTTCTAGATCTGTGAGACATGCACTTTGAGGGGAATACAAAACGGTAATGTTCAAAAAGGCAGTGCTTAATTTAATGTTTGATATGTACATGCTCAGAAAGAAGCTTTTCTGTTCTTACACCCACACAAGTCACCACCCACACTAACTCTACCTCTAAGGAAGCTGTTTCTGTTAAGAGATGCATAATTTCACAACAGAAAACTAACCCACCATTTCAATGAAGTTTGATGAATGGGGGCGCAGTATTAGGCTAATGGTCATGAGGACAACAATGAATTACAAGTGTTTTCTGTCAAATCGTTGCATATTTTTCAAGCTTTTTACGCATCAACTTGTAAAAAAAAAAAAATGTTGCTGTTCCCCTCAAAATCTTAAAATACCAGCCTGCATTCTTTCTTTCTGTGCACATGTGCAGTCGGTGTTTTGGTTCGTTCTGCCTCGCACTGACTGACCACACAAACTGCCAAGACAGAAAGCATCAAAACAATCTCCTTCTCTCAAGTTCACATTTAACTTCGCCAGACTTTCCATCGTTATCCGGAAACAGTGGTGAGAGCGACCATGTCCGACACCCACAGAGATGGTGTTTGGGCCCTCTGTTCCTTAATTCTGAGAGTTAAAGAGTGAAGATTGTAAAGTCTATATGTTTTGCTATGAACAGCCTGAAGTTTTATAGACGCAGCGGGGGAGGTGTGTGTGCGGTTAGTGAAGCCGACTGCAGCGAGTCCAATTATGTTTAAGCACATCAAAAACACCACAGGGGGACATTGCTGTGGCACAGAATGATCCTGTAGATGTTTCTGTCTATTATTTTCTTCAGTGGTGAAGCCCAGTGGACATCACCTGAAGCTGGCTTTGAAGATGAGCAACTTTGCCAAAGTCATGTTCAAACCAATGAGGTGAGAATTGAAAGAGACAATATACACATGCTGTTATTACAGGTGGAGGTGTCATGAACCACTCCCTCGGGTGTTGTTTATCTGATAATGCACCATGACAGAACAAAGTGAATATTTCAAAAAACTGTCAAAATCCTGTACATCTTCAAATATTTGATCATACCCTGAGAGTTTATACAAGCTAAAATTATCTGTCAAGTCTCATCTTCCTCTTCTTGTCCACACATGCAAATTACATCCAACGTTTCTATTTCAACTTTCATTTGTTTACCCATCTCCTGACGTATAGAGCTAACAAAATCAGCATTTTATTATTTGGTGAATTGTATAAAGACTGTACTCTCCACACTTTCAGATTAGGCCTGTTTTTTGCTGCAGTGTTGCCATTTTTTGTAAGATTTTCTATCCTTAATGTAATTGTGTTGCCAGGCAGCAAAGAAATGAAGAGACGCCCGAAGACTTCTTCTACTTTGTTGATTTTCAGAGACACAACGCAGAGATCGCTGCCTTCCACCTGGACAGGTTCAGTCACATAAAACCTCATTATTTTAATGCTTTTCCTGTTTGTTTGTGTCATAGACCGACTATTTTAGAGCCTGGGATTTTATGTTGCATATCTGCTTGGGGCTAAATGCGGTAATGGCAGCACATCTGTTACTTTACCAGCTTTTATTAAGGTGCTAAAGCAACCTTCCTCCTGTTAAATATATGGAGCACCTCGCAAAAGCCAAAATAAGACTGTACCCCATATCGATAACCAAGACAAAAAATAATCTGTGTTGGTGCCATGGTAATTACCTCGTCATAGATTGCCCCATATCGGCCCCGCCCAGGATTTCCCAAACGGCTGATCAGTACAAACCACAGCCTACGGACACACACAACTGTAGGTAATTGCACTGGGGCTGAGCTGGTGTGATTCACTGAGGACTACAGTCATGTGGGTGAGACAGTATCATTAGGTGGCCACATACACACAATAAGTCACGGCTCTGCCACAGCAGACCCAAAACAACACGGTGCCACGTCAGCATCCGTTTCCCAATCACTATCATCGCTCGCCACTAAGTGCTGTTATGGAGTGCATCTGCTTATAAACCTAATTCCCCAACAACATTGCATTTCAGCTTACGTTTAATTAAGTGCGTTGTATCTCGGCCAGCGCGGCGACCGCTATAGGCCATTTCATATTATCACGAAAATGGGAAACGTCTAGTGCAGCAGCGATTAGGTTTTACATAGTGAATTTTTTGCCAGATTGCTGTTTTAAGAGGCAGCTTTTCCGATGTGGCCTGGCGGGGTGGAATAAACATTTGGCACTGCAGGCCTTTATAAACATACCAAGTACCACAGAAGTTCATTGATAAGAAACACGAATGTGAACTGTAAACTTTTGCTGAAGCAAGAGGGGATGGAGTTTATCGTTAATCTCACAGCCAAAAAGGAGTAGGTTGACACGCTGTTATGTTTTTAGAGCCCTGGACTTCCGGAGGGTGCCCCCGGTGGTGGGCAGGCTGGTGAACGTCACAGCGGAGGTCCTGCAAGTGACCCAAAACGACGACCTGCGAGCGGTGTTCTTTACGTCACCCGGTAAACATCCTCAGCAACTGCCATTTCAGTGGAGGAAAGTGTCTTTGGAGGCTTATTATTAAAGTAAACCGCTTTCTCTGATCTAAGTGCTTTGGAAACGTCTTACCACTGTAGCCACCACTGCTTATCAATGACAAGACTTCGCTTCAAGGGCAGCAAGATTAGAGGATAGAAATAGAAGTAGATAAAAAAAACATTTCAATTGACAAAGCAATTATTCATATAAAAGAAAAAAACATATATGTAAATAAAAGTTAAGGAACCGGTAATGAGTGGTGGTTTGTTAAGAAAAGGGAAAAAGAGAGAAACAAATATAAGGTTGGTAGATGTGAATGCGTTACAAAAGGAATTGCAGTGTCCGTTTGTCAATAGGTTGCATTCACGTGATTTCTAACACTCGAAAGGGTCTATGGTTTAATAATGAGGCAAAGGATGGGTCAGAAATGTTTGGTGGTAACTACGGTGACTGTCAAAATGCAGATCCTTTTGCCTCAGTCTATGGTTAATGGTGGTTACTCGGCCCATCCACATGAGATTAAAAAAACCACAAAGTTCAACATCTTCTCTGTCAGTGCACACAGACTAAGGCCGGTTGAAATGCTGTAATATGTGTGGATCCATTCAGTAGCAAACAGCACATCATGACCAGGTTCAACATCTGTGCATTTTCTGTTCGGAGATTTCTTTCTTATACGATGTCTTTTCACATTCACACTTTGCTCTTGCCTTTCGCCCCTTAAAAACAGCCAACAACACGTGCTTCTTTGCCAAATGCCTGTACGTGTGTAAGACGGAGTACGCGGTGTGCGGGGATCCCGACCTGCTGGAGGGCTCGCTGTCCGCCTACCTGCCCGGACTGAGCATCGCGCCCCGCCTCTCCATCCCCAACCCCTGGATACGCTCCTACACCTTCACCGGCCGCCAGGAGTAAGCACAGTGGATTTAGAACTATGTTTATTATAATGAAGATTTTCAGTCGTCACTTATATAAATATGATTTAATAAATATGAATATGAGTATGAATACTTCCATTGTATCGAAGTGGTGAGTCACAGAGCGTAAAAATCCCATTTACAGCTCTTCTTGTTTTGTAGGTGGGAGGTGAATCCGTTCTACTGTGATACCGTTAAGCAGACGTACCCTTACAACACAGGAAACCGTCTCCTCAACATCATCGACATGGCCATCTTTGATTTCCTCATTGGTGATTAGAATCGTACCCCATTTTCAAAAGCGCTTTTTTCAGACGTCTATGAACTCTTGTGAACCTTTGATTACGTCTCTTGTAGGAAACATGGACAGACACCACTATGAAATCTTTACCAAATTCGGGGATGACGGATTCCTGCTTCACTTGGACAATGCAAGAGGGTGGGACTAATTTGAAAAACAAATTTCAAATATTCAAAACAAAACAAAGCAGCTGCCAGACAGATGACTCAAAGGGATATTGTTTCACAGCTTGTTGTGGCCAAACTGTTTATCCTGTAGTGGTTTGTAAATCTATCTACTGTAATATTGGAATATAGTTAGCGTATTAGTATAGTGTCAACATGCACTTGCATGCTCAGACAGTTTGTTGCAGCCATTAGTGTGTTTGGTTTGGAGCAAACGGCAAAGGATTAGCTCCCCCACAGCTCAAATGTGAGATGTTTCTCCTCCATTTTCAGTTGAAAATGACAAACTATGTAATATTTAACCAATAGACAGGTGCTATCATGCTTGGAATTATGTACGTGTCAACAGTGACTTTAAGAATATTATTTGTCTAGATTTGGAAAACCATCTCATGATGAAATGTCCATCCTGGCTCCGCTCACACAGTGCTGCATGTAAGTACTTTGACTTTTGTTTTAGGGCTGCATCGTTTTGCAAATATAATTAATTGCAAATGTTCTGAAAAGTATTGCGATGAGATTTCAGAAGCATTGACAGTGGACAGAACTCACTGATAAATATAAGATTAATTAGTGTTTTTATTGATATTTCCTGTGAGCAGCACCAGCCCCTGCCCAGGGTGTACGGCATAATAACATTGTCGCCTCTGCACATTTGTGTGCAGGATAAAGCGCTCCACACTGGTCCGCCTGCAGCTCCTGGCCCACCCTCGCTTCCGACTCAGCGACATCATGCGGGAATCCCTGGAGCTGGACCCCCTGCTCCCAGTCCTGACCGAACAGCACCTGCTCGCCCTGGACCGGCGGCTCCAGAAAGTGCTGAGGGTCGTGCAGCGCTGTGTCAGGAGGCTGGGGGAGCACGAGGTCATCGCCACGGACTTCATCAAATCCACCCTCAGACCCCACACAGCCCCGCAGACCACCACAGAGATCAAACCGGCCAGGTAACAAAGACTGCAAGGGCGGAGGAGACGTCCCCCTGTGAGCAAACAAGCCTCACACCGCGCGGGTTTAATGAACAGGTCGTAAACGGAGGAGACTGACGACTGTGAAGCAGCTATAGCTCCTCTGAAGACCGGGACGAGGAGAAGGAAGCTGTGTCTTGTGTTTCAATGTGGCCAGATGATTCCCCAAGGGTGGACTTTATGGACGTTTTCTCACTTTTCATGTGCACACAGATCCAGGTTGTGAAGAGTACAACAAAGATGGGTTCATTAAGGCATGACCAGGCAGTACTGTGCAAATGTTTTTTACTCTGGGAACAAAAACTGCCTGACTAGCTCCATTTATTCTACGTTTATTCTAAGAAAATTGTGTACTGCTCCATAGGAATCTGCTTTCAAGGTGTAACCAAGGCGCAACCAATCACTTCACTTTTACTTCTACCCGAGTACTATTATTTTGAAGGAACTTGACTAAAGGATTTGGTTACTTTTCCCAATGTGACTGCAATTCTTAATCATTTAATCCTTTATTCAATTATCATCATAGTAGGTACTGTATATGTTTTGTCCTTTTTGTACACACAACCGTGATTTGTCCAGGCTGAATCCACTGGAGGGAAATCTAATTTCTATGGAGCAGTAAGTAGAGAATAAGTGAGATAACTTTCCAGGCTGCAAAAGTGCACCACTGAAAGAGAAGACCACTACCAAGGCATTGGCCCATATCTCGCAATTGTAACTATACTACGTTAGCGCTCAAATTGGAGCCAAAACAAAATTCACAGTACATGACAATGAGTTGTAATGCACTGGATTTGAATCTCAAGCTGCTGGAAAACTGTTGTGAGAGTAAATGATAAAGAGTAACGAGAGTAATGATAAAAGTCTTACTTTGTCGGATTTCATTGTTCTTTTTTTGTTCCTTTGAGCGAAACTGTCCTAATTGGTGCGTGTGTGTAAAATACCCTATATTAGACAACCACTTACTGCCATTCACTCCACCCCATTTTCCAGACATATAATCCTCGCCTGTGCCATCAGACAGCCCTAAAACGCCTTTACAACATCACTGTGGACTTAAAACAAGCTCGGGCAGAGACATAACACTTTGGTATGCTCCCACAACTCGCTGAGGTAATTATTTTTGGAGCAGGCCGTATCTGCAAAGTCATATGTGAGTAATTTTCGAAATCAAGACACATTCCATCCACACACAGGTCTCTCTTATCAGATTAGGAGAAGAAACAGCAGGTATTTTTTTGCTTTATATGTGACACTGTATGGAGCCGCTGATAAGATCTGCTTCAAAACACAGATGTGCAGTGGTTAAGGGGTTTAAATTCAACTACACAACACAATGCATTTCCAAATCCTTGTCGACCATAAAAGCTGAAACTTGTAAATACAGTTAATTGATAAGAATAATAACAAGATCTTGAAGATATCATCAGGGATATCTTTGACGAGCAGTCAAAATAGTTGTTTAAGTTGCCTCACAACAGAATAAGCTATGGTGGCCGGACTTTAAAGTTAAAGGCCGCATTCCTAATTTTCTTTTTTTTATTCCAGAAGTAAAATTGAATGCAAGTCCTCCTTCAGTACTGATCTGAATTAAAAAAGCAGCAGATTGTGAAATGACTTTTTATCAAATGTGAAAAAGCAAGTAAATTGTTGTTACAGTTTACAGTTCCCTTAAAGTCGTGAAAGATACTTTGCATATGAAGTTTATAATTAGTATAAACTTTATAGGGGTTTGAACCACAACTATCGATTTCATTTTCATTGGCTCCCACTTTCATCGTTTGTAAACAAAACAAAAAAAAATCATGGAAAGGACCTTTAAATACAATATCTATAATTGTTAGGCACCGTTTACTGTAGTATCCAAAATGTTCAGTATTGCTATATGGCTCCCTCTAGTGTACAAACGTGATATCCCAGTCACACTCCTATGTTTATTCTCAACAAAGAAAATGTGTGTCTCTCTCTCTGGAAAGAAAGTTGGTGTGACTGGCCAGGCCATAAAAATGATATATCTTCATGCGGTTACTTTAAAAATATACATAACATAGGTGTTTCTCAAGCAAGCCTGTTCAAACAAATACTTTTACATAGTAATGAAAAATATTAATATTCTAAATTACAGCTAGTGCCATTACACAAAAAGAACGTCGACAGAGCATTGTCATTTTTACATTTTTATTGCTTAAACTGCCATCTGGAACAATCTATACCAAAAGGATAAACATTTTTGCACATACAGGAGGTCAAACTGAATACAGGGAAGAATAGAAAAAGAATGGTCCTCTGAACGGCTGCAGCACACGGCGCACGCCCTACAAATCTCCTACTGAAGATCTGGGCTTGAGCAGGAGTGAGCAACTACTACTGTAAACCCTGGGTTAGGGAAAAGCTAAGGCAAATCTCAACAACTGCTGTGGGACTGGGAGGTGATGACAATGCTGCACCTATTTACATGAAAGCAACAATAAAAAAAAAAAGGGTAACTGTAAAAAAAAACAAGTTCACCTTTAAGTTGTAATTTGGTTAAAAATTTGAAAAGATCAAATTTCTGTAGAACATTATGAAGCAGTTAAGCCAAAAGATTAACTCATATCAAACCAAAAAAGGTCCTGCGTTCATTCATCCCATGTCGACTGCCTAAAACATCATGCCAAGTAAGCATAGAGAACAGATCACAAGCTACTCCAAGGAAAAAGACAGCCACCTTTTCAATAGGCATAAGCAACAACACTAATTTAAATAAATATATCCGGCCTGGCAGCTCAACCTCCAGAGATACATACGTACAATACTTCAGATGTCCTGGAATCCAAGACGTTACTTCGATAAAGTCTGGAATTTACCTCTTTTGAATCTATTTTTAAAACAATCCCATGATGTTTCACACAATACAATTACATACTGTTTTTTCAGTCAACAAGAAGAAGCGTTTATTTACTTTGTGGCACTGGACACCTAAAATAGAATTCATGGAAAAATAAGTGTTTACAAAAGACAGTAAAACTGATTTTTTTTAGCTTCACCATCACTCCAAACCATAAATGGATCATCTCATAAATGATGTTATAGAACTATGATTAGTTGACTACACTATGATAACATTTTAATAACAAACCATAGTGGAAGAGTGACCAAGATATTTGGTTTATACTAAAAAATTCAATACTGAAATACGTTGAATACTTTTTTTTTTTTTTTTTTTTCTCAACATGTATATAGATTTTTTCTGAGTATTCAAGGCAGTTGTTGTATGGTCTTTCTACTGGTTCAAGAGGACACTGGGGAAAAGGACCACTTCCTGTGTGGAGCTCCAAACTCTTCCACTTCCACGGCTATGCTTTGATCGCTTTGCGACAATAATCAACATTTGGCACTAGCCTGGTAGCTGCACAATAACATCAACAGTTGTACAAGCTCTCTCAAACTAAGCATAAAAGTTCATCATTGTCTAATCATACCACCCAAAAACAACAAACTGAGCACAACCAGAAGATATCAAAGCCATCGTGTAATGCAAAGGATTTTCCTGCTTTTACAGTTTTAGGTCCTGCTCTACACTGTATAGAACTGATGTCTAAAAAAGGTTAAAGCAGTCTCTTTATGTAAAACAAAGTCATCAAAAGCGCCATGTAAAGTTTGATTGTCCTGTCTCATATCGAGACCCTGAAACTGCTCCTTTCAGTTGGGTTTAAGTCTATAAAAGCATAACCAGCAAATACATAGAGAACAGAAGTAACAGGTAATGTAACTGTGCCTACGAGGAAGCGTACAGCAGCTGGTTTAAGCGCTGGTGAATGGCTGGAGGTCACCTCAGTGTAACAACAACACAATCTGTGTAACAGAAAAGTACTGAGGAGAAAAGCAAAGAGAAAAGTGAGACAAAGCAAAGTGTAGATGGACCCTGGGTCTAGAGGAGAAGGGTGTGAGGCTCCTTCAGACAGACAGCGACACAAAGCTGTTGTACTGTTGGATGTTCCGCTTCAGGATGTCAGAACATGGTCCCAGCACCCGCTCAAAACGAGGTCGGTCCAACTTCACACACTTCAGGGGACCGCGGGCCACCACAGTGGCAGCACGGGGGCGGTTCATCAGCAGGGCAATCTCACCTACAGCACAGGAGGCGTTAGACTGGACCAATGCACAAGGAGACATCCACAACACAATCTGCAGCTCTTACCAAAGTAGTCAGATGGCCCTAATCTTCCCACTTCCACAAACTCCTCGTTCTCAGAGCGACGCTGCAACACTGCTGCAGAGCCCTGAAAACAACAATAAGAATATCACCAAATGCTTTTAAATATTTGCAAAGCATAAACTAACTGTACACTTAGCTAAAGATTTAATGCTTATATTAACATATTTACATGTAACCACCAGGGGGCATAATACTACAGTGATAAACATGATTTAATGGAACTAAAGCAGTAGATAAAATCACCATGTGGAAAATATATAGTTTTTTTTAAGTCAAAAAGATGATAATCCTGTTTTTAACTCGACATAGACCTCACTTTACCTGTGCCCTTACCTCTAGGATGATAAAGAACTCATCTCCGGGTTCTCCCTGAACAACGATTTTCTGTCCATCCTCGAACTGAACAGGCTCCAATGCATCAGCGACTGTCAAACGCTCCCATTTATCAAGGGACTCTGAGAAAGAAAGGACAGCTTTAGAACATCTTCAAGCTATTTTTGTACCGACTCAAGTTATTTTCTACATTTTAATCATGTTGACTTGGATTTGTACTGCGCTGTACAAGCTCTCAAACCACAACAGAGGACTGTAATTCATGTGCTCCCCACACCCAGTGGTACTGAGCCTGAGCCTATGTACTACTCCAACCAAAGGCAATGTCCCAACATTTACACTACAATACAATGCGTGTTTCTCACCTAAAATTGACACTTTCCTGAGGAATTCTTCATACATCTTCCGCTTTCTCAAAGTGCTTCCCTAAAGAACAACATGTTTTAGAAAAGTGACAGACATGGGTCTTCTTCAGGTGGCCGCGGTCCTCACCATCAATATTCTCCTGTAACTGTCTCTGTCGATGCCCCACAGTTTCACGTTTGTCTTGGCTTTGACTGTGGCTGCTCTTGGAGTCCCGTAGATCAGGGCTAGCTCTCCAAAACTGCCCCCTTCTCCAATGCTGGTCACCCATTCATTGTTTACATACACCTAAGAGAAAAATATTTAAATGAAAATCAGTTGTCACTCAAGCACAAAAACGTCCAGGGAAGACATTGTACTCACATCCATCTCTCCTTGGTCAATAACATAGAAATTATCTCCTTCATCCCCTGTGGTCATACAGTAAAATGTCAGCCTGTCACTGTTACACGTCGTAAAAACATTGGTAATTTCTTGACTTAAAAACATGAGGGGTTACACTTACCCTGCAAAATAACGGTTTCTCCTGCAATGTAGGTAACTGGAAACATGGCGTCAAATATGTCACTGAAACAAAACAAAATGAAAATTGAAGCTTTTTGTTTGTGTTTAACGTTTTTCAAATGTGTGTGTGCATGACAAACCTCCTTTCATTGTCATCTAGATGTGAGAAGAGCACATTCTTTTCAATGGCTTTGGCCAAAGCAGCCATTGTTTTGTAATCTTTTGGAATGACCTTAGAAAGTAGGATACACACATTACAAATGCACAGCTGAGAAAAATGTCAAAGAATTGAGTAGCATTTAAGGGGCAGAGCAGACCTTTCTGACGTAGGAGGCAGCGTCTTCCTCTGTGTAGACCTCAGCACTGAAGGCCCCTCTTCGCCGGCGGCCCTTTACCACTGGGTTCATGGGTGGAGACACTTCCTCGTCACGAGAGTCTGAACGGGAGTTGGCCTTCTGCTGGTTCTGGATCTGCTTGGCCTCCTCCTGGAAACAAGGCTTTTGTGTCAATAAGATATAAGAACATCCCACTGGAATCTACCCTGTTTATTCAACTACTAGCCACGAACAGGATGTTCCACAAAACACTCAAAGAGAAAAGGAAGCTCAGTCTCAGAATGTATGAAATGTAAAGAGGATGTGCTCTGAAAGACATCTTATGTTCAGAATAAAATAAGTCAGAATTTCAGACAGACACCCACGAATAATTTCATAGATGCAACCAAATATTTTCCCCCTTGGTTGCACATGTGCCACCAGTTAGCTCCTCGTCATATCAGCCGTATGGAGCCAAGTGTAGTTTTTAAATAATAAAATCTTTGTATCCTTGTGAAAGTAATAGCATAAAATAATAATGTAGGCCTAGATCCTTAACTTTTCTTTTTTATATAAAATCACTCATTGTGATATTTATTATTATGTAAAATGTAGATTATAGAAGTGAAATTGAAATATTTATGAAGTGATGTCACTAAAAAAAAAGCATAGGTGCACAAAGGTTAGTCTGGAGCCACAAATACATAACCTATCACTTAAGCAAGAGTGATCATTTTAGATAGTGGTACCTTCTCAAGCCTCTCAAAGTACTCCCGCAGGAAGGCCATGGGTCTCTCTGGTCGGGAGGTGCACAGCTGTACAATGCAGTCCTTCAGCAGCTGCTGAATGTTGTGCTTCTGCACGTACTGCTCGCATTCTCTGAGGCTCCGCTCCTCTTCACTGCTCGTACTTCCAGACGCCATGACGCTCCTCTGTGACCGCTGACCTGTCAACTGGAGCAAGAGGCAAAAACTATTTCAGAACCTTCTTCTACACCAAAGGATAAAGTCAATGTTGTCTTAAATGTGGAGCACAGCGAACTCGTGATTATACAAGGAAATAATACAAGCATCCGTTATTAAAAATAAGCCTTAGAAGAAGACACAGCACTGATGAAGGGAGAGCAATGTTCAAAAGGAGTGTGCAGAAATAGAGGCGGTGTGTGATAGTGAGGGCTTGTTTTGCACAACACACGCACTGTGCTTCTTGGAGTCAACAGTGAAAATTGGTCATATGACGTGAACACATTTCAACTGTAAACAGCCGACAGTCAGTTTTGGGTAAACATACATTTTGCTTTTTCTCCAAATAAGGAAGCTTAGATGAAAACGCGGTCTAACTTTAGGAGAATGCTTGCACAGAGAGAAGGAACAGGCATAAAGGCAACAGCACATGTTCAAGGTTTCAAATATTCAGCCATTATAATGCTTCTGAGAAAAGCAGCCTCCAGATCTCAGATCATCTGATATGCCTCTGTGACATAAGTTCTGTGGTTGAGACAAAAAGAATTGCGCTTGCTGAAACCACATGCATCTACTTTACAAACTTTGTAAACCAGTAGAAAAAGACTGATCTGAGCTGGACAAAAATCATGTATTTAAAAAGCCCTGGACAAGTCTCATATTTGATAATGCAAGTATGTTATCAAAGATGAGACTGACATTGTCTACAGGGCACTTACTGGTGTGGAAACTTGGCATGTCGACTGGAATCTAAACCTGCTTTAAGAGTAAGTGTCTCACTGTTAAATAACACTGATCTGGGTAATCAAATAAGAAGCTAAGACACTACACAGGGCGACATTAAAGAATGCCCTATCTCCCATTACAGTTGCATTACATAACTGCTATCAAACGTTTTTAATGGCATCATTGTTTATAATTGTACGAAAATGAGGAAGATGCTTAGTGCTAATCAATTTAAAATCAGTGTAAAGCAACAAATGACCTTGTGGCGAGGAGCTTTCACATACCAAAATCATTTGCAACGCAACACCAAAATGCCGTGTACATTGCATGTATAAGAAGCCTTTTACTTAAGAAATCGTGATTAATATGCTTTTTGAACGTAGTGAAGGTGGGGGTCAGGAAGGCAACAAGGCCCTTGCAAAGTAGTGACTAAACGACCATGTAAGTGCTCCACATACAGAGCACATTCACAAAGATAACGGCCTTCATTTCCATCTGACCCCCGTGCATATGGAACTTTAATTTTGGTGACTAAAGAATCCAATAAAAGTGACATTCAACCAGAGTGCGTCTACTTTGAAGCCTAGCTAGCTCCGCGCAAAGGCAAAGCTCTTCTCCAATGACGCCATCTTGAGCGCTGTGATAAACAAACGCTTGACGGGGAAACAGACTTCACAGATTCAAAAGCCAATAGTTTTCAGACTGACAAAATGCAATACTCACAGAATGCGTATATTCCTGCCGAGTCCGTAGATTGTGACTCGGAATGGGTGTTTGTCAAAGCGTACCGTTAGCAGATCCTCCTCACTTCGATTTTCTTTTTCTTTTTTTTTTTCGCCGAGCCTTGGACCGCTGCCCCACCGGATACACCCAGAGCCAATCAGCGAGCCGCACTGACGTCAATGCTCCCTGCGCTGACATGTGAGCCCGTCACCCATGGCAACCTTAAAGAGGCCGCAAGGAAGTAAAACAAGAAAAGAAAAGAAAAAACAGTTTTACAAATGGACGGGGAAAAAATCGATGGAAATGTGAACAAAATGTCCTCACTACCAGAGAGGACACATGACTGAACAGAGTAAGTGACATAATGTTAAAAATGATAACATGTGTGGTTTATAGGCTCAAACAATAAGCGTACAATTTAGACCGTAAACTTTTTTTCTTTTCTTTTTTTTTTTACTTTTGTGACTTTAGGGTAAACCTTGTTTTTGATAGATGGTAGAGCGCGTCGTTCAATAACCGAGAGGTTGACGGTTCGGATCTCCGCATGTGCAGATTGTTGTTGTGTCCTTGGGCTAGACACACTTAACCCTCTGCCTAAGTGAGAGAGTACGGCTACACCACTGAGTATGGAGTGAATCAATAACGTACAGTGGTAGCGCTTTGAGAAACCTATGGCCGACTTGTAAAGTGCTATATATGTGTAAATCATTCATTATTTGCAACAGTGGTAATGCGTCCACGTTGCTTATTTTGTTCTCAGATCAGGCCAGTTTTACAACTTCAATAAACCCCTCAAGATAGATAGATAGATAGATAGATAGATAGATAGATAGATAGATAGATAGATAGATAGATAGATAGATAGATAGATAGATTTAGTGCATAATATTTTTTTCTTTCCTCCAAAACTACAGTCTCTTATGACTCGTTAAATTACAGAGAAGCATTTGCTATTTGTGTGTGTATTAGAGATTACTGACAGAAAAATGTACTGTAGTTTTATGCTTGCTTTGGCCAATGAAATTACCAAAACATTTCCTCGTGACAAGACTGAAGGTATAATTGGCCAATCAGTGAAATTCCCACTGAAAAGGCGGTGCTTCGTGTATTGACCGCCGTAATAGCCAATCCGCAAAAAGCATTAAACAGATTACCCAATAAAAGGGACGAAAGGAAGAGCTTGTTTTGGTAGTGTAAGCCAATCCCCAGTCTCCCTCCGCGTGACGCATCCTCCCATCAGCTGTTTTTGTTTTGTTGTGGGGGATATTGGAAGTTATAACAAAATAATTACATTCGCATCTTGTTGCTAAAGACTTGTCAAGGGATCTCGTCTTCCAGTATTCAACTCCCCTGATGATCGGACGTTCCTATTTGGGTGGTGACCGTGAGCACTTGAACCCCTCCGGATATTCCTCTCCCGCAGAAGAGAGTGTGAGCGTGGCGCTTGGGTCTGGGAGCGGAGAAGGGGTGGCGAGTTCCGGCGGGGATCAGTCCGAGCCCGAGGCCTTCGATCTCGGCCAGCGAGAGGAGAGGGACGTCGGCGCGTCTCGGATGGAGTCCCTGGAAGAAACGGAGGGCCCCGACGACGCCCAGCGCGGCTTTATCTGCGCCTCGTTTAACCAGGACACCACGTAAGCGACCTACAGTAGCTGCCGTGAACTCGATCTTCTTGATGCACCTGACTGTTGCATAATGATTCACCACTGTAATTTTGTCTGTCTAAATTTTTAAAAACATTTTTTTTTTAAACGACTGTAGCCTATATTTGCACATACTGTTGTGGCCTATTTATATACAGCATACAACTGTTAAACACATAAAAGTTACCCCAGGCTATTTGGCATGAAATTTAAGTTTAGGTTCAGAAGCATTCTTTGTTCCCTTCTCCCTCTGGTACAAGTTATAAGTTAAACAAAGGCACCCATTCACTTCAGTTACAGGTTTTGACTGCAAACTAAGCAGGTGGGCCAACGGCAGCCCAAAAGAATCTATTGTCACATTAAGAAGAAACCAAATTCTGCAACGCCAGCAGACTTCTTAATCCTAAACATAGATCATTACTGCTGTAGTGATCTTTTTCTGACACATTCTGACCCAAGGCACTGATAAGGCTGTGTGACCAGCAGTAAAAGGTTAAACAAAATAGGAACTATAGTGCCAGAGTTGTGAGTTATTAAGGTGTTGGGTTAATTTAGCCAGACAAAACAGCTGAAATATTTGATGTATGGTATATTTTGTGTGTTGTAGGTCCCTGTCAGTGGGCACGAAGACAGGATACAGGCTCTTCTCCGTGACATCAGTGGACAGGCTTGACTGCATCCATGAAGGAGGTCAGATAAAGGTTATGATTGGTGCTGTGGTCAGGTTCACCTTGGTCAAGCGCTAGGCATGCCAAAACATGTTTACTCTGCAGAACAGTGAAGACAAACTAGCTTCAGTTCTTGTGAAGTTGGTTTTAAGGAGAAAACCTGTACTTATTTGTTAGGCTGCATTATATGAGGGATAAAATTGCGATATTGGCAATAATAATATGATTGCGATATTTTACATACTACATTGCAACACAGTACATGTTTGTGCCATTTAAGGTTTTTGTGGCTTCTTGTGAAATGGATATTGCATCACCTTACGATGCAATGAAGATAATTTGGTTATACTCATTTTGTTCCACATTCTTTCATCAGGCAGTAGATTATTATACTCTTTATTTATTTGTTGCAGTTGAGTGTTCAGATGTGTACATCGTGGAGCGGTTATTCTCCAGCAGTCTTGTTGTGGTGGTCAGTTTATCCTTACCGCGTCGGATGAATGTCTACCACTTCAAGAAGGGAACTGAGATTTGTAACTACAGCTACTCCAATAACATCCTCTCCGTCCGACTCAACAGACAGGTACAAATAAAAAGTGTGCTTAATTCGTGGCGATGCTTTTATATTGACATTTGTTGTTGTTTTTCTTAGCGACTGGTGGTGTGCTTGGAGGAGTCCATTTATATTCACAATATCAAAGACATGAAGCTGCTCAAGACTCTGCTCAACACGCCCACCAATCCCTCAGGTCTATTCTTTTTATTATTACAGAAAGCGTAACTAACTGATGACACAAACCCAAGCTTTGTATGTCAAAAAATTCAAAGAACATACTTTATTCACCCAAGAACATTACATTTTATAACAGTGAGATAAGCTTGATGTCTTATACTTTATCAACAAAGGACTCTGTGATATTGTAAGAATTGCTTACTCATCAACGTTGGAACTTCTTTTGTCAATGCGTTAAGAGCAGAAATAATACCACACATTTTTCCCATTGACTTATAATGGGGCTTTATGCAATCTAAAGTTTATGCAACATAACAGTTTGTGCAATCTAAACTGTTTATGCATTTTACCAGTTTATGCAAATTACATTATGCAAATTAACCCATTAACGCATTTTACCAGGTTATGCAATCTTAAATTCATGCAACATGAGAGTTTATGCATTTTACCGGGTTTATGCAAATTAGATTATACAAATTAAGACATTTATGCAATTTCGACGGTTTATACAATTTGAACGGTTTATTTCTGCATTCGATTCCCGCAATTCCGCAGTCAATCGCAATGGCGCAGCCATTGCATGCATTTCTAGTTGTATACTAAAATACACTGTATGAACCCAAACATTTCCTTGAAATTAATAATCAGTGCGATCAAAGTTGTGTACAAATTATTATGAATAGTGCTATATCCTCAACTGTGTATAATTGTCATAGGTCTGTGTGCGCTCTCCGTGAACCACAGTAACTCATACTTGGCATATCCGGGCAGTGCCACCATCGGAGAAATCACAGTCTATGACGCCAACAGCCTGGTAAGATAGCATCATCAAAGACAGTGTCAATACGTTTCCAGCTTGTCTTCTTTTGTAATGTAACTGTACTATATATAATATAAACTCGTACTGATAGTTTTGATTGATCTTGCAGAGCACAGTCACATTAATACAGGCCCACGACAGTCCTCTGGCAGCACTCACATTCAACGCTTCAGGTAGCAAACTGGCCAGTGCTTCAGAAAAGGTGAGTTTTGTGAACAGTGTGTGCACTTCTTTCCTACTGTATCTTACCAGTTTATCCTGTAATCTCTCAGGGCACTGTAATCAGAGTCTTCAGCATTCCAGAAGGAGATAAACTCTTTGAATTCAGAAGAGGGATGAAAAGGTGGGAAATGCACACATTAGTAACAATGGATTTGCAACAAAATTAGTCTATGAAATTAGTTAAAGCCATGCAGCATAACATTAACCCAATAAATATAGATAGGTATAAACATTTATATGATTATGGTTGGTTATATTGATGAAAAACACCTCAAAAAGGCAAGGCAAGTTTATTTGTATGGCACATTTCATGTACAACTCAATGTGCCTCACAGCAACACCAGACACCCAAGCACAATAAAAATGCAATAAAAAGCATTAAAAACACAATACATTTATATTAAAAATTACATTAAAAAAAACAAACATTGAAAACTATGTATATTGTATATATTAAAATTTGTAAAAATACAATCAATTGCCATAGGCAGCAGTAAAAAGGTGTCCTTTCAGCCTGGACTTAAACATATTCAGGGTTAGGCCTGTCTCACGTCCTCCCTGAAGCTGTTCCAGACTTTTACTGCTTGAAACTGAAACGCAGCCTCACTGTGTTTGGTGGTGACTCTGGGAACCATCAGGAGACCCCTCCCTGAGGATATCAGGACCCGAGGTGGTTCATAGGTATCAGAGATATACTTTGGTGCCTGATCATGAAGGGACTTGTACACAAGCAGGTCTGTTTTAAATTCTATTCTCTGAGTGACAGGAAGCCAGTGCAGAAAACGGAGCACTGGACTGATATGGTCGTATTTCCTGGTAAGCACGTATGTTTACCAGGAGTGAGCTGGTCTCTCCTCAGACCTGACTATAACTTTTTAAAAGGGTGCAAGACATCACCAGCCTGTCTCCATGAATATTCTTTGCTTTTGTTACAGGTTTGAATCTGTAACACCATATTGTATATATATATTTTATTTTCATTACACGCTGCCCGTGCTGCGTTTCTTTATGCGTCAGACTTTTACGATAGTTTAGTTGCTCTCGTGGCGTAGTACCATGTAGGCTGGAATGTTCTGCAATGTGGCTTTAACTGTTTATAGTGTTTTGTACATCTGAAACAATAACAGCAACAAATATTACATAGGACATATTTTATTTCTACTGCTTTTGAACCTAAAGTCGTTTTCTCTTGTCAGATATGTCAGCATCAACTCGCTGTCCTTCAGCGCAGACGCCCAGTTTCTGTGCGCCTCGAGTAACACAGAGACGGTGCATATATTTAAGCTGGAGCAGCACAGCCCTCGGTAAACATCTACTGCAGTAAAGATAATCCTTGTGCGCACTTGAAGTGAATATCATGTGAACCGATATCTATGTCCTAGGGAAGATGAGGAGTCGCCTACATGGTCAGCGTATGTGGGGAAGATGTTCACAGCAGCCAGTACCTACTTACCCAGTCAGGTGTCGGACATGATGCACCAGGACCGAGCCTTTGCTACTGTGCGCCTAAACATGTTTGGCTTGAAGAATATGTGTGCGCTCGCAATGTAAGGAAAACAAAAGAAAATAGAGCCTTCTGAATACTAACAATACTGCTTTACATATTTTTCAGGGTTCAGAAACTTCCTCGTCTGTTGGTGGCTTCTTCAGATGGGTTTTTGTATATCTACAATGTGGACCCACAGGATGGGGGAGAGTGCATTCTGGTCCAAAAACACAGGTAAGCAAACTTCTAATAGTGTGGCAAATTGTATGTCTAGTACAGTGAGAACCATATGTTTACATACACTTCATAAAAAGACACATTTGCATTTTTTCTCACGGTCAGACATGAAACCAGAATTAACTTTTATTTTTCTTAGGTCAATTAGATTTTGAAAAAAATATTTTTATTTGTAAAATTCCAGAAGAATGAGCGATAGAATTTTCCACACTATTTTGTATTACTTTTTACAAAACCAAAAGTTTACATACACATAGATTACTATACCTTTAACTCGCGAGTTTAAGGTGTTAACTTGGGAAAGCCCAAATGACGATGTCATGACCTTGGAAGTACAAGTCTGGTTCTTCCCTGGGTGCAATTTCGAGACACTTGAAGGTGCCAGGTTCATTGGTTAAAACAATGATGGAAATGTCCAGCCATCATACAGATCAGAAAGAAGGCAGGTTCTGTGTCCCAGAGATGAAGGTGCTGTGGTCTGAAATGTGAATATCAACCCAAGAACAAATGTAAAAGACCTGGGGCCTCATTTATCAAACTGTGCGTGAGACTCTGACTTTGAAAGTGCGTAGCAAAAGCACAAAAAATTTTGTACGCAAAGTTTTTTTCCGATTTATAAAACCCTGCTTATGCGCGGGTACGCACACCTGACCGCAATCTTTCCTTCACTGATCACACGTGCAGCAGAAAGCTGCGGACATCACGGCACGCCCTCTGCCCGCCTCCATTTGACCATAAAAGGCAATGCAAAGTGACTTATGAATGAGATTTCCCTAAACATGAGGCGGTAATGAGTGGGTTTAACTGAAGGCGAGGGACACAGAGGGAGGGGCTGACGCTGCAGCAGCTCGTGCAGGGACGACACGGGTTTGAGGAGTTTTAATGAAGAGTGAGATCTGCTTCTCTGATCACACGTATTGGCATCTTTCTGTATATTCCATCAATAAAACTTTTCAAAACACATGTTTTGAACATAAAGAAGAGCCTTAAGTGTCGGCTGTATTTGCCAATAGGAAGGTTTGGGTTTGCCAATAAAAACACGATCAACTGTGGGACATTTCATTCATCCAAACCATTCCGCACGCAGAAGCAGAGCTGTCTGTCTGGGTGGTGTGAGTGAGCAGAGGTCAGTGTCCGAGTGAGGAGAGGTCAGCGTCCGTGGTGTCTTGAGGAGGGAGCGCGCAGTGGAGCCGCGGTGCCGGTGTGCACTGGGTTAAGACGGCCTCGTGTCTGAAGGGCATGTGACCCGAGCTTTGGACCTAAACCCAGTTGGTCAGACTTATGTCCAGAGATGAGTCAGTTAAAGCACAGTACAGCGGGATCAATCCTGCTTCCCGTTTAAAAGGCTTCAGCATCAGTGCACATACGCGCACAGGTACGAGCGTTCACGAGCGTGCATGTATATGCAACAAGTCGTTTTTCACAAATATCGTGTTAAGTTGCTCATTTCATTCTGATCTTTGTAATTTCTGATGAAAATAAAGTTCAAATGAACTATTTCAAAAGTGACCAAACATGACTTCCTCAAACTGTCCTCCCCTCGCTGCTTCCCTCGCCTCTCCCCGTCTCTCAGCAGTGTTTCTGAAAAGTGCGTACCTCCTACAGGAGCTATACTGTATAGTTTGCATGGAGGAGCGCAATGTTTTACGTTCAGTTTGTTTTCTATAAATACCATTGTAACGCTTTAGGGCTAGAAGGAATGACTATGTTGTGCCAGAAGAAGATTCGGCCACAGAGCCGGAGTGTGTGAATAAAGCACGAACACAAGAAGTTTCTTTTCATTAATGTATTGAATATATTCAGAAGGCCTATATATATATATATATATATATATATATGAGATATTTATATAATAAGGATATGGCGGTATGAATGTGTATATATATATATATAGGTCAGATATGATTAACAACACAATACAAAACAATTTGAAACAAAACAAAAAAATGCTTTGCAGAGTGCAATAGTCAAGGGAGTTTCTTTTTCCTTTGTTTTTCAGTTCAGTTTGTTATGGTTTTTCCAGAACATTCAGTACAGTTCATAAAATGGTTCGAGGTCCCCTACCGCATAGGCAGGTCAATAGCTCGCCATCATAAAGGGAAATTGCGCAGAGGAGCAGCTACGCAAAGTTTTGGCCTCATTTTGTGCGCAGCAAGCTTGATAAATGAGGCCCCTGGTAAAGATGCTGGCTTAACCTGGTAAGAGTTTACCATCATCCAGAGTGAAACAAGTACTGTACCGACATGGACTGAGAGGGTTCTTTGCCAGGAAGGAGCCCTTACTCCAAAATAAACACGAAAAAGGCAGATTGGAGTTTGCAAATAATAAATGGATAAAGACTTATCCTGTGGTCTGACAAAAAAATAACATTTTTCGGCCATAATGACCATCGTCACGTTTGGAGGAAAAAGGGGGAATCTTGCAAGCCTGAGAACACCATCACAAATTTGAAATACGAGGGTGGTAGCATCATGCTGTTGGGTTGTTTTGCTGCGGGAGGGACTGGTGCACTTCACAAAATAGATGACATCATGAAGGAAGAACACTATGTGAAAATATTGGAGCAACATCTCAAGACATCAGCCAGAAGTCAAAGCTTGGGCACTTATGGGTCTTCCAAATGGACAATTCCCAAAGCAAACTGCCAAACTGGTTACAAAGTGACTGAAGGATAACAAAGTCAATGTTTTGAAGTGGCCATCACAAAGTCCTGATTTAAATCCAGTTGAAAATGTATGGGCAGAGCTGAAAAGGCATGTGCACGCAAGATGACCTACAAATTTGGCTCAGTTTCACCAGTTCTGTTTGGAGGAATGAACCAAAACTCCTGCCAACTATTGTGAGAAGCTTGTGGAAGGAAATCCAAAACGTTTGACCATAATAAACTGTTTAAGGCAATGCTACCATATATTAATGAAGTGTATGTAAACCTTTGGTTTTGTAAAAAGTCATAAAAAGTGTGTAGAAAATTCTATCTTTTCATTCTTCTGGATTTTGGCAAATATAAATTATTTTTTTAATTCTAATTGTCCTTAAAAATAAATGTTTATTCTGGTTTCATGTCTGACAGTGAACACAAACTGCAAATGTGTCTTTTTATGTATACATGTTTACATATGTAAACATGTGGTTCTCACTGTATGTCTTGCCAGGCTTAGCAACTACACCATACAGTTTTAAATGATCAAAGTACCAAAACAACAACTATTGTGCCTAGTTTTGGAAAATAATACTTCATGATACACCCCTTACCTCATACTGTGCTTTGTCTTTGTCATTTGTGAAAGGCTGTTTGAGGGCAGTGATGAGCAGGTGGAGGACAAAGAAGAAGACAAAGATGAAGACACACCTCAGCCACCCGCCCAGTCGTATGCTGCTACTGTGGCACTGCCATCGACGCCACCCTCCTCCACAACTCTCATGGGTATAGAGTTTTGAAAAAGAAAGAGCATGTCGAGGCAACAGCAAAGCTTTCAAAACTGATCAGAAACGGTTTCTTTTCAGGATATTCTGAAGACGGCGGTGCCCAGAAAGGTGAAGTCATCCCGGAGCACGAGTTTGCAGAGAGCCCTGTCCGCCTGGATGATGAGAGTGAGTTCCCGCCAGTCGGTAATCAGAGCAACTGACCGAAATACTTCACCTTTCCCCTCCTCACTCCCTGCTTACTGACTTGTATTAAATTATGGACTGGAATATGGCCATTTAGCACAGCCCTCCCCCCTGCGAGCCAAGGGTCAAATCTCACCAGAGTGTTACAGTGGAGTCAGGAAGTATTCATACCTCCCTATTTTCTCAAGTCTGACAGTGAACATTCTCAAATCCTTACTTATACCACTGTATGTCACAGCAAAAAACCTTTACATTTTATTTTAGTTCTTACCTCTGTCATTTTTTGTTTTTTTAACTCGTAGACGTTTTAAATGATTTTGGTATCAGGACTTTTGGGGTTGATATCATAGGTGGCCTTCTAAGTGTGACACCACTTAGAAATGCCCCAAAAGCATCCCAAAAACAGGCTTTAAAGTCAACACTTCACTTCCATTTATGCTGTTATGCCATTTCAATTCATCTTTTATGACGGTAATATTTTACATAATTACCATTTGACAATGAACTTAATAGAAAAACAAGGATGCATTATTTAGGCTGTCAGTCTCCATAGATGAAAGATAGGAATATTATTATAACAGATACACTTGGCTTCATACTACTTTGAGAAATCGACTATATTGACTATTTGCCCAGTACATAATTAAACAGGTCTGACAAAATTCTGAACCCACTGTACTTTCCGAGTGTATGGATTTCCCCTTTTTTCACTTTTTAAGAAAAAGAAGGCATTAAAAACACCCATGAAATAAACCCGAAACATTTCTGAGACAGGTCGGCGATATCATAGCAAATCAATGTCAATAATATTATTACACAAACTACCTTTTCATCGCATCCAGTTGTGGCGTGTCCATAGGGTTTTAAGCAATCAGATAGCTGCTTCAAAGAAACATGAAAGAAAGTGAAGAATGAGCACCTTGAACGCTATCATTTCTGCAACAAATGAGCGCTACGCAGTGGCCATTACTAATGTCTCAACTCAAGACTGAAAGAAAATAGTTTTTGTGTTACACTATTTAAAATGATGCAGTAAGTATTAAATGACTTGCATATGCAGCTGATGTATCAATTACTGTAGCATTAGATGTGGCTGTTCTGCAAAGCCAGTTTCATAATGGGCGAGGAATCCATAAGGAAGCTAAAACGGTTCATGAATTTCAGCAGATGTTTTAACATGCTGATATTTTTACTTATATTGTTTTTATGTTATGTATTATGCATAAACACGACCATATGTAATTAATTATATATTTTAAAAGATTTTTACTAAGAGAATGATGTATATATGGTGGTATAGCATTTACATAGGGTAAGGATGCTATTGTAATGGATCATATGGTAATACAGTCAAGTTGCCTGTAGACGGCGCTATTGAACATCTTTCCGCTGCATTACAGTAACATTCATAAAAGACATGTACAAAGAAACTCATTAAACTGTCAAAAAATGTCTATCCAGTGCTTGTGTGTGTTTTTACAACATCAGCATTTTCATAATTTCATGAAATAAAAAAACATAAGTTTATATTTTTGACAAAGACACAAACTTATAATATTGTTATAGGTTTGCCAGAGACATTAGTTCTTCATTGTTTGATCGAGACAAAATAAATGAAAATCTCAACAACAAAAATTGGAAACAATGCATGGACATCACTGACACAACAATTTGAGCTTACAACGTTGGTAAATCTCCAGTTACATTTGGACCTTGAACCTCCAAGATCCCGTTCCCCAATTCACAAATCGATATTGTGTAACCCCGACGAGCCTGCAGCGTGACATCGACAGACGGGTCGTGTTGGGTCGCAGCAGGGTGCGGCTGACCCCTCGGTGCTGTAGTCGGCTGTGGACACGGACTGGTCTGTGGCGATGTCCCAGAGCAGCTCCTCTCTCCCTCGGGCCATCCTGTCTGCTGCCTCCTGATATTCGGCTGTCCCGGGATCCATTGGGCTGTCTTCTACTTCGTCCGCTTCCAGGTTGAATATCAAAGGGGGGTCGTGGTGTTGTTCACTTCCTCTTGACCCATCACAGGCCTCTGCAGCACCTACAAAGACAAAAAAATCAAGCAATATTTGGCTTTTTTTCCTCCCCACTACAACACACATACATCTAAAACAATTATCATCCCTAATACACAGTGATGTTACAGTATAATTTTTCCTTCAAGACAAACATGCACCTGAGGCAAGACTTGCATACAATTAATAACACTGAATTTGGTGTATTTTTGAATGACAACAGTATATTTTAGGGGAAATAGGTCAAAATGTTCTGCAAAATTATTAATAACCTCAATTCAATTCATCTTTTTATTTGAGCATCTGAGTTCCACAAAGTTCTACATACAGAGTTCAGCACAGTAATCAAAGCCAAAGAGATACAGTCGTAGGAAAATAAGTAAATAATTAAACTAGAAACTTTTGCAATGGCTATGCCATTGCGATTGACGGCGGAATATAGGCTACTGCTGCAGAAATGGCAAAACATTGTGAAAATCATAAAAATCCCTATTTAGTTGTATTATACTGCTAGTATTGTGAAAATCCCCATTTAGTTGTATTATACTGCTGTAATTGTGAAAATCATTAAGTTGCATAATGCTGCTCTATATGCAAAAATCCCTATTAAGTTGTATTATACTGCTTTATATGCGGGAATCCTTATAAAGTTGCATTATAATGCTATTATTGTGAAACTCCCTATTTAGTTGCATAATTGTGTTGTAATTGCAAAAATCCCTATTTTGTTCCAGAAACTGTAAAAACTGTTGAAATTACATAAAGCTGTTGAAATTGCAGAAACTCTTTACATTGTATAAAGTCTTAACATTGCATAAACTGTTTAAATCACTGACAGACTTAACTGTATCAAAAATCCTATTAAAATGAATGGGCAGAATTCTCAATACAAATGAATAGGAAGTTGTGATGAGGAAAGGTAAGTACTGCATAGACAGAGTACTGTATGTAGACAAAACCAAACAGTCCACTTGGGCAACACTCCCATGTTGAGCCAGCAGACCAACATGGACCAGAAAAACAAGTGCTAACATGCCTCATTGTAAGAACCACTGTTCATTATCACAACATGGTCACTTTTATGGGCAAAATCATATTGATCTGCCTGTACCTGTAATGTAAAATGCTTTGTGTT
This sequence comes from Neogobius melanostomus, assembly GCA_007210695.1. Taxonomy (NCBI): domain Eukaryota; kingdom Metazoa; phylum Chordata; class Actinopteri; order Gobiiformes; family Gobiidae; genus Neogobius; species Neogobius melanostomus. The sequence continues at coordinate 911,948 of VHKM01000156.1, forward strand.
TCCTGTTGCGAACAGTCTGCAGATCCCCGTACTGACCTGCTGCACCACTGTTTGGGTGGAACAGGAACTGCAAGAAAAACCATATTCGAACATCATAAACAGATACAAAAAGAGTAGGACAAATGGGTTCTTGTGACACTATAAAAACAGTGGGTTTTCAGGCTTTCTGTAGAATTTAAAACGTTTGGATGGAAAAACAAAAAGTATATACAGAATATCTAATCATGTGAGCACCCTACCAATTCCATCAGTGTCAAACATAATTCAGTTTAGGAATTGTCCATGAAACCAAAAGGTGCAGCCTTGGTATAAGCCTGATTTTTATGGATACAAAAAAAGATTCTAATAACAAGAAATATGTAAATGCCTCCTTAACCCATAATACTTATTACCTCATGACCAGTCTGTCCCCCATTCAAGAGGACACCTGTGGCATCTATACCATCATAACGCCTGTCTGTAGGAGGTGCTACTCCAGCCAGGGACAGGACCGTGGAGAAAATATCCATGCCACTGAAATTGTTAAAGATTTAATAGTTGAAGGTAGCCATCGAACAGTCTGTCATATACAGTGGAACACAGAGAATACCTTAATAGGGCAGAGCTGGTGATGTTCTGAGGAATCCTGCCAGGCCAGTAGGCCACCGTTGGCACCCTGTGTCCTCCTTCCCAGGTAGTCCGCTTGGCCGAACCTCCACCTAACCACACATGGTTACGAAAAAACGAACTTTCTATCTCTTATGTTTAAGGCAGGTAATGTTTTACATCTTTCTTTACATATTTATATCTATGTATGTAAAAGTTAACTCAGTCCTTATTTTTGAAAATAGAAACCGCTGGGAAACAACCTCCTTTGACACATGTGGAATAAAGCGGTCATGAGCAAAAGAAGACTTAGTAGTAGTTGAGGCAATTTGAATGCCGAAATGATCATACAGCTCAATGTAGGAAAGTACCACCTCATCACCAGGGGCCAGTTGTTCATAAATTTGTAATCTGGATCAAAATGATTCGGATTTGGAAATCCCATTATTTGCTATCCAGGATCAGGTAATCCGTCTTACTTTTATGCCAGTTTTTCAAAGCAACATTGGATTGGATCACAGTTTTCAGGATTACCAAATCCGGATTACCAGTGCTCTACCAGCTACGTATTACCAGCATGTTAAGAACAACAGGTAGAAAAGCTAACATGGGGTATTATTACATTTATTTGTAATAATACAAATAAACATAAACAAATTCATTGTGGATATTTTGAAAAAGTCTTAAATTAAAAAAGGCTATACGTCCAATAGTTAAAATAAAGAGTGTTCAGGGTTCTTCATCCCAGTAGGAGACACCAGCATTTTCAAGGCCTGCTTTTAGGAGGCGGATATTCATTTTTGCCTTGGTTTGCTGCAGTTTGGCCAGCTTGATTTGTTCCTCTGCCAGGAGTGTCTGTGCTTCTGCCCTTTCAGTTTCTCATTTAATTCCTCGGCATCATTTTTATTTTGCAAAAGACACTTTAATTGATTGCACAATTCCTCTTTTTTTCCCCCACACCTTGAGTGCTTCTTGAGAGCTGATTTAACAAGTGAATTTCTCCACTGTGAGATAAATAAAGGCATATCTTATCTCATCTTATCTTATCTTATCATACCTTATCATATCTTACCTTTCTTATCTTATCATATCTTATCTTATCTTATCATACCTTATCATATCTTAAATGGAGTTCTGAACAGATACTTTGCATGCCTTAACTGCTTGGGAGTGGAACAACAGGGAGCATGCAACATAATACATGTGTGTATTGTCCTGCACAACATCACTACCAGGCACAATGTCCCTGTCTGTGATTATGTCTATGATGTACCTGAGCCTGTTGAAGAACCAGACCTCAACCAGACGCCAACCTCTGGCGTTCAGTCAGGATGTGGGACTGACTGGACGTGTTGTAAGGGATGCAGTTGTTCTGATCATCTCTGATGATTGTTTTGTTGAAATGAATATACAGTACAGTGATGAATGACAGAAATATTGAATATATCATTTCTGTTTGTTATATTGTTTGTTACAAATCTGTTTAGGGGTTTATTTCATGGGGACAAGATTATTTTATTTTTACTATACTGAAAGGCTTAATTGGTAGCCTGTGTCTACTTTATCTACTTCATCACTGTAACAGTTGAACAAATCAAGTGCAAAATATAAATAAAAGTATATACACAAATTGATACAAATTGATTATTTGACCAATTTTAAAGTTTTGCTACATTTTCTTCCTGAAATCCACCATGAAATCCTGCCCCCTGTTGGGATCAGGATAATCCTGTTTTTTTGGGTCAAAGTTATCCAGATCCAACTGAAATATCTGAACAACACAAAGTGAAGGTTTGATCCAGATTAAAACTAGGATTGGATTACATGATCTAATCCGATTTCAGAATCCTTCTTTCCCTTTAAAACAACCCATTTTTAACATTTGATCCAATCCAATAACCAAAATCCGATCAGATTATATTTCAACAACTGGCCCCTGATGGGAAAATATGCAGGATCACTCAAACATGTATAAATAAATGAAATAAAATCAACTCAAGGAGAGAATAACATTACAACATGGTTAAAGACGAACACAAAAAAGCCAGTACAGAGCTTTCATTAAAAATTCATACCTCTTTTAATCTGCCATTGTCCTTTAAATGGCCCCACACTTCCTGCATACTGGCATTTCTGCTCCCATGGCCCATTGTCACCTAAAACTCATAAAATATTATAGCAATAACAAAAATCAAATAAGAAAAGTTTGTGACAAACCTGTGAACCATAAGAGGGTATCTGAATCCTGCACAGCACTCTTTAGCGCCCCCACCAGACTGTCCATCTCCTGCAGGCTGGTGGCGTATATTGAATGTCGAGAGTTTGAGAGGGGACTGGGGCTCGGGGCCAGTGGAACGTGCATGTGTGCCAAAGCTATATACAGCAGATACGGCTGCCCTTTCTCCCTGCGGAAGCATTGAAAGAGTTCGAATGAAATTTACAGAATAGACTTAGTATGCACTATAATCTAGGCCTATGGTACTATAAGCCCATAGGTTTTGCATCATTTACTTTCCTAATGAGGAAATTCAGCAGTGAAAGATGAAAAAACAAAATAAACCTTTACTGCACCAGTTTTTTTGTATTAATTTAGATTTAATCTTTTATTATTTTTTGTAATAATATCTATAGAAGTTCATATAAAATGTACATACAATTGAAATGTCATTCATAGTGTATCCACGGCTTTCAAATACTGTAAATGTGGACCCTTGTCAAAGCATTAAAAACTAAAATAAACTGATATCTGAAATAACATATGCAAAAAAGTATAAAGGTCATGCAGCACTTATGCATACATTTCGTAGAGTAAAGGTAGAATTAAAAAATATAAGCCTTTGCTTTTAGCGACATGATTTTGACATCATCATCTATCTCGAAGAATCCTTTGTAATAATTAAACCACATTAAATCTTGAATGTTCTGTGGTTTTTACCGCCTTTGCCCTGCCCAATCCCGTCAGACCTTGGAAGCTAAGCAGGGAAGGGCCTGGTCGGTACTTGGATGGGAGACCGTTTAGTAACACCAGGAAGCCTAGCGAATGTAGTGAGTGAGTGAGTGGTGGTGGTCGAAGGGGCTGATGGCGCAGACTGGCTGCCTCGCTTCCGTCAGTCTACCCCAGGGCAGCTGTGGCTTCAATAGTAGCTTACCACAACCAAGTATGGAGTAAATGAATAGTGCAATGTAAAGCGTCTTTGAGTGTCCAAAAAAGCGCTATATAAAAAAGATGCATTATTATTATTTTTACACGTGATTCATGACCAGTGCCTTCACTCACATGACACAGAAAGTAGTGTGAGGGCAGGTGCTCCCAGACTGCCCTCCGCTTGCCAACATAAACTCACAATATTCACTAAAACACAAGGGCAATTCTGTTTTAGTGTCAGCCTGTTGGGGACTGTTAGTGGTGTCGCCATGCATAAGCAGCTTATACAACTTCCACAGTGAACCAAAATCGGTTAACCTCTGAATCTTAGTATTCATTGTTTTAATTCATTTGTGTTCATTATGTTCAACATTTCAAGAAATCTATGGAACATTGTTGAGCTTTTCACGGACAATAACCTTGCCGTTAATAGTTCAAATAGTGTCATACCTTGCATTATCAATAATTCTCAGTGCGGTCGTCTTGTATGTCTCTGTGAGAGTCCAGAGGTCGAGAGGCTGCTCCACAATGCTGTTGTTTTCAATCAGAGGCAGCCCCACACTGGAGTAACAGCCCTCACGTTTTCTCCGAAGTCTGAGAAATTTCCAGCACAATTACACAATCACTAAAGACGTATTTGTATTCTTTTTGTAAAAACAAAACAAAAAAACAAAACAACTGGAGATATGGCATGGTTGTCATCAAATTAGGCAACTTTTAGTAAAACTACAAAACTTCTGCTGAGTTGTACTATAGCAGCAACAAATTATTGATGAATATTATGATGAAATACACAAATAATGAGAACAATGAATCATCTCGTAAAATACATTAACCTATGGCAATGGTAATTATGATCATTTAACCCCTGTAACACACTCAGTTGTTTTCACCACACTGTTTTTATCTGAGCTTTTGATTGACCAATAATTGTCATGCGCAAAGGTCACATCCTTGGATTACCCATGTTATTGAACAACATTTAGATTGCACTTGATAATATTATGCAACAATAATATTAGTTTTTTTTTAATTTTGTGGTAGCAACTGTCACTGTGTATGTTTCATGTTTCCCGTTCACAATATTTGGGTCATACCTGTTGGCGTGCAGGCTCCGTGAATCACAGGGAGGGCACTGTGGCAGATCGTACCCAGGTGTGTCTGTGCAGCCCATATCATTACTGTAAGGCACACCTAAATAGTAGTCGAACCCTGCCAAAACAATGAGCCTAATGTCAGGATCCCGTAAAGTAGAGAAACAATATATGAATATTATGGAATAAATTGGATGTGGAGGGTAACCCAAATATTATACATGTTATCTGAAACTCATTTTCATTTTATGTTTTAAACTACGGTATGTCATTCCTGTTTGAAGTGGGAGCCACTGAAAACACACACACACATACGCACACATTTAAAACATTGTTTGCATTAGTATATTGTGTGTAGATCTAATTGTTTTCTAAAATGTATGATTCCAAATGAAAGTAGTCACCAAATCATCTAACTGCAAACATGGATTTATCATTAGGTTCATGTTAAGCCAGATGCCCTACTTGACAAAAGTGTATTTATATATGTGTTCATATATTTATGAGGGATGCTGAGAGGTCATTGATTATAAAAACAGCAAATAGTAAAAGCCACACTGCGGAACATTCCAGGTTATGTTACTATGGCACAAGAGTTACTTACACTGTCATAAAACTCGACTACATAAACTAATAAGACCAAGCGCGCTGCTACTGATCAGCTGGTCATAGGCGACAGCATAGAATGTGAAAATCTAGTGGTCTTCCCAATCTTCGCATGAACTATGGCCTAGCAAACGAATGCCCGACAAGTTGTGTAAGAATGGATATGAATGTTGAGTCAGCTGTGTAATAAACGCAGGGGTAAGTCTCATCCCAAAGACACAGCTACGGGGAGCTTGTTTAGTTTGGACCCAATCAATAAAGACGTATTTGTTTTCTTTTGTAAAACAAAAAACAAAAAAACAAGTAAGTATTGGAACAACTAGCGATATGGCATGGTTGTCATCAAATTAGGCAACTTTTAGTAAAACTACAAAACGTCTGCTGAGTTGTACTATAGCAACAAATTATTGATGAATATCATGATGAAATACACACAAATAATGAGAACAATGAATCATCTCAAGTAAAATACATTAACCTATGGCAATGGTAATTATAATCATTTAACCCCCATAACACCCTCAGTTGTTTTCACCACACTGTTTTTAACTGAGCTTTTGATTGACCAATAATTGTCATGCGCAAATGTCACATCCTTGGATTACTCATGTTATTGAACAACAACATTTAGATTGCACTTGATAATATTATACAACAATAAGATTTGTTTTTTTTATTTTGTGGTAACTGTCACTGTGTATGTTGAAATGTGAAAATCTAGTGGTCTTCCCAATCTTCGCATGAACTATGGCCTACCAAACGAATGCCCGACAAGTTGTCTAAGAATGGATATTAATATTGAGTCAGCTGTGTAATAAACGCAGGGGTAAGTCTCATCCCAAAGACACAGCTGCAGGGATCTTGTTTAGTCTGACCCCACTAACGCAAAATGAAGGCCAGTCTACAAACATTCACTATAGCCATACGCTTCTACAAACGTACCAAAAGAAGACACTACAGTGATGTCCACAAACCTCTATTAGTGGGTCTATAGGGCCCATTGTGTCCGAGATGCCACTTGCCGATCATAGCAGTGTGGTATCCTGCTGCTTGTAGTAACTGGGGAAAGGTGACTTCAGATAAGGGTAGACCTGCTACAGACTTCACACCAAAATTATGGGTTACACCGTTCCTGAGGCCATAGCGACCGGTCAAAATGGCCGCTCGCGATGGAGAACAAGTGGATGCTGGAGAGTGGAAGTCTGTGAATCTGAGAATTATTAAGAGTATAATTTAATAGATATTAGAACAATTCATATTATTAGTAGTTTGTATCAATAATACAGTATTCTACCTGAGTCCCTGCTGGGCCATCAAGTTTAAGAAAGGTGTGTTATTCTTTCTAACTTCAGGGTTTGAGTTTGCATCAAGATCACCCCAACCAATATCATCCGCTAATATAATGATGAAGTTGGGTTTAGTTACACTCCCTATGTTTGAAGGCAACAGTCGGATTACAAGAGCACATAGTAGCACACTGGACAGAAACACTGCACTGAAGATCTCTGCCATTTCAATGATTCAAAGCCTGAAAGACAAAAAGGTAATACTTCTCAACAAATGTGTTTATGCTAAATGTTAATTTGAAGCTTATTAGATTGCCTAATAATAACCGGTGGCAGTACCACCCACAGCACGTGATTCTACTTAAACTATTACTATTAATATTATATATCCAGTACTGGATAAACAAAGAAAGCTGTGTCACAGTGTTGTTGTTCTCATAGCCGACCTACATCATGCTTTAAGTACCTCCAAAATGTAGGCAAGACATATGCCTATCAATCTGTTCTCTTTTCTCTACACCAGCTATTGCTGGGTTGCAGGTGACATCACAGCGTTCTAAAGGCCTATAATATTATATAGAGGTAAAATTATTTTGTTTTTGAGGAAATGTTTGGTCTTGTACAGAGAGATCATGGACCCAGTGACTGATATTAATGATCATAAATTATAAATGTTCTTTTTAGATACCACTTGTGAAAGTGTAATGCAGTTAATAGAAAAAACTGGCTCCTGCCCCTCTGGGTCCGGTGACATCATCACATTCTAGAACCTGCAACCCAGCAATTCCCAAAGTCCGGAGTGCCTCTGAGGACCGCCAGGGTCCCTTGACCCCACTGTGGGAACCACCGCTCTACACCGTAGACAAGAAACTATTAGATGTATAATACAGAGATGTACAATGATGTACATCAGACTCACAACATAAAGATGCTGAGTCTGTCTAGATGTGGCCTACCTAACTCTAGAGAAGGGAAATAGGCTACAACTTCTAAAGAAGAGCAGCCTTGATGCCAAGGTACTGAACAACTACCGGCCCATATCAAACATACCGTTCTTACAAAAAGTCTGAGAGAAAGTAGTATATCAACAGCTCACTTACTTTCTCCTATCTAACAATGTGTTTGATACTTTCCAGTCAGGATTTAGGCCCCACCACAGCACCGAGACAGCTCTGATCAAGGTGACAAATGATATCCGTATGAACACCAACGCAGGTAAGGTCTCAGTTTGAGTTCTGCTGGACCTGAGCGCTGCTTTTGACACAGTGGACCACGGGATCTTACTTCACAGGTTAGAAAACTGGGTGGGAATCTCTGCTACTGCTCTAAACTGGTTCAAGTCCTATCTTGATCCTATCACGTACTTTGACGAAATTGGCAACTGTGTCTCAGACAAAATTGCCATGACCTGTGGAGTCCCCCAGGGGTCAATCTTGGGACCCCTCTTATTCAACTTGTACATGCTTCCATTGGGTCAGCTAATAAGCAGCAACAATGTGTCGTACCACAACTACGCAGATGACACTCAGATCTACGTGTCACTGACGGCAGGTGAACATGGGCCTGTAGATACACTCTGTCACTGCATCGAACTGATCAGTTTGTGGATGCAAAACAACTTTCTCCAACTAAACTCAGACCAAACTGAGATCAAAGAGAAAGTGTCATCAGTCACCTTGAGTCTCTTTCTCTAAAACCAAAAATCATATTTGAAATCTAGGAGTAATCATGGACTCAGACCTGAACTTAAACATGCGTATCAAAGCAATAACATCATCAGCTTTTTACCATCTGAAAAACATCAAAACCAGACTCATCCATGCATTTGTCTCCAGCAGATTAGACTACTGTCACGGCCTGCTCACTGGCCTTTCCAAACGAGCTCTTAGACAGCTGCAGTACATCCAGAATGCTGCTGCCTGAGTCCTGACAAGAACCAGGAAATACAACCATATTAGTCCAGTGCTCCGGTCTCTGCACTGGCTTCCTGTCACTCAGAAAATAGAATTTAAAACAGGTGTACAGGTCTTTTCATGGTTTAGCACCAAAGTACATCTCTGACATGTTAGAGTCGTATGAACCATCTCGGGCCCTGAGAACTTCAGGGAGGGGTCTCCTGGTGGTTCCCAGAGTCAATAATAAACACGGTGAGGCTGTGTTTCAGTTTCATGCAGCAAAAATCTGGAACAGTCTTCATGAGGATGTGAGACAGGCTTCAACTCTGATAATGTTCAAATCCAGGCTGAAAACAGCTCTTTTTACCTGTGCATATGACAACTGAAAGTATTTTACCTGCACTCTGTAATTGATTATTTTTTATGTTGATGTTTTATTGATTTGATCTGTTCTCTTGTAATTTAATGCAACTGTGAAGCACTTTGAATTACCTTGTGTATGAATTGTGCTCTACAAATAAACTTGCCTTGCCTACAACAACTACATTTGTGTGCTTATATTTTCAAAATAAAGCAGGCGGCTCGCCGCTTGCACTCAAGAAATGGCAGTAACAGTAACCCTAATACATCCATGCAGTAACCACATCAGTTTAACCCTTTGCCTTCCCCTCGCGCTGCCAGGGAGGAGCTAAGCGCGCGTAGTAGTTTGTCCGCCCGGGCACAAGATACGTCACCATTGTGAGAACACGTGCCGCTGTTGTATCTAAGAAATATACGAACCGGGGCCACGAGAAGGTAACAGCTGCGGTCCCACGACGGAGATCCCCTCTTCAGAGTTTCAAAGGTAAGCAACAACTTCTTTGGCACAAACACATTCAGAGGCTCCGTGCTACATCACGAGATACCTCATTGGCAGCGAGTAGGTTGCGTCAGACGTTTAGGGCTGACCATAGAATTTGAAATCTTAATTTTTACAGTTTATTTTTTTTTAAAGATTTATTCGGTTCACCAAATTTTTTGTCACATAAACACTGAAGACCTCTTTGTATTTTAAACACCACGTGTTTTTCTACACTGTAGGCTTGTTTACAGTCAGCACTGTCTTGGCTGTGACCAAATGTTTGGGCAGATCTTGAGTCCTACCTAAGACCAGTTGCTATAAAGGTAGAATAATGGGTCAAAGAGTGCCTTAGCTTCAGCTTTCTTATAATAACAAGTAGGAAGTAGTTCCTTGTATATGCCTAAACTCAAACTCTTTTTTCCAGAACATGACAGTGTTTGGACTAAAGCCTCTTCGGTTCTTGGGGCCAAATGTGTACCCCACACCCCCTGATGGTGGCTGGGGCTGGGTGGTGGCTGTGGCCTTTTTTGTGGTGGAGGTGTTCACATTTGGCACCATCAAGAGCTTTGGCATCTTCCTCCAGGACCTGATGGAGGAGTTTGGAGAGACCAACAGCCGAGCTTCTTGGATCATTTCTATCAGTATCTTTGTCATGACTTTTAATGGTTAGCAGTGTGTTTTCTGCTTATCAACATGTAAGAAATGTTTATTACAATTACTGCAGACTAAACTATTCACCACTTTTCTAGGTCCTCTCTCATCTGTGATGACAACTCGTTTTGGATTTCAGATTGTTGTAATGCTGGGAGGATTTATAATGTCTGTTGGAACTATAGCAACCAGCTTTACCACGTCTTTTAATCAAATGTACATCACACATGGACTAGTTGCAGGTATTACTTTACTAATTATTCTATAATTAATAGACATTATTAATTATAGAATTATTATCACTATGGACACATAAACATGTTATTATTGTTTAGGTTTTGGTTACTGCCTGACGTTTCTACCAACTGTGACAATCTTGTCCCAGTACTTCAAAGATCGACGATCTTTGGTCATAGCTTTAGCCTCTACTGGAGAGTCACTGTCCATGTTTGCTTTGGCACCAGGTAAATCAAACATCAAAATCAAGCCACTGACTTGTTGCACTGTTGTGAAGCTTTTCCTAAAAGTCATGTTTTGTGCCTACAGCCTTTTCTGCGTTGAAGAATAAAATCGGCTGGCGGCACACTATGGTAGTGATAGGAGCTTTGCAAAGCACCACCATTATATGTGGTGCCATGCTGCGGCCCATCATCATTGATCCTGATGCCACAAGGAAAAAAGAAAACTGTAAATCCTCACCACAAGACATAAATGGTAAAGAGGTTAGAGTGAAAAATAAAACCTCCCACAGCCAAGAGAACGAGCTGACTGGAGACTCTGGGATCCAATCACTGAAGGACACAGATAACGGCGGCCCTCAGGAGAGGACTCTACTCGAGAAAAGCATAGACAATGAATGTGCGGCAAACAGCGAGGAGACAAAAAACAAAGATCTTAAAGAAAAGAAGCTGCCACACCAAAAACCCAAACTCCTGGATTTCTCCATCCTCAAAGAAAATAGCTTCATCTTATACTCTTTATTTGGACTCTTCGCTACTCTAGGCTTTTTTGCGCCACATCTTTATATCATAGAGCTTAGCGTGAGTTGGGGCGTTAAACGGGAGCGCGCCAGTTTAATGCTCTCCATAATGGCCGTGTCCGAGATCCTGGGTCGCTTCTCCATTGGCTGGATCCTGTCAAGACCCTGCTTGATGGAGAAGAAGATACTGGTGCTATTGGGCTGTATAGTTATAATGGCGGCAGATCTGGTTGGGTTTACTTTGGTGAGGGAGTTCTATGGCCTGGCGGTGTGCTGCGCCTTGTATGGGTTTTTCATGGGGACTATCGCATGCACCCACATCCCCATGTTGGCAGAGGACGATGTGGTGGGAATCGAAAGGATGAATGCAGCCGCCGGGGTATATGTCTTCATCCACAGTTTTGCTGGATTGGCTGGTCCCCCACTTGGAGGTAAGGATAATCAAGATATGTGCCAAAAAGTATATTAGGGTGTAATATTCTTATTCTTATAGCACTCTTATTTTTTGCAGGTGTACTGGTGGATGTCACTGGCAACTACGGATCAGCCTTCTATTCCTGTGCGGCCGGTATGGCTGTGAGTGCCGTGTTCCTGGCTTTAGTACGACCTGCTAAAAAAGGACTCATTTGCAAAAGAAAAAACTCCAAATGTGTCAAATATACAAAGGAGGCCAGCACTAACAACATGTCTCAGGAAAATGTAGCTTTGGACCACACTCATAATGAGGATGCCGCACAAAATGACCAGACGGTTTGAAATTAACTTTTTGTAAGCTCTCAGTGTTTCAGGGGTTTTCCATCATGGCAAAGAAGAAAAGAAAAGCAGTGATCTTGACAAAATTGTTTAATAATAATAATAATAATAATGCCTTGCACTTGTATTGCGCTTTACAAGCAAGCAAGCAAGAATGTGTTGGATTCGCAGCATTTTTACATAATATCATGATGGCAGATGGAGAGTATAGGACAATATAATTCTCAAAGCGATTCACTGTTTGGAATCATAATCGTGACTATGTTATTGAAGAATGCCACTACTTTAGGTTACAATACTGTGACTTTACTTCATTTTTGCTGACAGAGAAGACATAGAACTTTATACCAGTCTTTGCATTAACTGAGCCTAAATAACGCAGTCCAGATGATTAGTTTTTTCAAAACTTGTTTGCCATGTTAAGAGTCTTTGACGGCTGCTTTTTTTTACGACATGGTTACATAGTAGAGCGGTTAAGCATAACAATTGTGCACTTTGTGAAGCAAGCATAAAATGTCTACCAGTGTTATTACATATTATAGGCATTAATTTCAGATGTGGAGGTAAGCTGGATTTGACCTCTGCGGGCAGCCATCTTGGATTTTTCAAAATGGCCATCGTAAAATGTATTTTTCTAAATTATTTAGCTTCTAATTAACCTATAGTTTTGATCTTAGTGTCAAAACCTACATTTTAAGGGGCAATTAATCCAATGGAATCAAATTCAATAAGCAAGACCTGACCACAATGCTGTTTTACTCTTTAATTAACACTTTTACTGATCTTTAACTAAGCATCATGGCACACTTTAATGCCATAAAATACAATTATAGGCAAGGCAAGGCAAATTTATTTATACAGCACATTTCATGCACAAGGCAACTCAATGTACCTCACAGCAACACCATCACACACACTATAAACACAATAAAAACACAATAAAACAAATGCATCAATACAACGCATAAAAATATATAAAAACATACAAATATGTATTTATTAAAATTATATATTAAAATAGTCAATTGCCATAGTCAGCAGTAAATAAGTGTGCGTTCAGCCTGGACTTAAAGAGCAACTAAACACCAAATCAAGTTTTTTTTACTGATAAACTGTCTCAATGGGTCTCATAGTGTTGTCTACTGGTCCCTGACATTATTTTGACATTATAGTGCAAACATGTGTAAAATCCTAACTTTGGCCTGAAAAACGAATGGGTTGCACCCCCTTCAGGGTAAACTCTGCTACTAAATTAGAATTTCCTGATTGGCTGGAGAGTGTCCACGGCCTCCACAGAACGTCATAAGCCGCACCATGTTTAGTCCTGACTCTAGGAACCACCAGGAGACCTCTTCCTGAGGATCTCAAGCCCTGAGGTGGTTCATACGACTTTAACATATCAGAGATGTACTTTGGTGCCAGACCATGAAGGGACTTATACACAAGCAGAGCTGTTTTAAATTATATTTTCTGAGCAACAGGAAGTCAGTGCAGAGACCGGAGCACTGGACTAATATGGTCGTATTTCCTGGTTCTGGTCAGGACTCGAGCAGCAGCATTTTTAATGTACTGCAGCTGTCTAACAGCTCGTGTAGAAAGGCCAGTGAACAATACAATAGTCTAACCGACTGGAGACAAATGCATGAATTAATCTCTCCAAATCTGGTTCAGACACTGTTTTTTTCTTTTAGCAATGTTTTTCAGATGGTTATAGGCCACTGATGTATTGGACTTAATATAACTGTTAAAATTCAGGTCTGAGTCCATGATTACTCCTAGATTTCAAACTTGATTTTTGGTTCTAGTGAAAGAGCCGCAAGATGACCAATGACAACCTCTCTGTGTTTTTGTGCCAAAGACAATTATCTCAGTTTTATCCAGTGGTTAAAGTGGATTTTGGGAGGTGGTGGAACTCTAATCTCGAAGACTCAGAACGCTACATTAGGTTGATATATACAAAGCTGTGTGTATATTACATGTAACAGAAGGTGTTTTATATTACTTTTAATTTATGTATTTTAAAAATAAGTTTTAAACCATTTCACAGAATAAGATTTCTTTATATGTACTCTTGTTTGAGATACTCCCAGAAAATTACTACCCGGGAATTTTTTTAATCAGATACAATTTAGTGCAATCTGGTGTATTTAAGGCAAAAAATATGCTGTTTGAATGAGCTTTATACAGTGATGAGAATCAAAACTGTCTACATTATGATTACTTTCCTAAAAAAGAAAGAAAGAAACCACACTGATTTTGATAGCTGCAAATATACTTTTATTATTTTATCTATTTATTTATTGTTTTAATGTATTGTCAAAATCCTGTGTAAGTGTTTCCCTGTGTGGACCCTCTGCTGTGGGGCCCCAGTCCCTCTGCTGCCTGTGTCAGCTCCGCCCCTGTTCCTCCTCTGTCTGTAGCTGCTCATCGCACTGATCAGTGAGGAGGAGACACAGGCTCCAGACGAGTCTAAAGACTCAACTTTAGCCTGGATTCATGACTCTGTTGTTACTTTTAAATCGCGGACAAATTCAGAGGATCAGATCAGAGGAAAAACTTTGTGAAAAAGGCCGACATTGCGCCGTAACCGAGCGCTGTAACGCCGCACTGTTTATCGCCTTTTCTCTTCATTATGCATCCTAAATTTATCTCTAAAACCGAAAATGAGGCTGATTAATACAAAATAAAAAGCTGGCTAAAGCTTGGAAAGAGTAGACTCCGTTTATGGATTAATTCATGTCCATAAAGTTCATTATTTCGTGATAAATGCTGTTATATTGAGGCGCATTAAACCCACGCGCATGAGGAGAGGACTGACCTGCTGCTGATCTTATGATTATTTCCCCAGATTCTCAAGAGTTGACTTTTGTCCAGTGAGCTTCAGCAAATTAATAATAAAACTACCCAACCTAGTATTTATTGCATTGATTTATCTCACAGGCAGACTTTCGCATGTGTGCGAAATGATAAAGTGGCAATCATTAACTTTTTTTTTTTTGGTTCCCGCCCACTTTAACCCCTGGTTTTATCTGTATGTAACTGAAGGAAGTTGTTGTGCATCCACACACTAATCTGTGCAATGACACAGTGTATCTACAGGCCCGTGTTCACCCGCTGTCAATGAAACATACATAGATCTGAGTATCGTCTGCATAATTGTGATCATGGGACACGTTGTTACTATATATTAATTGACCCAATGGAAGCATGTACAGATTGAACAAGAGGGGCCCCAGAATCGACCTCTGGGGAACCCCAGGTCAATGCCATCCGGTCTGAGACACAGTTTCCCATCGCGACATAGTAAGTTCGGTCCTCAAGGTAGGATCTGAACCACTCGGGTGAGCCGCCGCCATCATGCCCAGTAGAGAGCGGATCCGCTGAGGGCGAATCTGAGGCCCTTCCACTGCGGCCCGACCCAAGTCCACTATCGCCGCCTGCCTCTCCAGTGAGAGCGAGGCTCTCATGTGTCTGGAGTCCAGGACCAGCCCCAAATATTGGAGCCGTTGGGTCGGTTGTAGTTGGCTCTTGTCGTGATTGACTACAAAGCCCAGACGGGAGATGTGCTCTAGCACTCTGGCTGTATGGTCCTCCGCCTTCCCTGGAGAGGGGGCCAGGATCAGCCAATCGTCGAGGTAGGTCAGTATACGGAGACCCTGACGACGGAGTGGGTCCAGAGCCGCCTCCACGCACTTGGAAAAAGTGTGTGGGGCCAGCGAGTAGCCGAACGGAAGGCGGCAATACTCGAAGCATCTCCCCTATACTGCAAACCGGAGGAATTTCCTGTGCTCCGGGACAATGGGAATATGGAAATAAGCGTCCGTAAGGTCCACGGACGTCATCCAATCCCCGGGCCTGTCGCACTGCAGCAGTAGCCTCACTGAGCATGCGAAACGGCCGTTTGGCGACACAGCCATTGAGGACGCGCAGGTCCAAAATTGGCCGGACGCCCCCACTTTTCTTGGGGACAAGGAAGTAGGGAGAATAAAACCCTGTTCCTGCCCTGAGCGGATCCACCTCTGCTATAGCTCCGCGCTGAAGCAGAGAGCTCACCTCCTCCTGGAGAGCCGCCGTGTCGTCGGGGCCTCGCAGACTCGTCTCGAGCACACCGCAGAAGGGTGGGGGCCTTCGAGAGAACTGCAGAGCGTAGCCCCTCCGTAGCGTCCTGTTCAGCCACGGCGCTGACAGGAGCCCTGCACCCCTCCAAACCTGGTAGAACACTGTCAGAGGCAGAACTCCAGGTCCGCGGGAGAGAGGAGACGCCAATGAGAAGCCCGTCAGCCGACGCCGCCCGGTGACGCGGCTGAGGGAATAATTCATCGCGGCCGACTTCTCCCAGGTCCGCAGACCGCAGGCAAGGAGGGGTGGAGCCGCGGCGCGCGCTGTGACACTGGGCCAATCATCGTTCAGGCCAGCGTGTGGGCCTAAACGAGAGGCAGGGCCGAGCTCAAGGCCGCAGAAGGCCGTAGAAGGCCGCGGAAGGCCTCACGTGCACGCCTGTGGCCACCATGCGAGCAGAAGGGCGGGCTTTATTGACAAGTGAGGCCGCCCGAGCCCCGCTGTCAGCCGTCTTAGAAGCACTGAAAACAAGCGATCTCTTCACGCTGTTATCAGAGATATAAACAGAAGCGTGCTCTTTGCAGAGGGATGAGCTTTTCGACAAGTGAGGCCACCTGAGCCCCGCTGTCAACTGTCGTTGAGGCACTGAAAACAAGCGATCTCTTCACGCTGTTATCAGAGATAGGGACAGAAGCGTGCTCTTTACTCTGACAGGCGACCAACCCAGCACGTCGCTGTCTGCTGCTGCTCTACGCTCGAACCTGACCTAACAGAGGATGAGCGGAGCTTGTCAAGAATTATTTTTATTTTTTTGACACAAAAGTACCTCCATATCACCCGGCGCACATGGCGTGCCGTCATGGCATATGCGCGGTAACGGGCGGCCTCAACGCGCCGTTATCAAGCTCCTGCTCCACGCTTGAACCTGTCAAGCAGTGGATCAGTGGAGTTTGTCAAGAATTTCGACACACAAGCTCTTCCATAGAACCCGGTACATACAGCCAGAGAGTAGCGTCTCGGAACTCTCTGCGCTGACACTCATACAGCGGGTGTATGACGCTGCGGCCGCAGGTGCAGATCCAGCAGGGCAGGACTCGGTGATGGACTTCATATTGTAAACCAGGACCGAAGAATGAGGAGGCGGAAAGCGACAGGATCAGGGGAGGACGCTTCTCCGTTCCCCTGAGTGTCGATAGCCTACCCGCAAATGACGACAGGCTAGTGCTGCTAGTGCTGCTCGAGCTGCGTTAGCATCGATAGCATAGACGCAAGCTCAGCATGGTCAGCGTCAACTTTGTCCCGCTCAGAGGGAAAAGATGACTCCACGCTAGTCCCAGGAGGAGAGGACGGCAAGGGAAGCCCCGATACCGTCCTGCAACGCCACAGCACTCGGCCAATCCTACACTGGATGTTAGCAGAGAGGAAGACCATTCGCACCTGGCGTTTAGTCAGCGGGCTAACGCAGGCTGGGACCTGAAGCGAGGAAGGTCCACCTGGGCGCGGGGATTGTATCGGAAGTTGCCAAGTTCCGTCCGCCCCAAACCGAGAGGTCTGCTTCTGAAGGCCTCGGCGGCGTTCGCGCACCTCCCCTGGGAGCGTGAACCGCGTGGGGAAAAGTCCTCGTCTGTGCGGTGGAGGATGACCGGTCAGGGACCGCAGAACCGCTTGACACCGGAGGGTGACGAAATCTTCAAGCGGCAATCTTCTGCGGTGAGTCTTGTCCGTCTTCAATCTTGATTGTAGATAAATTCTTCTCAAGAGCGTAAGAGCTGAGAGAAAAAGGAGAAGAGTGTTGGGTTAGGCCCCCTTTTATAGGACTAGGGATGTGCTAGGCTCTGAGGGTGATTGGAGCGGTAGATCGTTTGATCTTCTCAGGCGGGAAGCGGAGCTTCCGAGAGACTATGCATCAGCGAAAGCCTAAAAGGCTGAAGCAACATATTGTGGCATTACCAATTTTATTGTTAAAAATAGGCTAGTAGATCTTATTAATTTAATATTCATTATTAGTGTATATAGCATCAGAACATCAGCAGATGGCGCGCGACCCCTTAAAATCCTATAAAAGCCCCTCCCCTTCGTTCATTCGTCCTCTGCTATTCTCCGTACTTTCGCCTTGTGTTCGCTGGGCTGGGAGCGCCCAGGGTGTGTGTACGTCTTCTGTCAGGTAGATATTGCAGCTATTTGCCGTTCATTATCTTCGTACTTTATGGCCGCTAATACGAGCTCTTCTGTAGTGTCGCGGATGGTTGAGGGCTTCATAGCGCACCATCACATGGCGTCCAAAGCTCTGCTCGGTTGGCATTCCGGGGTCTGCTGGGGTGCGGTGTGAGCACTATCGAAGCACCGGGATGGCTGAGTAGCTCGTGCGGGCGTGCGACGGTAGGAGTCAGCTAGCGTTACGGTCATTTTCTTTCTTTTTATGTTAGTCTAACATTATCTTTAATTTATAGGTCGAGGGTTGGGTCATGTCCCTGCTGCTTGTGTTCTCCTGCTGCCTTGTTTTTATCCTTGTTTTTCCTTGTTTTATTAGTGTCCGTTTTGTATGGACCTTTTCTGTTAAAATAATTGTTACACGATGAACTATGGACTGAATGATTTCCCAAGGTCTTAACAGAATGGAAATGTGAACAAAAGATTTTAAAGGAAACTGTGATAAATAAATATCATGTATACTTTTGGAACATTTTCTGTCCTCTATCAATGAACGAACCTACGAGCCTTTCTAGAGGTCCGGAGCCTTCTCTCCGGTGGCGTTGTCTTTAGTTTTATTTAATTTGAATCCTGCTAAAATATAACATCACCACTCGTCTTGCTACAATATGAAATAGAACTTGAGTTATTTACGACTCTTACTTCAACTTTTCTGATCTTCTTGTCTTCACTGGGAATGCACTTAGTAATGAGTCCAATGGGCCAGAACTTTGTTCTTGTTCTTGAGGCAAAAAGAACGAGAACAAAGTTCGTCTGGGCTCTGACATTTCATACTCCACAAGACGTGCTGCTGCCGAACTGCCACGCCCCCTTTTTCGGCAACCAAAACAATCAAGGAATTACAGAAATAAAACGAACCATTTGAGTTCAAACTATTATAAAATGTATCAGTCACGGTATTGCAAACATTTTGAAGATTGACTTCATGTTTAGCACACATCCCCCGCTGGTATATTACGTTAGAAAACGTTAACGTTAAAAGCTTACTTCCGTTTCACTCGGTAAAATCATGTTGTTTGACGTCTGGGTAGGCTCTCAGTACAGGCGTTGTCCATCCAATAACCTTCATTGAACATGTTGGTTGACGTTCCCGGTGTTTGATGATTGGCTCTAAGGTGAACAAGCTTGGTATCCCTCTGTCCATGAGACACTTTTTAAATCACTCGCTTCTTTCACGCAGGTAGCGCCAGGCTTTTCTGCTTTCTTCTTCGTCCTTGCCCAAAAGGTCCACGTGTTTCTCGCCAGGAATTGTTTCCCATTTGTGTGTTCTTGTAATCCTTCAGCAAAGTATTTTACTGCCGTGAGCGGTGCCTCAAAACTATCCATGTTGTCTCCCGTTATCCGCACCGGTGTTGGGAAGTAAACATTGGATTCTCGCTTCCCGGTTCTGCCAAATTAACCCCGCCCACTAAACATCCAGCCAATCACAGTGAGAGTTCTCGCAGCCCTGCCGAACAAAGTTCTGCTGAACCAAAGTGTCAGCAAGAGCTGCCGAACAGGAACAAAATGACGTCATTTTGTTCTCGCAGCTCTGGGTGCGAGAAGAAAGTTCTCGCGTCTTGTGGAGTATGACATCTCCTTTGATATTGTCCATGTCCTGAGTACATTTCTTTCTTACTTGCAGTATTGACAGATAATCTTGTCTCCAGCGTTTCCAAAAGGCATCCGCAAGACTTTGAACATGTTGCCATTGCTTTTGTACATGTCCTTAATGTCGAATGTCCCTTCTGGAACAGGCGCAGCTCCGGCTTTCTGAGTTAGGAGCATGGATGGTGTCAAAACACTAGGTGTGTCTGAATCTGTGGTAATGGGAACTAATGGACGGGCATTCATAATTGCCATAACCTCTGCCATCAGCGTAGTGAGAACTCCGTGTGTGAGACGAGTAGGACCTGACTGCAGTAACATGGCGTCGAGAATGCGGTGAGCAATACCTATCATCCTTTCCCATGAGCCACCCATATGCGATGAGTGAGGTGTGTTAAAAGTCCATATGCAACCTTCTTTGCTCAGGTAATCTTGGATCTCGAGGTCATGTGTGGTGATTTTCAACTCTCTACAAGCCCCGATAAAGTTAGTGCACGGTCTGATCTGAGAACTTTGCAGCAAAAAACCTTCGTAGTGCATTAATAAAGCATGAGGTGGACATAAACTCGATTACCTCTATGTGAACTGCGCGGGTGCTTAGGCAATTAAATAAAACTGCCCAGCGCTTACTTTCAGCGCTACCACCCTTTATCCTGCAAGTGACTACAGTCCATGGCCCAAAAACATCCAAGCCTACCCTAGTGAATGGGGGCTCCATGACAAGGCGGTCCTCAGGAAGGTTGGCCATTTTCTGTTCAGTGGATTTACCCCTAAGTTTACGGCATGTGACACACAGATTACATTACACTTGAGACTAGTTCCGATAATTCAAACACCTGCAGTACAGAGTGCTCCCTCAGTGAGGTGGCGCCCTTGATGAGCAACATCTTTGTGGTAATGTCTCACAAGCAGAGTTGACACATGATGCTTTTTACGGAATATCAGTGGGGGCTTTTCATCATATGGAATGTCCGCTAAAGATGTGTGACCTCCCACTCTTAACAGTCCATCTGAGTCTATGAAAGGGTTTAGATTCCACAGGAGGCTTGGTTTTAAGATATGTTCCCTTTTATGCAGCTTTTTAATTTCCTCTTTAAATACACTTTGTTGAACATTTGCAATGACTGTCAGTTTAGCTTGAGTTTGCAGGTTTGTTGTGTTTTGGTCTGCAGCTTTGGATCTGTTTCTGGCTACTTGGATGAGTTTTGTCATACCTCTAATGAGACTTGTCCATGATGAAAACTTTTCGAAAAGGTGAGGGCTGAGTGATTTGATACAGACTTAGGTTGCACAGACATTGACTTCTGGTCTAATCTCTGTATCTTGTTCTGAATCGATTTGCTTGTGTCTGCAGTAGGCGGTAACTGTGACAGTTCTTTTGTCAGGAAAGGTGGTCTTGTGAACCAGAATGTTTGCGGCAGGAAAAGTGCTGTTATTGGACGTGTAGCAATATCTGCTGGGTTGTTTTCTGATGAGACATGATGCCATTGTGATGGCACTGAAGATTTTCTAATTCTCGAGACTCTGTTTGATACATTGACATAAAACCTTCTTGTAGTATTGTTGATGTAACCAAGCACGATCTTACTGTCCGCGTGGAACTTGACTGCATGCAACTTATAGTCTATTTCCTGACATATGAGCTCTGCCATTTCTACAGCGAGGATCGTGTGCGCTGACCTTGGTGCTAGTTTTGATTTTCCCATGACAAATCCGGTTAAGTACTGTCCTTGGTCATTTTGAACACGTACATAGGCCACAGCGGCTATTGCTTTGGATGAAGCGTCGTTGAAGACACAAAGTTCTCTATGTTGCAGTGAGGAGAGAGACAATGGTACATACGGTCTAGGAATGTGTATGTGCTCTAACTCGAGAAGAGAATCTGTCCATGCAGTCCATACCCTTTCTTTGTTTGGGGACAAAGAGTCGTTCCTGTTGCATGGTTCAGAGGTGAGTTCTCTGATGAGTGACTTTCCCTGTACAGTAATAGGCGCAACAAAACCCAAGGGGCCGTACAAAATATTGACAGTGGACAGTACGCCTCTTTTAGTGAAGGGTTTTTGTCCTTTGCACACTAGAAAGTGAAAGTGTCAGATTCAACAGCTGATGCCTAAACTTCTCTTCACAGGCAAAGGGTCACTGTCTAAGTTGAAACTTTTAATGTCCTTTGCCAAATCACTTGTTGGGAAGGCCTCCATGACTTGGCTGCTGTTTGAGGCGATTTTGTGTAAGCGCAGGTTCGACTCGGCTAACATTGTCTGTGTCTTTTGCAGGAGAGTGATTGCCTCGAGTTCCGTGTGGAGTGAGATAAGACCATCGTCCACATAGAAGTTACTGGTGACATATTGTGCTGCATCCTTGCCGTATTCCATCTCCCCTACTTCAGCTGCTTTGTGTAGGCCATAAATTGCAACAGAGGGAGAGGGCTGATTCCCAAACACATGAACTTTCATGTGGTACTCGATGATCTCCTTAGTGATGTCATTGTCTTCGTGCCAGAGGAATTGCAGGAAATTGCGGTGATCTTCCCTCACTGTGAAACAGAAGAACATTTGTTCCATGTCTGCTGTTATTGCAATAGACTCTCTGCAAAATCTGATGAGCACCCCTAGCAGAGCATTGTTAAGATCTTAAAAGGACATCGTTGAGTCCTATGCCCTCGTGTTTGGAACTCGAGTCAAAAACCACACGGATTTGATTGAGTTTTTGCGGGTGGTACACCCCAAACATTGGGAGGTACCAACACTCTTCATCAGGACACAAGGGGTTGCGACTTCTGCTTGCTGGTTGTCAAGAATTTTCTGCAGGAAACTGTACAAAGTGCTCTCTCATATGAGGTTTTTCTCCAGACTGCGTGCGAGTGTGCAGAGTCTCTTTAAAGCATGTCCTTTGTTATTTGGTAAACGTTGTCTGGGAGTAACAAAGGGAAGGGGTCCAACCCAGCTGTTTGTCTCATTTTGATACATTTCGTTTTGCATTATTGTGAGAAACTGTGCATCTTGTTGTGAGGGTGCCAACCTCTCATCATCCTTGCTTTTGGTGAAAAGTGTATCCCCCTCATTCATAACTTGCTTTACCTTCCTCTCTTTGACTTGCAGGACATTGGTGCAGGGACTGACATACGATGGACGTCCGTTGAGCAAGATGTGTGTTTTGTAGGCTGTGACAGAAACTGGTTTGTGTGCGCCACGTAAACACCCAGCCGAGGTCGAGTCGCTGTGCAAATGGTGCATTACTGGGACCGTTGCACTGCTCTCTCACTTTATGCCGCTGCAAGATGTCTCTACCTAGCAGCAGCAGTATTTGGGCATTTGGATCAACAGGATGCATCTTGTGTGTGAGCCCCTTCAAATGTGGGTGATGTTGGGCGGCTTCAGGTGAGGGTATCTTTGAGCCTCATGTCACATTCTAGCATAGGAGGCAGTGACCATCACTGCCTCCTATGCTAACATGATCATCTATGGACTCAATAATAGTCTTTAGCTTTCCTCCCAGTCACTTCCATAACACCTGAGCATGTCTTTAACATATACACCTGTGTGCCTCCGTTAACCCTGAAGATATCAAAAAAGTCTGAGCGAGCAAGAGACTGATTACACTGTTCATCCATAACTGCATACAAGTTTATTGCCTTTTCTCTTTGCCTTGATGGATAAACCTTGGCTAGACAGATCTTGGCACAGGACCTAGAACTATGCTGTTCCCCACATACCTCAGTGCACATTGTGGTAGCAGAGACTGGCAGTGGACTTCGCTCAGGCTCCCTGCCGTACTGTTCCATTTCTGGCGGCGGTGTGAAGTGAGGAGGAGGGGGGCTGGATGCAGAGCTGTATTGTGTCTTTCACTCTGACATTCTTTGCATACGACTTTGATTGGAAAGTTTTTGGCTTGGCATTTGGTTGATGCACAACACTTGAAGCATATGTGTTTCTCCTTCAAATATGCTTTTCTGTTCTCCCTTGGAGAAGCGCCTCTCTCAGCACCAGAGGAAAACATCGTCTGGCCTAACTTCTGCTGTGTTCCTACACATGGAAGAGACGGGCCACTCCTTTGAGGACAGAGATACACGTCTGTTGGACAAGGAACAGCGGTGGTTTGAGAGAGGAGTTAAGGAAGCCATATATGAGAGAGCCATTCGCCCGGCCAACAACAGACAAAGGGGACTTAGGTTCCAGCTGTTCAACACCTGGAACAGAGCCATCCGGAGGATGCCCCAGACACGGCTTGGACCCAGGCCATGTCTGGGGCCCCCCGCCAGTGACGTCATCTGCCGTCACTGGGTCTACACCATCCACGCCCACCACATCTATATATGGTGGGTGGTAGGGTTGGGACGATGGACGATATCATCGTCCATCGTGATGGATAAGCAACATCACGATGGAGAGCCACCATCGTGAGTCCACACGCCCTCCTGTCAGAAACACGCGCTGATCTTCTGTGGGCCTTGTAATCCTACGAACTTTGCTGGGATTGCACTGTAAATTTAATCTTCAATATAGCTAATATGCACGCTAGTTTAAGTAGCCTACCAGAAGCCCGAAGACATATTGTGTTAGCCGTAATTATTAAAATAAAGACGCAGCGCTGCTCTATTTCTGACGCGCGGGGCTCTCTCTCTAAAAGCAGCTACAGTTTAACACCGCGTGGTTTCGCTTTGCTTTTCGTACGGAAACTAAACAGTTTTATAATGCCGCGATGGATATCACATCGGCGCTGAGCGCGCATGGGTTTGGATATTCTCACGAAGGACGGAGAGAGGAGAGAAAGAGTCGCGGAGGTACGAGGCTAGAGCACATGAACCGGGCGGCGCGTGGAGCAGCTTCGTTTTTGAAGCTCCGACGCAAACTTGTAAATATTGTCCCATTCTCTCACTGTTTCTTAAACATTACGTTAAAATTGAGCAAATGCAAATAATAAGCTCCGATTTACATTTGTATTAGTGTGATAAGAGCCTTGTTATTGAGGAGCAGATGACGCTCTGAATAAGTCGTTCTCCTCTGAGACTTTTACGCACGTGTTTAATGCATTTCTATTGCAAAATTCGTGTTCCATGACTCTGTTCAGATCATGTTTAGTTTAGATACATTTATCCTGCAATCTCACATTTTTCCTAACATAAATAAAATGCAGCCTATATATAACTGCCAATTAAGGGACATCGCCCAACCCTAGTGGGTGGTCACCTTGGACAACAGAGGAAGCTGTCTGGATGGACAGCTCTAAAAGGCTAATCCAGGAGAGTAAAACGTCTGATTTTGCTAGTTCAAGTTCAAGTAAGAGGTCCCTTAGCTCTCTTAGTTTAGTATTGTCTCTAGAGGTAATTCTAGGAAAGTTCCCGATTTTCTTAATGCGGGTGTGTTCGATTACCTCAGGTGCACCATGGTTTCTTCCAAGCACTGCCACACCATTTTGAGAGCTGCAGTGATGTTGTTGATTTGGGCTGAACTGATTCTCTTTGCTTGTTCAGTGGATTTGGTCCGAGCCATTTCAGAAGTAGATCTAGTTCTTCTTTGGGCGACAGAGATAAGTCTTTAGTGATGTTCAGGAATGAGGATTTCCAGCCACGAGTTTTGTGGGTCATCATCAAATTTCTGCATAGTGCCTGTCACAAGCTCACGCCTCATCAGATACTTAGCTACATCATTTACGTCTGATGTCTGCTGTGCGTTGGGGTAAAATGGACGGAATGGCTAGTACTGGTAGTTTGCTGCTGGATATGAAGTGGGAAGATTGGATGTTGATATGTAGTTGTAATTGAATGGACTTGGTTGCTGCTGGGTTTGTAGCTTGACATCAAAAGCATCAAGAAGGATTGGCTGAGGGTTGGCATTTGTTATTTCACCTTGGTAAAAGGGGGTTGTGTTTGAGATCAATGGAGGTTGTGCCAACATTTGGATGTCTGGCAGGAAAACTTGACTGTCAATGTAGTTTTGAACCTTTTGCTTGGGGTCCACAAAGTTGTTGGATGGATGCTGTTGATGGAGTGGTTGGAGTTCTTCAAACTGAGTAGCTGCCTCTAGAATGTCTGCTTCTGCCACTGCCGCTGCTGCTTCTTTCTTTACCTTTAGTATGTGTTGAGCTTGAATTTGAGCCTGTTGCTTCATAGCTTCAGCTTCCTCTTCTGCATTGGCCAACTGCGCCCCAGCTTTGGCTCGTGCTTTGAGTGCTGCAATGCTTGCTGATGACCTAGTAGACTCCGGAGCAACGAGAGACCTTACCCATAGCTCTTCTAGACTGCCTGGTGGAGTATGGCTCCTTTGCTGACTTTGGGGTTGAGCATCCACTGGCTGTAACATGATGACTGGATGACTGAAGATTACCGCTTCTGGTGCCGTCTGCTGATAATAATTAGGCTCTTTACTGTTACTGCATAACAAAGTCTGCTAGCAAGAAGCTAACTTTTTATTTTTAACAGTACCAATAAAAACAAATTTTCAACATATTTACTAAAAATAAACTAATCCGTGTAGCATCAGCTCACTCACAAATCAACAAAATGTACATTCACATAAAACAACGAAAACGTACAGCCTTATAGGCCAAACGACGGTAAGATCGGCTGCCATGAATTTACAGTTCAACGTCCTCAACGGCAGAACCGCAAAAATAACACGCGCCACAAGAGGGCAGTATAAGCCAACACAAAAAACAAACTTATTCATAAACTTATTCATAAACTAATCATAACAACAAGTTTATTCAAAAACTAAACAAGATATCCAAAATCCAGTCTGAAAAAAATATGTGTAACTAATGTACCAACAAAGCCAAACTGTTAAGGTTACCCATAACTTTGCTCATAACTTTGGAAGTACTTGATAATTAAAAAAATCCAAAAGCATTTTCACCCTCTTGCTGACCCCCTACCACCCTATGCCATAACTTCTCTTGAGTAGTTGTTATAGTTATTTCCAACATGTTTATATAAAACAATGAATTCAATTGTATTTTAAAGGGTGGGTATTGTTTTGGGTTTAGAGAGTA
The DNA here is from genome assembly GCA_007210695.1 of Neogobius melanostomus. Classification (NCBI taxonomy): domain Eukaryota; kingdom Metazoa; phylum Chordata; class Actinopteri; order Gobiiformes; family Gobiidae; genus Neogobius; species Neogobius melanostomus. The sequence continues at coordinate 938,627 of VHKM01000156.1, forward strand.
GGCTGCTAGACATTTTTGAAGTGAGCTTAAAAGACAAATTACAAAGCTCAGTCTAACATAAAAATATATAGGCCTATATTTTTTGAATAAGAGGCTTTTGCCAATAAAATGTATTCAAATCTGAATTACATAACATTGTATTGTCTGTCAATAATGACTCATGGCTGAAGTCAAGTTTCTCCAGCTCTCCCAAGGTTGGCAAAAAATGCATCTCAAAATGCATCAGATTGATGCTTTAAAGATATGGATTTTTTTTTTTAATCTTCCGAGGGAGAATGCTTCCGGACCCCCGAAGACACTTTTTCACCTTTTCACCCCTGACCCGTTTTCATGCCTGTTATATGTTTGGATGTTATTGTTGTTTGTTTGTTTACAAATTGTATGCTAATAATAATAACAATTATAATGCATTAGTCTTATATAGTGCTTTTCCAGACGCTCAAAGTCGCTTTTACAATTTGGTGCATTATTCATTCACTCCATACTCGGTGACGATAAGCGAGGCAAACTTTTGCCAGGCTTCCTGGTGTTCCCAAACGGTCTCCCATCCAAGTCCTGCCAGGCCCTTCCCTGCTTAGCTTCCGAGGTCTGACGGGATCGGGCATAGCAAAGGCGGTATGGCCACAATACCGCTGCATAGCAACGGCGATTACTTATCGTGCAGATAGATACAATACTATTACGAAGTATTGCCTACCATTTTTTTTTTTAGAACGATTCAGATAACAAAGCTACAGCGAGCACATCCTACAGTAAGTCTGAAACTTGAATCAAACATCTGCTGCTAGAGACACCTACAATGCCAAATAGATAGATCAGTGTTCTAAACTGGTGGGTCGGTAAATCATATTCCGTGGGTAACGAGTCTTTTCCAGAGTAGATCTCTTTCAATATTTACCTTCTATAAAAGTAAGGAAACATCTGAATCTGCTTTGGTCATCATTTCAGTTATATAGGTTTTTTTAATTATTTATTTGGTTTGCAGCTCGCCATCCTGACGGTATCCCCGTTGAGAACCACCTAGACAGACATAGGTAGACTGAAATGCTGTAGTTGTAAGCACATTGATCTGTACATTTTACTGTAGCATTGAACACATTAATTTACCTTTAATAGATCTCAGGGCCTGATTTTGTAGAACTGTTTGTATCAATCTTTCAACTAACAAATACATGTGTATGGTCAGATTCTCTGCATATAGGCTATTTTTGTAAGGAAAAGTCATCACAATAAAGAGACGTTGTGATTTACATTTATGAGTTGAAATTGTATTTATTTAATTAATTTAATTATTATCGCATTTGCACAGTATACGAACCCAGATGTTTTATACAGTCACAAATAGGTTGTATCAATAGGCTAAAACCAAAATAAGGGTCAAGTTACAATCTCTTTTTTAACACGTAGGCTGACCAGACCATTGTAGAAAGCATCATTTCACCACATTACAATTAAATCTAAATGGAAGGCATATTTTTCTGTGTGAAAGAAAATCACTCATCTATAATAATCACTAATGACCTTCTATCATTGACAGGCATCTTTGTAACCACTCTTTGCTAAACTGAAAGTCCTGGATGGGTTTGATGAACCCGGGCGGAGAATGAAAAGCAGCTCCCTCTGTTCTGGGCATCTCACTCTGATCATCCTCGATCCAATGTAATAAAGCCTGTTAGTGTAAAATTACATTCATTAATGTTTTGCTAATTGTATAGTTAGTAGTGCATTGTCAACAACATGACTCACTAAATTAAAAAGTCAAATCAGTCATTAAAGCTTTTACTTTAGTAAATACGGTATGTTTTGTCTCGCTATAGCTCAGCTGGTTAATAATGAATAATCTTTAGAAAACACGACAGCAAACTCTGGAGACGTGAGGTCACAGAACATTCCTGAAGCAATTTCATAAGTTGCTCGAAAGTTGAATGAGACAAGAAACATTGCTTAATAACTTCGCTTGAAAACATGTTTTGATTTATTTTACTGCTCCCTACAGAAATCATATTTTGAGAGCAACATTTAGTATAAACATTACCTAAATATATAAAATATATAGATGTTAAATGCTCATGCTTTCTACTTCATATCAAGGAACCGTTCACTCGTTCACATACACATTCAAACACCAGGCACATTCACAGACACTGAAAGAAAGGACGAGGTATAAGTGTACACAGCATCACAGTCAGAAGCCTTGATTGATCCAACAACCTTTGGATAAGCAGGCGGACTGAAATACTGCTGCCCCACTGTATAATTGTGTCATCTATGGACCTGTTCACATGGCAAACAGGTCCTAGGTGACGGGTCAGACAAAGAACAGTTCTGAAGCCCCTTATGAGAGACCAACAGGCCCGGTTAGAACCATGAGGCCGTCCTTCCATGGACCCACCACCTGCAAGAGGAGCCATAGGGGCTGGTGCAATGTGATTCCCACGACCCGGCAACGGAAAAGTGGAAGAAAGTGGATGGATGGATGTAGCCCAAGGCTACAATCCGGTGTGGCTTGTTTACATGCATGAGACCCATGTATGTTCATTAACATGCACTGTCCCGACCAAATAAACCAATAAATAAAATAAATAAATAAATTCATTATTTCACCTTGTATCTGTCTGCTATCTTGAAGCCGATGGCAACCTGTAGCTTTCGGAGGCAGACGGGGCAAAATCCAGAGGTCTTCGGTCAGACTCTTCCAGGTGATTGGAGCCTTGCATCACGCAGTTCAACCACTGGCAATGTCTTATTCCAAACATATGGCCAATCTCATGTGTCATTGTCTAAAGGACAGAATTGGAACCTAAAAGTTATGTCAAGAGAAATGTGAATTTTTCATAAAGGGAGAGTGGCTCACTTTGCATGATCGCAGCAGTAAAGTGCTGCTGATGGGAGGGGTGTAATAGCCCTCAAACACAGAGTAGTCACCCTTTTTACCCTCAATTGTTTCTTTAGTCTCCCAGCATAGCTTCTGCTGTAGAAGTTGTCATCATATCTGGCAAAGCTGAAGACACCCATTCCTGTACACAATGTAGGGGATTAAGTGCATGTAAGTATAATGGAAATACATTGCATTAATAGTGCCCTCTAGTGGTGATAATCTTCAATTTCACATACACTATCGTCTTAGTACATCTTTTCCATACAATATCAAGGCAAGGACGTATAGAAATGTCTAGATCAGAATGTAAAGTTAATTAATTATTTTTAATACTGTATATTCATTTACAAACTTAATTATATTTAGTTATAAATTATATTTAGTTTTGAAATTTTGACTTGTTACAATGTTACATTGTTTTTATATACTGCAAGCCACATCACCCCTATTTAATATAGGAAATATTTATCTTTTATAGATTCATATGTAAATGTGCTTGTATTCGCATTTGCAGCTGAAATACATTCACTTCTCCACAATATTGTGTCAGCTGCACTTGACACCCACCATTACTGAGAGATGCCTGTCCAAAAACAAAGTTCCATGAGTCCTTAGGATAGAGATCAATCATGGTGATTCCAACAATGCAAAATGCATCTTTAGGTTTTCTGTTTCCAAGAAATCTAAGAAGATCCCCTATTAAAACACAAACAAACAAATGACAGCCATCAACAATATCATTAGGATATAATAAAAATTAAGCAACTTGCCAGTAAGAATTTGAAGGTTGTGTGAATTACTGTTTATTCTAAACGAGCACCCAGTTTCCTCCACAGTAACTGCAGGTAGTAACTTAACAGTGAGTCCATGAAAAAATGCCTGGCAATAATCTCTCAGCCACTCCACATACTGCTCTGTTTGGGCACCAGCGTCCCCAAAAGAACCTACACCATGTTCAGAGAGACATAAAACAGGTATAAACCTACAGTATACACAGTATCTAACATACAGACAGTATGTTGTGTAATACAAAAGAGTGCAGCCCACCGATGGTTTGAATGTAAATAGTATTATGACTTGCATTGGGAGTTTTGCGGTACTGGTCTCTGTAAAAGATTTCAAAGTCTTGAGGCTCTTCAGGGTGAGCAGGAATCCAGTCTGACTCAGAATGCACAGTGATATTCTGAAAAAGTGAGCCAGGCTGCCCTGCCTTAAAGCCGTCTTCCAGGAGACGCCTTTCTTGTTCTGTGTAATTGTTGTAAAGTTTAGTCAGTTCTGTACTGTTGGATGTCAATGCTTTCTGCAATGTTTCCCTGGAGTGCTGGATCACTTTCATCTGTAAGGCAGAAAATAAAGTTAGGAGGAGACTGAAGGCAAGGCAAGTTTATTTATAGCGCACAATTTGAACTGGTAGCACAAGTCGTACAAGTAATCAAAAGTGCTTTGCATAACAGGGCGTATATAAAATTACATTCAAAACACATTATGCCATAAAATAAATACACTGCAAAAAGTGCAGATAAAATACTGTCAGTTGTCATGGTTGTCATTTACACTTCCCTGTTTTAAACATTAGCGAAGATTTATTATAAGCTTCAATGTTTACCTTAAAACGTAGGCATCAGATTAATATCAATACACTGTACCACCAAAACCAGAGCGCAAAACATCCACGAGCTGTTGACACCGGAAGTCTTTTCCGTGATGTCACGTAAACAGATGGGCGGGACTTTGCGTTTCTGAAAAGGAAGGGTTGCACTGACACTTTTGAAGGATCGTGTAGCTCGTAAATCTTGTTTTTTAATCGATACATTTGATTATTTTCTACATTTGTTAAACATTTAACATGACAACTGTCCCGAAGAGGCAACGGATAAACAACGAAGCATGCTCGATGGGATACGAAAGCGGAAGAACTTTCTTTTAGCATCGAGCAGTAAAAGTTAGCTTCATTTTAGTAAGCTCGAGGAGAGGAAGCCGATGTATCGCTACCCAGTACACAACAGCGATTTTGCTTGTTTCTTGTGCTCTCATGATTGATTCATTTTGAAATTTGCGATAAAAACACAAGAACGCGTTGTGAATGTTTAGGATTGCTTGCTAGCAGACGTGTGTAGTGCAGTGCAGGTAGTAGTAGTAGTGGTGGACCTCACTCACTCCGAGCCATCTCTCTCTACATGTACTAGCCATCCAAAGGGTCTCATCTCAAAGCCACAGTGACTGTCTTACTAATATGAAATGTGCTTAGTAAAACTGAAGATTTAGATCGACGCTGTGCGCAAGGATTTTTCCAACACCACTCAGTAAAAAGGAAGCCATGCTGACTGATAATAGGTAAGGTTACACCTCTTTCAATAATTACTCATCACTTTTTTAAGTTTATACTATTATATACGGTACTATATACGGTTCTGTAGATTGACATTACTGCCACGTTTCTATTAATTTGTTACGTTCACATTTTTCTATCGGTCCAACCACACCCTCACCGAGTGGTTTCTTTCTGGCTGTACACTCATCTTTGTTAACTCATCTATTTTGCCTTTGGTCACAGAAAACATTTTTGTCTTCTGACAGGAAGCGACACCGTAGCTGTGACAGTGAGGAGGACCAACAGCTGAGTCCTCAAGCCAAGAGGCCTGGTAGTGGTCCGTGCCTGCTGGTTTCAGATTTGGATTCCGAGGTAACAGAGGGTCTACTAGTGTCTGAATTGGTTCATATTAATGTATATGTTCTGTAGTAATGCTGTGCAACTCCACAGAGTGCTAGCATTGTAACTTGCAACTTGCTTTTATTGATTGAAGGCTGTTTTTGTCTTTAGTCTTCCAGCAACGATAGCAGTAATGGCATCTGCAATCCCAAAGGAACATTACTGATTAGGACCAGCCCGTGCTCACATACCCAGAGTCCCTGCCTCTCACAGTGCTCTCCCAGCCCAAAGCCTGAAGACTCTGCCAGCTCTTTGCAGCATGGTTTCCATGGCGACTGCAGCAGTGTCTCTTACGACTACATCAACAGAGTATTGCGGGAAGCACACTTCAGCAGTCTGCAGACCAGAGGACGTCCAGGCTCCACATGACGAAACGTCAGAACTATCTGCTGATGGCCTATCTCGGTGCCAAGTGGCTCTGAGCTCCCTCATGGAAATGTCATGTGACATTAGGAGAAAAAGTGACATTTACCATTTGTCGAGAACATAAGCACATCCACGATACCATGACCCAGCCACTGTGGTTTCTGTGCAGTATTGATGGGTATGTCGTGTGTTTGTAAGTGTGCATGCATGCACCTAGTGCACTTTATAAAGAGAAGTATTCTCTTTACATGCGTATGTCAATGCGTGGACATCTTCATTGGTGCTAATCACAACATAAATGTGATCATCAAGTGCTTGCAAATCTAACTAAAGCTAAGCACTTTAATCAGAATCTCTTCTTTTTACTCTAGAGGGTATGCTGTTAACTATGTCTTACTTTACCAGGAGTTTAGTCCTATTTGTGGCCAATCATTTTGGTGTGAGAAAGCATTGCTGCAATGGGTTGTAATGTCCGCCTTATATTTCCCCACCAAAGTAACAAAGTTCTATTGTTGATTAATTTATTGACATTTGTTAGAAATGTCTATTAAGAGTTTAAGTTAATAGAAGAAAAAATCCTGAGCCTGACCACAGTGCATTCTGGGCTAGAATCTAGACTTTGGCTAATTTTAGAAAACTGAACAGCTCTTTAGTCTGCTGCATGTGCTGTGCTCTAGTCACAAGAAAAGCCATTTCACATTTTGAGTTCATGAATGTTTGCGTCTTTACAGAATTTTAATTTGATTATTTCTCCCTCATTTAGATAATGGTTTATTTGACCAGTACACTGTGTTACAAAGAGACATGTTGTAATATTTACATGTTTAATGTGACAATTCATTTGACAAAGAAATAAAGTGTGGCTGAGGTCTAAAATGTGATTGTGTGCAGTGCATTTTTTCAAACACCCTTTGTATACATATTAATACAAAATGACTTGCTTGTAAAACCTTAGGGCGTATTATTTATTTTTCTACATAAATGATCTGCAAACACCTAGTAAATTAATTTAACTAGTTCTTCATAGTATTGTCATGCACTAAACTCAAAAGCAGTAAAGGCAATATAAATAAACGGACAAAATCTAAACTTATTGAAGGTTAGTGTGCAAATAATACAGAGGAACTCCTTCAGAGGTTCTGGGAATTCCTGAGGTAAACCAAGTTAGAATTGTCATAGAACCCTGAGATTAGCAGCTAATATTAACGAATAAAATACTTATATAAACAAACCTTAAGTTTGAATAAAGGCACAACCATGCTAAAAGAAAGAGTTATGTTTCTCATAAGACGTGTCAGAAGTGCTGAACTTGCGGACATCATTGCTCTTAAGTGGTTAAAATAGGCCATTGTCAAGAGTTGAGAAAGGAAAAGGCAGACACTGTTTGTGTGACATCAGTAGAAACTGAATTACTGTGTAAACCAGTGTTAGCAGTTTTGATTGTGTTCATATCACTGTCTGTGTTTTCTTCTTGATACTTTAAGGTATCCATTGTGGCTTCCTGCTCTGCTTGAGCTGAACTGCCCCCACACAAAGGGATGACACACATTGGCCTTGACTTTGACACCAGCTCCATACCAGTGAACAGTGACAATCTGCCGGAGTCTGATCTGTTGAGCGTAGAGGCTGAAAGGTAGCTGTCCGTTTTAACAGTCCCATCTCCAGCTCTTACTTTGACCTCAGGAGTCCCAGCATACCCCTCTGGTCCTTCATGCAGGGGTTGGGTGACGCATGTTGGCAAAGGCTGTGGCACCTGAGGAGGAGGCAGCATTGATTCTAAATAGTCCGAAGATTTGGAAGAGAAATCATTTGGTGTAAAATGACTGCTTTTTGTCGTTTCTTGCTTCTGCAAATGCTGAGATCCACACGTCAAAGCCTCAAACTGTCGCAAGAGCTGTTTGAAAGTATAAAAACACAGACTTGTTCATACATTTCTGATTATTGCTTAAATATTGGAATCTAAATAAAAGCAACAACTGATCCACAGACTGCTTTACCTTGGTGGCTTTGTTGGCCACAGGTCCGGGAGGCCCCTCACTCAGTTGATAAAGCTCGCTCTGAGTAACCACAAATATTTGTTCCAGAGAAAGGAGGTCCGAGGTCATGAGGCATGCTAAAGCACACAATGTCCGCTACAATATAAGAAACAATATGTTATATTTAAAGAACAAATAAAACAAAACAAAACAATGCAGAATCACCATTTTAACTGTGCATGAAGAATCTTGGAGTTTCTTGGAGAGAAGGTCAACCACAACTTCACAGTTTAAAGTGGAAGATCTAAAAACAAACCAGTTACATATTTGTATCAAAATGTTAATGCTTAATTACAAATGGTTTAACACCAACTCTTTGATGAAGTGCAGACTTTCATCTCTTGACAGAAAAACCCTGGAGCCTGACGTAATTCTGCAGACAAGTGCCACCTCCTGGACACAGTCGCCCAACTGCAAGGCTTCCACCCTGAAAACATAAGAGTAACATGCACAACCCGCATTTCATGTGAAATCCTGTAGATTTGGCTTCACATTTACTTGGTACGTATATTCGCTGATGGAGTCAACAACATGGCTGACATTTTGAAACATTTTCACGATCTTTAAAACAATGGTTTTCAACAGGTGGGTCAGGACCCGAACGTGGGTCGCGAGCCTTTCCCAGAAAATATTTATTTCAGTACTTATTTACTGATAAAGTACAGAAACATTAGCAAACCATTTCTGTATTTAATGCTTATTCAACACTATAAGTAATGTAACAGTAATTTACATTATATATAACAAATTGAAGTCTTCTTTGGGTCACAGATTGTCACCCTAGGTTGATGGTGGGTGCCAACGCCGCACTATTTGAGAACCATAGCGTTAAAAGAGTGATTTCAAGGCTAACAGTTGTAATTTAAAGACTGACACTCAGAGTCCAAAGAAAGAAAAATAGGATTCCCTAAAACTGCACGATGTCTAGAGTCTGGACCAAACATACGGAGTCACACACTCTTAAGAAATTAAGACTTTTCCCTGAACTTTTTGCTAAGTGTACGTTAGAGGTGAGCCCTGGTTTCATGTTTATTACAGGTTATCATATAAAGTTACTCTCCACCACATGTTCCACACGTTCCTGTTTGTAAATTACAGCTTATGGGAAATGACTAGCAGCCACCACCACAAGAAAACCGGGAGTTGAAGAAGGATCTGTGGGCCCAGGAGCTTGAAACACGGAAGACTTTTTTTTTTTTTACAAATACAGTTCTGCTAACCTCTCAGACAGATCTCCACTGCTCTCTTTGCTGGCTCCAGACTGGCTGCCTGTGCCAGCCGACTTGCTTCCTATAGATAATCTGCTATGGGCTGAAACATCCTGAGAGGAATAGACAGATGAACTGTTGGCACAGTCCGCTTCTTCCCAGCCACCTCCTACTTGTCCTGGGCAGCGCTGCGTCACTGTTTACAGAGACATGTAGTTTGTAAGGGATCTGGGAAATATTCGCTCGGAACTATTCATTTACAAACAAGTTACCTTTAGATTTGCGTGAGTTTAGGTTATAAGAACATGCAGGCACAGCCACTTCTATTGATGCTGTTGGTGCCACTACTGCCCGGTAGTGGTTGTCATAGAGACGGATGCCTTGGTGCTCAGTTGGAGGAAGCACAGCACTGGCAACAACTTCTGCAGCTTTCTGAATCTTACCCAGTAACGAGTCACTGTCTGTCAAAAAATAATAATACTATGACATAAAGAAGCGCACGTATGAAGAGACTACATTTATGTATGTTTAGATAAAAGATATGGGTCACTCACTGCTAGTCCCCTGTTTGCCTGGACTGTATCCAAAACCCTGCATTGCTGACCTGTGCACAGTGGCGGAACCCATCCCTTAAAGAACAAAGAGACTTCATTCCTACCAGCTTACATCAATTGTGCGGGTGCAGAAAACACTTAAAAATCTGCAACTGTATGCCAGTATCCATTACGGCTAACTCACCCATTGCTTGAGGTGCTGCTGAATTTGGAGAGATGCTATTCTTGAAAGTAACTGTATCTGTGAAAAGCAGTCGTGCTATGTCCTACAGATAAATATCACAGTGAGCAAAACCTATGGGCATCCATGTAATAAGGCAGCTTTCCAAGACCTCACCTGTGCTGTATTTCTCACTTTTTGGTACAGTGCGGTGCCATGGATGGGGTCAGGAGGGCCACTGTAAACTGGAAAAAGAATCGACTAGAGTTAAACATAATACAATACAGGAAAAGTAGCTGGAGAGACAAAAAAAATAAAAAATGTTAAAACAAACCTGATGCTTGCTGGATGAAAGTCGAATTCCTTCGCAATTCTGTGAGAAAATGGTTTGATCCGTGGTCACAGAGATGGACAAAAATCTTCAGCACCTAGAAAGTGGAAAAGCTGATGTTTGCACAATGCAGAATTAATATCAAATGCAATGATTATTTAGTAGCTACCTTTAATTTGACATGACAGGAGTTGACTTGCAGCCTCTCCAGAAGATACTCCAACAGACACTGTCCGTATCCTAAAGATTCATGAGATATTTCTGCAGTGTTAAGGATATTTAGAAATAGATTGTGTATACAAGTACTGTAAGACTGGAAAAAAATGACAACACCGCCCAAGGATACTTCCAATTTCTTGAAAAAGATAGCCGGGACAGGGACTTTCATCATCTGCTGTGGCTTTCATAAGTGTCGGTACCTAAAAACGTAAAATATACGTATGTATGGCTAAAGATTATTATCATAGATCTGTTGAGATGTTAGCAATCAGGCTACTTGCAAGCTAATCGTGACAGTAGTAGTATGTTTCCTTGAAGCATTGCCTTTTCTGACATGTTGACTTGGGGTTACGGGGGGGGGCATAACAAAGGTAATACAAAATTAACTTACTTTTTGAAGAAATGATAGTCTTTCCATAAATGTTGCCATGATTTAGCAGTCCTGAATGCAAGGTACTCATCTTCCTGGAACTGCACGGAGGAGGCGGGACCAGAGGTGACAGCCAGCCAATCACAGACAACTACTCACGCGGAAGTCGAACACGATTGGCGTTTGCGCAAGGGTCAATGCAAAAACAACATGGCGCTGTCCACTGATGGCATATTGTAAGATTTTCTCATCGTATGCGCTCTAAGACTTTGGTTTTCTTTATGTTAGCGATTAAATTACATGTGCTCTTAGTGATTGAGAGAAAGCGAAACGGGGTCGCTAAACCCGCAGTATGTCTGGAGCAAATGTATGGAGTCGCACTCGTGCGAAATTAAGACTTTTTCCTGAACTTTTTGCGGAGTGCTCGTTAGAGGTGAGCCCTGGGCTGGCTTGTGTTAATTAAAATGTATCATTATGTTCCACACTTTCCTGTTTGTGAATTAGGCTACAGCTTATGGGAAATGCGTGGCAGCCACCACCACGAGTAAACATGAGTTGAAGAAGGATTTGTGTGTCAAGGAGTTTGAAGCACTGAAGATTTGTTTTACAAATGCAGTGAGTAGCAACTGAAGTCATTGCTTCATTCATTCTGCTTGATTGCAAATAAATCCGTGCCTTGCATTTTCTTCCAGGCCAAGAAAAGGAGCAAATGAATGAAAGTGTCTTTCAAAATACTGTCTGTCTCTTTATTTTGTTTTTCCCCCAAGATGAATTTGATGTCTTTTGTATGTCACAATATGTAAGAAACCTGCTCTTAAGTAAATGCAAGATAAAATATCAATATGTTAATAAATTATTCGTAATACACAGCCACTTGACCAGATGTTTTTATTATGCGATCAGCGAGCACGATACAAAAATAGTAGGAAAATAGCTTCCTGTACAAAGCAAAGGTCTAAACTTAGTAAGGCACTGGACAAATAGAATCAAGAACTACCTGAATTTTAGCACAATACTTCGTAGCCCCAGCATGGAAGTTGAGGACACCGCAATTTAAGTTAAAAAGCAAACAAATTATGTTTTGCAAAACGAAGTCAAATGCCTCAAAATTTGATGAATTGCTTCAGTATTCAGAGAGATGAAGGACATTAACAGTTGATGAACGAATGAATGAAAAAGGAGACAAAAACAACCTTGTTTGTCACAGTATAACAGACAACAAAAATGTACATATTCACAAACAAAAATTGACCTAACATACAGTGTTGGGAGAATAATTGGAAATTTTGTTTAGTTAGAATACTTGCTTTAAAATATATTTTGTAACACATTGTCACTTTGTCCAATCAAGAGTACTGTATTCTAAATAATACTTTCGCTTAGATTATTATTTTTTTTATAAATAAATGCAGTCTATGATTCATAAACATGTAGACTACATTCATTGGAACGCCCGTTATGAACTTCTTTACCACTAATTGGGAATGCAAGAAAGCACTTGACTAACGCACCAGGAGCACGCCACAGCAGATCACATGACACGGTGCACATGTGCATTGTTGGCATAAAACAGGAATTTAGTTATAGAGTACTCTTGACGTATTCCTTTGATTTGAGGAAAGTAACCGTATTCTAAATACCCTCAAATTAAAGTAACTGTACCGGGATAGTTACTTTAAATTAGTATTCTAAATAGATGTATTTAGCTACTAACCAACACTGAAAATACAAACAGAGGAACATGTACGCATAGCAAAATAAACCGTCTGATTGCACAAGCTAAAAGTGGCAGTTATACTTTCTCAGTTCAAACACAACATAATGGTAAATGCATCTTATATTATATTCATTTACACAGTAACAAATGTCTGGTCAAAATAAGTTACTATTTACACTCTTCATCCATTTATAAAGACTGACAATAATCCTATATCCCAATTTCCATTAAAAGTTTATGGGTAAGGCCTTTCCAGTAATTGGTCCACAGTATCAGCTTGTGATTATTTGTTAATATCCATTTTATTTGGCTTCTTCCACTTCTGAGGTTTGTTTAATCTGCCGCGAGTGTACCACTGCTCCAGCCAGTAACTGCTGCTCCAGGGCCACGTGCAGGTCTGTGCCCCCCAGCTCCAGCAGTGGCTCCAGGCCGTGGCCCCCCTGGACATGCCCATCTCTTCCTGGGGCCCCTGAGATTCTCTGGCCCCCAGTGCCCTTCGCCTCCGCCTCAGATCCGTCTCTCCCTGGTCCCTGGACTTCTCGTGTGAGTACAGGGGGTCGGCCTGCTTCTCTTTGAGGTCTCGTCCTCCGTTCTTCAAAGCCTCTCCTTCCGGCCTGTCATTCCCCGGTACGCCGTTTTGGGCTCCCTCGGCTCGCTCCTCCTTTCGTGCCTCGTCCAGCTTGTTTTTCACTCTATCGGGTTCGTTCTCTACTTTTTGGGCTTCTCTTTGGAGTGCCTCTTCAGCTGCCTTCTTCCCTTTTTCCAGCTCTCTTTCCAGCTCCTGTTCTTTAGCCAGCTTCTCCTTGCGCTCCCGCTGCAGTCGCTCTTTTTCTACTCTTGCCGCTACTTCTTTTTTGATCCTCTCCTGCTGAACCCTCTGCTTGGCCAGCTCTGCCTCCTGCTGCTCTTTCTCCAATCTTGCCTGCACAGCTTTCTCGATCTCTTGCTCTTTGGCCAATTGCTCCTTCCTCTCTCTCTCCAGCCTCTCCTGTTCAACCCTTGCCTCCACTTCTCTCTGTATTTTGTCCACCTCTTCCTTGGCAAGCTTTTCCTTCACCTCCCTCTCATGCTGTTCAAATTCCAGTCTTAACTGAACCTCATTCTCTATTAGTCTGTTTTCCTGTTCTTTAACTTGTGCCACCTGTTCATTCTTAGCTACAGGCTGAACATCCACACTTGTCTTCTTTCCCAGTGGTACTCCCCGTGCCCCAACCTCGCCCTCTGCTGGTTTAAAGTCCTCTTTGTATGCCACTGGGGCGGCAACCTTTGCCACACCCTCCACGCTGTTGGCTCCGGGTAGGGCCTGGTTTTGGGCGACTACTTGTGGGTCACCCGCCCCGCCCTGTGGAGCTTCCCCTGCTGCTCCCACTACCGCTTCTTCTTTGGACAGTTTCAGGTCAGAGGCAGGTTGTGAGTCTTTGGCTTTCACTGCTCCGCCTTCGACCTCACGCTCCTGGATTTTGTCTGCATCACCTTCAGCCGCTAAATAAAAACAGTGAAACAAAGCTGAAATTCTTTCTAATACATCATTGGGTCGGTAACAAATACATATTATAAGTCCATTTGTTACAGTAACTATTTCCTGTGTATTTAAATACAAGTCAATACTCTTCTGTGAGTAAATCTGTAAGTGACCAAAACCTGAACGTAAAATCAGGCTACACACAAACTGTTACTCAATATTTACACTCCCGATCAAAAGTTTAAGAACACTTGAAAAATGGCATAAGATCCTACCATGCAAAATGTGATTTAACAAGGTTCCAAGTAGAACTTTTATTGAAAATAACCATTAAACTGAAATTGGCTGTTTTGCAGATCAAAAGTTTAAGACCACATGTCTTTAAAAGGCCAAACCTGTGCAAAAATATGGATTCAGTACCATTTTCTGTCATGACGTCCCGATGGCAAAGGCAAAATAATAATAATAATTCTGAGTGCGTTTGGGTTGTTCAGCTGCGTAAGCAGGGCCTCTCGCAGCGTACCATCGCTACTGAGGTGGGACGCAGTAAAACAGTCATTTTGAATTTCTGAAAAGATCCCGAAGGGTTATGGAACAAAAAAGTCAAGTAGAAGACCCAATAAAATGTCACCAGCGCTGAGCCGGAGGATCTGATTGGCTCAGTGTCCGCCAAGATGATGCTCGACCCACATTAAGGCCATTACTGGAGCCAACTGCAGCCCCATAACCTGAGGTTCCCCCTGACGAGTGCCCCAGTCTGAGGGATGCTCTCTGTAACTACAGCCATTTGACGTCTACATTTAAATTTACGAGTTGATGTGCGGTGGCACGTTCAAAGACTCTAATGTCCTGCATATAATATATCTTAGCTATAACAAAGCTTAAACCAGCACATTTGGATCTGTACCGGTGGTTTGACAGTAGTGATGAGGGAGAGGGGGCGGAGCCAGAGCGCAGAGTCCAAACCAGAGTCTAATGTTCAGAATGAGCTGGTCACTGGGACAAAGCAAAACGCTCAGTTTTACCCCTTCATACCAACAGCCTCGTGTTAAATACAATTCAAAACTAACATTTTCATTTATTTTATTTTATTTTTTGTATTACATAGCTATTCTTAACAGTCTATCTCACCCAGATGAGCAAACAGTGTTTAAATGTGGAAACCTGCTTGAGTTCACAGTAATAATGGATGAAGTAGATATTTTATTATATATGTGATATTCACAGTGTTTTCAATCACGTAGTAGGGGTACATGACTCCAAAACGTTTGGGAGCCACTGTGTTACATGATATGAGTGATAACCCATGTTATAAAGGCTATTTGGCACAATAGGTGTGACTTGAGATTTTTACTTGTCTTTTGGTGTGCCTTGGGCACAAAAAGTTTGAGAACCACTGGCGCGCACACACACACGCACACGCACGCGCACACGCACGCACACACACACACACACGGTTGTTTTCAATAAAACAATTGTTAAAAACATTTTTTGGCTCACTCCCATTTCTTGGAACGTTGTTAAGATCCAACCATACAAAATGTGACTTTTTGTCATTTTTCAAGTGGTCTTAAACTTTTGATCGGGACTGTATTTGCATTTTAAACCAATAGATTTTTCTACTCTAACTTGTTGAGTAATTTGTTTGGATCACAAAGCAGACATTTTGCTTATATTAGATTAAAAAAGCATTAATCATGACATCACTTGGTTAAATATTTGGCTCCACTACCAAACTCTGATGTTTATGTTGAGTAACATAGCACTGGAATCCATGCTTGCATCATTTTCATTCTGGACAGAACCTTCACTCAGGGTATGCAGTTCACATGCTGTGACATTATCTGCATACCCTCCACTTCAGTGCTGGAACACGTGTACGCACCGGCTGGTAATTTCTGGTGAATTTCCTTGTGCTGCTCTTCAATGACTGCTAACAGTTTTTCCTGTTGATCCAGAAGTCTCTTGTGCTGCTCCTGCTGCTCTTTTATCACCTGCAGGAGCACGGCATGGTCGAGCTGGCCCTCTGCACAGAAAATAAGAGTCAAGTCCCAATCCTCAGACACCAAAGATCTCGGTTAAGATGTGTTTAGTCAACAGAAATAACCATCTTGCAAATAAGATCAATGGTTAATTTCTATTGCTGTGTTTTTGTTAGAAATGTTAGTCAATTATACTTTCTCTAAACTACTGAGTAAATTAAAAGCACAAGAAAAGGGAATAGAGGCAGGAGAGAATTCATACCTGCAACCAGCTTTTTATCACTGTCATTGTAGTCCAGCAGAGAAAGAATGAAAAGTGGTACAGGAAACAAGAGCAAAAGCAAACAATGGATGTCAACAAAGAACCAAAGGACTGCAAAGCATCAAGGTAAAGGTACCAGTCTAGGAATCTATAGACATCACTTTTACATTCTAAAGCCTCTGTAGCTTCATTTAATAACAAGCCATACCACCTTTGCTGTGCCCAATCCCGTCAGACCTTGGAAGCTAAGCAGGGAAGGGCCTGATCGGTACTTGGATGGGAGACCGTTTAGTAACACCAGGAAGCCTAGCGAATGTAGTGTGTGAGTGAGCTGGAGAAAGGTCGGAGGGGCCGACTGGCAGACTGGCTGCCTCGCTTCCGTCAGTCTACCCCAGGTCAGCTGTGGCTACAATAGTAGCTTACCACCACCAAGTATAGAGTGAATGAATAGTGCAATGTAAATGGTAAATGGTCACATTTTATATAGCGCCTTTCTACCTGCTTTAGGCACTCAAAGCGCTTTACATCAAGGAACCAGTCACCCATTCACACTCTCATTCATACACCAGTGTACGCAGACACTGGAGGCAAGGTGGGTGAAGTGTCTTGCCCAAGGACACAACGACAGTGGGCACCTGCGGGATTCGAACCGCCGACCCTTTGGTCACAAGACGACCCGCTCTACTCTCTGCACCACCGTCGCCCCGTCGCCCGTCGCCCCTGTAAAGCGTCTTTGAGTGTCCAAAAAAGCGCTATATAAAACCGATGCATTATCAATATTATTATTATTATTGCCTTCATTTTCTGTAACTTTCTCTGAAATATCAAATAAAAAAATAAACACTTACCGTCCATTTTCTCATCCGCTCCGCCTTTGCTCTCTGCTCCCTGGGCATTCGCCAGGGCTGCATTTTCACCTTGAGGAGCTTGTGCTAAAAGAAATCACAAAACATACAGAAATATACTTATCTCCCTCTTTTTTTTTTAACAAACTGAACACTTACATTTCCCCGCAGATTCTTGTGGCACCACGGCTTGGTTTATTACAGCGTCTTCCTGCTTCACATCTTTTAGCTGGGGAACATCTTGCTTTATAAGTCCATCAGGCTTTTCCAGAATCTCTTTCTGGCCCTCCTTTTTAACTAAGTCTTCAGCAGGTTTTTGCTCCTCTGCCTTCACTTCCTTTTTGTCCACGATTTCCACTTGTTGCTTTGATTCATTTTGAGATTCAGCTTCAGGCTCTGCAGGGTTCTGCTGCTTCGCTTCCTGAAGCTCCTCAGCGCTCTTCCTTTGGTCCACAATGACCTCGTCGTGAGGAATAGGGGGTTCATGTCGATGTGCTTCTGCCTCTGGTTCTACAACACCTGGACCATAAAAAGTAATATTTGCAAATACATTTTTTATGTAAAAGATTACTTTCCAAAAGCTTTTTACAAGAGTTTAGAGCTTATGGACATGTAGCGGTTCTCAATAACTGGCGAGTCAGCATCCAAAAGTAGAACATGGGACAATTTCCATTTCCAGTGTCTAGCCTTAGCCAAAAATGACAGCATATTATTAAAATAGTTCTAATGATCAATGCTGCGTGCAGTATTTTAACATTATATATTACCTGGACAAAATTCAAGTATTTATTAGTTGTGCCTTGTCGAAATAGGTTGAAGGTGGATCGTGAAAACATTGAGTGAAACCACTGGTATAAGTAAGGGATAATGCACGACGAGGTGTCCATTATCCGCGGACACCTCGTGTCGGACGGTTCACGCCTCCACGTTGTCCAGTTATTTCTGATAATGGACACCTCGTCGTGCATTATCCCGCTTATACCATGGTCCGGCTAACTGAAACTGTTCATTGGGGCCTGTTTGCTTATTTTTTTAAGTCCTGGGCAGGAGTTATTTCACTTTTTAATCAGTTTTACCTGAAACTAGTTCCAGCTCAATTGTTTACTGTTACTAACAGCTGCAGTGGAGTGATATAGAATGTGATTTAACTGTTGCCGGGCTAGGTGTACATTATTACTTTTTAACGGACACCTTCCAGCCAATCAGAATAGAGTAATCACCCAGACCATGGTATAAACTCTGTAAACACCCTTAGTAACCTCTAGACAACACATGACTGTACAATTGTCAGCTATCGATTTTGTGCAGGTAAAAGTTGGCATTAGCTTCTGACACTCACTGAGCAAGTTGAAATTTTGTAGAGATTATTCTTGTCATCGTTCTTACCAGCTCCTGGACGGTCCAGCTGCACCTCTTCATCCTTTTTCCTCTCTGGTAGATCCACTGGTCCTTTAATCTGAGGGGCCTCAGCCTGGTCCTGCTCCTCAGCAATGGGCAACTCAGGTTTCTCCAGCTCCACTGGTTTCTTATTTGGGACACCATCTACAAACAGAAGGCATAAACCCATAGATTCATAGTGGTAATGGTTAACAAGTAGTGGGCATTTTGATTTTGCTCCCCACACTGAAACTATATTACAAAAACTGAAATTAAATAATTTAGGTCCAATCATAATCTCTCACTTTGACCAAGGGCTGAGATGTTTGCAGTGATGTAAAGAGCCACTAGAGGGCACCAAACATTACAAAAATGTAAATTGCACGTGTTGAGAAGTCTATCAAGGGAAAGCATTTAAATACATGACATACTAAAAAAAACAATGCACATGTAAAAAAGCCAAATAATTCAAATCGATAATATTATATAATATGTAAAAATGACAGTTGATATGTTTGGACAAGCTCCTGCCACTTTTCCAATTACTTTATTTGTTTCTGTGGACTACTTTTATACCTCTTTGTTTTATATAGTGAAGAGCCAGCAGACATTTTATAGCTGCCACAGGAGATATGGGAAGAGATGGGGGTGCAGACAATGTATTTTAGGGGGAGGGGGTGGCAGGAGAAATGAACAGCGATAGGACAGGGGGGCTGAGAAATTGCCGGAGTTTGAAGGGCATCACTCTCGCTCTATCAACGTCAGCCGCTCACTGCTGCTCTAAGATATTATCAAGAGGTTATCTCCTCAAGCTGCCTGTCTGTCCGTCAGTCCCTCCGTCTGTCTGCTCCTTTTCTTCTCCACCAGATGAAAGAATGGCCTTTTTCTCTGAGACTCCACGCTTTTGTTTTTAGTCTGTCTAGTGTTTTGGCCTTAACTTTGAGGCGCGCACTGCATTTTTTCTTTTTTTGCATCAGGGCTTTCTGCAGTCCGTGACATTTTTGTAATAAGAAAGTCTAAACGGGTTGAATTTTCGTATCGACTGTCTAAGAATCTTATTTCTGGCATCTACGATCGCGCTATAGAGGGTCACGAATAAACGTTCTTATTGTACCAGCCCCAAGGTTGAATAAATGAAGTGGGTAGTGCCGGAAACAAACAGAAAAAGATGTTAAAAGGGAGAAAAGCTCACTAGTGGTACTTGGGATTCTTCATGTGGGGCTCAAGGCCATCTGCAATTTAACACTTTATTCATTTTGATTAGATTGAGATTTGATGAATACATTTCACGCACGGACCGTTAATGCGCGTCATGGTCTTTACCGTTCAGAACGGGGAGGTCCGGCAGTGGCGGTGGGTTGTTCCTGCCCGGCGCCGGAGGGGATGAGCGCGGACTTTCATGCCCGGGCTGCTGGTTGAGATGGAGAGTGTGGTGAAGGTGCTGATGAGCAGGATGAACAGGCCCACCAGAAGCACCAGCTACAAGTAAAACCAATACAGTTTCAAAACACCATGTGGTAAAATGATGGTGGAGAATGTGACTTTTACCTGAGCTACGATGCCATTCTTTTGGATTTTTCGGTAAATAAGAGCAGGGCAAACGAAACAGATGAGGCTGCCCATGGTGGCTCCAGTCAGGCCCAGAATGGTTTCCACTGCAGACAAAAAGTCGCGAGAATTTAGAGAAAGCAACTGAGGTTCTAACTTCAGGCAGTATTCCGACAACCACCATTTACAAAAACCTTCCATAATTACAGAAACAGTTTTTACCCCTGTTATGGCTGCTTATGTTCTGTATATGCTGCATATTGTTCATATATTTACATAAGGAAGACACATGGTACGGTAAGCCAGGAACACTGTGTATTTAGCTGTCTGTGCACCTTATCGCGAGCTCCATTCATACCTGCCTGTGCCATTTATACCCAGCTCTGGGCTCCGGTCCAGGGTGCCCTGCTCCCAGCTGGCAGCAGAGCACCGTGGCTCCACCTCTGCCTCTGTGGACCCGCCAGCCGGGCGCTTGTCCCGGAAACCCATCGCTTATCCAGAGGATGGACACCATATTGTGGGCCTCAGATTTAGTGTCCATTCTCTCTGGGGTCCTTACCGCCCTTTCCTCAGTCTATTAGTCTGATTAGAAACACAAAGACAGAGCCAAAGCCCAGGCATGTGTGTGTCCAGCCAATCGCAGGTTTAACTTGTAGCTGCAATATAACGCAATGAATAAAACATAAAACCATGCTTTGTACAATGTATGGAAGTGGTTTGCAGGATGGACAGAAAGAATCTAAGAAGCTGACGTAGTGCCAATATTGGTGCGTGCATAGATTTGTGAGTGAGAGAGCGCCTGCAGAATAATAGCCCTATCTTCCCGTCTGCCCATCGAAAAGGAAATAAAAGTTAGGGCCCTGATTTAAGGACTGTGTTAGAGTGTGACAGTCACTGACTCGTAAAGTCACATTCACACACATCGTAAAGCTGCAGAGCTGCTCCGCCCTCATAAAGGAACACAGACACCTTAAAGGCCTTCACTCAGGGTCCCAGCTCCGACTAGTATGAACTGAGCCAGTGCAGGCGCAGACGTACCATTAGGGATGAGGATGCCCCCCAGCATGGTCCCGAACACTATGCACAGGGTGATCATCTTAAAGCGCAGAGGAGGCATGTATCCCCCCGCAGCAAACGTCCCATCCTTCTGCTGCAAGAGCAACGACACACAAAACGCTTCAGTTTCTGACGTCACAGTTTGGGCACACATATGCCTCTAATAAAACCAATATTGGCAAGTACAGTAATGCAATTGTAAAGGAGATCTGATTTCAAGTAATTAATACTATCATTTGCTTTTAACTTCTTTAAGATAAGACACTGTACATGAGCCCACCTGCTGCTCAAAGAGCATGGTGTTGATGGCCTGACGACAGGGCAAGATCATCATCGGGAAACCAACAGCCACAGACATCATGAAGCCCACGCGGATCATCCCCGTCACCGGATTGGACGGGAAATTCATCAAAACGTTTCCTGCAATGCTGTCTGTGAAGCTGACGTAGCCAAAGAAGCCCACCTAACAGAACCACAGGGAAAAAAAGACATGTATACGTGCACAATTTTGAGACTATGAACTGCTAAACAAGAATTCCATGCATTTCAGGACATGTTCGTTGAGTATTGGACTTGCCACTCACTGTGACGTAGAAAATTGTGACTACTTTGAGGGAGGAAGTGAAGATGGTGCTCATGCGTTTGACCGAGGGCTCGTCCAGACTGTCGTAGGTGGGCAGCACTTGCCTGTTGGGAGACAAACAGTCCACATATCCCTGTATAGGAGCTCACTGGGACGACCGCTGCTGCGCATTCATGTACATGTGTGGATATACTGCCGGCCCATTGTCTATCCCACAGAGGTTTTCAAACAGCAGCCACCGGTATACAGTATGACAGGCTAACTTCAAATTTAGCTGTAATCACGCTTTTGTAGATTGTTTTAATGAGCCATATGGGGCCCATTTGTGCCACTCAATAATCAAATGATGCATCACTCTCCTTATGTCCTTGTCAGCCTCCAACTCAGAATAGTGATTTTACCGTGTTTTTTAGTCTATTAAAGTTCTCCCAGCAGAAGGCAGTCATTAGTTGCTTATCAACTTACACTTGGTATTGTCTCCCATGTGCCTGCCTCTCAAGTCATGCATGGCATCCTGCAACTATAAATGTCAAATATTCTGCGTATCCTAGTTTAGTATTTAAACAATTTTAAAGTTTATCGAAGGACGAAGTTAGAGAGTAGGAGATTTTAACATTTTGTTGACTGGACTGCACTGCACTTCAAGCTTCAGATCATTTGTCGTTTAATCATTTGGAAATGTCTATCCCATGAACCATACTGGTAAAAGTCATATTTACTTGCATTAAGTGTCAAAGAATTATATGATATTGACAGATTGATCAAGCATCAAATATTTGGTTGTTAGTTTTACCAAATAACCTTAATAAATAAGGGATAACGGTACATCAGAGAACATACTTTAATACCACACAGGAACATGAATGCAACAGCTTCAACAATAGAATCGACATTAGGGCTGCAACCAACTATTATGTTGCTGATCATTTCCAGTGAATAACATTTTAACCTGATAAAGTTTAACCTCTTAACCCCCACCTGAACTGAGCACATTTTCGCCAGTTTGGCTTTACTCAAATTTAAAATTTTCTTTGGGGAAAAAAAAAAAAAAAAAAACGAAATTAAATGAAAATGGAGGATGAAAATGCAACAAAAAAAGTCAAAACAACAACAACACAGACGCAATATAAATGCCACCAAAGAGCAACAGAAAGGCAGCCAAATAGTAACAGAAAAGTGACAAAAATCGCAACAACAAAAAACACAAAAGGGCAACAGAAAAGTGGAAAAATATAGCGATGAAAATGTGGCAAAACAAAAAAGCAATGGGAAAAAAAAGGTAGTAAACTAGTTTAAATGAGTTTTGTAGGTGTTCGCTGTCAAATGAGGCATTACTCTTATAAAGCTGAAATGGAGAAAATGCACTTGGTTAAAGCGGGGGTTAAGAGGTTAAATAAATAAAAAATCGAATAATCTGATTTGTAGTTGCAGCCCTACAGACAGTACTGTATACAGTATATTCAGTGGGTTCAGGAAGTATTCACGCCCTTCTATCTTACAATGTTGAAGTCTGATACTGAAAATGTAAAAATTATTATTAGATATTGTTTCCAATTGTACATTATTTCAGTATCAGACCCCTTTATAATAAAATAGAAATCATTAAGGCTTGAAAACTGTCTGAACCCTCTGTGTCCACATCTAACCCAGTGTATTTGATTCGAGTAAGGAAAGCGGTGGGTGTGAAGCCTGTGTGCAGGTGACAGTGAATGGACAACAGCCTGCGCACCTTCCTACTCTCGTCTGTTCGAGCGAAACGCATAGAGGTGACCGTCGGCACGTTAAACCAATAAATCCTGCCGCGCTATCTCGAACAGTGAGGCGCTGGATGCTTTAGAGCATTGTAAACTTTCTTGGCTGACTCACGGCTCTAATTCCCACATGCAAAAAAACCAGGGCGCTAGAAACCGTAACTTTCTTTGCTCGTCGTTTTGCACGTCTCCATTCACACGCGCGTGCTGGATTTATGAGCAAGTGGTGTCTCGGAGTGCTATTCCTCAATGCTTTGTTTAATTTGTAAACCTGTAAATCTCATGGGCAGGTTTAAAAAAAGAAAAGAGAAAGTATTTTGTAAGTAAACCAACAATGCATTGAATGGTCACTTATTTGCTACGACAAAAAGGCTTGCGAGGGGTTTATTTTTATCTGCTGCCGCGCCGTCTTTTCAGGGAGTGAATATGATTTCCAAATGAATCTGGGGATATGGCGAGTCAAGGTGCTGGGAAGGCTATGAATGAGCAGCCGACAAAATCATTAACTCGGAGTTGAAAGCACGCTGACAATAGTATCGCAGAGGGACATTTCTATAACACATGTTTTTCTTATGTATCCCCCATTATGAGCAAACGGCGATGCGGGCAAAGCCAAAACGTAACGCGGCCAGGTCCCATCCCGTCATAATGGTGATGTTAAGTAATGTTTTAAGTGAAAGTAAACACATTTCATGAATGTAATAAAAATCCAATGTGCTGAGAGCTGTTTAATCAGCCTGTGAATACATCAGTGTGTGTCTGGGAGATGGCCACGGTCCAATGTGTTGATTAGTGGTTTGGCTTAAGCTCGCTGCCGCCTAGAACGGAGCGGCTTGCCTCGCTCAGTCTGACCACAGGCCAAGAAATCGCCCTGCCAAATATCACTCAGCGCTGCGAGTGGAAACCAACACGCGCGGATAAACACACACAAAGTTTTCTCCTCTTTTGAACACGTGTGCTCCTGCCTGATAATGAACATGCCTTCCCCTAGCATAATGTTATGTTGCGGGGCTGCGATTACCTCATTTTTTCTTTCTTTTTGGAGATGCTAGGGCTCGATTCCTGCCACTCACCACACTCTCTATAACGGAGCGCTCTTAACATCTGCCCCCCGTGACCTCTCTCGTAACACTCCCTTCCTATATCCTTCCTCTAGCCGCGCATTCAAATCAAAAAGATAAGACTTCTGTACTCCCCAATCCCATTAGACCTTGACACATTACCCTTTACCATCCCGGAGCAGGCACTAAAGGCGGAGGACGTGACAAAAGAGGCAGCGATGGAGCATGCAGATGGGTGAAAATGGAGACGTGAGTGACAAAAAGTGGTTGGGAGAAGGTTTGATTAAGCTGTGAGAGGTGAAAATATGGCAGTGGGATCTCTGGAGTCACTGTGGGGAAAGTTAATGGGATGCTAAAATAGGCGTGAAAACACTTTTTTTCTTCTTCAAATATCTGACCAAAAATGTCTGGAAGTGTGAGGAGTTCTGCGTTTGATACATAGACCTAGTACAAGAACATTTCTAGACCGTTTTGAAGGGGGAGCTAAAGCGCCCCAAAAAATTTGAGCAAAAAAGGGCTCCACAATTTCCCTTAATTCAAAGTTGTCATTTTCTAAAACAAGTACTGCTCCACCAAAAAAGATGTGTCTTCATATAAAATGCTTTCAGATCGAAATATACACCCATTTGCTCTCATTTAACCCCAGACTGACACGTATAACAGGAGCCTTTACAATCACTTATATTTTGCCAATTTAATGTAATTGATAGGCAACTAGGGATGCTCTGTATGGGAGAAATAATTTGAAAGAAGAGACAATATTCTTGCAATATTTTGTAAACAAGTTCAACACAATACACGTCTTTCTTAAAAATAAACAGTCAGTCCCAAAAAAAAGCTAAAAGAATTACATTTCATTCATAGGATTAGTATTTTAGGCTGTGATGGCAAATGCATAAACTGATTTCGGAAAATATTGTGGCTCCTCCTCCAATCGCATCAATGTGCCTTTGTGGAGCCTGCTCGGACATTAGTTTTACGGGACGGTCTTGTCCGGGCAGAGGGGCGTGGAAGGAGTACTTACGACTGACAGGCGAAGGCCATCCCACAGATTGGGATACAGCGAAACACACCCTCCCAGCGCACCACATTGACCTGCCCTAGCCACCAGCCGCTCAGAAGCTCGTGTTTGAATGAGGACAGCACCACCTGAAGGGAAGGAGGGCGCCGTGTTACAGCCCAGAGCCAAAAACGCACAGGGAGAGGGGGAAGAGAATGTGGAGGAGAGGATCCGGGACTCAAGAGATGGATACAGGAGGTCAAGTTAGAAATGTAGAGGAAAGAATGAAAAAACCTTGAAACCTGATTGAAAGCACAGTCCGATTTAACCAAACTAGCTCCAAAAGGTGTGGGCACATTGAAGCTGTTTGAGTTGGAAAAATGGTGCTACCAGGCTTGGTGAACTTCAGAATAGCTTTTACTTTTGTCATTCACATTTTACACAGTGTCCAATCTTTTGGAAAAGGGATTATATTTTATAGACAAGATGTGATGAGTGTAGTCTTTCTCTATCTTGCTCCTTAAACAACAAAACGATGTAACTTCCAACACTTGCAGCTGCAATACCACTGCCACCACACACACAGACAGACGCACGCACAAAGCAGAAGCCAAAGGGGATGTTTCAACAACATTTGGGAACGTTTTTTTTTTTGCGCTCCAGGCTCACCCTCCACCCCCCGCGTATGCTATGATGTTACTTACTTACTATAGGGGTGCTCTTTACTTACGGGTGACAGCAGAAGGTCGTGGCGATAATGGGCAGGCACTGTATGATGCCCCTGACACGCCACAGGTGAACCTGCTCCACCCACGAGCCCGAGGCTAAGCCGTAGCGCAGGGACGACAAGACTATCTACAAAACCGGACGTGGAGACACAACGGTTGTGGGACAGGGGGGGGGGGGGGGGAGGAGGAGGTAGGGGTGTAGTATGTGAAGGAGTAAAAGGGGGGGGGGGGGAGATGGAGGGGGTGGGAGAAAACAAGGAGAAAGAGTAAAAAATGGGGAGGGAGGAGGAAAGATACATCACGCTTAGAGGGTTATGGGTGTGTGTGTGTGTGCGGAGCAGGCTGGATCTGAGCTAAAGGCCAGACACACTGCACACAACTGTTCACGGGCCATGCTACAAAACAGGTTCAGTCACAGAGACACACATGCATGGTTTGGATGTCTGCTTAAAGAGAAAGCAAACTGAATCCCCGAAATGGGTAGAATTGTTACGTTGTCATTCTAATATGGGATAGCCGTGCTGTAATACGTAACTTATATCTACTGCAGTTTTCCACCAATTTTCTGGGCAGCAGGATTCAGTTTGGATTTGCTCTTTTAAGAAGGAGCAAGACAAGAATTGTGCTTCAGTCAAATCATGTCATAAAAAAAAGGAAATACAACTACCTTTATATGTGCATGGTAATAACTACTATATACTCTTCAAGAAAGTGAAACAATATGCAAACGGCTCAGAGAAGCCTCTCTAAAAAGTATAACCAAACATTCCTTTCAGAACCAAATGAAAATAAATAAAAATCATAAGAAAAAAAAACTATTGTGCACTAGTCAAAGTTTCACAGCTTATAAACATAGCTTGTTTTTTTTCAGGATTTACTTCATGCTTTTTGATTAGCCGCTTTGTGAACAAGCCCTCACCGCGAACATGAAGAATGTGTAGAACATCAGGGCCATGGCAGAGAAGGACTGGATGGATGACATCATGTTCCTCTGCAGACTCAGAGGCAGCACAACTAACAGAGATACGGCGAAGAGCAGCACCACACGAAAGCTGAATGTCACCTGACACAAGAACATACAGCAACAGGGATAACTCATGTTATATACATATGTGATGAATACCATCCATTTTAGTAAGAGTTTTGACTGTGCACACCTGTAAACCCATTAACTGAGCAAAAAAATTGGAGCCTAAATCCGCAATGACGACATAGAAGGCGATGCAGGTCCCCAGCATCAACCCGATCATACTGCAAATATAAACAGTGAGTTTGTGACAAGTTCATTTCTTAAAAAATGCACTGAACACTTTGACAGCAGATCTTACCTGGTTTCCACTAAGGCTTTTCCTGCTTTCCCATAGGCGTGAAATGCTTCAGCCAAAAAAGCAACAGGGTGAGTTGCATTTACCACATTCTAAGCGCTTCCAAGCAGCCATGTATTGTATAAAAAGGAAAACAAGATATTGCAATTGCTTTACTTTCATGTCAAAATGCTCACCTAATCCAGCATATGTTCTCCGTTTTGTGTTGCTGGCTGTGAGAACCAAGAACATGCAGGACTGGTGGGTCATCCATGAACAGAAAAACAGTAGCAGTGTTCCCAGCACTATCCCACACTACAAGAGAGGTTCACATGCAATGGTTATTATGGCATTATGGCATGTCAAATAGAACTTCCCGAGGGTATTCTACAGGCAGCGCGGTGGTGACAGTATTTCTCAGTGTTATATTAAATAGTAAAATATGTGGAGTACATTGGTTGAGTGACTTTATACTATACAATATGATAATTATGCTTATTAGGCCAATATTTTTGGTTGACTTTAATATTATTTCGAGCTACACAACACAAAGCGAGAGAATAAAATAAATAAAAAATAACATTCTAGCTCGAAAAGGAGTGTGAAGAAGACAAGCTTATTGACTCCCACCCCTTATTCATATACTTAAATAATAATATAGTGGTTGCAACAACAACAATGTTTAGTCCCCATTGTCTTACTAAACAATCAAGTTGGTTACATACCCACAACAAATGCAACAATGCATTACATCAAGTCAACACCCACAGTATGCTACACTTCACAACAGGTGTACAACATATCTTGTTTCCCATACCTTATTTACCATCATGTAAATATGACACAAAAGAAATGTTACCAGGTTAAAGGTCTAGCTTTTGTGAAGACCTACATAGTTATTTTTTTCTCGCTCTCTCTCTTAGGAGGTGAAAGTTATTTATTAAAATCGTAAAAAATAGTTTAATTACTGCACCACCGCGGCGCGTGAGGCCCTCGTGCAGCAGTGATCCAATCAGGACGCACCTGTTTGAAGCAGAAGGGCATGGTGAGGACGCTGACCCCGACGATGCTGTTGACCACGTTCGTGATGAGACCCCAGTTAGACGCCGTCATTTTTAACAACTGTTTGTGTTCCTGACTTTTTCTGAGTACTAATAAAAAATGTACGAAGCTAAAGCCAAGTTATCTGAAATATCCACAGTATTTCGGTCCGAGGCTAGTTTTTTCCGGGTTTCTTCTGTGACCAATGACGTGGCGCTGAGGGGAGAAACGACAACACAGAAACTTTTTGTACAGTCTTTTTGACCAGACATTTTAGAAAGACGAATATACAATAGGCTGTGTCGATTGACGTTTTGTTTCTCTTAACACTACAGCTTCAAAGCTAATTTTAAATGACACGTTCGACTCACTTGTTTTACAGCCTGTTACGCCTGGTTTTCATTGTCAGGTTATCATCGGTAATATCTTGACATTGGGCCGTCTTCGGTGTTAAAATGTTAACTTCCATGTGCATTCATTTCACAGATTTATAGAGACGCGCTATCAAGTCGATTACAACCTGGCTGTTTTTTTTCCTGAATGCGTTTCCAGGAAGTTAGCCGCGCAGACGATCATGGGTTGAAGACAACACAGCCTCACGATGAGTCTGCTGGGAGAAACGTCAGTGCCCACTAGTGGACAACACGCAGGACGACAGGTCGGTCAGCTACTTGTTTATATTTACATCTAAAGCCTAGGCAATAATCTGGACCCATATGACGTACATGTGACAAATGATTCTCCAGATGCTCTTGGGATTCAGGAAAGGGAAATCGAAAACAGGGGATGTTAGGGCCACCGTTCAAAACAAGCTGACGTAAAAAAAGAGACAAAAATTAGCCCGTGCACCTGGGATGTCTTTGGAAAGGTTTCCGATAATTTCCGTCTGCTAAAATGCCTGCTTTGTGCCCTCTCTCATAGATGGCTATTGTATTGTGTGACCAGGAAAGAGAAGAAGGAGCTCGGGCTTTGGAACAAGGGGGGGCTTGACCTGAGAGCTTTAGTCCAGCTGGGTGTGTTTTTCCCCTGGAGATGGAGGCTTTTCAAAACAGGGATGTGATAGAGCAGCAGCATCTTCCCTATTTCCATTAGAGGAGCAGTTTGAGCATTTCCTATTTGATTATTGAGTACATTTCTGTAAATATTTTTCTCCTGCTGCTCGAGGTCATTGGGTCTCGCTTCTGTTTTATATTTGGGCTGCCATTGTTATTATTGTCGCTGCCAAGCACTTTTCCAGATTAGCTTTTATGTGTAATATAAATAGTTTATTGTCATTATGTGTGCGTGTGAGCGTGAGTGTGCACGTGCATATGTCTGTGATCAGAGGGGTTACGACAGGAAAACCCTGGTCATTGTGCACCAGTGACCCCTCAAAATCAATGTGACAGAGCGCTTGATTGGCTGGAGGGTCCTGTCTGTCTGCACCTAATCCTTCAAGGTGGACCGCGGGCCAGGCCTGCTGCGCCTCTGAGAGTTTGTGTACGGCCATGTAGCTCCACTTGTGTGTGTGTGTGTGTCTTTCTGCACCTAATCCTTCAAGATGGACTAAAGGCCACGGGATGGGGTATTAGTGCAGTTACAGGGGGTCAGCCGTGTGTGTTTGGGTGTGATGGGAAAAAAGACTTGGCCTGAGTGTGAGCCTTCTTCACAGTGGTCCAATTAGCCAGCGGAGTGCATATGTATTTGTATGGAAGCTAGTCATGTATGGAAGTAGCAGTGGGTATTAGGCAGGGATGGGCAGAAGGGGGGTACAGTTCCGGGCAGATTTGGACAGATAACCCCGTTGGGTTGAAATTAGACGCAGGCATCTGGATTTGACCTCAGGCCCGTGGAGTGACCTTGGGTCATTCAGGGGTCATGGGCCACAAAGCGGAGCACTGACCCTGCACAGGTCAAGCATGCGGGCAGCTGAAAGGACTCCTTTGTGAGGCCTGGCATGCTCACTATTTCCCATGAGCACCAGGGACTGCCCAGGAAACAGCGCTGAACAGTGGCCAGACAAGGTGTGTTTCTCGGTGGACATGGACACATTTTTGTGTATATTTAGTCCTTTTGTCTCTGTTGTAGTTGAAAGATCACGCATAAGCCACCTTTAGACTTGTAAAACACTTTCCTTCTGCAACGCTCTCAGTGCTACTCTTTGACTCTTGGAGTCGGGATGGTGATGGTGTTTGTACCAGAGAGAGATGGCTTGGATTGGAGGTGTGCTTGTGGCCATCGCTTGTGTACATCTGTTAGCGCCTTCTTAATGAGCACATGCACGCTGCCTCCAGTCCTGTGTGTGGCCCTCTGAGAGGCAGAGAGGAGCCCTCTGCTCCAGTAATCACATTTAATTACGTACCAGCATTAGACGGCCTATGAATAGGGTTTTTAGGCAGGCCTCTTACGCTGAAATTGGCTGCATCCAGCCGCACATTGCCCACCTTTGTCCTGGCCGTCCTGCTATATTCTATTAAGACTTTGTCTTTTGACCATCAGCAAAGCACTAGGGTCTAGCACTAACAACTGCTGCGCTAATGCTACACATGAAAAGGGAAGGTAAGGGGAACAATAGGCGTTTTCTTGGCTGAGCGGCTTGCGTCTGCCCCATTAATGAAGCAAATGGACCACACATTAGAGTACATTCACAATCATGTGGCACGTAGCATTGCATTTAAAGGATGTGAAGTCCGAAAGAAACCCTGCACGTCGGTTTATCTGCGCTTTAGATAAAAAGCTGTGGGACTCCTTTTTGAGAAGAGGAAAGGAATTTACTTTGTTAATCTCCAGAGGGGTTCTTGGGCTGTGAAATCAATTTCTAAGCAGAACATTTTAGGATGACGTGGACTACTGCTCTGTAAAGAGTGGCATGCCAAGTGGCCATCTGCAGCTCTGTCCACTCACACATGCAGAGCGTGTGTATATGTTCATATCCACACGAATCACGGTGTTTATGTGCACAGAGCCCTGTGTGCATGCCCTCATAACTTTTGGTACAAAACCATTCAGAGACGTATAGCAGTATATGTCTAAAATATGAAAAGATACTGTTGCCAAATGTGTGAACAATATGCAGACAATCTCATTTCCTGTCTTAGAACAAGCCCAAACTGACCATAAAAGGCTAGTCCGTTAAAACTGCAAAGTGGCCACAACAGCAGCAGCAGAGGGCCACAGAGCTCCATCTCAATACACACACACCCAAATATTATACTGTATATCACACACACACACACACACACAATGCTCTGTGCACCTACAGCATAGATGCAGTTGTGCCGTTGCATAAGAAGCTCTGGTGCGCAGTTCTCACACACTCAACACAGTGTGCATTAATACACACAGGCCCAGTGTGTTTGAGAGCAACAGAATGACTGTGGGGATTCATGCTGGCTTTCCTCTATTAAACTCCGTAATAAGGCGGACTGTGTATGGGAGCGCTGACATCCCTGCCCACCTCCGTGATCTACGGCCCCGCGCTGTGTGTTTATGTGTGTGTGTGTGTGTGCATGTGCATGCTTAAGTCTCTACCTGTTCCCAATGATCTATAGCTCCAGGGGATGTTCTATTCCATATACCAACATTTGTGTGCATTTCACTGTGTTTAAATCAATGTTTGCGAGTGAGCGTGTCCACATGGGCGTGCAGCTGCATGCTTCACAGCCTCAGTTTGGGGTTTGGCACACAGAGGGAGGGAATTCCTTCAAATTCTGACCAAAACAGAGGAGGGTCTCACTGGTGGCTCTAAATGGCCGCAAACCTCGGACCAGGGAGTGATAATTTACAGTGTGAGTGGGCCGCCTCTGAAGGGGACTTGGTAAAGTGGTAGACACGGGACGGCCCGTATATCTCTGGTAATTGACGGCGCTTGAGCTCTTTGCAGAATTCAAAGCAAGAAGAGACGCTCTTAGTTTTATCCCAGGTTCTGTCTGCGGCGGCTCGGCTAGAACAGGCCTTTCATTTGAAATGCGCCTTTATACGGCGCTCTGGTGCCAGCAGCATCATTAGGGTTTTAGGAGTGGCACTTATCACATGAGCAGCCTGGTCCTTGCCTGGCCAATATTAGCACCAGTCCTGCTTTTAAATTTCACTGCTCTGTTGATTTATGTCTGAAGGCAAAAGCATCATTCACAGCCTCTCTAGCCTTACTCCTGAAAATACTATTGTTTAAAAATATACTATAGTTTTCTATTGTCAAGCAGCTGAGCATTCCTTTTAAAACGTTTATCTCTTATTTTCGAAGTTGTTGTCGGAAAAGTCTCTAAATTGTATCAGTCATTTATTTTATTTTATGATAAACATAGTTAGAGTGATAGAAATCATTTCAAGTAAAAAGGCAGATCTTTTGTATTACAGCGTACGCACGGTTGTGTACCATTTTTCTTTCCTTTTCTGAAAGATATCTCTTTCTTTCTTATTACATGCCTTCCCTGTCTTTGCTTGTTCTCCCTCTTTCTTCTGTCTCATTAAAATGCAGCTCTACAACTTTGCAGCGTACCATTGATCCTTGTGCGTATCGGCGAGCGCCGTGCGGCGGAGCAGTGAGCGGGAGGGAGTTGGAGTAGGACAGAACGCACAGAAAGAGGAAGCGTAGAGAAAAGACTGGAGAGGGGACAGAGGGGGAGGCAGTGCTCCTCACAAGAAAAGACACGGGCTTTCCTCGTGATCGCATCTTCCGCCCCTGTTTTTGAAGCCCACAGAGACAAGAGAGCAGCTATTTACTGAAGCCCACACATAATGGCCACTTTTATTTACTCAAGTCCATTGAGGCACTGCCAAGGACTCTCTGCTTTGCGGGCCAAAAACAGAAACCCAAGGTGTTTTACAAACCACCAAGTCCCCTCCTCTTGGCTGTGAGGCTGTGATTAGCTGATATCCATCTCCAAAATTTCTGTCAAACAAAAATGTCTTTAAATGCAGCGCAACATGTGGGCACATTTAGAAGTGACCTGCCTGAGCCCTGCCTCAGGCTGCACTGACGCCCGGTCACAGGTCCTCTGTGCTAACAGAGTTTACTTCAGCCAAACATGGAGGCGTGCGTTATTAGAAATAAGCTCCTTCACGCAATACATTTACTTCATTAAAGACCTTTTTTCAATCTTCTTATTATTAAAAATAATATATATATAATGATATATAATTATGAGCAGAGGCAAATTCAATCACTCATTAGAGTAAGTTTGGGATATTTTATAGAATTCATGACTCATAATTATATTTGCACATTGGTGTAATAACTGTAAAAATAAAATTAAGATAAAAATTATACAAAAAGATGCAATGACAAATACAGTTTAATTAATTATGCAGCGAATGGGTCTTTCCAGTGTCTCCCACACAATTTAATGTTGACCCGGGATTCTGTTTCATTCAAACATTTATTTTGAACAAGATACTTTCATAATTTTTTAATAAAACTTTTTATTTTCAAATATAATCAAAGCTAAATCATATATTTTTTTAATATATAAATTACATGTTGAAAGTGTAGCGTTAAAAGGGCATTTAACAGTTTTGTAATCATGAGATTCAGCGGTCCTTGGTTAACAACTCAATCAATCAAACTTTATTTATAAAGCGCTTTTCATACCAAAGGTATCACAAAGTGCTTTACAGATTACAACAACTCCTTCTCGTTGGTCAGTGAAGTGTGTGTGTGTGTGTGTGTGTGTTTTTCCTTCATGTAAAAACGCGCAGTCGCTCAAATGAAGCTGACACGGGCAGCTCATAAAACAGAGCCTGAGTGTGGCTCTCCTCGGCCGGTGTCTTCTGACAGGGCAGTGACAGAGCCCTTTGCCCCACGCTCGATGCCTCTAGTGTGGGGCCTCTGAGCCTGCTCTATTCAAAAACAAATAAGCTGCCACATAAAGATCATCCTTCATTTCTTCTGCCGTCATTCAGCGCCTCACCCCCCAGTGTCGCACACAACACACACTGGTCCCAAAATGCTGCAGTCTTTTAAAAGAAATATGTGCCGTGTGCATCTCTGAGCCGCGCTCCACACACCAGGCGTGACCCAGAGCCTCACATCTGTAAGGGATTTGTACAGTGAGATGATACCAATAATAAATAATGTGAACATTTGAAACTCATTTCAGTCCCCCTCTGTGTGACCCTATACAAGGTCGTGGAGTGTGGAGGAGGAAGAGCAGTGCTTACACATGCGCGCTGCCTTTGGACCACTGTATTATTCATGCATGTCTATGATATGACGAATTGGACGTCCCAGAATCCCACAGGTGTTCACAATTCAACAGTGGTGACCTGGCCGCTCTGTCCCTCCGCTCACCCTCCACATTTCCCCGAAAAAAACTTCTATCCAATTTCATCTCCTCCCTGTAGTCTTATCATAGAAGATCCTTTAATTGGTTTAGTTCATCTCAATCACAAGAGGCTATGTGGATTTACCAATACTGGCCGTCACTGATCTGGTATTTGGCCAGAAGGGGGGGCTCTTATTCATGCTTTCAAGTTCTCTCTTTTTGTTGTTCCCATAGCAGAGGATCGCGCTGCTCAGAGGTCAGCATACAGTATGACCCTGGAAAATGGGAGATTCTCTAGTTGCCTTCATCCAGTCTTTCCTCCTCACCTAAACTCGCAGCGCTGTGAACCTTTACGTAAAGTAGTCTGGACGGACCGGCTCTAAATGTGCCTTTTAACTTGCTCTCTCGCACCTCGGGTTTGCCTGAATATTTCTCCGTTGTCATGGCGGCTGTGGTTTAGAAGCGGGACGGGATCATCTGTTATGTCACCTGACCTTACTCTGACCCCAGGCACCCGAAACACAACTGTGGTGATGTCATCAGAGTGAACAGCACATACGTTTGTGTCACGAGGAGAGTGCTGAAGCGTCCTATACATTGATAAGAGGCAGAATTTTACAAACTAGGAATGAAAAGATGAAAAAAGTCATGTGCCTACCAATATGCAAGTCCATGCATCTTCTTCTCCATTTCTTATTTATTTGTTTATTTCGACAGGACGGTGCATGTTAATGAACACACATGGGACTAATGCATGTGAACACACATTGCGGAACTGCAGAGATGGGCTAATTTAGATCCATTGTCATGCAGTCACAAACACACTGCCATTCATCCCATTTTACATATTTTTTAGTGATAGCGAAACTTATGCAGGCTTGGGTAGAACATGCAAAGTCCACACTATAAGGCCCCACCCAGCCCAGATATCAAACCCGGGACCTTCTTGCTGTGAGGCAAAAGCTAACTGAAATTGACACGCCCCTCATGAAAGACCACAGAAATATTGTCCCATGAACACACACATAAATCCACTCGGAGTCCGAGCCGCTCGCCGGCCCTTTCTCTATCACTGCACGGAACAGCAGATACACAAGCGAGCCTCTATGTGAGGATGATGAATGGGCTCTGCTGTACCGGAAGCACATGTTAGGAGCCCCCTGCCCAGGCCCTTCTCCCCACTGTTCATCCCTTGTCTGCTTCTCCCCTCACCTCCTCATTCTCCCCTGTGACCTCATAAGCCTCCTTCCTTCCTAAGGCACAGAGACCCCTCCCTCACTGACTCTGTGTCCACGCACACAGACGGACACACACACCTGCAGCTTTGTGAAGTGTGTTGTGCTGCCACCATCTATGTTCTTCCCTTATCATCCATTTTTATCCATTGTAACACCGGTTACATCGTAAATTAAAGTATTAAAAAATATATTAAAAAATGTTTTAAGCTAAAAAAAAATCTGCTTTTAAAATATGTGCATAACAATACAAGTTTCCATTCCAAATGACATATCATTAATGTGTCTTTTCTTAAGCTACAGACGCCATACGTGAGTGGACCTGAGGGAGTCTGAAATCAGCCAGAGAAATGTGCAAACTGCAGGTGGTCTATATCCAATTAAAATAAAAACACCCTATTGAGGTACTGCACACTCATACACACACACTTTTTTTTTTACTTCAACAAAACTTAAATCATCTGTGTAAAAAAATGTTGAGTTTCATTTGGTGTCAAAACATTTGTAGTAAAATTAAACATATGGACGCCACAGGCAAAGTGCAGACTGGAATACATTAGAGTTGCACGATGTTACACTAACCCTGAGGATCTTCCACTGCTCGGAGAGATTAATGGAATAAAAAGGAAAGAGGGGTGTCTGTCTTAGTCAGACCGCTATAAAATCAATATTTTTTTCTGTGATACTGCAGCTCTCACTTTCAGCTCTGTCATGAGAATGCCATCAAAACCTACGAATGAGTAGTCTAAAGCTGCACTGTGACCTAAATATAAATGAGTAATAATTGCACTAAATTGTAGTATTTGATATGTTTATGAGTGTTTCTTTTAGATTACCCAATTACCCGATACAATAGCCCTCCCCTAAAAGCAGAGTCTATACACACTCCAGCAAAGTGTTAGTGGGTCGTCATTCTTCACTGAACAGATACTATTTTACATCCAGTTCCAACATGTTTTGCCCCATCATGTCAACATGCTGGCGTCTGGACTAGTGAAGGCAAGACAGGAGGCATAGAAGCTTCATATTCCATTGTTTTTTTTTTCTGTTCTGTAAATGAATGTAGTTCAGTGCAGCAATTGGGAACATCGTGTGTGAGAAGATTTCAGTGGAGAAAGGGGTTTGTGCTGTAGTGCAAGATGTATCCACAATCAAGTAGGATAATTGTTTTGCACTGAGGATAAAACAAACTGAAAATATAGGCCAATATTCTTTGAAGAAACTGTTTTTTTGAATCTCTAACAAAATAAACACTCCGTACTGCAGTGGGCATGGGAAAAATGCAGTTGTATGCCTTAATCAGATTCCACTATTTGACTCTATCTGTGAGCACAAACAAAAGAGCTCAAATGGCATTTTAATGATGTGTCTACATTGCAGGTTGTGCTAAAATAGGCTAAATATAATTATTTATATAACATTTTTTGGGGTATATTTGCTATAAATGTTTGAAACAAAGTGATACTATTCTTTTTCTAAATCCAGTGTATTGCTTCAAAGGTCTTCTTATTGGAGTCATGGCGTTTGCTGTTATTTACTTTCTGAACGTTGCAGTCTGTGGGAAACGTGTACGATCTCCACTAGCCCGTCTATCAGGCTCGTCGCCTTGTTTCTATTAAACTGGTGGTATTGAATCACATTGTCCGTGTTCTCTCTGACCGACACAAAATGATTCTGTAATTTTAGAAAAAATATCAGATAGCCTTCGTTATTTTGGATGACTATTCATAACTAGCAGAAAATTGTGCCAGTGGTTATTTAAAATCTGAGATTTGTAGCCAAAGGCGCAGACCGTGCTCTTGGCGTTTGGTGTGACCCCTTTGGGCACAGTGGGTATTTTAACGTAGACCTACCCATTATTGCACAGTCAGAGATCCTTCTTTTTGACAATGAAGACACAATTATTAAGACTGTATTTGATTGCGTTTGTATTGTATTTTTTAGCTGAGTGTCTCCTCGCTATGTGGGGTGAAGGGCAAATCTCTCGAGCCGTTTCTGAAATGTGGGCTCAGGGCTGAGGAGAGAGATTATCAAAATCTAAAAGTAGAATAGCCTATCCCAAAAGTGGCCTATTTGTGGGCCTATTCAAAGTATGAAGCCCGTGGACAAGTTGGTTATCTAATTTAAAGGGTTATGAAAGTTACGAAGTTTGTCGGTGTTCTGAATGTGCTGATCGTAGCCTAGCCCTCTCAGCGACTAAAC
The DNA here is from genome assembly GCA_007210695.1 of Neogobius melanostomus. Lineage (NCBI taxonomy): Eukaryota > Metazoa > Chordata > Actinopteri > Gobiiformes > Gobiidae > Neogobius > Neogobius melanostomus. The sequence continues at coordinate 976,855 of VHKM01000156.1, forward strand.
ATATCGTCCGGTTCCGGGATACCACGCATCTCTACTTTCACAAGTTTGTAACATTTACCCCAGTTCTGGCTACTTGAATTCACATAGCCCAAGTCAAATGCACGCGCACATTACGCACGTTAGGGTTTTGTCTGTAATCTGCATTATTCCAAAATAGCCTAAATTAAACTCCGTGTGGGCGGAAAGTAACATTTATAATTTGTTCGTACTGCCTACTACGATTTAAAAATAGCCAAATTAATTACAATGTGTGGTTTGGGGACGTAATAAATATGCAGCATGTATGCCTAAACTTGTAATAATAGCCTTAATATTAGAAGTAAGCTAGTATTACGCATAATAGCCTACTACGACTATAATGTAAGCCTTATAATATATATTTACTATTATTTAAACGTTTCGCATTTACTCTATTATTGAACAACTATAGGCGACTCCCATTAAAGATCTAATAACAAAATCGACTGACAGTTCAGTATCATAAGACAAAAGTGCGCATTTAAAATGGTTTCAGGTATTCGAGTGTTTTTGGTGACGGAAAGCGTGCATGTGCACGTGCAGACTGGTCCACTGTGTGTAATTAGCTAATGTAGAATGCAACATTACAAAAACTGAAGCAGTACTTACATTTCTAAAAAGCAAGGACTGCAACAACAGTCATTGTGTTGATGCGAGTCTGTTGACCGCAAGACAAAAAATGGTGCCAAATGACAATAAGAAAAAATAGGCCTATGGCTGAACTCTAAATTCTGCTGAAATTGTTTCTGCGCATAAAGCCATAGCTTCACACAAATAGTTCTGTGACAAAAGAGACTCCCCAAAACAGCAAATTAACCACCATGTCTAAATTTACCCCTGAGGCACAATTGAAGGACTATAGCCTAGATCGCTAATAGCCTATATCATATAATTTACTCTATATACCTGCCTTACATTACATTACGGCCTATAGTCTTAATCATGTAGATCCTTATGGCTAGTTTATCATAAATCAGGCTAATTAGTAAATAATGACAATAGAGAGAGGATGATTATTAGCACAGTTTAATACAATTACAAAAGTATTCCTTTAATTGTATATTTAATAATTAGGCTAAAATTATTAATCTCACCTTAAAAGAAAATATTATATTTTCGCCATTGTTTCCAGAATTCCCAGATCTTCGGACAATCTATAGTTGAGGCTGTAACACGAGTCTTCTGCAGCAAAATCGTGCATCTCTTTACAAAGAGATTTTGAAAACTGCGCTCAGACGGGGGAGGGTGGAAGGCGTGCTACGGGCACGTCGTTCAGTGCGTCTACTAGGAAAAGCAGCAGTCTCCGTGTAAATGGCCTGATATTTTCTCACGCGTGCCTAGATTATTGCTAATATTACAATTTAAACAATGACTCGATGCTAAACGAGGAGAATCTGAAGCTATCTGCATCGATGTGCGTCCGCTTCTTCGGCTTCGTTCAGCCTCCCATCCCCCTCCGTGTTCCGTCCTTGGAAGCGTAGTTTCGTCTTAAGACACAAAAATAACTTTTTCTTTCTCTTCCGTCGTCGTGGTATTCTATCCGAAGTCCATCGTCACGTCTCCGTACAAATGTATGTCCACCAGCCAGCCATTTTCCGCAGTGCACTCGACAGAAGACAAGCCCGCAAAAGTCGTGCAGTGTTGCCAGCAGCTGGGGCTTCCAGGGTAAATCTGCGAAGAGGGGATCTCTGTCCCTCCGCCTCGCACGCTCTTTCTCTCCCTCCCTCCCTCCCTCCGCCCGCCACGACAGAGAAGAGAAGGGAGGAGGGAAGCCCACGCTGATAGCTGGAGGGACCCCCGTCGCACTCAGTTTGTGTGTATACTAGGGTGTGTGTAAGTGTATATGTGTGTGTGCGTGTACGTGTGTCCGCATATATAATCGTTGCTCGGAAATTCTTCCTGTGGCTGTTTAAGGAGGATAGCGCTCTCCGTGAGCGCGTGTACCTATCAGAATATTGCCCAGGCCTCAATAGCCTATGTGCTTTAATTGTTTATTTATTCCTCTGTATTTTAACATACCTTATTATACGTATCATACGCATTTTTTTATGTTTTCGTGTCAGGATTTATATGCCCCGGCTGCAGAGTTATTTAGGTTGAAAAACTACGTGAATAAAACAGAAAACAAAAGAGGCCAATGTGAAGAAGCATTTCTGATCCTGTGACGGAGACCTTTGACCGCTCAATACAGACTTCCCTTCTAATATGCACGAGCCACATGACTGTCACGACTACATCTAGATTCAAGGCTGCTCCATTACTTGGGCACTGATATACAATGGGTAAAATAGGTATCAACTGCAGCACCATCACATTTTTTGGCAACATAAATAATCCCATCATACAAAATCATAGATGTCCATAAATCATGTCACATGTCAGACCCAGGAAAATCCCACCCGAAAAAATAGCCACAAGCTGAAATCTTTCTGCATTGGGTACAGAAGGATTTTAAACTACATATTGTTGCTGTGAACATTGTTAAAGTTATAATCCAGAATGGAAAATGAACATAATTTCACCATTAAAATGTCCATGATTAGGTGCTTGTGTGTACAGTCTTCATTGTTGGTGGAATACTCTCAGTCAGATGAGATGTAATTGAACTTTTCTTCAAAAATGGCATATGCCAACAATCAGATATTTTAATTGGCATGTTCCAAGTGCATATCACATCCCCAATGTAATTCATGAATTAACCTGGGGGATTGGCTAAGGCCAGGCTGCTGTGTGCGCTCGAATCTTTTTGAACTTCACAACAGCCTGGAGACCATGGCCGAAATTTTCGCATGGATTTGGGGACCAATCACAGAACGAGGAGGGACGGTAAGACAATGACGCGCTATTTGACATACGGAAGCTTGTTGTTTGTTTAGGGATAAAAAAAATATTTACGGATCCAACATGACGGCAGCAGACGAGACGCCATCTTTCGATCAAGCTTTAGAACGTGTTCTAAAAAGTTTAGCTCAAAAATGTACAACTGGTACATCATACGTCATCTGATACGATGATACGATTGGCTATGGCTACGTGCAAACGCATGAGAGACATTCAGCCCAATAAACGGATATGGACAATCGTGAACCACACCTCTCCTACGAGAAAATGAATTGGTGGTCCCCAGACTAAATATCACTTGTGATTTTTGTCTGGCGTTAGCCAGGCTAGGGGATTTGCAGAATAGGGCAAAAAATCACATGTGAGCAAAGGATCTGTCATAATACAATAATACAATTGCTGGACGTGTTTGCCTTTTTCTCTGATTCTTTTAAAGGAATAGGCCACCGTTTTTACATACTGAGATATGTTCTTACCTTAGCTTTGACAAGTTCATTTGTACCTGTCTTGTCTTCACATGTGCCTTCCATAACGTAAACACAGCACAGATGGCGTTAGCATTTAGCCTCTCTCTTCTCCTCTATAGCTCCAAACGAGGTGAAGATGGTAATTCGGCATCCGCGCAGTGATATCTTCACTTTACTGCGCGGATGCCGAATTACTCCTGGTATTACGCCTTACAATATAGTTCCCCTTTTTATCCGCTTAGAAAATCCACATTGTTTAATTTTGTGTAATTATACTTTGTAGTGTAACACTTCATGTAACCATATTTAAATAGGGAAAACGTGGAAGAGTTTTGTAGCTTCTATCTTCACCTCGTTTGGAGCTATAGAGGAGAAGAGAGAGGCTAAATGCTAACGCTGTCTGTGCTGTGTTAACGTTACGGAAGGTACACGTGGAGACCAGACAGGTACAAATGAACTCATCAAAGCTAAGGTAAGAACATATCTCAGTATGTAAAAACGGTGGCCTATTCCTTTAAATAAAGTTGCTATTGAATGATGAAAAAGCCTGCACACTTACTCAAAAAAGACAACATTTATTGAGACAACGTTTCCATCCAAGTGGATCTTCCTCAGGTCTCCTGTGCAGGCTTTTTCATCATTCACTGTTCACCGTAGTAGCCTTGCACCTGGTGATGTGTGTATATTTTTGCTGTTTGAATAAAGTTGCTATTGACATTACATTTAAATGATCTAATCCACACATACAAAGTAATACAATTAAACCACTTCCTACCTCGCTATGAATACTGTACATACCAACTATATCAGAGAGTGATATTTCCCATTAGACTTTGTTTATTCTAAAGCACTTTGTGATACCTTTCGGTATGAAAAGCGCTTTATAAATAAAGTTTGATTGATTGATTGATAGATTTTAATTCATGTGTATTTATTTATGTTTTATGCTTGGGTGGGGTTTTGTTTATTAAGTTCTGGGTTCAAATGTTTGCTTTGATATTTATGTATTTTTAATTGCAACTTTTTTTCCTTACTTAAAGTTTTTTCTCTCCAAGACAAGATATTTCTTTTACAAAAATAATTCCCCCTCAGGGATACATAAAGTAGTAATTCTGAGTCTGAACAGAATTTTCAGAAAACCTGCCTGTGGAAGCATCAGAAAAAAACAGCAACTCGTAACTCCCTGCCAGTACAGCCTGCATGCATGCGTCATACAGTTCCATTGTTGTGGAAAATATCAGTATGTTGGAGTTTATCTAAATTTTGTAGCACAATATTTTGCCAACACAATGAGTTACACACAGTCAAGGAAACTATAAAATTGATTTCAAAGAAGGAAAATCATGTTTGCCAGAATAGCCAAGTCAACTACTTGACTAGAATCCAACAGAAAGTCAATGGAAAGGAAGAGGCTTATAAAACCTTCATGAATAAAGAATGGTCCAAAAATCATCTGAGAAATGCAAGTTTCTTGATTCAGTAGAGGACCTGAAGTTTTCATGACCAATAACCGCTTTTGTAGAAAGTATAATATATTTCTTTAAACGTGTTCAAAAAATTGTTTCCATGTCATTTCACATTATTACACATAAGTAATTTATGACCATTATGGGGGGTAACGTGTGCAATAATTATATGTGTGTTTGTGTACATAGATCAGAAAAACACAGCTCCCGTGTGAATGGTGTACTGTGCAATGTATTGCCATGAGTAAAGCTATATAAGTCAATCTAAGCTGCAATTCTACAGGCTCACTGTTCAGAGAATAAAATCAAAATGAATGAGGTCTGTTCCTCATATTAGCTTGGTGCCCCTGCAAAACTGCCCGTCATGGGTCCTGGGGTCCTGCTCGGGGATCCCCAGCTTCCTGCCAAAGCAAATTCCATAGGCCTCAGATAGTCTGGTGGTGACGCAAGGGTTAACGTCGTGATGTGCTGCTCAAGGTGCTGACCAGAAGGAGCAGTGGACCTGGTTTTACATATCTTTTAGAGTTTAGAATCTTTTTGGATTGTTTTCAAGCTTATACTGTGTTTGTGAAGTTTCCTTTGCTGACCACACTAATGTTAGAATACTGATTACACAATTTACTTGTGTGTGCTTACTTTTTATATTTTACTTTTAAGTAGCTTTGATTAATTGTCATGGATGTGAATATTTTTATGTAGACCTGTTTATTAATCGTTTTGTCTTTTTGTTACTCATTTTGTAGGGGTGGTAAGGCTGAAAAAGAAAACATTTGCAGCCCATCTGTATAAACCCAGTCTGCTGACTGTGGAGATGTACCGAGATTGTGCGTTTGGCAGCCCCATGTGAAAAGAGAATGTGGATGCAATGTCAGATTGTCCGTGGACCTAAAACAAGAAACTGTGAGGTGAGCTAAATCTCCCACCTCAAAGAGGAACAGTCATGAACTACCGGACCGAAAAGAGATACCAGCATGATACCATTGGAACCAATTTAATATCTTGTGATTAAAATTACCCCCAAATGATTAGAAAATGATCAATAGATCATATACCCTTTAATGATGATATTATGCTCTTCTGTTCCCAGAGTATAGTGCTGTTTGATAATGTGCTGTCACATCAAGGTTGATGGTGATGTTGAAGCTCTTAACCTTCTCCTCAAACACATACGTTCAATGCGCAGCATACACCCACCGTTCTGTTAAAGCCACACAATTGTTATTTTATCTGTTTATAAAACCAGAATAACTTGAAGAATAACTTCTTTATTTCAGTCTCAATGGCTGTTAGGCAAAGCTTTAGCCCTAAATTGTCTGGGCTACACGATTGGGCAAAACAGCTCCAGCTCGCAGCAAAAGAAGACAGCCAGCAGCTGTGTGTAAGTGGTAGCTATCCGCAGTAGGAAGCAGAGAAGTGAAGGTGCGATGTCAGTCAGGAACGCTTCACTGCTCGAGGACAATCATGCATGGGACCGCTCTGTTTCAAGAGCAATCAGTCAACTCGCATTAATTATCAGTCCCCCCCCACTGTAGAATATAGGGGGCTCATGCTGGCACATGGACGGAGTAGACTGGCGTGCACGTGTTATTGCACAAGCAGCACACACAACAGAATTTGCATCCCGAGTGAAAAAGGGTATGTGAGGAGCTTTATTTTGTCACTAAATAAATGAAATGCAGATTTGCGTTTTCAGTGCAGGACGCCTTTGTGCGCTACACAACTGAGCTTTATTGTTCCTCTGTCATTAAGACTGAGGACAACACTGAACAGACAGCAGTCCTTTTAAACAAACCAAGGCCTGCTTTTTATACACGCCTATGCTGACATATCTGGATATGCATGTCGTCATGACATGTCATAGCCCTTAGCATGTCGCCCTTTAGCTGAGTTGGAGCATATAGCCTGAACTTTTTATTTAAAAGATGAATATTATTTATTCCTATTAAGTCCATACACCTGAGAATTTTTCTAATTCCACAGGTCATGTGTCACACTTGTATCTTAATTGCGGGGAATGTCTGTGCAAGTGGACTGGTGTTGCTTGAGGGTTTGTTACCCAAACGCAGTAGTTCCCAGCCTTTTGCCTAACTTCCCCCTACTCATACAATCCAAAACCGCAAGTTCCACAAATGCATCAAAACAAAAGTAAAATAAGATGGAAAAAATAATAGTCAATAAGTTTTAATTGCAGACACACAAAAACAAACTGGAGTGTTTTTTATGCACCTGCACCTTTGAAAATTAAAATTGTTACTATAGCAAAAAAACAATGCATATAAACTGTGGCTCCTGTGGCTATTTTGCTATAAGCATAGACTGTGAAATTAAGAATGGACTGAGGGAGTGAGGCTTCCCCATAGCTGGCTGAAGCTCGTTTATGCTAACTATGTGGCTGCGAAGCCAACTCCATTATTTAGAATAGGGCGAAAATAAAAATAGTAAAAGGATGAAATTAGGACAATGTTGTGCATGTTAGACAAACACGTGGAGGTCAGAATGACCAGCCTGCAGAGATGTGCTGGGTAATCGGGAGAGTTGGGACGTTTCCCAGTGGGCCGCCTGGTTGCGGTGCTTTTGGGCTGTGAGAATAAAATAATGAATGAATAACAGACTCACAGTTGTGCTATTCCAGGCCTAAAGGCTTTAACTGGGCTGCAGCAGGAGCCATGGGCTGCTGTTCCAGATATAAATTAAGTAACACAAAGCGTATTCGCATCGAACTTTTCATTCTTGTGGCAGGGAGATACCATTTGATGTTGAACTAACTCAGAGGGGTGTTGAAGCAGAACACCCCTCTGAGTTGGTTCAAGTTGATGCAGTCCAATCCAGCGGGGACAAGTGTCCGTGCGATTAAAGAGGGCAAAGGGCAGGTGAAGGGTAGAAAATTGGACAAATAATATATATTTTTATCTACATAACTTGGTGCTGACTGTGCCCATGTGAAAAGAGAAACTGTTAGAAAATTGTCAAAGTGGTATTTGATCTTGCGATCTCTGGTACTTGAGACCAGCGCACTACAACTGAGCTATAATTCTATAGGAAAACAGGCCAATCTAAATCTGAAAATTTCCTGGTCGAAATGAGGTCCCAGCACGTCCTTGCCAGCCTGTGTTCAATAATGACTGAAAGAGGGGCAAAAAGGTTTAAATGGAAAGTCCATAGGAGCAAGCCACCATTTTCTTGCGGTTACAGGGCGAAGGCCACAATAAAGTCATTCACATGTCCAAACAAAGCCTGTTATTGCATGTGAACAAACAAGGAGCACCTTCGTTTGCTGCTGAAAGAGCAGGGGTTTATGATTTAATGGTATGTCTAATTTCTCTAACCTGAGAAATTAGCAACTAAGACATAAACACTGATATGTTTATGTACGAGCCCCCAATTTAGTGCGCACCCAAGCCATACCGAGAAAAATGAAGCCCAAACACACGGCTGAGCGCAGTCCCCTTGAAGGAGAGAGACGCATTGTGCGCCACGAACCATTGGATTATTTGGGCAAAGAGCTGACCGAGCCACACCCGGTGCTAGGACCCTGGAAGTATCTCCTCTGGGCATGAAAAGTGAGGGGCTTGTTTGCTTATTTATTTATTTATTTATATATATATATATATATATATATATATATATATGTATATACCCACACATTTAGATCCATGATATCTTTGCATGAGTGTCATCTCATGTACATATGAAAATGCATGTTAAAGGCTCATTGAATATGCTCAAATAATATTTTTATGACCACACCCTCTGACCAGATTTCAGACCTGTTTAGGCCTGATTTGTTCTTCATATGGCCTGATGGTACTTGTAAAGTAAAATATTTCACAATGTGGTGCATGGCATTTTCAGAAGGCCTTGTTGGTTCGTCAGCATTTCCAAAAAATGACTGCCTGCTACAACAAAAATCAAGCCAAAACTAAGCTGTAGCCTATTTTCCTTTTTAATTACAATATATATATTTTTTTTAATATATGTTATTAATACATTGAAATGTATATTTTATTTGGTCTGTGGATGGTAATCACAATTCACAAAGTAAACCTGGAAAATTTCTGCTTATAAGCAACTCAACAAGTGCGTCAGCCTATGGCGTTGTCTGTTGCAGCGTGCCTTTGTTTTCTTAACATGGAAGGGATATTGCAGAATTCGGCAATTGTGTAGCCTCAACGTTTAATACTACGACTGATTTCCCCTTCTACCGTATTCCCTTTGATTCCGTCACTCTTGACTCTCCTTTGCTCTGGGGCCAGCGGGGCTCGTGGAGGCGCCTTGAAACAGTTCCTCCTTATCTCCTTTCATCGTTGTGCGCGGGGCAGCCTTGAAACCGCACGGCCAGTAATTGCTTTTTTCAGGCAGCCCAGTGCGGACTGGCTAGCAGCCAATCAGAACCTTGTTTACACTCGGTGATTGACAGCCTTCTGGCAACTTTCCATCCAATCAGAAGTCAAGTTGAACCGCAGCCCTGAGTTTTTAACCCATTGCTTCCACGTGAAAACAGCCACATTATCCTAGCAAGTGGCTATAATACACAGGTTGAAATGATAGCATACTTTGGATATCCTACTCATCCCTGTTGCTTTATAATGGAATTGTGAAAACAGAAAACACTAATAGTTCTGCAGCCTAAATATGTCCAAACACGTATAGAATAAGATAGGTTAAAGTCAGGCTCTGTTTTACAGTCCAAGCAATCAGGTTGAAGTCCAGCAATTCCTTGTAGCAGATAGTTGGAGATAGTTATCCTTTTTTTTAATTAGGCCTATTCAACAAGGTGTATAGCGCTTGTTATAACCTAGCCTACATTTGTAGACCACATAGTCTACAAATGTAGATACAAGGTGGCAAGGTGCAGTGGTCCCATGAAGGGCTTGGCGCATCAAGAAAAATAATCTACAGAATACATTTTGATGACACAAAAAATATGCAAAATGCATTAAGATTGCTGTTGCACTGTGTTCGCCCTGTCTGTGATCAGACTTTTCTTACACTGAGCTAGCCCACGTATCTGAGCAGTAAACAACACGTTGCAGAGACGATCCAAGCTATGCTGTCTGTTTCCTCGTATTATGTATTTGCCTGAGCGCATGGCGCGAGGCATTGACGGATGCAAATCAAACGCGCGCCGTTTCGCACCGCATCTCTTTCGACTTTCTGATTGGCTCAGCGAGGCGACCAATGAAATGGTGTGTTTACCGACGGCGGCGAAGGCGGAGGGATGTGTTGAGGAAAGGGTAGTGTGGTGGATGGGGAGGGCGCCTCACGGGCACGCTTTCACATTGTCGTTCTCAAACCAATAGGAGTGCGCGTTCACCCTTCCTCGCGTTCGCGCGCGCACACACACTCACACACACCAACACGCGCGCGCGCACACACACACACACACACATACACACACACACCGCTCACCCTCCTCCTCACGGCGTCTGTCTCCGGCTGCATGAACGAGCCTCGACTCACTACAAGCCTGAACTTCTCCGCTGCGTCTCTGCCATAGCTCCACTGAGCGCTGGGCTACGTCTGTAGCAGCAGAAGCGTAGGATGTAATCAATGCCACATGTTTCATCCAAACGGGACGGGGATTTTCACTCTCGACACTATGGACTTTTTCTTTCATTAGCACTCACCGTCTTGCCTCGCAAAAATAGAACTTAACAGTAAGTCGTTTACTACTTTGTTTTCAGTCAGTGGATGTCCTTTTATTGCATTTTATTGGGCTTAATGGAGCAAAGAGAAAAAAAATAGGCTTTATGCGCACAAATGGATGGAGTGCTCGCTTGTCATTCCTCCTCGCAAAGGCTATGTGCCGGGTTGTACCTATGTTTACTCAATTCCAACATTGACAGTTAACAATTATAATTATAACAATGGTAATTTTGTGATGTTTTATTTATTTATTTTAATAAAAGCACTTGTAAGAATTTTTTGTTAGAATTTATAACAGACAACAAAATTAGGCTTGGTTCTTGTGTCAAAGATGCAAGCATCCATGCACTTATTTACGCACCAAGACCATGAGCATGTGATTTGACTATTATAATAATTAAAACATTTTGCTGGCTTTATACTCCACTGAGACCTTTCTGATAAATGCTCACGAGATACTTTGTCTGTAAGCTAAGAGTTTACGCGGTGGTAGTCTGATTTTAGAGGATTCTAGTGGGGGTATGCGTGCTGCGCGCGCGTGTGTGTGTGTGTGAGATGTGAGCTTTCAAAGTCTGCTGCAAAGCAGTTGGAAGCGTCTATGCACGATGCTACCAAAGCAATGTAAAGGATAATTAGATCCTTTTTATGTACAGCGTGTACATATTGAGAGGAAGCTTGTCGTGCAATGAGGTTTGGATTCGGCTTGGTAAATGTTAATTTAGATGGCCCTTGTTGACGTCGAATAGCCTATAATGGGTGTGTTTTGGATTAAAAATCTGAAAACGTGTAGACAACTGTCAGAATAGAGTGGTTTATGTTCGATGTCCCAGGGAGAAAACCTATTGTTTCTTACTCGTGGCCACTCACGAGAGTCCATCATGGCTCGCATGCAGCTTTAACTGCGCGCACGGGTTTCTTTTCGAACTTTTTTTATTTTTTTTAATTATTATTATTATTAATAATAATTTCTGTCTCCTGAAATAGCGTGATAAATAATAGGATACTCGGTCAATAATAATAATAATAATAATAATAATAATGATAATAATTGTAATTAGGTTATAATATTATTTACTAGATCTATACTGTTTGTGTTAAGGTTAAATTTCACACACACACACACACACACACACACACACACACACACACACACACACACACACACACACACACACACACACACACACACACACGTGGGACACTGCAGTGTCCAAAACTTTGTGTTTATGAGTTGATAAATGAATGTGAGTGTTTATGGTTCTAGAATAAACATTTTGCATGTCTTGATCGGGCCAGTTCTATTTGCGTGTTTTGATGTTTATATGTCGATGTGGTTTAGCTATTCCTTGTTGTTGCATTCAGCTTTGACAGTATGGACAGTATGGACGTCCTGCATGTCTAGGTTCTTAAGATCGTGTGCTGAGGTGTGTTACGCGGGCACACAAACTCATAATTTCTGTGCCTCACGGTGAGCAACACCGAAGTAAATAACCTGAGCTGTAAAGCACATATACTGTCCGTAGTTTGTAGTCTATTTTACTGTTTTGTTTTTTGTCAAAGGCTTTGGCACTGAAACATAAAGGTGATGTGAATGTGATTTGTATTTGTGATTAGGCTGCACCAGCGTCTGCTGCGCGCAGTGAAGCAGAGATGCATATTTCTGCTATTGTCAGAAGGTGAGGATCATACTGCTAACCCTGCAGGAGTTGACACAAATAGCTCTTTCATTGTAACTCTAATTATTAAACAGAATCAGAAATGTTGAACAGTGCGTTAAGCCGGTTTAGAACTAGACTAAATGAAGATTATAGCCTACAATCTAAAACGAGCCATACACACTGTGTGCAGCGTTCTCAAACTAACTCATAAAACGCTGAAGACCTACGTAATTTTAACCCAAGTCAGTCATATATGTTAAATAGGGTATTGATTTGGTTTACTGAAAGGGACCTCGAGTTACATTGCACTTGTGACGTGTGTGTCTTCTTGGCATGTCCTTTACTGAGCGTATTGCCTCGCATTTCTCAGCCACGCTGTCCATCTACCCCGGCTCTGATAAGGGTAAGGAGTGCTATGATCGTTGTGTGTCGAGTTTACTTGTTGTTTGGACAAACTAATGGAAGATATTCTGTTGGGTCGACGTGTTTCCCTTGGAAAACTTAGTGCCCCTTTTGAATTGAGATAGCTGCTTGTGACGCATTGGGTCGGGAGCGTAGTGCGAATACAGTTTTATGTGCTGCAGCTCCGCTGATTAACTCTTTCTTCGGTATTGCACTGCTTTATTTCCACGCTTTGACATGTCCTCTCTCTTTTGTAGGACATGATGGGCTCGGAGTGTATGCCCTGCAAAGCCAAAACTCCATTCGAAGTGAGTGGACGCCGAAGTTCATAAAAGGGATTATTTGCATTTGGGTGCCTGAGACCTTCGGTGCCTCTGGATTTTTCTTTGGATTTGGGATTTATCGTTTCTCGCAGGGATGGAAAGCCGAGATTTTGCGCCTCCACACCACCTCCTGACGGAGCGCAGCGCTTTGGTTCACAGCGCCGCGTCTCGGTTGGCACCAAACGGCCACGGCTCCATGCAGCACCCCGCGCACTTTCAGCCTGGAAAATACTACTCATCCCACCTCTCAATGGCTCCGCATTCAGGTTAGTAATGCCTCTTTATTCTTTGAATGACACCGTGAAAAACATACATTTAGACGTAGAAATGTATTGAACTAAGATTAAAATTATTTATTTTATTATTATTATCTTCTTTTCTTTTTTTACCCTTTTTACTTATAACCACTGTGGAAAAAAGAAAGAAAGACAGCATTCACGCACCTTTGATTATTAGCTGCTATAGGTCTACTATAGGCTAATATGGACTGTATTATCAATCGACAACAATTACATAGAATCAGATCATTTCGGGCTTATTGTCATTAAGATATGGACTTTCCAGTCGCTAACATTGCTGTCCTGCTGTAGTTGCAGCACTGCTCTTCTCGCGTGTTTGTCCTGGTTTAAACGGGGGTCGTGGCAGTGGTGGGGGGCGCAGGCTAATAGAGGTGCGGGTAATACCAGAAAATCCGGTTTCTATATTGAGCCGGGACGTGACGGGGTGCGAATGGGTTGACAGTGCATGCATTAGATTTAACAAGTAGCTTTGGTATTCTGCCTCAATGGGGAAGAGGGGGATGGGAAGGTGGGCGTGTGTTCATGCGTGTGTGCTCAGTGAGAAGTATACGAGAAAGAAGGTTTGCTGTAAATCATGCTCTGAACCGGACTCACTGATGAATGTAAACCTGCTCGATGAAGACTCTCATTAATTATCATTTGCAAATGCGGCTTTAGCTTTAATAGACTCGAGACTGGCTGCGTGAATGATGCAGTCATTTGTGTGTGATCTATATTCTCGGGTTCGACCTATTTGCGTATTCATTTGTTTTACGCGATATCCAGTTGAACATTTTAATTGTGGATATTTTGGAATAGATTTTCAAAAATGATATTATTATTGTTGCTATTATTAATAAAATTGGTCTATATTTTGAAACTGTTCTTGCAGTAGGCTAACTAAATCCTATTCTTATGTTTGAAGATAACCCATATTTTTCAGCTTACTGCTAATGCTTACGTTATGCATGTCCACACTATATTTGTTGTTCTTGTGTACATTATCTATGTTTTTTTCACATAGGATTTGTCTGTGTCAGCATCTCTAAACTATTTCGGTGTCATTTCATAGTTGTGTGACGATGAAGGGAGCATAGCACTGTAATGCATAGTGATAATGCTATTGAAATGTATTCAAGTGGGCCTCTCGCTGGGTCTCAAGGTGCGTGACACTGTATTGAGATTCTAGATACCCAGGCTCTCCATGCATGTCCCTGATGGGGTTTTGACTGACATGATGGGCATAGAGCAGCGTTGTTTTGGGCTGGGGGAGGGGTACATGAGCTTTCTCCGAGGTTGGGATGGGGGTTACCTTTATGCTGGCCCCCTTTTAGAGATTCGAAAAGCTGCATGCCTGGCCCTAGGCCTCGGAGTAGGGGGTTGATATGATGGGTTTGGCCAAACAGTGTTTGCTTAAACTGGGCGTATCAATTACAGAAAGAAATCAAGGAAAGTTATCCCTTTCTTCTGTTTCTTCATTTCCTTGAAAACCGGCAGCCCATCAGTTTACTGCAGCCTCTTATTTAGAGCAGCATGGTGTCTGTTCAGATACGGTCACGCCTGACAAGGTGATAGAATGACAGGCGCATACCAGCGCCATAAGACTTTACCCCATTTGATAAAAGCCTCCAATGATATTACACAGGCGTTTACATTGCTGATAGCTGCACTGGGAAAGCCTTTGTCTCTGCCTTGTCCCTCACTCCCTCTTCAGTGATGTTGGCCTCTGCCTGCATTTTGCTTTAGCCACAGAGGCACAGGTGTGCAGTGTTATAGAGGGTGTGGTTCAATCTCTTTTTAAACAGTTATATGACTTCCCAGTTAGCAGCCACTTTTGTTTACATGTGTGCAGGTGTGTGAGTGTGTGTGTGTGACTTGGTAATATATTGAGTTTATCCTGCTTTCAACTGCATTTTTGGCAGTTCAACTGGAATTTTCTCAATGATCGGCGCACATTCTCACCTCTTGTGTGCGTTTGTGATTCACTATTCAAAGCACACATAAATTAATAAAAAATATAATCTTTGCTTCACTGTTAAACATATCATTATGAGCGACATTTGTGTTGCCCAAGACATAATATTTCATCTACAATCCTGATTTACCTGGCTTGGACATATGACCTGCAAGGTTCTTTATGTTCCTTTTCCATAGAAAATATACACAAAACGTACAGACCACTGGACTAGCAACACTTTATCACTTCTGCGTCAGGGTTCAATATATAATGTTTTAACTGTTCAAGCAAACAAATCCTTGTCCCCCTGAATTAACTATGCATTCTTCTTATAAATCTACACTTTTATACGCAATCACTAAGGCTCAGAATATATGACATTACTATGTTTAATTACACAAAAAATAAACAACAAGTGAACAAACATTTGAATGATAGTGAAGAGAGAATCGGGAGGAGGGGGTTTCCACCTGGTTGGTAATCCTGTCAGATTAGCCCCCACCCACCCCCCCTCCCGGCAACGGCCCAACTCCTCAGCCGCTGCAGAGTGAATGAAAGCAGGAGCGACAGAGAGCGAGCTGGATGTGTGTCACTGTGTCTGCACGAGAGATGAGTCAGCAGAGCAGCAGCCTCACAGACACCACAGATACCCAGGGCACAAGGGCCACATCCAGGGTGTAGCGTGCAAGACGACCCCCTGTGGTCCCAGACAGCTGGTGGGGCCTGAAGCCGTCAACGCAGTGAGGAGGGCAAGACTATAAACTGTCAAATGAACTCATTTCTGACAAATTCAATCAGGAGAATGCACAATGCTCATTGTGTAACATAACAACTTCAACCTGAAATGGCCAGAAATCGATTGCCTGGGATACCACCAGGAGAATCCTCTCTGATTTGACTATATTAGATGTTGTGGTTAAATGAAACCATTTTTGAAAAGTCTGTAAAGCCCTCAATTTTCCTGTAAACGCTTGGGATTATGGTGGAAGTTTTTGGGCCAACCAAAACCAATTCTTAAAATATTTACTCATTATTATGTAGCACCAAATTGACCAACACATGTCTGTATTATCCTGCTTGTGTTTTTTAGGTGTCGGTGAATATACATTTTTACCTTAGCAGACAATAGAATTGTATTGTATTCTAGAAAGGTCATTCTATCTGTTACCATGTCTAAGCTATGTAAAGGGCTGTGTCAATACAACATTAAAAGCAGAAATGTAAAGGTGTTGAAATTGATGCATGCATTTGCTTGGAAGACATTTGCTGTGACAACAGAAGACTTTTATCTCATCTCCAGCTCTCTTCCAACATGAGAACAGCTGCTTATTGTCGGTAGCAGTGATATGAAGGGAGTGGGGTGCGTTTGGTTGCGACATTTCGAGGTGTGAACACACAGCACCATCTGATGACTTGGCATGTGAATGGAAAGTGCTAGACTTCCTGTGTCCATGCGTTCCCCTGTCTGTGGACTTGTCATGGTGTCCTCCTTCTGCTTCCCTCTTTCACTTCTCTTTACTTTGTGCTTTGCCCTCTTCTCTATCGATTCCACCTCCTCTTACAGCAGACTCCCATCTCTGCCCAACGTCCAGCTTCACTCATCACTCCTCCTATTTCTGTCTCAATTTCAGTCTGCTTCCTCATTTGTTTCCCCGACTCTACCTCGCTCTCTCACAGCCACTCGGCTGGTTGTTAACGGGCCCATCCCAGTGCTACTCGGCCCATGGCCAGCTCAGAAAATCACAAACATTGGCAGATTTGGCAAGAGAGAGTAGGCTTTTACAAACATGTACATTCAGACGGATCCCAGACGCTCATGCGAGAATAGCTGCTTATTTGTACACAGGCCCGCCCACTTTTCCCACTCGGCGAAGATACATCCAGGCCCAGTGCTGAGTGCGGCTCGGTCAGTTGTTTACCCAGAAAAAGCAAAGGTCTGTATGCGGGCCCCATGCACTTGTCTCTCTGTGGTTAAGGTGCGCATTAGATTGGGGAAATGTCATGAAAATATCAGCATTCATATTGCCACGACTGTGAAGAACCTTGTTCATATGCAAAATACTAAGTAAGTAATAAGTATACTAATAAGTACCACATGTTTTTTCACATATGCACTGAGAGCAGGAGAATAGCCGTCTACAGCAGCCACAGTTCAGACATGTGCATGTTTGTAAAGGGCTATAAGAGCTCAATGGACCTTCTAGTGTAGTGGATGTGTGAGCTATAGTGGTATGGAGCTACAAATGTCTCATTTGCAAGAGAGACTTGTTTCAAACATATACATTATAAACCGCACAAATACATTTTGATATGGCAAAAATATTCTGTTTAAAACAACAAATTATACAGACACATTTTCCAGACCTTTTAATAAAACTCTAAATTTGCAAAGTGACCAGGCTGGACAGCCTCAAGTCCTGCTGAAGCGTGTTGCAGCCGGAGGAACCTGAGAAGGAGATTTTCTTTCTTGTAAACTACTGACTATGGTCAGTAGTTAGCATATTGCTTAATAGCCTCCATTGTGCGTTTAAACTTTTAATATTTTGCTATGGAGTCTATAGAAATTATGGGATTTTTACTTCCGGCACCGGGCAGAGCCTCGCTGTTGAGCTACATGATTGTGTAAGTTTGTAAATGCTTTACAGACCTCATGATGTTGAATTTCCATTTCGCGCTCTTCATGCTATTCTATTTAAAGGACTTGACTTATGTTAATAATACAAAAAAACAACAACATCAAATACAAAAATACATATTTTAGCTGCCTAGACGGACACAAGAATTTGAAATGATTTTAAATGTATGTTAGAAGACAGCCTATTATAGTTTATTGCTTAGTACATCTAGCATTCAGGAAAAAACCTGTGTCCTCACCTCAAATAATGGTCATAGCTCATTTGGGCCACTCTTGTTCACTGCTTTTATGGCGTTCCTTTTCTTCAAAGGGGTCATGGCAGCATGTCTGTGACATCACTTGGCAGGGACAGACATGATGTCACAGTCTGGCCTCATCGTCAGGTCTCCACCTCCTGCCACAGCGACACCTGAAGATGACCTCTGCGTTGCTGCGCCACTCGCTTTTTACTTGGCAGTTCTAGGCATTTCAGCTCCGTTTGACTCATTCATATTGTAATAGCCTCTATTCAGGCGGCTCTGTGTCCAGTTTGTTTTGCTGTCAGGCCGCTCAGATTGATGGAGGGCCTGTGCAGGTTCATCTGGAGGTGAGGTTAAAGAAGCACCTCGGCTCGCCCACAGCTAAACACTCGAAGTGGTCCAGTTGAACAGATTGCCACGCAGGACAGTTAATGTGCTCCTAAATAGGAAATAGATTTCATATCTTTGTGCGACGTGTGAAGCAGGAAGCGAGGGAAGCAGCTGCGTGGAACAGCATGGATGGTTACACAGTGGCACACATGAAAGCTTTAAGTGTATTCAGGAGCCTTCGTTGAATATACATGGAGCCGTGCGCTGATCCCCACAACACCAAGAATGACTACAAGAAAGAGAGGGAGAGGGGGAGAAAAAACAACAACAAAGATCCGTCATCAGTCATTCATGGCTAATCAGTCTCGTGGGACGGGCACACACACTCTCACACACACACACCTACACAGACAGACTCTCACACACACACACACACACACCTACACAGACACACACACACACACACACGAGGTGCAGGGTCCTAATCCTACTGGGACAGGGACTGTGGAGCCTGTCTACTTTTTGGATCTGGGCTGATTAGAAGCACAGCTCTGTCTAGAGCAGGCCTGTCTCATCGCCGCAGTATCTTTGATTGCTCGTAAAGAGTCTCTTCTCTGTCCCTCCATTTTCCTCTGTTGTCTCTTTAATAAGCCCTACTGTTTTTCTCCGTGCGTTTTGATGTGTGTTTTTGTAATGTTTGAAAGTGTATGCATTATGTAGAGACGTCTTTTAAAGTAGCACTTGTGCGTGGGTCCAATATGCACAATGTCTTTACCTCATTTCACACACCGACTTGTGTCTTGCTTCATGACAATTATAGAAGTAAAAAGACATAGGCCATCAGCAAGTCAGGCTGTCAGCTGATTGAACAACAAAATGTGTTATGAAGCAATTATTAAATAGTAATTTCTTTTGTAATATCAATATTTTGGAGCTAATGTGTTTTGTGTGTGGGTGTGTGTGAGAGAGAGAAGGACTTAAATTGTTCTAAATATTAAGGAATTTTCTTCATAAACGTCATATACTTTGTGTGACACTTTACACCTGCGCCTCTCATTTAGATAATTTATTTCCGATTTAAAATGTATTCGCTGACAAAATTATAACGACAAAAAAAGGATCTACAGTAACCTAAAACTTTAAAAACTTTTAATTCCACATTTTAAGCACTTAATTTTAAAAGTTCATACTAGTACTGAATAATTGTGAATTATCATAATTATTTTGTTTTGATTTATTGTAGTGTACCACTCCAAACACTCTTAAAATCAGCTCATAACGAGAGTAAAATGTTGGCGCTGCACAAGAGTTGTGTTAAGCTTCATTTGATTTGGTCGACCTCTGTTTCTGTCTTTTTTTATTTATTTATTTTATTAAAGATTTATTCCCAATTTCCTTTTTTGCCACCCCCTCCTCCTCCTCCTCCACACCCTAGCCCTTATTTCTTCTCTGTGGAGCTGCAATAATCTTTTATTCCTGTGTAAATATTAGAACAGTGAAGGCATATAAAGAAGGGAAAGCTGTAATAAGGTCACACTGGATTCTCACCTGCTTTCTTTCCCTCTTCCTCCTCTTTTGGTTCTGTCTTTCTCCTTCCCTCGCTCTCGGCCGCATAGACACACAGCGCCCGCCACACACCGCTGACACCTGCACGCCGAGCCGTTGAGGGTCTAATTTAAGTAAAGTGCTTCTCAAGGAACCACAAGCCCTCAGCGCTGATGGAGGCTCACTCTGTGGGTCTGAAGGCAGCTCGGTCCATGCAACATGCTGTAGTGATAATTGGAGATCTGATGTGTTTGATCTGTTGTCCTGCTCAAGGACACGAGGCACGCTGCTGGCCCACATTTGAATTTGAAGTGCGGCGCTGGTTGATACTGCGGAGGTGTGTTTGTTTCCACTGGAGTCGGAGCTAACTTTAGATGAAGCAGGAGGCGAGACGCGCCGTGGCATCAAATCTGTGGATGGATTTATGTAAAAATAGACCTGGCTTTTTTTACAATCAAAGCTAGTTAAAGTTCATCAAATTACTAAATTTTCACTTTTTGAACCAAAGCTATACATTTGTGTAATTTGCAGATGCATGTTGTATTTCTAAAGGTTTTGTCATTTTAATTGGGTTAAGAACACCTCTATTATGCAGCTTTAAAACTGGCCGTCGCAAATGAAATGTAATGTTATAGATTTGTATGTGCATCACGGCCAATGAAAACTAAAACCAATCAGCCTTGAACAGTCGTCCTTTGTGCTCATCCCATGGGTTATATAGAAATTGAAAGGATATCTCTGTCTGTCGCTCCCCTCTCTTTTTCGTAAAGGGAAATGCTGAGACTGTTTTTTTGAGCAATTGAAGAAACACATGTGCGCCATCTTTCAGCTCGTGGCGTGTTTTGTGTTGCTCTCACCTGCTGCCCTCTTTTGTCTTGACCCTAAGGTGTATTTTATCCAGCAGCAGCAGCACTCAGCTTCAAATCATTAAGCAGTCTGTGTTTTTGTGGCTGAGGCCGGACCACGGGCTCAGCCGAGGTGTGTTGGACTGGTGGGACCAGCACAGGTCCCAGAACTAGCTTCTGTAGTGTTTACCACATCTTCAAAGCCTCTCCTCATGTGGGGGTGGGGAAGCATGGTCAACACTATCTTCCCCATACACATGCAAGCAGACAGAATTGCATTACTGGCTCTCACCGCAGGCTTTCCTGAAATATCAGCAACCTTATGCTTTTAATTAAAGTGCGTCTGTGTGTGCCCCTACACACGTATGATTGTGTTTCATTCTTACCCAAGTGACCCCTTTTCCCAAATTTCCCAGTTTTCGTTGGTGTAACATGGAAAAACTTACTCTGACAGCCCCCTCTCCCTTCTTCCGGCTTCCCAAGAATCCCTCATCTTGTAGTGTTTAGGCTGGCCTTGACCATATATAGCGCTTCCTGCCGCCGTGGGTGGGTGGGTTTGATGCGGCCAAAAAGGCTGTGGTCAGAAGTAGGAACATTTTTACTTGTTAGTCAGAGTTTACTGGAGCATTTGCAGATGGAAAAGTGAAGAGCCGTGGACTTTTTTCAGCGTGTTTGAGACAAGGTGCAGCGTGCTTTTCTTTCGTGCTCTTGTTTAGCAGAAGCCGAGACGGTCTGTGTGTAGACGATCCAGTAGCCAGTCCACAGCCTGGGAGTCTGAGCTGCGCTCTTCATAGTCGGCTGATTTATGCGCCTCACAGGGAAATCTCTCATTTGTAGCTCTTTCATCTCATTTTTCTGCTGCGCTCTTCCTCTCTCCTGCCTCAGTCCTCTCTCTTCTTGTGTGCCGTAATGTGATTCAGTGCAGCCGCTTGTCCCAGGCGACATGCCATGCTTTGCTTGCACACCCTGCTCCCTCCAACATGAATGAGTCAAGAGGAATCGTTGATGAATAATAAGATAGAGCAGAAGGAAAATGCTATCTGGATCTAGTCGAGCAAAAGCAGTCCTTTTCTCCCCTGAACGTACTGTGTGTAAGCGGCGCTTACTCACACATTCAATGTGTTTATGTCCCCAGTGCCATAATGCTTTTATGGACCTGTGTGCCGAGGTGTGTGTGTGTTTGAGTAGCCCTGTCACTTGTGCAATTCTGCGGTGTCAAAACAGATCAGAAAGGTCTGGCTTGACTCCTGACCCTTCATAGTCACACACAAACTCGCAGACGGAGGCGAGGTGCCAGGCCTCGGTGGTTGGAGGCTCATGAAAGGGTCGTACTGACGAGAGGTTGCCAAGTGTATGGCAATAAGCGTAACAGCCAAGCTAACGAGAGTCAGAACCTCTGACACTCGCTGAGGCCGCAGCACCGAGCTGCTCAGTGCTCAAGGAGGCTTATGCGAAAGTGGCTGTGAGACTATGCATTTTTTCCCCTCATTTCAAATGTATTGACTCACGTGATGTAGAAGTGACTTCTCTCTCCTGATGGCAGCACGCACAATTAGAGATACTCCATACCTCAGTGGGTCATGGTCCCCAAAGGCCATGGTCACGGAGCTGTCTCATTTGTTTCATTGTTATTAGTCAACCAAAGCTAACGTGTGTTTTGACGGCTTTCTAGAAGAGTCCAAACTCACAGGATGTTGCTTTGTGCCAAGCCTGGAATGCTCTAAATGTGACCTGTGTGTGACAGACTTGGGTAGATCAGTGTGTGGACAGAAGCTTTTGTTAATTGACAAATGTGACAATAGAACACAAGAGCATATTGATCTTCAATCGGACAGAGATTGATTTAGCTCCTCATCCCTCCAGGTGTGTGCACTGCGTGTGCATATCGATTAACAGTGGCCCTTTCAACTTTAAAAGAATCTCCATAAAATTCATTTTCTGAGATAAATTAGTTGCCTCTCCTCCAGAGCCCTTCCTTGTTCCTTTCAGTCTTTTGAAAAGTGCTAAACCTTGGGACGTTGTGGCCTGCGGAGCGTTTTGTTTCACCGTTGATTTCATGAAGCACTCTTGAGCAGCTGCTGAGACAAAAACACAAAAGAGGATGCAGGGTTATGTTTTTTCACACTGATTTCTCCTTGGCTCAAGCAGCACACTGCACACACTGCATATCACCAGGTTTGGAAAATAAAATCTGTTCTAAACCCAAAAGAGAAAATATGACAAAATAACCTTGACATTATTGGATGCGTTTTCCTTTAGATTTTGCATGAAAGCCTGTTTTTCTAAACATGGCTGCCAAACATTTTGAGCAGGTCTGATTGATCCGTCCCTAATTAAAACTGTCATCATCTGCCTTCAAGGTGTGAAATGTAGGAGATGGAACACTTTTTCACCGTGTAATTTGAGCCAAATTTAAAAAAAACACATTTTTCAGTTCAACCAAACACAATGCCAACATTAGTTACAAAATGTGGCCTCATTTTATATAAATCTGCACCCGAGAGACGGCTCAGAATACGCCTTTTACTGTTTTTAATGAAACATAAAATATTGTATCTTATGTTTCAGCAGAATGTCGTGTATTTGTGTTTATTAGCATGGCCTGTGCGTATTGACATAAGGTAAAGTGACTGACCGTTGTACTGACTAGTGGTTATGTTATATACACATGGAACTGCCAGTTAAACAAAGATGGCCACTTTGTTGTGTATTTATTTGTATGAGTTTAAATTGTGGCATCTTCTTCTACTCAATTTGTCACAATTTGTCCTATTTTCTATTATAACTGTAAAATTCGACGTGTACTCTGCTGTAAATATTGCAATGTCCCAAAGTTGATGTTTGGCCCGTTATCCGCGGGAATACCAGAAATATGGCAGGCAGCAGAACCTGGCCCGAGAAGCAGGGCACGCATCCAGTGGCCCCTTTTTTAAAAGCAGTGTTTCTGAGAGGATTTTCCTCTCCGCACAAATCCCATTACTCTTCATCGTAAATAAACTGGAGCAGATTTCACTCACTGTAAGTACAGCTGACTGCATTAGTGCGAATAAGACTTCTAATTCACTTTTTTATTACCTCGGATTGTCAAGATCGGAAGGATTCACTGCGTGTTTGTTGACACACTTCTCCGAGTCGGAATGCCAACTGGGAAAAATGGGGAGCACGCGAACACATTCTCCACTTTAATTACTACTACGGAGACTCAATAGAGCTGTTGTTTCAGCCAGCAGCTTGTATTTATGGTAAACTACATATGTACAAAAGCAGCCGAGCACAATAATAATCAACATCATAAAGCGTTTTCTCCTTTTTATTTGGATTATTGTCGCTTTGGTCTCATCACTTGTAGCTCATTCAGCCTCTGCGTTCATCATGCGAGTGTGCCGTCTCTGCGCAGAGCGGTGGCAGAATATGAGAGGACGCGGCGCCCGCAGATGGATACACGGATGGGGATAAAACAAAAGCGGAAACAAAGAGCAGGAAAAAGGGGGAGGAAGGAACGACAGGAATAAGTTTTACATCCAAAGGCGGATTTTCCATATCAGCAGAGCAAATAGAATTCTCGCGCCGAAAAAAAAAAAAAAAACAGGCAGAGCAGTTACAGGAAAAGAGGGGACACAACAAAATGATGGGAAAAGATGTGAAAACGGGGGGAAGGGCGGAAAGATGAAAGAACAGCTGTGGAACGGACGGAGCAAGGAATGCCCGAGGATTCAGTAAACGTCCCACCAAAAAAAAAAATCGAGACAAGTGGAGCTAATTGTTCAAACGTCTTCTTCAGTGCGGCTTTCCGGCACCTGGGAAACACTGGGAGAGGATTCGGGCTCAGTTGACAACTTGTGTGTGTTCCCAAAATATGTAATAGAAAAAAATGATTTCACTTTAGTTACAGACTAAACTCGAACTCATTCAAAAGGGGGGTCTGTAAACTTTCTGAACTCTTCACAGTTGAGTGATATTTTTGGTGAACTAACAAAAGCCTTACTTTCACTCGAGTTCCCTTTTGGAGCACTTCCTCCTCCTCTACATAGACCGTGTTAGACTGCTTTGCCAGGGGGCCCACGTCAAAACAGCCCCATAGTCTGATCTGAGCCCTGTTTTATTATGACTGCGACCGGCGAGGATTTGGAACCGCACAAAACGGATTCAGCAACAGGAAATAAATGTCTTGACTCAAAACATTTCTTTGGCCATGCCCCCTTTTTTCCCTTTCCTCTAGTCGTATTGCGACTGCAGACAGTGAAAATATCAAACGGCTTAAAGACGTAAGAATCCGGGGCTTTTTTTTTTAACATGTGTGCGTCTTCAAATCCAGCTGTACAAATAATACACGCTCCTCCCGCTCCACTGCGCTCCTGATTTAGCCGCGCGCCATTCACCGTGCCGCCGCGGCGTACCTGTCGGTTTACAACAGCCGGGTGGAGGTTGTGGCGAACTCTCCACAGCGGCACGTGCGTGACTCAGACCCAAACTGTTGTGGTTGTGGTAATGGTGTCTGAAGCACTGCGCCACCCCTCTCCCTCGCTCTGTGTCTGTATATATCTCTCTCCCCTCTGCTCTCTTTCTCCTTTCTCTCCTCGTCTTTCCGCTCTCTCCCTCCTCTCTTTCTGTTTTTCCCTCCCGTTTCTCCCTCTTACACGCGCTCTCTTTCCTTCATCCAGTGACTAATTACCTGATTCCCCCAGGATTTGTTCCTCTTCCCCTACAACTGTTCGGCTTGTTCCGCTAAATGAGAGCGCGCCGATAAGTGGGGATTCATTCGAACTGAGCCAAAAGTGTTACAGGATCAGAAACTATAGAGCTTTTCACTCCTACCTCCAGCCCTTATTGTTCTCGGTGCAGTGCGCCGTAAAACATTTCATTTCCTCCCGACTTTACCCACACACTGTCAACCTGGGAGAAACGCGCCGCACATCGACGCTTGGAAGTTATATCGGAGTTGTATCTGATATGTGTGTCACGCGAGCAGAAGCAATGCCCAAATTGGGACAGGGATTAATTTCTCTGGGGCAGATCGCGTAATGTAATTTTCAAGATTTGACATACTGTTAAAATCTGGCGCCTGACTTTGGGAGAAATCTTACTATTAAAAATGAGAGGCCATCATCTATCGCAGACAAGACCTCATTTTGATCTGGAAACGAAAAAGTTGCTATTAGTTTCCAAAGCAAACTGCCAGCGTCTTTGTTTCGGTGAGAAGTAGGTTTACAGATTAAGATTTTAATTTGTTCGAGGTGTGTGTTTTTTTTTACGGAATACAGTGTGTTGTGAGCACCATGTGACTTTACGTGTAAGAAAAATCCCCTAACTTCTTCTTGTCTGTGTCTCTTAGGTGCTTCCTTCATGGGTTCCTTCCTGGCCAGCAGTCTGGGCTCGCCTCCCCCACACCCCCACACCCCTCGGGACCGGCCGCTTCCCCTTCCTCCCCTCGTACAGGGCCGGAGCGCACTCGGGCGCCACCTCGATCTGGTTCCCCCATTCACATGAAGGTGAGCGAGGCCGTAGCCTGGAGTGCCGGGGGTCCGTGGTTAATCCAAGGTCTTGGCGCGGGATTAGATCAAGATGGAGCCATTAAGTAGTTTAACCGTCGCTGATCTGAGGCCAAACACACAAGCGGCGTCACTGATGAGGCGACTTTTTATTCCCTTTTGGCTTTGCAGCATGTGGCTTTGTTTTTGCGAGTTTTTAAGCACCTCGACATATTGCGAAAAGGCGCATCACTGAAGCTCTTCCTTCCTGTTTCCAGCGGCAGTAAACACCTATGTTCTCCCCTCTTCAGTTGCCTCCTCAGTCCTGCAGCTGTCTGTCTTTCACTCAACCTTCTCTTAACATTCTCTTCTCAGGCCGAGTTTTGAGTTTCATGAGCCTCTGTGCACCCCCTGGACACACACATGAAATCTAGCCCCATTTCCACCGAGCCGCCCACCCCCCGCCCCGACCACAGCCCCACCCTCAGGGCCCCTTCTGGGCTAACCGACCTCCAACGGCCCCTTCCTGATCAGACACACTCTGGCTCACTCTGACTGTGCGCATCCACACGCATCATGTCCTCTTTTTGACTGTTAACCGTTTGTGGTCGTGGACTGAGCTGCTCTCGTTTATCTGTCACTGTCAGGTGAGAAGGCTTCTCTTTTGACAGTTCAACAGACAACCTCCAAAACTGCTCCCACCACATGCTTTGGCTTCTCAACTCATTGTAAACTACTGGTGCCTTGGTTACAAGTTACAAGCAACTAGTAAAAACATAAATGCTCTGAAGGGCATAAAGTATAGTTGTGTGAAAGCAGAGAATCTCCACTATAGGTAAGCAGTTCCAGAGAAGAGCCATTTACAGTAATAGTGGCAACAAAAACACTTGTAGAGTTTCTGCTCAACCTGTTCTGAGGTACTTTTAGCTGTATTTTAGGTGCAACAGGATGCTGAGAGTGGGGTTTCAGTTTGCCTGTTTCAGGAAATTTCCAAAAGGGACTCCAGACATTTTTACATAATTGTATTTTTGTTTTGTTTGATGTTTCCATTTTTCTCATTGTCTTTTGAGAACATACACGAATTAAATCATGGCAGAGTTGTTTTTTTTACTCTTATGGACATATTTTACTGGATTCAAAATGTGTGTTGTGAGATCATAAGACAAACTGTCTTTACATTGAAATTCTTCCTAAAACAGCTTTAAAGCTTGAAAGGAGATAAGAGTTTTGTTTGTACAACTGCCTCATTTGTAGCTCATCGAGCGATAAATACCAACAGTTAAGCCCTGAGAATGAGCGCTAATGTCGCCCACAGCGACTACCTTAAATCAGATTCATGGAGACTTGGAGGCAGGACTCCAGTGAGCACAGAAGCTGCAGCGGCGACAGAGAAACAGAGCAAGGGTGTGTGCGTTTATCACACAAACGTGTGTGTCTCAGCTTTGATGTCTGAACGCACACACACACACTACAAATGATTGTTTTTAAGAATTCAAGCCAGGGAGCTCCAGAAGGCGGTGTGCCAGCTGGCTGAGGTCCAGTGAGTGGAGCGCAGCCAGTGCAGGGAAACAGACCTGGCTGCGCAGCACACACTGAAACAGGCCTGCTCCACCTGTCCCGCTCTGTATGTCTACCTCACTGTCCTCGGCTCCACTGCTTTCAGAGGATTCTTCTTCCTTCATCTGCAGCAGCTCCCTCACTCCCTCTGTTTCCTCTCCATAAGCCGCCCCACAGCACCAGATTGGAAGCTTTTCATATTGACAGCCCTGTTCTTCTGGAGCCTAGTGTGTTTCCACCGTCTTTCATTCATTTATTCACCAGCTAACCTCTTGTTTTCACATTTCCTCCCTCCCACTTTTTCTCTCAAGTCCCACTGTCCTCTTTGTTCTCCACGTCACACCCCCCAACCACCTCCCCTCCTGAGTTTTATCACTCATCATTACCCGGGGGATTGGCTTTAGATGGCTGATAGAGCCTTTTGGCTAATTGTCGCCATTTAGATTCACTGGTTGTTAACCAGTCAGAGTAATGACACGCACACTCATGATTGTACACAACCGTACATTTACATTGCAGCATGAACACTGGGCTACCACTGCCCCTCCCCTTGCTCTCTCACAGGCTGGAGCACCGAGGGGGTGTGGGTGATTTTGCAGTGCGACTGTGGAATGCGTAGGATGAGTTTTATGGAGTACTGTTTACTTTGGCCACCACCGTTAAACTTTTAACGGCTGCCAATTAACGGGCCGGCAAGGACACTCTGTGGGGCATGAAACCAGCTGCTGAGGAACACACACAAACACAGGCTCTTTAGGACAGACATGTTTGCTCTAAATGTTCTATATGTGCTCAGGTTTGTGGTCATTTCAGATGTTTTCCCTCAACACATGCCCCCTCAGCTGTGTTGGCCTATGTCCTTCTTAGCACAGACAGCAGGACCTCCTTTATCCCACAATACAGTTCATCGTCCTTGAAGATGTGGAACAGAGTGTAACGACCATTACCTCCCTGTGACCTCCTGGGAGAGCGGAGGGGGTGCTGTGATAGTGCAGGCTATTTGTTTTAGGTTTGGGAAAATGTGTTTTGCTCAAAAGCAAATTCCATGCAGCTAAATACTGCAAACTCCTGGCAGTAGTAGCCTGCTGTGGTTTTTGTCACCACTTTGTCCACTGTAAATAATATCAACTCATGTGTGCAAATGTGAATATATCATGAAAGTTGCATGATAAATTCACATTTGCACATTTGATTTGACTGGCCATATTTTTTTCTCTGTTTTCCAAAATTGCCCCATTTTCTGATAGATTGTTGAGATAAACTGTTTGTTTAGAGGGCTGCTGAATGTCAACACTGTACAGAAACATCAATTCTTTTTCTCTCTGCCTCCCTCTGACAGGGTACCCCAGCTATTCAGGAAGTCTCGCTTCTCCTTTTCTCCCCATGAGTCCTCTTGATCACCATAGCAACGGTCTCTATGGACAGCACCGCTTCTACGAAACTCAAAAAGGTAGGTGCTGCTGTCCATGTGAATGTAACCGGGACAAAAATGGTCTGTCTTCCTCGTAAGAAATGGCTTCAGCAGCACAATTATATTAGCATTGTGTGATTCAGTGCATTTTTGTTTTCTTTCTAGATCACTTCTACCTGAGAGGCCTTCCACCACAGCCCCCTCTCCTCTCCACCAATCACAGCCTGGCGCCCCTGTCCAGGGCCGCCCCCGGACACCCACTGGGTTCATGCAGCCGGGAGACCGACAGTGGAGGCGGCGGTCCACAGAAAAGCTCCAAGGACATGGCTGATAAAGCAGTTTCATCTGGGTCCAAGGAGCGAGCGTCCAGCAAAGAGCGGCACCAGGACAACAAGGACAAACCCCCGCTGGCCTCCCGGGCCCCGTCCTCCCACCATCAGCCATACCCCCCTCACCCTGTCCTGCTGCCTCACCTCGCCCCACACAGTCGAGATGAGGAGCGCCACAAGGACTACAGAGACTATGACGCGGCTAATCAGGGAATTAAACATATGAATGCCTGTAAACTGACTGCCTGTTCCGGGGGAGAGTCCAGCCCAGTCGCGGGGAAGGGCCGTGTCTTAGGTAGTTGTGGCGGGTCAGGACCTGCATCGGGAGGCAACAGGCGCTGTTCCAAAGATGAAACGGCGTGTAGTGATATGAGGGTCACGGAGTCTTCCTCTGAATGTATGAGAAAAGGAGCGGTGGCGGCCATCTTGGCTCCTCCGCCCCTCACCCAGTGTCCTCTTACCCCATGGCCCCGCCCCCTCCGCCTCATGCCTTACACCTCAGCTCCTCAATGACGGGAGGCTGGCTCCATCACTCCCATCACCCCCATCCAGACTTCTATTGCCCACCTGCACCCCTCTCCTTGGGGCCCTCCAAAGACCCAGTGTTGGCCTCAGGAGGGTCCAGCAGAGAAGCCAAAGTCTCTGGTCTAACCTATGTTCCTCTCGGGGACATACCGGTTCCTGACTGCCGTGGAGCAGGTGGGGGAGGAAGGGAGAAGACAAAAGTGGAGAGTTGTATGAAAATCCTGCGTACCTTCAACTTAGTAGCTGTCAAAGAAAAGAGAAGTCCCAACAGCAGCTGGAGCACAGTAAGGCTGACAAAAGTCATGACTCGAATCAGCAGCACTTCCAAAAACACGGCTCCACCCAGTGCTGCCAGTCGGACCTTCAGTCCTGCGGCCTGGCGCCTCCGTCGTCTTGTAAGGAAATGGAGGTGCTGGGCGACACTTACCGGCCCTCACTGCCCACAGAGTCCCAGGGAAGTCACACTGGAGCTGGGCTCAGTTCTGACAGCACCCCTCCCTCAAGAGACTGTTCTCTCTCAGGTCCTCAGCCCGAAGGGAGGTCACACTCCGGACCAGCGGTGCAGAGGCAAGGACAAAAGGTTGCTAGGATACGGCATCAGCAGCACAGCAGCTCAGACGAGAGGGGAAGAGATGGCGGTCAAACGGCACTCTCCTGGGGGGCTCACGGAGGCCACCAAGAGGAACAGCGAAAAGGCTCCCATCACGCATCAACTCACAGTACTGAGGAGAGAGAGCTCCACCACCGAGCCCCCAACACAGACCTGAGCAAACCCCACGCTCAGTCTCGCCCCTTAGCACACACCACGGACAGCGAGGGCAGCGCAATTAAAACTCTTATGAACTACAGCTCCCAGCAGCCTTTGCTGCTGCCTCAAAGAAGCCCTTTTGGGGGCTTGGCTGTATGAAGCAGGGTGCAGACAGATCAGAAAAGGGGGACCGGGGAGTTAAGGGAAACCCCTCCCCACATGAATCCCTGAAGCAGATGCTGCCTCCTCGCCGTGGCTCCGTGACCGAGGGGGAGCGGGCTGACAGAGGCAGCAGAGAGGCGGGGGACGCAGGGGAGGGGGAGGTCCGCCAGCCTCCGGTCGGTATCGCTGTGGCCGTGACCAGACCCCCACATCGCTCTCCAGACACCGCCCCTGGACACAGCAGACAGGGCCGGGTGCTGCCCAGCATGAAAGGTCAGGCATCATTTCTGCTGCTCGCTCTGAAAGTTAATTAGTCTTAGTTCTGGCGGCATTAAAAGACTGGATCTGAAAATAAACAGTTGACTGTAATGTTTTAGTGTTTTTTGAAAGTATTATTCATCATTTGTTTGTAGGGCTTTCTCGTCCTGTCTATCCATTGGGCCGAGACCTGGATGAGAGGAAGAGGCTGGCTGAAGAACAGCTGGGTCTTCATCATCTGGACAGAGAGCGAGACATGCTCATCAGGTACACACACGCTCACACACACACTCTATCTGTGCAATGACACACTGCAAAAGCATCATCTCTCTCTCCGAAAAGCTGCACCGTCTTTTATTCTTCCACACCGAGTCTCTCTTCCCCTCTCTCCATTTACTCTTCACCCTTTGATGTGGTGTTTCTGTTCCCTTTCTCCATTCCCCCCTCTCCTTCAGAGATGAGATGTGCATTAACATTACTGGGACTAATACTGATGTCTCTGAAGTATCAGCCTCTTATTATGTAGTCATATTAAGGGAAGAAAACATATATAATGAGAACTCATGGAGCAGGCACAAGATGATGACTGCCACTGTCGCAGTCGTATTTCCTTGTCCTGATGATTATAATGGTGGTAGTAGTAATGAAGATGACAAGGATGAAGATAATGATTGTAATGACGGTGATGATGATGACAATGAAGCCCATAATCAAGATAATGACAAAGTTTCCACGCCTACTGCCACAACAGGGAAAACAAGGATCGAGTTGAATTTGCCCGTATCCACCCTTCCAGCAGTTGCCACGGTGACCTGACCTCTCACCTTTTGGTCCCGGGAGGGTCGAGTCAGTTGGGGGCTGACCCGTCAGCACACGCTCATCACCACTGGATGCAACGGACAGGAAGTCCCTCTCTCTGGATGGGCCACTCTTACGGTACGTTATTTAAAAGATGTACAGATGTTTCATTTATATGAAAGAGTGTGAGTGAGTCTTTATGTCTGCGGCCATGCGGTGTGTTCCAGGTTTGAGCCATGTGGGAATGAGCAATGGTTTTCCTCCAGGCCTGTCCAGCCCCCTGCAGCCCATCCTGGGTTCTCTGACCCCGGACCCCAGTGCACCTCTAGTGGTCCTTCCGACAGAGCCAGGATCTCATCACCCCCTTGGTACAGTTTACTCTTACACACTCTGTAGCTCTGCCAATTGTATTGTGCTCCGTCAGTGTGTTTATTTCTGATAGTGAAAAGTTATGGACTGCACTTTAGATGCAAATGACCTCATTGAATGTTAAAGGTTGTGTCGTATATGTTTCAGCTTCTGCTTGAAGGGGTAGATGTGTGTGTGTGTGTGTGTGTCTGCCAACACTGCTTTGCAAACAGGCTGTGAAATTTAATTATCTTCAGCCTCCCTTGCCTCCCTCCATGGGAGTTCCTGCAGTGAGGGGAAGTGCATCCACTGAACCCTTCCCCTGGGAAACATTAGCCCACTCAGGCTAATCTCACAGAACAAAGGTTCCCAGCGACAAGGCAGCCAAGACGGAAATTATGTGAATGTGTGTATCACTATGTGTGCCTTGTAATCCATAACAATACACGATAAATTGGATCAAAACAATGTTGAATCGACAGACAAAGAATTTGTGTTACAATATTTCCATCAGATATTGCACTATAGTTAATGCACCAAGACAATTTTCATGTGGCAGAGTTCAGAATAGATTTTTTTTTTACATTTGAAGTGATTCTGATCTCTTCCCTGATGCTTGTATTTGTCCCTGTAGATGTCCTTGACCAGTCAGGCCTTTGGTCTGTGTATGGCAGCCGGGGCCCTCCACATCTCCAGCATCATCCCATGTACTCTCGCTCATTTCTACGGCAACAGGAGCTGTACGCCCTGCAGCAACAGCAGCGCACTATGGAGCACATGCAGCGCCACTCCATAGGACAGGTACTTAAAGTGTCCATTTGTACACTTGCAACAAGCTTAAATCCTCCTGTATTACTTTAATAATGATTGAATTTGTCTTTTACAGAGAAAGAATGAGGAGCACGCTATCACTATAGAAGACTCTCCACAAGACTCCCCCGTGTCCCGAGCTGCTCCTCTCTCATCCTCGACATCCGCTGTCACCAAACCTTTCTCTCATACACCTCCTCCTCTAAAGACGATCACAACCTCCTCCACAATCTTCTCAAGCACCCACCAATCACCGGTGTACCACTCCCCGTCCAGACGAGCTCATGCTCCCAACCCCCTGACACCCGCCCCGAGTCCAGCCGCCGCAGCCCCTCGCTCCCCTGCCCTCAGCCCTGCTCCCTCACACCTGCCCAAGGGCCTTGAGCGCACCAGTGACAGGGGCGAGGGACTGCCGCCTCAGGATTACCCTCCAGCCCTAGAGCCAGGTACCAGCTTTTACCACATACTTTATATCAACAAGTAATACACATCCCTAATAAGGAGGAAAATAGGGGATAGACCTACAATGGAAAAAGCAGGCAGACACAGAGTGATGCTTTTTCCTAATACGAGTCACTCTTTGAAGCCTAGTATTCTTTTGATTTTGCCAAAATTGTTTGAAGCATGGCCAATCCCTTGCACGGCCTGTCCTTGAATGTGTGTGCAATTTTCTCAGTAAAATCTAAAGAGGCAGGTCGGCCATTAGAGCCAGAGAAAGCATATGGGCACTCGCTGTTCGGAAGTGCATACGCGTGACCCCTAGATACGCGCGCCTGCGAGTGTCACGCCAGGAAGGTCAGTGGAATCGGCGGACAGGCCCTCCCTCTCCTTCACAGGTCCTTGAGAGGCACAGGCGGAAGAATACACATTTATCTGGCTGCGTTGTCAGAGGGCGGAGGAATACCATCAATAATAAGAGCGCGGGGTGACAGGGCCCGCACTGCAATCACAGGGAAACGGCAGGGTGTCATCAATATCCCACATAGATCTATACACACATCCCGAAAAGCCCCGAAAACCGCGCCGCAGTCCAACTCCCCGCTGGCAGTCTATTATGCCAACTGTAAGCACGTGCTCCATCCGTGTGCCTGAACTGAATAACAATGAATACAACACTGAAGTGATGCTTGACTTAAGAACATTTCAAAAACTTGCTAATTTCTCCTTTTCTTCCAGACCTTCCACCCGTATACACCTTCCCTCCGATCACAATGGGTTATAAAGCTGGCCCGTCGCCTCCTGAAGCGCGAGCGGCCGAAAACATCCTCACAGAACCCGAGTCAGCTGTGTCCGAGTCCAAGTCCCACCCACAGTCCTGCTGCTCCGTGGCCGACGACCAGGAGACACCGCAGGCTCGAGTTGTGACGCCTCACGCCGCCGGTGCAAAGGATGAGCCACAGCGGAGGGAGGAAGAGGAATGCCTCGCTTCAGAACTGGAGCGACGCCCTCCTTCTCCTGCCACTGCCACGGGCCACGTCCTACAAGTGGAGCAGTCTGAGCGGGCTGCCTCGCCACTATCCAAAGAGCAGACGGATGACGGGGAAGATGAAACACCGGGCGCAGAGGAGAGAGCGCCCAAACCTGAATGTAACGTCTTTGTGCCTGAAGACCTTAGCGAGGGCAGACCGGAGCAGGACGAGCCAGAACAAGAGAATTTAGTGGTGGTGGATGATGATGAGGAGGAGGAGATGGTGGTGGCCAGCGGGAGGAGCAGCCCTGCGGAGGTGTCCCGCTGCTCCATCTCCTCATCGGCTCAGCTCCAAGGCGCCTACATGTGGAGCCTGGAGCTGCTGATCGCGGCCGCTCTGTGTGCCTCCAGAGATGCCTTGTACCCCCCTGTGCCCGCTCCCCCACCCCCCAGCGCTCCGTCACACCACGGCATGGAGATCCTGGGAGAACTGGCCGAGCTGGAGATCGAGAAAAGGAAGAGAGAGAATGAGGATAAAGAAGGTAAAAGGCTGTGTGAGGAGATGCTGCTTGGACACATTTCTGACAAAATGAAAAGGCCCCGCTCTGGTCCTATATTGCTTATAAGCTTTTTTTTTTCCTTCATTAGTGAGTTTGTTAAGATGTGTACCAGTCCAATTGAGAAAGTGGCACAGCGATGGCCAGTCAGTAGCTGAGACACACACGCCGCACAATGCCCGGGCGCTGAGTCCCGCAGGCTCTGGCGCCTTGCTTTGCTAATTAGACCCTTTCCTTTAAAACACTTCTTCTGTAAGCGCTCCTTTTTTCCCCCTTGTCCCTCTGAGAGAAAGTGTTTTTATTTATGCCAGTGTGGATGCCTGTGTGTGCGCTAACGCCGGGTGTGTGTAAGCTGTTAAGTAATCCCAGATGAATCGCGCCTCTCCTATGTGTCTCTACCTCCTCCCGCTTCTCTCTCCTCCTCCTTCCTCTTTGTTACGTTTTCTCCTCATCCGCGCCTTTTTTTATTATTAAACCAATGTAATCTTGTGTGTAAATCCTGCCTCTGCAAGCCTTGTTGACGGAATTAATAAGTGTAAAAATCATAAGTCCCTGCGCAGCTGTCAGTACATGTATGCGCGAGATGCGAGCGCGTTTGCCTGTGCATTTGTTTACATGGGCGTGCACGTGGTTAGCATGTGTAATAGGTGTGAAATCAATAAGTCCCGTCATGGTGTGGGAATCGTTCTCTAAATTGCAACACATTTATTTAAAACCGTCTCCGGCCTCGGCATGAAGGAATGATATTAATACCGCTGATGGCGTTTTTTGTTGTTGTTGTTGCCGCGAATGTGTTGGGAAGATGAAACCGATCCCAGACAGATGCAGTTATGCCGCTCTGTGACGCGGAAGGATATCTCAGCTGTTCACTGGAGATTGCAATTACAGATTAAGGAATCAAGAGATGCCTGCCCCTCAGTGCAAATTAGCACCATTACATCTATTTCCAGAGTTGATTTCCTCATTGTTTATTTTGTTGTTCCTGCTCCGACTTTGTTGAATTTAGCTTATTAAACTTCCTTAATAGCCTTAAATGATTACTGTGCCCATATCAACTGTAATGGTTTTTAATTTTCCTCAGCTTTTCCCCCATCCACTTCCCTGCACCGCCTCTTATTACCCACTGCACCCCCTTTTGAGATGCGCCAGGCCGTTATTACCCGACAAGGCCGTGCAGAGTGTGTGCGGGATACTGCGGGCGGAAGGCGGCTATTGATCACAGCCGTCCTCCCGGACACTAAACTGGGCGCGGTGATGTCAGCGGTGATGTCATGCTGTCAGTGTAACCGGAGCGCGCCATTGGCTCAGGCCCCTGACAGATGAGCCGACACTGACCTCTGTCTCGGCCCCTGTGTCTCTGAGGAGTCACCTGCCGCTGTCCTCTCGCCATTCGCACCTCCATTCACACTTAGCAGCTTCTCACCCTCCCAGATCGTGTTTACTGCGTCTCCCGCCTGTGCACGCGCTCACACACACTGCTTTTAATAATGTCAGATGTCAGCAGAGGCCTCGCAACTCCGGCACTGACTATGATCCTCTTCTTGCTTTCCTCAAAGGCAAAATTGGATTCTGTCCATGTCCATAATGAGGAGATGTAGGAGAATAAATAGATGGCTCAATAAACACTTTGCTTCTTATTGCTTCTCCTCCCCTTGACTCCCCGTTCCCTCCCTCCTCAGTGCAGTCCACACAGACAGTTTGGCCTGCGTCTGCGCAGCTCAGCGAAAAGCGCTCCAGTGCATGTGTGTCTTTTATCGGCAAAGGTGCGTCTCATGAATATTCTGTTGCCTCCGCCGGTGCAGTGACAATGACAGAGTTAATGACAGTGACAGATGTACAGATTGTTCTTGTGCACTCCCACTCGCGTACTTGTGTGTTGTGGGGTTGTTGTGTGTACGTTCAGGCAGCGGCAGTATACATATCAATATATCATATAAACTGCACAGCTAATATCATAAATATCGCCACTTTTCACAGGATGTTTACATTGTTCCAGAAGTAAATCTCCACACAACATATTTTATAAGACTGAGTCAGCTGCTCTGGGATGTACCAATCAACACCAAAACAATCCGTCTCTGTGCAGGGGAGGACATGCTGACCTTTGATCTGCACAGTCTGGCGACACTGGCGGCTGCTCGCGCCCTAGAGATGGAAGGAGGAACTGCACACATGAGGGCAGACCAACCATGTCCAATCAGGAAAAGGCTGAACCTGCGCAGGAAGTGCAGCTGGAGACCTCGGCATGAGCCGGTGAGCCCTCTCCATCATATCTGGATTTTATTTATGCATGCAACAATAAATCATTCATGCTGAAAATATAGGGACACGTAGAACAATGGGTGAACAATGTTCTGTGTGGATATTCTGTGGAGGAAAAAAAGGTATCCTCCATGTAGAATTAACCTGTTGGTCATTTACATATTTCCATTTGACAGCTGGGTGTTTCGCCAGGCAATAAAAATGTTATTATGACATGATCTGGCATGTTTCTGTTGAAGAGAATCCATCCAGTCGATGTTTCTCCTCATAGAAACCAAAAAGATAAACAAAAACAGCATATGAATATGCACCATAGATTAGCGGATGCATAAATTGAAAGTCAATTGAAAATGATCATTAGCTGCTCAAACACTAGCTGGGCTCTTCACATTCCCAGTGACTGTGCGGCTCATGTGTGTTCAGCATTTAAATCAGCTGCTTTGTGTGTGTGTGTGTGTGTGTCAGGTGTGCCCAGTGAAGGGCTCCATGGATGCGATGGGAGGGGAGGAGCTGGCCATGCGTGTCCAGCTGGCTGAGATACAGCGGCGCTACAAAGAGAAACAGAGAGAACTGGCCAAGCTACAGAGGAAACACGACCACCAGTGAGCACACATACACATTTGTTTTTAACTGAATTCCAGCATTCACAATACAGCCGTCATGCTGCCTCTTTCTTATTTGTTTAGACCCGCTGCCTTCTCATAGTTAATGCAGTTTGACCTGTAGCCAGAGTAAGTTTCCTCTTTATTTCTGACTGCATCTTTGATCTTTCTCTCTCTCGGTTTTCCTCCTCCGTGCGCTGCAGGAAAGAGGAGACGTCTCGAAGCCCCGCTCGCCGGGGGCCTGGCCGCCCCCGCAAGCGCAAGTCCACCCCCGGCCCAGCTGCTGCAGCGGAGAGCTCCAAAAGACTCCGGTCAGTCCCGTGATACGGCGTCAGTATAATCAGTGTGATTGGCAAGCCCTGCTCATTCATCCTGATTTCTGTTTGTGTTTTTAGTCAAAGGCTCAGTTGATTTTCAAGAAGTTCTTCTTCAGCAGAATTGATTCAAATGCTCTATGGCTGTTGATTTGCTTGATTGGGCCCTGAAAGAACTGTACGGGCGGCGCACACACATATTCATGTAGAGGGTTATGACAAGAAGCTGGGGGGATGGGGGGATGGGGGGGAGGTATAAATGAGAGAAGGTAATAATGATGAGGCCTTCATTAATCATCATTAATCACTTTTAATCATATTTATCACATGCATTGATTATGTCCTGATTCTCAGTGAAGCTCTGCATATATGAATACATTAATACAAGCGGACAAAGTCCCGATGTACAGTTATCACTGTGATAAACGACTCCACACCACTCCCACACATAGAATAACACATTACTTCACACCTTATACGCAGCGCACTTTCATCCGCAGCCGTACTCCAGGCTCATAAAGATAAATGTGTTTTTACATGCTGCCCCACCTCTGTCGACATGCTTACCCTTTGCCTTGATAAAATGATCAAAGAAACTTGAGGTTTGTCACGGTTAGCCTGAGTAGAAAGTGCTAATGAAGATGACAATGAACGGCTGGAGTCATAGATGCCGATGCAGCACACATACGCAGGTTTGCTGAAGCAGAGCTATGTGCATTTAGCTTTATTCTGGTGGTTTGGGGCTGTAAAATAGTGTACTGTAAATTGTGCCTTTTTGTTTTGATAGGAATAGAAAAAAGCATTACTTCTCCATTCTGCTTCTCTCCTCTGGAGAATGAAGACGCTGAGAGCCAAAGTTGCTCTGTAGGGATGTAGGATTCACCTGGCTCAGACAGCAGCTGCTAACAGTGTGTGCAGTGTGTACAGTGAGAGTCAGTGAGCATGCATACAATGAAGCCAGGGCAGAGAAAGAGAGAGCGATAGAGGGAAGGAGGAGGAGTGTTCAATAGAGGTTAGTGTTTATCGATTGAGCCCTGAAGCTCCGGTCAACGGACAGACTCCCCTGAGACTGCTTCATCTCTGTCTCAGCCCCTCCTCTTTCTCTAACTCTTCTCCTCCTCTGCCCTCGCTCCTTTCTCTCCTCTCTTCCTATCTTTGCTTTGCTTTCATGTGGTGATTCAGCACAGTTTTATTCACACAGTTGCTGAATATTTCTGTGTTTGCCGTCAAACTGTGCAGACAGTTGGCACTGGAGTTTTGTGCGCTTACCTCATCAAGGTTATGAGACGCACAGAGCGGGAAACATGAGAGAATGAATGAACCCAGCAGCACGAGGCTGCTCCAAAGCAAATGGCACGTCTTGATCAGTGTGTGTTTTTGTTTCAGGCCAGGACTGGGTTTACTGGAGCAAAAAGGCAAGAAGAAACTCTCCACTCACAGCTTCAGCAGCCTCAGCTCTGCACAGGTCAGTAATCCTCATCAACGCACTCCTACATCCATTTCCTGCGGTTGTTTTTGCTTGATTGTTTCAATTAGTGTAAAGAAATGAGACCGTAATGAGCTGTCCCACTGCCCTTGAATAGATGAAAGCTCGCTGTAAGCACAGAGGTCGGCCCAGTGCCCTGAACTCCCGACTGGCCAGAAGAGTAACTCAGCTCAAACACAAAGCTCAGCGTGCAGCTCCATCATCCACATCTCACTGCAAAGACACAGTCAAGCCCCATCCTGGAGGTGGGTAGTGACCAAACACTACAGTCACAAACACATAAACAACTTCTAAAGCGCCATGTCTGCTCCATCTTCCAGATCCACAGCAAAACTGGGCTGCCTTTCAGACTGTGAAGAGGAAGAGAGGGCGCAAACCAAAGCTGCTGATGGGTGGCGACCCAAAGAAGGCTCAGCACGAGGAGAAGCCTGAGATTAGGGAAGACAAGAGCTACTGCGAGAGCTCGGACCACGGTGAGAGTGTGCACGGGTCACAGAGTCTTTCTCATGCGACGTGTGTAAAGCCACATTATTATTACTGGGCCATTAGTCCATGTATGTGCCACATTAGAGCGTAGAGTGAGATGTCTGCCATCGTCAGGAGCCTCACTTCAGCTCGTCTGTCACACCGTTAAAACCATTAACGACTCGCCACAGGCACGCAACACCGCCACCCCAGCCCTCCACACAGTAACCTGAACCCACTGAGCCCTGTGCAGAATGTCACACCCCTGTCCTGTCCTACGCTTTTCAAACCCAGGAAAATGTCCTCGCCACAATTCTGAGAGGAGACCGAACAATATTAGCCCTGGAGAAGGGATTGAAAATGGCCATCCAAATCACCAATCGTCTAGAATCTGTGCTGCTTTATGCTGGTTTACATAGAGAAGTGTGTGTGTGTGGCTAAGGAAGTGTTGACGAGGACGCAGTGTAAGTGACAAGTGTGTCACAGACGTGTCGACACCAACACGACCCCCGCAGTCAGTGACACACAGCTGCCAATAACTGCGTGAGCGCACAGGCTGGATATGCGCCGCTATCAACATGTACAATGGACTTCACAATAACGCCACACATGTTTGAGTGGTCCAGAGTGGTTATTTTAGGATTTCACACACATACAATGACAAGTAAACCAATGACCTATGATCTTACATAGAGACTCATACCCCAGGCTTTTGATTTGATTATAGTCCAGTACAGTCCAGTACAGTCATAATTGAATAAGTACTATGTAAATGAACAGTTGCAGCACTTAAAGCACTGGATGATGATACTGATGTCCTAATTCAACAGAGGACGACCACGGCAGCTGCGACAGCGAGGACGGAAAGACTGGCTCATCCTCCAAAGATTCATCCTCAAACCAAACCGGCACAATATCGTTTTCATCACTTTCCTCCAAGTTTCAAGCCAATCAGAAGGCCCAAACTCAGCACGGTAAGCTCGCTCTCACCGCAGTCACACAGTTTGAAATGTACTCCTCCTTAAACATCGTGGCTGGTTGTGTTGTGTGCTAATTGCAGGTACCGATTGTGCATCTGTCCCAGATCACAAAAGACAAAAGGCAAACTTCACCAACTCAGAAAGAAGACTCCTAGACTTTCCCCGGCCCTCGAAAACAGCTCTGACCGACTGGAGCGGGCCAGGGTTGGGCTTAGGTTTTGGAGATCAAGCGGGACGAAGCAGTAAGGAAACTGGGGGAAAGAACACAGCAGCACAAGGCGTTTTAGGAAAAGTAAGTTTATGCACACGGGAGGACTTACAATACAAACACTTTTCTAAATTCCTTTCAGAGGGGAACGCAAATGCTCAGAGGTTTTTGTTTATCTTTAGCAGTGACACACAATCACTGCTACATTTATAAAACTACTATCCGCACAAGGCGTTTGAACACAACTTGCATAAATGTAACAGGAGCTGGCTACAGTTAAAAGCAACAGCAGGTGATGAGAGTGATTCAGTTGTTTTTAAATGCATTTAGATTTTGCTTGTGGCCTTCCTCATTTGAGAGGGCCACACCCTGCCAGGAAGTGTTTAGAAGCTCACAGATAAAGTATGACGAGAGTTCGAGAGCAACCTAAGGAGAGACGGGCTGCATCAGGTGTAGACCCAACAAGCTCTGAGTTGCACACTGTTCTTTGGAGCTGGAGCATGTTTAAGAATGTCTGTGCTGCCCTCACACAGCACTGGCCTGTTGCTTTGACAGTTTTGTTTTTCAGTCGTTGGTGAGACACCCACATTAATTTTAACGACAAATGCCCTGAGGTCGTCCCAGTTTTAAGTCACTGCAAGAGAATGTCGGGGGGGGGGAAACGCATAACTCTAAACCAAATGCATCTCCATAAAGAAAATCACTGGCCATAACTCTGTACATGCCCATGCTGTTCAACACACACACACACCAACATTGGCAATAAAGGAACTAATCTCCTATGCCCTGCAGTGACGAAACTTCTGTCACTGAAATGTATGTTTTCCTGATGTGGAAACCTCCAGACACAGCATCACACCTGATGGACTATTCTACTAAAAGCCAAATGCATGCACAAACCTGTTTGGTGAGTTCATCCATCATCTTCACATAGACCAGCCTAAACCGGTCTGTACAAGTGTATGTGCGTGTCCAAAGTTATAACAGGGTTCAATAATGAGTGTCCATAATCCTGTGCGCTCTAGAGTTGAATGGCTCTACTTTGGTCTATGTAATTAAACTAAACAAATACATTCACATGTGTGCACTACATATTCACTCATGTAAAAGCCCTGAATATTATGAATTATGGATTTGCATTGTTTGTGTGAGCTGACCACTTCCTGTTTTCTGTCCAGGCCAAAGGGCATGCAGTGAGCCAGTTGCTTCAGAGCTTCAGCGATGACGGCTTTCAGGTGGATGAAGAGAGCAGTTTTTCTGAAGGTGATGATGACGATGATGATGAAGAGAATGAGAAGCCGG
The DNA here is from genome assembly GCA_007210695.1 of Neogobius melanostomus. Lineage (NCBI taxonomy): Eukaryota > Metazoa > Chordata > Actinopteri > Gobiiformes > Gobiidae > Neogobius > Neogobius melanostomus. Next base: position 1,019,503 of record VHKM01000156.1, read on the forward strand.
TGCACCTCCCTCCCAACATGCCTTGCAGGATTCCCGGTAGGCGTAAACGATGACACAACTCTATTTAATTACAGAGCGGCTATCAAAGCAAGCTTCGTTTCATGCATGCCTCCTCACCTTTTTGTCACCTTGACTCTCAATCATTCATAACATTTATGTGACAACCCTCCAGCTCTACGCACCAGTTTAGTCATGAATGTGCTTTCCCTCCCTGCAGCTCTGCCAAACTGTGTTCTGAGTAAAGAGATGTTGGTGGATGGGCTGAAGATCCTTATTTCGAAAGAGGACGAGCTCCTCTATGCTGCCTCTGTCCACACTCTGGATCTGCCCGACATGTAAGACTTTTCTTCACCACTGTTGCTTTACAAAATGTTCCGGCACAATACTTCACATTTGTAACCAATTAAAAACGATTCACGGAAAAGGGGTAAAAAATGAATCTTACAACTTTTAGATGAACAAAGTGCATATATAGAGGTTTGACCCTCACACAAAGAACACGTTTTCTTATCACTATATTTTACCTCTTCAATTGAGTGGCGTTGGGACAAAGAGATCCATGAACAGGAAGAAGCCTGTGGTAACGGCTAGTTTCATTCCTGGCAGTTGTGACACTTCTGACAAACAAGACGTTGAAGCGAGTGTAAAGCCAACTCACACAGCTCTGACAGCCAGCACAGCTGCCAGTAACAAAAGTTGTTATTGTTATTATTCTCAAGGCCTGGTTTATCGCAGGGATAAATGAATGAAGTTATTGTTTTCAAATGCAAATGACTGAATCAACATTTGTTTACCTGTCTTCCACAGATTTAGTGTTGTCATTGAGGGAGAAAGGGGGAACAGGCCCAGGATTTACTCCCTGGAGCAGCTCCTGCAGGAAGCAGTGAGTATGAAGCGCTGTGTAATATAGTTGTAGTATAAAGACCTGCATAACGCTGTGTGATTGTCAGGTGTTGGACGTGCGTCCTCAGACGGAGGCCATCCTGAGTGGAGGGACACGTGTGTGCGCCTACTGGAGTGAGCGCTCTCGATGCTTGTACCCGGGCTACGTCCAAAGAGGTAGCTTTAACACTGAGCCTAGCTCTGAGCGCTCTGTCTAAGCCTGACCCTGAGCCTCTTGCCTGACTCTTTAGGAGGCCCTGGAGAGGACGAGAAGGAGGGCAGTGTGATGGTGGAGTTTGATGATGGCGACAGAGGCAGGATCTCTCTGGCAAACATCAGACTGCTGCCTCCAGGATACCAAATAAGCTGTACGGTTCACTGTCAGAAAACATGTATGAAGACACGCATGAATACAAAACATGATCAGAAAATGAGTTCCTCTTCATTGTTGTAGGTGCTGAACCTCCTCCAGCTCTTCTTCTGTCCCCTGGTCGCAGAGGCCGGCAAGTTTCTCAGGAGAGAAAAGAAACGAGAGACAAAGCAGCTAATGAAGAAGCCGTTAGGTCTCAGGAGAAAAGACCTGGTGTGTTTATACAAAACTAATTTATCCCTTTTTAAGAGAGTAATATTATCTGAAGCGTCTATTGGTTTACTGTGGATCAGAAGTGTATTCTGGAAAATACCAGTCTAACTGGTAACATGTACAGTTCCAGCCTGGGGGCGCCAACTACCGCAGCTTTATTTACAGTTTTAATATTTCTTTCTGACAACAATTATCAGATGCATCAAGGCAGGACACGCACTATGCCTGGGACTTAAGTAAATAAACCTAGGCTCATAAATAAAGTTCTGTGTGTGCTTCACACCATTTATCCGTTTATTAAAACATCAGTCATTGTTTATCAAGTGTCAGATGACTTCCAAAACAACGAGAGGAGACAGGTTAGCCAGGTTAACCTGAGTTACGGTTACAGGTTTTAACTGTTGGGTTATGCTAATTACCACCTTTTTATCTGTACCTTTTCAGTTGGCAGACCCAAGAAAATTCACTCAGTGCCTAAGTGTAGCAGTGCAGCAGCAGCAGACCATGGAACCAAGAACACTTCTCCACTGAGCTGGTCTGCACCCAAGAAGAGACCTCCCGTGGACTTCTTTCTCTTCAATGGGACGTCCCGTAAAACCCAGCGGAAGATTAGAGAGCAAGACTTGGCCTTGTTTCACCGTCCTGCCTCCCATCCCCTCTCACACTCCGCCCCCATGAAAGGAATCTTTGGGCTGCCCTTTGAAGTGGCCTCTTTCCGAAGCATTGCTAATGGCTACTCCACATTTGGAGGCAGTGGACACTCAGGAGCAGCACAACCTGGTGCACTTGTACCACAGATGGGGCTCAGGGAGCCCTCCTGCTCTCCTGCTGTCGCCATGGCAATCGGAGCTGCTAACAGGAAGTTGTTGAGCGAGCGCAACAGGAAACAGTATCTTATAAAGCTGGATCATGAAGGAGTGACTTCTCCCAAAACAAAGAACAGCAAAGCCCTGCTCCGGCTCAGCGGCAGCAGTGGGGGCAAAGCTGGGGCACCGCTGCGCTACATCCATCCCAGTCGACTGGTCAAAGAGGGACAGAAAGAAGCGGACAGAGAGGTGTCCCCTGGCCTGAGTGCAGACTACAGCCTGGAGTACCCCAGTGACTGCCCCAGCTCCTACTCTGAGCTGGACGAGGAGGATGAAGACGAGCGCAGAGCCGCAGACACACGCTTCCTCTCTCGCCTGTCCTGTTTCTCCTCCTCTTCCTCCTCCTCTTCCTCGTCCGGCTCCATCTCCTCCTCCTCTGTCTGCTCCTCGGACAATGACTCGTCGTACTCCTCTGATGAAGAGTCCTCATCTGTGATGCTCCGCCGCGCTCTGCTCCAACAAGACAAGCAGAAACAGCGCCAGAGCATGACCTCTGAGCCAACCACGTCCAACTCCACTTCATCACATGCTTTTGTCTCTTCTACCAACACCGTCTCCTCCGGGGCCAAGACACAAGCAGGAAGCACAGACGATAGGAAAGAACACATTTCTAAAGGGAATGCGCTGAGTAACAGCAGCTCGTCCAGAAGCCAGAAGAGGAAAGAAGGTTCAAACAGCCAGCACCAGAGTCAGGCCAGTGCTGCCTCACAGCCCAAAACTGAGCCCGGCCCTGCCAAGAGGCAGAGGATGTCCTCACCTGAGGGCCCAAACATCACCACAGTGCCAGGACGCCAGCTGTGGAGGTGGTCTGGGAATCCCACTCAGGTAAGCTTTATGCTTCACTCTTGTAATTGGTGTGAAAAGACAGTCCACGCAGAAATGTTTAGAACAGACATTACACATCCTTCGAGAATAGCCATCAAGTTTGCATGTTTACAAGCATCAAGAGATTTAGCCGCACCAGGACATCGCACTGCTTTAACATCTGAAAGTTCCAAGTTCCATTTGCCGTTACGTAATATTATTCAATATCTAGCAATTTGCTCAATCAATTCATCCTAGACAGTCATACATGTTGAAACTCCTAATGTAAAGTGTGAGCCGTCAGTTTGAGCCTGAGCTTGTGCATAGAAGCTGTTCTGAGACTGATAATGGAGCAGGACACAGCAGCAGCATGTGAGGAGCAAATCTCTTTTTTTTTTGTAACTGTCAATGCTCATTTGAGTAAATTTAGAGCTGTGCACATCCTGATCAGTGTGTACGGGGATAAGGGTTGGTCTTGGCATTTAAGCACATAATTTTGAAAATGCCACTAAAACATCCTAAAAACAGGGTTCAGTGTCAGTACTCAAACTATATACTTATTTTATAAAGCTGTAAACTCTCTCAATTCATCTTTTACAAACTACATTTTACAATGATCTTTTTAGTTTAACAATGCAGAAGGGTTTGGGTTTAGATAATACATTTGTATAAAATCGATGTATTAAGAGAACAAATGAGTTGGCTAGTAAGCGGCAGGTGCACCAGTGCAACAAGGACAAATATTAAGCCACCCATGAAAATGTTGGCCATAATTATGACCAAATTGGGTGCACTCTTGTTAATGAAGGCTTGATAGAATACATGCCAGATTGTAGCCAAAGGCTAATTTCCATCTTTAGTTCTACGTGGCTATGGTGGAGGTCAGTCACTCAGGAGGAGTTCTTATTAGAGCTGCTGCTCCTTTACATTAAGAGGAAGGTGTTTTGGGCATCTCTGCTCAGTCTCCTGCCTCCGCGACCAGGATAGAGCAGAGAAAGATGGATAGATGGACCAAATGTTAAAGCAATGGATTGGAGTATTTCTTCCTTTCTCTGTCTTTTAGAGACGAGGACTGAAGGGAAAAGCTCGTAAGCTCTTCTACAAGGCCATTGTGCGCGGCAGAGAGATGGTGCGTGTCGGGGACTGTGCAGTGTTTCTCTCACCTGGCCGGCCCCAGCTGCCCTATGTGGGCCGCGTGGAGAGCCTCTGGGAGTCCTGGAGCTCCAGCATGGTGGTCAGGGTCAAGTGGTTCTATCACCCAGAGGAGACCCGGCTCGGAAAGAGGCACCGCGATGGCAAGGTCAAGTGGCATTTAGAACAGAACACAGTACATGTCAATAATGAAGATAATTGTAATCTAGATGGACAATTGTGTTAAATGCTGAAGTAAATACATGACGTAATTTAGGCCATAAACAGAACCACCACAATCTCACATTCTGAGCGTTATAGTTCAAGTTTCCTGTGTTTCTTTTTTTAGAATGCCTTGTACCAGTCAAGCCACGAGGATGAAAATGATGTGCAGACCATCTCCCATCGCTGTCAAGTGGTCAGCCGAGCAGAGTACGATCACCTGATACGAGAACGCAAACCTGGCACCAATGACTTATTCTACCTGGCCGGAACCTATGAGCCCACCACGGGCCAACTCGTAGGAGTGGACGGTGTACCCATTGTGCCCTAGCCACTCATGTCATGTCACAAAACCGACATTCTAGCTTAAACTTTGGAAAGGACAGCTTCCAGAAATCTTTGACAACGCTCAAAGGAACAGAAAAAAGCACGAGAGTCTTATTCTTTGTGTTAGAGCCCGGTGTAAAGAGACCTGTCCCCACTGGACAAACCCAAGTCCAGGCACTAGATCAGCGCCGCGAGGACGAAGTCCAAACCGGGCTCAGTTTGAGGGCTGCTTCTATGTGCCGTGGACAGTTTGTTGCACAGAGAGTTTTCAAAAGTATGAACATCTCGTCACTGTGACGAGATTAATGCAACAATAGAACAGGAACCAAGGACATAGCACTTTGGAGAGAGTAGCTGTGCGATGCTATAGAGGAGGAGGAGGGCCGCCACAGTGCTCTGATAACAAAGACTGAATCACAGAAGTGTGGGGGGAAGGGAGCTACACAGTGAGGAGGGCCTTACTGTTCCTGTGGGGGCTTACTGGTCCTCCACTCCAGATCCCGACTGGACCAAAAACACTGAGTGCGTGTGTGCGTGTGTATGTGCGTGTGTGCGTGTGTATGTGTGTGCGTGCGCGTGTATGTGTCTGCGCGTGTATGTGTGTGCGTGCGCTTGTATGTGTCTGCGCGTGTATGTGTGTAGCGTCATGACACCGAGGGTATGTCTGTAACACTTAGTCCAGTACTTAATGTGCCCATATGTTCTTCTTTTGTTGTTTTCAATTTGTCAAGCCATACACGTCAATACCTCTGTCGCCTCCTGTTTTCAGGAGCAAAGACACTTGTACAGGTAGTAGAATGATTTTGGACTGAGTGTGTGTGTACAGCTGTGAGTGTAAAGGTGCGTTTTTGTACAATATATTGTAAAACATTGTAAATAACACATATATATTTGTCCTTTTGTTGAAGAGAAAAGTATTTGGGAGTGTGCTGTGTGAACTCTTGATGCACTGGAGTTGAAGACTTGGTGATGACCTGCTTTGGGCAGAAGTTAACGTACAAATGATGTTGGGGTGACGCTCTTTTAAGTGTCTAGTTGTATTTAACTTTTGATTTAGAATGTGCTTTTTTATTTGTTTTTTACACTTACTGGAAAAGAAACTGAGTTTCTATTGTCCTTTATTGAACTCTGAACCTGTAATGTTTAGTGTTTCAAATGTAGATATTTATCTGGCTTCAAACGGAAACATACCAAAGCACCTGAGTGAGTTTACGCAGCATTAGGTTAAAACTGAAGAAACCCAATCAGATTTAAGTCCGGGAATCCTGCAATCAGAGGAAGCTTTTCTCTCATCGGCTTGTGTCCATCCAGCGTTGCCATGACAGCCCAGCTGATGCACTTGAGATCTCTACGGCAACCAGGATGGATCACGTGAGTGTGAAGGACAATCAGCGCCAATCAATGGGACAGTGTTGAGAAAACAATGAGGATCAAATCTCAAATTGTGTCACTTTTTCCTGTTTTGCCAAAAATGTTTGTTTGCTTGTTTTTGTCAATGTTTTCTTTATGCAAGTGACAAGTGTCACTGTGTTGGATGTACAGGGGAAGAACAGAAATGCCTTTATTTTGACTGAGTTGAATAATGTTGCTGTTACACTGCAAAGCTAAAGCTTTAAGAGGAAACTAATGTGAAATTCAATGATAACATGTTATTTTAATGGGTCTTTAATTGATTTGAAGTAAAGCTGTATTCTCTTCATAAACACTGGATTCAGTTGTATCCATCATGACAAAATTGTGCAAAAATGTTTTAGACCCACTGGAACCTGCTTTGTTTGGTTGAGATTACCTAAAATACACTATACTGTAATGTCACACATTCATTTAAGGGAAATATTTCTTAACATTTCCTTTTGTACAAAAGAAGAATTATTTATCTTTTTATTTTAATGATATTGCTTTAATTTTATTGCTTTGCTTTTTATTGCTTTGTTTTATTAAAAGATTCTTACTGAAGTCCCTTGTCTAGTGTTTTTTTTTCTTATGCTGTGAGCGCCTTAAATGTTGCCCTGTGTTCATCAATGCCCTTCATTTGTCTGCGCTGGGAATAAGAAGAAAGCCCAAAAGAATAGAAAGGGCAAAAAACATGGGTAATGTGCAGGAAGCAATTTGAAACTGTAGCTGTGGCCAATAGAAGGAGAAGAATGAGAGGAAACCGTATCTCAGACACAGGGAACAGGATAAAGTCTCCCCGGGCTGTGCAGGTGGGTCAGGTATTCACAATTATAAAAACGGGACCGCGTCATTAACAGAACAAAGCAGCGCATCAGCTTTCAGCCTGCCCTGCACACGTCAGAAAAACTTCAATCCAAGTCAATATGCATGTATGTACTTTCATAAAGATGTGTATTGAGAAAGAAACGGTAAAGTCAAATGAGCAAAGCACCAGACCCAGGCTTTGATCCCACAACCTCCAGGTGTGAGAGAGTGGTTTCTTCACCAATGGACCATGCCACAGCTGGTATCACTGTCACGATAGGGTTCATTTGTGTTAGATTTACAGATGCTTACAATTATTTCAGTGATTAATGCCATATGAAGGCTCCTGAATGTTTGCGGCAGTATAGCTCAGTTGGTAAAACATGGTGTCGGTAAAAACAAACCACCTGTAATCAACAGACTCTAACCCACAGAACAATGACACAGGCTGCCGTTGAACCCACCTTCTCACAGCTGGAGCGACTTTTCTTGCTCTGTAAAGAACTGAACCACAGACTGACTTTAACCTGTTACCCCACGCCTGAACCAAGTGCATTTTTTCCAGTTCGGCTTTAATAATAATAATGCATCGGTTTTATATAGCGCTTTTCTGGACACTCAAAGACGCTTTTTTTAAATGTATTTATTTGAGCAGTAAGTCTGCTCAAAGGGAGTGGGCCGACAAATCATAAACAAATCATAAACAAGGGAACATAAGGCAAGGTAACAACAAATAATAAGGTACAATAAAAATAAAAAAACACAAAACAATTTCTACACCACGTCTCGTGGGACACATGCTTTTCAAGACTGTTTATTGAAACTCATTTTATCTCTCAAGTTGTATTTAGCTTCTCGTTTGCAGAACATATTTTGTATACTTTCAGGAAGCGACTTTTGTGAGGCTTTGCACATGATTTGAGCCATCTTAAATTCAATAAGTTCCTCAAATTTAATTATTTTTGATTTAAAGAACAATGGATTTGTATGAATCACAATAGTTTCGCTGCCAATTTTAACTGGTAGTTGTACATTCATTACACGATTTCCAAAGAACATTGTTTTGGTTTTCGTAATGTTTAGAGACAATTTGTTTACGCAGAACCAATCTTTCAATTTATCCATTTCTTCTGTAATCTCCATCACCATTTGCTGTAAGTCTGCACCTGAGAGTATGATTGTTGTACCATCTGCAAAAAGGACCAGTTTAAGCTTCTTGGAAACCAAGTACAAATCATTGATATAATAAAAAAAATAGTTTAGGTCCCAGCACCGATCCCTGGGGGACACCACACACTAGGGTACCACACATGGATCTGCACTGCCCCATTTGAACATACTGTTTACGGTTTGTTAAGTAGGATTCAATCCAGTTGACAGCAATACCTCTTATCCCATATTTTTGTAGTTTGTTCAGGCTTTACATTGCATTATTCATTCACTCCATACTTGGTGGTGGTAAGCTACTATTGTAGCCACAGCTGCCCTGGGGTAGACTGACAGAAGTGAGGCAACCAGTCTGTGCCATCAGCCCCTCCGACCACCACCAACCACTCACTCACTACATTCACCAGGCTTCCTGGTGTTACCAAACGGTCTCCCATCCAAGTATCGACCAGGCCCTTCCCTGCTTAGCTTCCCAGGTCTGACGGGATCAGGCAGAGCAAAGGCGGTATGACCTTTACCCAAATCTAAAAGCTTCTCAACTGGAGAGCTACAGTGTGATCTCTCATTTGAAAGCCATGAAGACCCACAAAAGTAACTTCTGTCATGTTGTCGCCGCTTTCTTGTCACATTTCTTTTTTTTTTTCGTGTTCTCATCTCTTTTTTGTTGTTGCGTTTTTGTTGCTTTTTCCGGCATGTTTTTTGTTGTGCTTTTGTCGCATTTTTTCCCACTTTTTGTAGCATTGTCGTTGCTTTTTTAATTGCTTTTCTGGCACGTTTTTGTTGCGTTTTCATCCTTGTTTTCGCCACTATTTTGATGCTTTTTTTGGGGGGGGGGGGGGGTTTGGGTAAAGCCAAACTGGAGAAAATGTGCTCGGTTCAGGTGGGGGTTAAGACGTTTTCTAGAGGTTTAAAGGTTGTGAATTCTGAAACGCTTGCTCACGCCCAGGTGCAGATACATAATGACATTGAAATACAGAACCTTTTTCATTGTGCGCGTGTACGTATTCTTATCAAACGGATCCACAAACGGCTCGCCTCTCTACCAGCTCGGATGATCTCCTTCTGTGCGTGGAGTTTCTGGGACAAAGGGTGCGTACATTTACTGCTTTTTATTTGACGCTTCCTGTGCACGATATTCACACCTTTTGTCATCACAGTGAAGGCCGACTCTTTGTGACGGGGCTTACTGCTGCATTAAAAGCCGGATCGACCGTGTACCTTTGACCTCGAATTACAGTCAGGGCGCCGCGTGGAACAGCCACAGCTCAAATGCCAGCCATAAACTTCACGTTATCTCCCGCGCTTAATTGTCGTCCCTCCTCAGTTTTTCTTGCTGGCAGCCATACTGTTATCTCCACAGCTGTACCTGTCAATACAGGAAAAAACGTTGACTCACCTTTTCCCTTCTAAATAACTTTGCTAATGGCCCTTGACTGCGCACTGAAACTCATTGCCCCGCATTTGTTTGCCTTCTTTTGTGCGGCGCTGGGAGATGTTTGGAGTTTAGCGTGTTATTGCGAAGATATGGAGCAGCGCGCCTGCCAGTCTGACCACACGCCGTACCCTTTTCTGCTCACCGTTGGACTCTTAACATCCTCCCCGTCGGCTCTTCAATAACCGAACGCCTTGAAACACACAGACATTAAGTGCAGTCTCTGACTCCTTATCGGCAGGTTTGCGTTAGGCTTATCTGGTTGACATTGTTAAACTACTTTACCCAGAATGCTGCAGGAGATAGGGGCACAATTGGCGCTCGGGGTTTGGCCTCTGGGTTAATGAGAGAGGGCTTTCACATCCTAAGAGCAAACACGTTGCAAGGTGATTTGTAGAGGGTCAAGGTGTCGCGAGAAGGTGTGGCTTTCATTGTTACTAAATCAGGCCTAAATACGAGGCGTGACATCAGCTGGATGGGTGCGCAATGTGTATCCGCTTTATTGTATGAACGAGGAAGATGAATGTGGCGAGCAGTTGCAAGAGTAAAAGCGGAGAAGGCCGTGCGGTTAGGGGAGTGTGCTCTCCATTTAGACACGGCCCCGGCTTGTCACGGAGTGAATGAATGGCTGTCAGCTGCATGTGCGTTTGCGCCGGGGTGTGCTCAGGTCAGCCGGAGTGGGAGGAAGCCGATCAGCCAGCCTTCTCTGCACCACCTCATCCATCGTTCATCTGAGCTCCACTCTTGTCCATACGGGCGCTCACGTGACACAGTAGATGTCCATTGCCAGCCTGACTCACTGGTCCTTGTGCAAAGCATTCTGTGGCAACAGATGGTGCGCTTACATAAATCATCATGGATTCTTGGCAACGTGGAAACCATGTCCATGTTCTCCTGCATTACAACATTACAACAAAAGTCCTCTTTTGGACATGCAGTTCTGTCCACAATGAGCATGAATACTGAGGCAGGGAACATCTGCTGGCTGTCCATTATCGTTGAAGACCTCAGTGCTGCATGTGCATATGCCTTTCTCTTTTTTTGTTTCTTTAATAGCAAAATTTAGAGCATATTTACAAAGGTGAAATGAGGAAAGGGAATACAATGTAAGACACATGGAATAGCACATTAAATAGAAACATAACAATAACAAGACACATGTATTTGTGAATGAAAGCAAACAAACTAATGTTTACCATTGAAAGCAGAAAATAAATGATAAGACAAATACAATTTGAAAAATACAAATACTTATGCGTGGCCGGCTGATGAGAACAGAGCCAGAAGTCAGGAACAAGTTAGTCCAGCACATCTCGGACAAACCAATCAGAGGCGTGCGTTCACCAAACTCCATTCAGCAAACACAGGATGCTAACATGAAAAGAATGATTCTAGTAAAATGTCACTGTGTCTATGATAAAGCTGTTTGTACTTGATGTGGTGGGGTCAAACGTGAAGCATAGGTGTGATGAATAATCGCAATAAGGTAATGGACAGTTTAATCAAATGTAAAAGAAGAGTGTGTCAGAAGAGGGTGTGTATGTGCGCTGGGTCATCTCAGGTCAAACTCCCACATAACCTCCTTAATCCACAGCAGTTAAGACAAACCTGCAGGAAAAGGCTTGGTGATTTGTGGCCCTCGTGCGCGCAGTTGTACATGTTCCTCCAGAGACAGTCCGGCGGTTCTCGCTGAAGCCGGCATTTGATATTTGGAATAGCTGAGGAGCCACAGCCCGCCCGCGGCCGCCAGCCTAGATAGGTCAAACATGCTGTAAAGCCTTAGTGGACACAGCGACGGGAGCCATGGACAGCTGATATCCACACTGAGACATGGGTGCGCGATACTCATGATAGGATCAGGATGCAAGCTGGAATTTATATGTGGAAGTGTGAGAAGGATAGATAGATACAGCGATGACGAGCGACTGGCAAGGCGGCCAAGTGTACACCGCGACAGCAGGGGAAAGAAGTACGCGACATTTCGATAAAACAAGCCTTCTGTACACAACATGCAACTGTCTCTTGTGAGCGCACCTCCTGACGCGCTGTCATCGACACTGCAGAGGTCATTAAAATACCTGCAACCCTACACCTGTCCCGACTTTCATTTGCGCAGTAAATTAACTTCTGAAGTGTGCAGCTCAACAGGCGGACATTACAGCCCACTCTCCTCTTTGTAGAAAAATATCATCTTCAAACTTCAAACAAAAGAAAAACTGCAAAACTGGCTCGCCTAGCACTATGTAGGCCAGCGTTACTGCATCGTAACCAAGCTAGACCCATGAATGTCAGACTAAAGTTATGGACAAGCTAATTCTGGTGACAGAGGATACAAGAGGCTCAGCAAATGAACATCCAGCTCGGACACATAGTACCACCAGGTCTCCAGCGCTAAAGTTACAGCGGCTCATTACACCGGGACTCAACTGAACTCACCCAGACACACCGACTCTACCGTGGGCCGCAAACTGACTCCAAACCGTTAACTCTGTGGCACTGACCAAGCACCAGGCGCAGAGGCTTGCAACATACAGTGGGAGCCAGATATTTATACTGTACACTATATAAAAGAGACATTTGCATTTTTTTTCTCACTGTCTGCCATGAAACCAGAATTTGCTTTTACTTTTTAGGTCAATTAGAATTAGAATATATTACTTTTTACAAAGCCAATACAATATTAAATACAACATTTCATTAATATTTGGTAGCATTGACTTTAAACTGTATAACTTGGGTCAAACCATTTGGATTTCCTTCCACAAGTTTCTCACAATAGTTGCCAGGAGTTTTGGTCCATTCCTCCAAACAGAACTGGTGTAACTGAGCCACATTTGTAGGCCACCTTGTTTGCACATGCCTTTTCAGCTCTGCCCATACATTTTTAACTGGACTGAGATCAGGACTTTGTGATCACTTCAAAACATTGACTTTGTTATCCTTAAGCCACTTCGTAACCAGTTTGGCAGTTTGCTTTGGGTCATTGTCCATTTGGACGACCCATCTGCCCCCAAGCTTTAACTTCCTGGCTGATGTCTTGAGATGTTGCTCCAATATTTCCACATGTTCTTTCTTCATGATGTCATCTACTTTGTGAAGTGGACCAGTCCCTCCCGCAGCAAAACAACCCCACAGCATGATGCTGCCACCCCCCTATTTCAGTTTTTGCAGTTTTTCAAATGTTATTTCAGTTGCATAAACTTAAGCTACATTTGTTCATGGATTTTCCTCTGTCAAACACTTCAAATAAATCAATTCCATTTAACCAAATATAACATTTGTTTTCGAGTTAAAACCAGTACTGTACTTTTTAACATCACATGACCAATATTTATTGAACATGGGACAGTGATACAGTGAATACTAACCACCGGAATACTAACCACAGAACCCCGGGAATGAATGGAGAAGACAATGCTAAAAGGGCTAAAAAAAAACATGACTAAAAAAACGTGACATTACATCGTGACTGAGATACCTAGACTTAGAAGTAATAAACCAATCACAACTACATTCTGCTGTTGAATCAATGACAATTTTGCACCTGGTTGTGCATTGGTTGCTATAGGGGTTAGCCTCACCGGCCAGTCACAAGATGGCCGCCAACGTTTGCCACCTTAACGAGTGTCATGTCCTATGTAGATTTTTATTATTATTAATAGCTTAGGGTTCTATTCATTAAAAGAAAACACTGAAATTAGTTTATCTGAAATATTGAAGGGTCTGACCGTTTTTTAAAGTGCATGATAATTGTTTTAAAAGTCTGTAGGTGATCATTTTCGGGGAAATTTACTATCTTGCAAAAAGTCATAGAACATACAGCAGCTTTGAATTGAGCCAAACTTGAACATCCGGCATGAGAGCTAGCTTAAAGTGCTTTGTCATGTTTTCAAATTAAGTCAGGGGTTGGTTGTCACACAGTGTATATAAACAGTTGGAAAATGTTGTTTTTATATTTAACGGCTGATTATAGAGTATTTTGTGAAAACATTACGCTTACATGATTAATGACAATTGGGACACAACAACTCCTCACACATTTTGACAACCGGTCCTGCACATGGGGCCCAATATCACAATACATTTTCTGTTTCTGATGGTTAATAATAACTATTTATTGCAATAAGATATAGGTTATTGTACAGTATGTATGATTCTTGTTGAATGCTCTGTTGATGAGCAGAAGCAGGACAACCAGCCCTGGCCTATTACTTGATAGTACGATCATTTGACCTCCATGTTCTCAGTCCTTACTCCACCCGTCGTCTACCGTCCCTCAGCAGGACACTTCAGCTCGGCCCGTGTGAGTGACGATTCATCACCTGACAGCCGTCCTCAGAGTCGAGCCCAGTGTACGAGAGCGCACAGGACAAAATCAATGGCACTATTAAGCCTCCTATACATCACACAACAGCAATCAAGACGGGCAGGAGGAGGAAATACACGCTACATTTCGGACTTTTGTTTGCCTGACAGTAGGGGAGAGAGTCAGGGAGTATGTGTGTAAAAGTGTGTGAGAGAGCAGTGTTGGGGTGTGAGGGAAGCAGCAGATCGGAGTGTGGCACTACGCTGGCACTGTGTGTGTACAGTAACCTACTGTAGTAGAAAATAGTAGTTTACTATTTACCTAGGAACTCAGAGCAGTAGTGACGACACAATAATCCAAACACAGTAGTACCAGACTCTTTCAGTATAGAATCCAATGACGAAACTAGGCTAAAAACCATCATGTTAACTGTCACACATTACGGGAATTCAAAGCAAATTTTGGCCACAATCCATAAAACTGGAATCATTGTTAAAAAGAGGAAAAAGAAGACAAAACTCAGTCGAAAGCCAAACCTCCTTTGTATCTGGTTACATCTGTACAATGCACTGCCAAATTACTGTTATCAAAACATGAAATTACGCGATATTCATAACGTTCAGGGTAGTTATCGAATATCATCATTTTCCTTCATCGTGCAGTCTCGAGTCTGGTTCGAAGTGTGTCATCCAGTCGCCGAGTCCTGCAGCTGCCTCTGAAGCGCATGTACAAGTGTTCTTTGTGAAAACTACATGCACAAACAAATGAATTATGAGCACTGGGTGTCAGTTTCAAACAGGCCCACAGTGTTGGACTGGACGTTGGTTTGCAGCCTGCTAACAGCCGGTGTGTGATTTCTGCCTGTGCTTCTGCTTCTCTCCATACAGTGAGCCTTGTATATGTGTATGTTCTGGCAGCCTCCTCAGCGTTCGGGTCACGTTTCCATCGGCTCAAAGAGAACGTTTTATCTATAATCGTTCCTTCATCTTCAGCAGAGGCGTGTGTGTTTTTGACTAATACGACCTGTGTGTATGTGTGTGTGTGTTTGCGTGCGCACGAGCCTAAGTCATGGGTTTCATCTCGGTGCCTGTGTGTGCGTGTGGTGCCTCTTCACTCTTTCATCTCATCAAGCGTTCATCACTCCATCCCTCATCAATCACGGCATCAGGCGGCGCATCAGTCCTGTGCAGGCAGAGTGAGGATAAGATCTGGTCCAGGCTCTGTCTCAGCACAATGAGGAGGAATGTGATCAGAGGGGCGCTGTGGGAGGCCGCGCGCCGCACCTACATACACTGTATTATTGCTCCAACGCAGCTCACTGTTGGTCCACATACATACACGCTGTTTCCATGGTGACAGATAGGCAGCCATGCAGAAGGAGTGCATCGTCCCTTGGGACATCTCCTTTGTCCATCTCCCCATCGCTCTCCTTTAGTGATGACAACATGTCTCCTCTCGGTCGGTCTTTCCCTTCGGCCTTTTATTATGCATAATGCATGGGCTCCAATTTAGAAGCTAAATTTCATCTGGTCCATACCATGCGTACAACAGGCCTCTTTGTTCTTTTACAGTTATTTTAGATTTACCAAAGGCGACCACATCATTTTGCTTAGATGAAAAGCCATCTATTCTAGCAAAAACAAACAAACATCAAATTGGTTTCCACGCGTAAATGGTTATAAAGTAATGTTCCATTTTAGTTCATTGGTCCCAATAAATTTAAGCTTCAAACCAATTTTACTGTAGAGGAGTTTCAAACTGCATCATGACCATCTAGGCAACATTTCAGCCCTACAGCATTTATCCACAGTTGATTTTGAAATATGAAAGCCCACAACAGATGAAATAATGAAATAATACAACCAGACCCACCAAAGTCTATATAATGCATTGTACAGCACGAATATTAGTTGAAAGTTGTACAAAAATTTGTCGCGCAACTGTGCAAACTTTACTACCCCTGGTCTACATCATGACATGTCCAGCTTAATCGATTCATCAGCCTCTGTACTGTATAGTAGTTTTAACTTAAACAGTGTTGAAGGGTGAGCGCGAGAGTAACAGAGGGAGATTTGTGTGACTTCTGATGAGCGAACTGGTCCTGTAACCTCGCCGTGTTGCAATAAGTGCAGCTCCTCTGGTTTGAGTGGCAGCTCCTCATTATGACACAGTGAGAGTGGTATGGATGGAAGCCGGGAGGGAGCGAAACACATTTGTTGTTCTGTCAGAGATGGTGAAAAGCGGCCTTGTCACACTCACTGCCTGTGATTGATGCTAAAGATGTTCCCTTAATTTGCTCTGACTCACCGCTGCTCGTTGTCATGTTGGGAGCGTTTTTCTACTTAAAAATCAGCATTGCAAAACACATTGACCTAGACAACAGCAGCGGCGTCTTTCGGCCTCAACACACGGGCACTGTTTCCACATTTCGTTCATTCAAATTTCAGCTCGTGTTCATACAAAGGATTCATGCGAGACCTAAATATCATCTCCTGACGTTCTGCCTGCTTCCACTTTTTAAATGCGCTGCCATTAAAAAACCATACACGCAGCTATTTGTAACAAAAACATGCAACATCATTATTTCAATTAATCAGTCACGTCAAACTCATCATTCCCTACATTCCAGCTCCTTTCTGCTACATACCAAGTGAGATTAAATTAGGAGTCCAACTATCAGTCTATGCCGAAATGTCCGGTTGAATACAGCCATGTAGAAATGCACACATTTTACGTGTAACCATACAAGCCAACATGTTTGACCTTCAGCCATCTAGTCCAACATAAAATGCATAATGCTTTTTGGATTCTGTACAAAACTCTACTTTCCAGCACTCGGCAGACAACTTCCTTGTCAGGACAGCGTTAATTGCCAGGTACAGTGCCTCTCGAAAGTACTAATACACCTTTTAATCAATTTTTTACTGAAAGTTCACACACAAGTAACAGACAACTGTGAAGTGAAAACAAAATGATGCATGATTCTGTTATTTTTCAAAAAATAGAAAACCGAAAAGTGGAGCGTGCACAAGTATGCATACAGCATGAATGAATACTTTGTGGAACCCCCTTTTGCTGCAATAACAGCAGCAAGTCTTTTGGGGTATCACTACAAGGTTTGCACATCTAGAGACTGACATTTTAGCCCATTCCTCTTTACAAAACAACTCAAGCTCTGTCAAATTAGAAGGAGAGCGTTTGTGAACAGCAGTTTTCAGGTCTTTCCACAGATTTTCAATAGGATTTAGGTCATGACCTTGACTGGCCATTCTAACACATTAATATGTTTGTTTTTAAACCATTCCATTGTAGATTTAGCTTTGTGTTTAGGGTCATTGTCCTGCTGGAAGGTGAATCTTTGCCCCAGCCTCAATTCTCTTGCTGACTCCAGCAGGTTTTCCTCCAAAATGTCTCTGTATTTGGCTCCATCCATCTTCCCAACAATTCTTACAATCTTCCCAGTCCCCGCTGAGGAAAAGCAGCTCCATAGCACGATGCTCCCCTTACCATATTTGACACTGGGGATGGTGCACTCAGGACGATGAGCAGTGTTAGGTTTGCGCCATACATAACGTTTTGCATTTGGGTCAAAAAGTTCCATTTTTGTCTCACTGATCAAAGCACCTTCTTCCACATGGTAGCTGTGTCCTCCATATGACTTCTAGCAAACTTCAAACGGGATTTCTTATGGCCTCCTTTCAATAATGGCTTTCTTCTTGTCACTCGTCCATGAAGGCCAGATTTGTGTAGAGTACGACTTATAGTTGTCCCATGGACAGATTCCCCCAGCTCAGCGGCAGTACGTCGCAGCTCCTCCAGAGTTATCTTAGGGCACTTGGTTGCATTTCTCACCCGTGCTCTCCTTGTTCGGTCTGTTAGTTTAGGTGGACGGCCGTGTCTTGGTAAGTTTGCAGTGGTGCTATACTCTTTCCATTTCCGAATGATGGATTGAACAGTGCTCTGTGAGATGTTCAAATTTGGGAAATCTTTGTAGAACTTAACGCTGCTTTAAACTTCTCCACAGCTTTATCCCTGACCTCTCTGGTGTGCTCCTTGGCCTTCATGATATTGCTTAGTGACCAATACACTCCGACCATAGCTCTGAGGCCCTCACAGAACAGCTGTAATTATACTGAGAGTAGATTACACACAGGTGGCCTCTATTTAATGGTTAGGGCAAGGTGTGAATATTCTGCAGTCATTAGGAATGTTATAAAGGCAATTTAATGCACTCCGAAAATGCTGTATGAATACTTGTGCACGCCCCACTTTTCTATTTTTTGAAAAATAACAGAATCATGTATCATTTTGCTTTCACGTCACAATTGTCTGTTACTTGTGTGTGAACTTTCAGTAAAAAATTCAAAATAAAATCTTTATGTTTATGGTTGTAAACATGACAAAATGTGCAAAAGTTCAAGCTGTATTAGTACTTTCAAGAGCCACTGTATGTAGCTTGAGACAGGTAACCAGTTTCACAGCGGAGCCTCCAGACAGCTAATTAGCTAAACAGACGTGCCCACGGGCCACTGTACAACACACACACTGGCCAAAGCAAAGGCACGGAAAAAGGAACCGTGCAGGCTATAGGATTGGGCATTTATCATCCAGCTCTATTCAAAGACACAGAAACTTAGCTTAACTATAACTTGTTTGATGGATTGAGAGCCAAGAAGTCCTCTTGACCTGGGCTCTGTAATTTCATGGAGACTGACAATATTTTTGGAAGCTGGTTTCTTCAAAGTACATGTTTACTGTATGCAAGTACATATTTATTTCGCGGGCACAATTTTGAACTCGCGCATGGCGCTTCAAAGGTGTACTACGCATGACACAAAATGAACCATCAAAAAGAGTAGAACATATGGCAGGGCATGTCACACACAACTAATTTGTTAGAGCCAGAATTAGATCGGCGAATGTGTTTTGCATTACTGAATAGGGACTTACTATGCATTGTGGTGTAACATGGAACAAGGAACCTAAAATCAGAACTGCTCTTATTGGGAAATCCAACAGCAAAAACTTCCTGCAGAAGCCAAATGCAAAAACAACAGGCAATTTTGCAATACGGGCATTATTGTCTGAGTCTATGTTCTGGTTTCCTGACAGGCCTGGACTCGAGGTGATGACACCAGTGCATCCATAAAGTTTAAAGACATGTGAATATTTCTGAGATGACAAGTTGATGACTGTTTCACAGAGAAATCGCAGGGGCCAGAGGTCGACATGACTAAATGCAAAAACACAGGCCGATAATAAGTGCGTGGATCAACAAACGCCAACGCTGTCTAAGCATTTCATCATCCATGTGCAATTTCTCCATAATGTTCTAATTCAAATTGTGGAAATATAACAATTGTTCTTGATCTAATTATAGCTGATTAATTCCAGTAAGAGTCCAGTGGGGTCCATGTGGTCACTGTACTGACGAGAGGTTATGTGTGGGCTTAATCAAGGACAATGAAACAAGAAAATACTCCTTATGCCCTCACTAATGTCATCTTCTAAAATCATAGTTCTGGTATTACTACAGCACACCTATAATACTTCACCATTAGCAACAACTTCTGCTCAGCCCATCCTATTTCCGTCATCATATAATCACCACGGAGCAAAGCAAAGTGTAACCAAAAGTTCTTGCATACATTTGTGCTTGTCTTACACCACCCACACACTAGAAGCACCATAAAAATGTCTTAAAATCCTCCCTTTACCGATCCTGTCTTCATCTATCTGAACCAGTGAGAGTGTGTGACCTGACCTCCCTCCGTCCTCTGGCACGTGGAACATTTGGCTCGACTGTTTTTACAAGCCCGGCGTTAAGCTGTCCATCAAATGCCAGGAAAATACCCTGGATCCATTTCGCCCCGGTCCCTCTAAAGCACACACACACACACGCACACACACACACACAGACGTACACACAGCGCTGGCATATGGACACATCGATTCTCCGGAAACCCCAGTCGCAGCAGACGGGTCTTGTGCCAAAGCTCTTAAACGTGGCGAAACCCACCTCTGCTCTCTTTACGGCTTCTGTTATACACGATGCTTCTCGTTTTACCGCCACCGTCCTGTCTTGCCACGATCACTCATTACCCTTTATATGGCTCCCTAAATATCCTTTCTGCTTAGATACAGGCCGTGTCGGGAGGCCGGAGAACTTGCAAGCTACATGGAGCGTAATGCGGGCAGGGCTCATCTGGACTCGCCACCTGAGATTGGCTTGTTGGGGAGATTCGCTTGTAAATGTGAAATACAGCTTGACATCAGGATGGACATGCACTGCAGCTCAATTGGAATGAGATTCACAATAGGCCTCAGGAAAACATCAAGCAACAAGAGCAATATCAAATCATATTAAAAACTGTTTAGTAATGTAATTGTACAAACACAATTCTGCTGGCTCATCTGGTTAAGTACATCCCAATGAAAGCATACTCATGTTCGATTACGAAGCCAATTTCCTCAAAGTCCAATGCAAGGATGGAACAGCTTTTTTTGGAAATATGTTCAATTTCAAGTCGTCTGACAAAGCAAGCTAATTGTGATAGTGATTGGAGTTTTTTTTTTCTTCTTTTCAATCAAAATGTTTACATACTTTTCATTTAATTCCACGTTCTTTAATATGTCCATATTAATTAAATGACTTAAATACTCGATTTGTTCAAATGGACGGATCGCAGACCATCTCCATAGTAACGCAGAACAGTCAGCGCCATATTGGGTGATAACTGACAGCTTTCCATACACTTAAAGAAGAAACCGATCAATATGTATCACTAAAAGTTTGAAATTACATAATTAAACCAAATTGCCTTTTTTGCCAGCAGCACCTCCGTATACACTGAAAGTTTCAAACATTTACACGGTATCTTTAAGTCGACAGAAGACTTTTTATATTGTATTGTTAGACCTGTAAGCTAATCATTTGTTAGTATATATGTTAAATGCTTTTTTTTCCACATGGGAATTTGTGGCGGGGGTTAAACAGTGACATTTTCCACCCAGGTTGATCGATCAAATTGTTTGTAAAAATAATAATGTTAATTAAACTAAACTTTTGAGCTTTTTTATTGATTGGAAACTTCATGTTGAATGAACACATGGCCAAAAGTCATTACTGTAAGTTTCAAGTAAAAAAAAACACGCTGTTTCTGGCACTGGTGAAAAACTTGGACAACTAGGACAGTTTGTGTAAAACAGGGACAAACAAATGGTTTTGGCGAATTAAAACCAATGGGACACGTGACAGAGGCTTCAAAACTGAGAATGTCCCGGGTAAGCTGGGACGTCTGGTCACCCTATCTTTTTAAAATAGCAATTTAGCTTAAAGATGTCTAGCTGCATTTTGTGCAGTACTCCATGGTTGTTGTCATTTCTGTTGCCTCTGTGACAGTTAGAGATAGGATATATGAGCAGTTAGTAGCTTTGTGATTTCAATTCAGGTTCAGTCTGACATTATTTGCATTAGATTCAATATGGCGGTGGGTGGCGCTTTTGTCACGCGACTCACAAAAACGATTGTAGTGGCCTTTGCAACAAATTTATATTTGAATATCAAATTTCAAATGTGATTGATTGTGAGTCGCTGCCAACCGAGGCTTCACTTCAGCTAATACTGAAAAGGTCCCATGGTTGTTAGTGAGTCTTCTTCCTGACCTAAAGTATCAAAGTCAATCGAGCAACATTGGGTCATAATGCTTGAAAATGATTGTGTCAACTAAGGCACTGTTGTACAAAGGTATAAAAAACATTTGAATACTTTTAAATAAAGAAACAGCAAGTTTCCCCAAATTGGCATGTTGCCGGCTAGCTGAGCGCCACAACCTTCTGTAGCCATAGCCACTCTATTCATATATTCAAACCTAGCATGGCTGTTCGCTTTCATTGATGCTGTGATTCTGTTACAGTTATTTCACCGAAGTACTAAGTGTGGTAGACATTGAACATGCAGCGGTGGCTATCAACACTTGCCGGAGAAATATCCGTGTTCTCAATAGAAAGGCTCCGGTATACCTATATGTGCTAGTACATGAGAGGCAGTATACCTGGGGAGCGCGCACTACAGAGAACCTTTGAGAAATGAAAGGTGGGAGACAAAGAGGGGAGCTTAAAGGAGGGAGCGCATCACAGGGGCCACGGTGGAGAGGGAAAAACATCAATACGGCATGCATTTAGGAGCAGCGCGAGAGGGAGAGAGAGGCCGGCGCAGAGAGGGACGGAGCTCCGCTGAGAGAGAGAGAAAGAGAGGGAGAGAGCACAGCACAATCAGGAGGGAAGTCGAAATGAGATTATCTAAAAAGACGTCGGAGACAATGAAAGCACAACGCAAAGAGAGAGAAGAGAGAGACAAAGACCGGAGTGGAGGGCTTTCGACGACCTAAGCAGGAGAGATCCAGGCACGATTGGCCCTGCGGTAGATTTGACTGTGCTAAAGGATGGGGCTTTGGGATGCGTACTACAAACCGAGTAAAAATGGAAAGCATTTTGGGCCAGTAATGTCATTTCTAGAAGGTGACTTTTAATTTTGTTTTAATTTTTGGGACAGTGACAGTTTGAAAAGGACATGCAGAGACAATAGCCAGTTCATATTGACCGGTACATTCATTCACTGAGGCTGTTTTTGGACAGTGGAAAGAGGCTAACACAAGCTATTAAGATGAAAACCATAACAGTTCTTCATTATGTTTGATTAAAACGTTGGAATCCCCTCCTTTCAGTGTGAAGGTTATGAGTTTGATTATGAAACCAGCTGACTTTGAGACCTAAGGCTCTTCCCCCTTCAAGAAGTCTTTTCTTGACCTGTTTTTACACTGTACACAAGAACCATTTATGTATGCCAGCCCAATTTCAGTCAGATGGTTAGAAACGGTCCCAAGAAAGATGATTTGACAGCGGAGACTCCAGACGGATTGTGTTCGAAAACAGATGGTTTTAAAGAGCCCGTACCTGATATTTTTCTCACAGTGGAGTGAAATTTGTTTTGCATAATGTATACCTTTGTGCCTCTGAACAAACCTGTGCCTCCATCGCAAACCTGGAAGCAGCATGGCACTTTAGACTTCACGTCGATATAATCTCTTCGACGTGTTTCAAAAAAATAATGATTTGTAATTATTTGATCATCGCATATTGTTACGGAGACGGCACGTTACCGAATTGTAATACACCATTTAACAGCCAATTGTACTTCGCTTTTTTTTTTTTTCTCCATCTTGAGTGTTAACCACAGTCCAACCAAGGGGGGCCCCCCAAACACAAAACTCTTGCCGGTAAGAGGTAATGGCTGCAATCAGAAACATAAAAGCAAATCAAAATCGTCAACATTGTTCGCTAACTGAACTGTGCCTATCATAATCTTCGTATGCAAACAGAAAAGTATTTTGAAGTCATTTGAAAGAGAAGGGCAATCTGCAATTAATCAACATCCCAGGTACTAAAATAATCACATCATCATTTTTATATTTATGCGTGTGTGTGTGTGTGTGTGTGTGTGTGTGTGTGTGTACGAGTGTGCGTGTACGTGTGTGAGGTTTCCAAGAGGTCACGTCAACACACTTTCACAGATATAATTGCACCTCATTAAGTTGTACAGATTGGCGCCTTCCACTCCCTCTCCATTTTGCTCGCTCCGGACGACCCCATAGGACAGCTGCCACTCACGAGAAAGTCATTAACCAATCACAGCATGGCATTTGTCACTAAGGAGGAGAAAAAAATAATAATAATGATAATGGTAATCTTTGGGATCTCCTAGATAACTCATTTATTTCATTTAAACGCCAAATGACGGCGTTTCAGGGGGCCTAACGTCGGCACTCCAAAGCGTCGCGCGGCAGAGAGCGGTGCGGCGCGTCTTCATTAACCGTGCGGAGGTGGGAAACCAAAGACTCGGCGCGCAATTAATGCAACATCACAGCGCCGGCATTTGTCCCTCTCCCCCGTGGACAGACGCAACGGTGCTCTGCTCATTACAGCGCCGAGGCCCGGTGGCCGCCCTCTGCTGAGGAGACGGGGGCAGAAGGGACGAAAGGGAAGGCAGGTAGAGATACAGAATGGTATCTCTTCGTCTGGGTATGAAACGCCATATTCCAATTAGCTGTTAGCCATTTGAATTTCTATCAATCACCCTGTTGACCAATAATGATTCAAGCTCGATCTAGTGCAAGGTTATTTTTGCGCTTCCTGGTCCTGCATACCATCTTTCTTTTTCTATTCGTCTTTCCAGGGTCACCTCAGCGGATTCCAACCCAAACTTTTTGGCTTCTGCTGTACAGGCATATTGTTTTAGTCCCCGTTTGCATTTTCTCCACAGTATGCTGACCTTTGTTGGTGTATTACGTGCACTGTGCTCTTTCTCTTTGGCATTCATAAAGTAATCAAATCTTTACATGTCATAAGAAATTGTATTATAGTCAGAAGAGGGGTATCTCTTACCGGAGTATTCTGAATTTTGTGTTAGTGCTCAAGCCATTTGTCATATTTTGACCTCTTTCAATCAATCAATAAAACTTTATTTATAAAGCGCTTTTCATACAGAAAAGTAACAATAAAGTAAAGTGCTTTACAGATTACAACATTTAAAACAATACTTTAAGCCACTGTGCCATATGTTTTTGTAGGGCAGCAACTAAAGAAAAAGCTAAATGGAAATATGGAAATAGTTATCCAAGTTAGCTTTTAGAAATACACTGCACAACCAACAAATAAATCCACACAAAAAAATAATAATTCTTGACTGCCTTTGGCTTTGTTAACAGCACACATTCACAGAGGCATTGTTTCAATAAGTTTCTGCAATGTGTAACGATTCAACAATAATGTTTCATCAATATCTTCTATCGATGATGGGAGAGTGTGACCACTGCGCAAAGCCTTCTCCAGCACAATCTGTGTGGGAAAGTGAACCACTCTTTCACAAGCCCGTGCCATAAGGGAAGAAGAAATTCATTGAAGGAATAACCTGGTCATTCAGGATGAAGCTAGACCTGACAAACAGTTAGTTAAATCAAGGTGGCGGCTTCTTTTTGGTCAGGCAGTGCAAGTTCTTGATTACAGGACAGGCACTTGAAAGTGCTATAAACGTGGCTTAGCAAAGCAGGTTTTATTCCATCTTGTGTACGAAAACACATGCTAAATCTGGCTGTGTGAAACTAATTGAGCTATAAGCCTGCTTCGATAACATTCTGCATGTATATTTACAGTGTGCCATGCTCATTACTGTGCTTGAGTCCAGAGCTCTCCACGGTCTGCAGAAGTGATGGGCTGAAGGCACAGACAGACAGACCTAGCCTCACCTGCTATAGGGAAAGAAGGCGATGTGGGGAACCTCTGATTCACTGCCTTTTATCCCCTCCACACACACACATAGAGAGGGGGGAGCGTCATATCTTGATTAGGCGGCTTACGTGGTCCCGGGGAAATACACTCGTCTCTGTCTGTCTCTCTCTGGCATGTTGTTATCTCCAGGGCCCAACTGTTTGGAGATATCTTCACACACACCTGATGACAAACAGCCCGAGTCGTCCCGCCGGCCTGTCCATCTTCTAACAGGGCCCAGACCCAGCGCCTGTTTACAAAGGGTCGCTCCCCACATGCTATTTACCCTGTTTGTCAAAGGCCACGGACAGAAAGGTAACGGCAGAGGTGGTGAGCTCTACACTTTTAAATCCACGTCCGGAAAATTGAATTCCAGGTCTAAGCTAAGGAAGGAGGCTCATTTGCATTCCGTTTAAAATGGGAAAGCATTGTATTGAATTGTGGCCCACTGTTTGCAATGCTGATATATGAAATTTATTCAAATCACCAGCAGCATTTGCAGAGGATTATCATATTTTCCCCCCCTTTTCTGATGGTCTTTTTAAGTGGCCACGGACTACTAAGGTTTAATTTTTAAAAACCAGTTTAGAAATGCGACTTAATGCACATACACAAGAATGAAAATATGTTTTTTAAGTTGATTTGACAAAATGAAAACTACGTATGGCTCAGAACTTACCGGTCAACATACAATGAACTTAAAATTTCATAACGTCGCGCTTTATGAAAGCACTTTAAAATACACAATTGTCTCTGTTGTCAGTTTGTTCATTAGCTACATACATGTCCACAAAAATGCATTTTCCTGGTCAGTCATGCAGACAGTAAAATGTAATGTAAATGTATCCAAGCTTTATGCAAAAGGAGTCAAACAGGTGCAGTAGAGTGTAACAAATAGAACAGGAAAGACAGGAGCGCGTTTATACGCTTGTCACATGTAAATAAATGAGAATTTTTACATATAAACCCAAGGGATTACTCAATTAAAACACAGTATAATGGTCGATGTACAATTTATTTAATCTGGTATTGTGTCACCTTGCTTACTGTTAAGTTAGCCCCACCTGTTCGAGAAACTCTTCTGATGCAAAGCATGACCGGACTCGATGGGGAAACAGCAGCAGCACCAGAAAACCAATAAAAAGCATTGAAATTCTTGGTAATAATAATCTCAAACACGTCTTTATCACCATCTTACACTTTGTTGGTTAGAAAAATTGATCTCAAACAGCTAAAACAAAATATCCAGTAGTTCCACGTCCTGATTTTCAAGCGATATCTCACACACTCTAAGCCCCTCCCACCCCTCTCTTCTCAGTGTGAAGTTATGGCAAGTGTTTTTACTTCACCATAAGAGGAATAAGCTTAGCAAGAGATGGAGGAAAGCATTTCCTGGATACGTGACCTCAGGAGGAGTCTTTTTGAGCTTCTGGTGAAGATCCAAAGATCACTCAAAGATATGCTAGCGGCTCAAAACACAACTCCAGGTATGTTTTTGATGAGAGAACAACACTGCAACACAGTAAAAAGCTCTAAAAAGTCGTTTTTGCATAACATCCCTTTTCCAAACTTTTTTTTTGTTGGATAGTCATTTATCAGTATATCCAAAAAGCAAACATTTTTTATTCATGGGTTTATTCAGAAGGCTTAGGAGCAGCAGTTGAGAACCTTCTTCATGCCAACTGTAAATAAGTAAACGCAGTTACAAAAGTCAAAAGATACATGGCGACCCATTATTTGTCAAGGCTCCTCTCACCAAAAACTAACGTATTTTTTTTCTTGCAATAATTTTGTTTGTCTGAATGTTTTTGGATATTTTTGTGAAGTGACCTTTTGGAAAGCAAAGTGCTTATTAAAATGAGCCAGACCAGTGGCTAATCCACACAGCCCGTGTATCTCCTACTTGTAGAGACTGTTGTACGCTATTTGGACTACGATCTTCTCAGTGAACTGTGTAGGACAGTTGTGTTTTGGCTCAACAATGATCTGGACAGGGCCCGTTCGACCTCACAGCATCGGGGGAAGACTGCGCCGTCCCGTTCTCTGTCAGGCCCAACTGACTGAAAGAGGGCCTCATTTACCAGGCATTGACTCCCTCTATGTTCTACCACTTCACGTGTGATAGAACTGACATAAAACTGAACTCAACTGAACTGACTATGCAAATTGCTTTGGAAATGATGCACTATGAAATTATTACACTTTACTACAAAAGAAAAAAAGTAGCACGACCTTACAGTGAGTCACCGTGAGCGTAGTGACAGTGCATAACACCTGATGAGGAAATTCCTCCAGTGTCCCGGGGAGGCTGCGCTGTGATTGACACCAGTACAGCTCTCAGATAAAGGAAGATAAAAACACATTTGCTCTTTCCGTGTCTCACACTCACTCACACCGTGCGGCGGCGACGTGCTTGAGTGCGCTCTGCTCGCTATGTAATGACTGCGCTATGTGCTTTTTATTTTTCTTTCTCCCTTAAAGTTGACTCATGCTCTGTTGTCTGGTCTGCGTGTGTGTGAACACTAACAGCTCGCTCGCACATTCACAATAACTGACGATGTGCCGTGATCAGTGACTGGAGCCGAAAATATTGCAGACATGGTTCAAAAATGAGTTTGAAAAGACGCCATTCAATTTTTCAACTGACTTGGAGCTGAAAGCCGCAGTCGCCTGTCTAAGTAGGTGAACGCACAGACAAACAACACAATTGATAAAAAGGCAACGTTAAGATAATTCACTTCGTCATTCGCAATCATTGTTTTGCTTTTCCCCCCCCTTTTGGCTCACACACGCGTTAGCCTCGGCACTCGTGGGGACAGGTGTATCATGCATTCTGGGTCTACAGTGCCGGGGCGTTCAGTAATTGAAAACAGGCCGAATAATCGGGGAGAATGACAGCGCTGAAAGATTATGTGGACTCAAACATTAACACAATTAAGTGTGTGAGCAGTGGAGGATGTCGCAGCATTAGACACTGTCTTAATAGTCCCCCAGCACAAAGGCAGAAAAGAGAAGGAGAGAGAAGGAGAGAGAAAGAGAGAGTGACAGGCCGTATCAGCCATGAAGAAACACCAGGAGCAGAGCGGCACATGAGCTAAGAGCAATGATGGTTCACACAAAGGAACAGCTCTTCTCATACAAGTCATTTTCACTTTCTTCAGTTTACGTGGCTTTTACTGAGAAAACAGCTATATACATAATTATTCATTCATTTAATTAAAGACAGTGAATTATTTTTATACAAATACAAAAATCCTATCCAACACAACCACCGATATTTTATTTCCTGTGCAGTGCATGAAAGACAGGTTTAAGATAGAAAGATCCTACATTCACACAAAATGTGCAAAGTAAAATCTTCCACACAGATAGAACCAAAAGACATCACACAACAAGGGAGGTGGGCCTAAATATAATGGAAACTGAATGAAAAGTTGTTGTTGTTTCAGTCACTTATTTGTGTTCAGTGAAAGCCGTTATTCTCAGCACATTGCTGTGACAGAGACTAAACAACAGTAAATAACAGTGATGTATGTTTAAATGTTAGTCTTTTTATTGCAAAATGCATAAATGACTTCCTCCTTAAGTGTAATGAAAATGGCCATAAGAAACCCAGTGGTGATCCAGTGCCGCAGACAGATACTTCATCAGAGCTGAACAAATGCAGTGATTGTCTCTCGGCGGTGCACGCCTTAGCAACAGCCGGTGGGTCGGCGTGGCCACGGCCCAGTTCTGATTTATCTGGCGGCCAGCACTCAGGTGCTGTTTTGTTAACAGGATTGCAGCCATTTATAACTGTTTCATTACTGTACTAACAGCCGATAAGATGATCACTCACGCACGTACACACATACGGCACAGCAACACACAGAAACGGAGGCGCTAATTCAATCCACTGACAGCGAAACACAGCAAACAACATCCATTATGGCCTCAGAGCTAATTGGTAATGTGGAGGGGGAGAACGGGGTGGGACCATACAGACTGTGTTTGTGTGTGTGTGTGGTGTGGGGGGGGGATATTATTTATCTCCCTATATTTACTGTTATATAAATTTGTAATCATACAAATAAAATCATAAAAAATGATCATAAACATGAGATGCTGACAAAACTACTTAAAAACGACTAGTACAAGTTCTAATGTAACATTGAACCATGTTTCAGTTGCACTGCATGCAAAATATTTAGAGCCCAAAAGGAAAGAGGCAGGGTCTCTTGATCACTGCGCTGCAGTGTTCTCCTCATGACAACAGTACAGAGCAGCTTTTATGAATGCATGTGGTTATGCTATATTAAGAACTGAAGTCTTCTGCTTTCATCTCTGTGATCTTATTCATTGCCTTTTTTCAGCCATATTTTGTGACTCTTTGGCAGAGTATGATCTTTCATAAGTAAAAATAAAGCATCTTACATGCCAACCTATCCTTTCTACTTCATATAAGAGGCAGAAAAACCCAAAAGAAACTGGTTATATGGTAGATTTAACCGGTCAAGGCCATTGAGAGGAAGACGGATTGTCCAAAACATTACCAGAGAAACAATGCTCCATAATTTGTAGCACAAACAAAACAAGCATGGCATATACAGAGAATCCATGTCTATCCATTGTTATATTGAATTTAAATAAGAAAATGGCCAAAGGACATACGAATCTTAGTGGACTGACCTGTGAGACATTCAACATTCAGAGTATATTTGTTGGGTGGTCTCTTCATGAATTTGAACGACACACCGGCTGGACAAGTTGAAACACTGGTGGTGCCAATGCTTCAGCAGTCAAAGAGAAACGTACTGTCGGAGCCAGACCTGCCATCTTCCATTATTTATTTCTAAACCAATTTCAAATCCCCCTGGACTGAACTATTTTATTCCAAGATGGAGCAAGATACTCGTCAACAAAGCAAAGTCTACAGCCAGACGAGAAGAAAAATAGTGAGGCCAATACAAAGAACCTCGGCTCATGTCAAACCACCTGTGACACTTAATATTACTCTTCCCCGCGCCCCTCCATCCCTCCAATCGCATGACTCCTTATTAAAATTACCCATCAATCTTCTCCTATACCCAAAGATAGGTTTGTGATGAATTACCATGGTTCATGCAAAGACAAGATCTTTTAGGATTCCTGGCCGAGCTTTGTTTATTTACTTCCTCCATCAGCCCCACAAGTGATGCTGAATGAATGGCTCAACGTAGCCCGCCAGACAGATGGAGTCGCGGGCACAAATAAATAAAGCTAGTGAAGGTGTTGAAAAAATGACAATGAAGACGGAGAGGAGTGGAGGAAAGATGCCCGCGGATGAGAGAGTGGAGATGAGACAGAGGCAGGGCGATGGATGAGCAGATTTACAGGGCGTCCGATAAGAGCGCGGATAAAAGCAGCGCACAGGGAGGGGTTGTGTTTACATGCGGCAATATGTTGTCGAACATGTTGATGTACTTATGTTGTTAGCAGGGCCGTGCACGCGGAGGATGTCACGCGCTGGTACAGCACATCAGCATGCCGGAGACAAGCTTAAGCGATGACGGTGGGTGAAACTCAAGAATGTGCTGTCAGGTCCATTTGAGCTTTTCACGCTGTTGCCGGCCTAATCCCAGTGTTGAACTGTGGGTGTGTCTCCATGTAAAGAAATAGCATGAGCAATGTGGTTTGTGGGCTTTGGACAA
The DNA here is from genome assembly GCA_007210695.1 of Neogobius melanostomus. Taxonomy (NCBI): domain Eukaryota; kingdom Metazoa; phylum Chordata; class Actinopteri; order Gobiiformes; family Gobiidae; genus Neogobius; species Neogobius melanostomus. The sequence continues at coordinate 1,050,416 of VHKM01000156.1, forward strand.
AGAAAAAAAAAAAAAGTAGGCTAGGTGTGTCAAGAACTTTGAATTCAGCTTAAAGGGGGGGGGGGGGGGGGGGGGGGTAGTATGCAAAGTCAACTTTTCTTTTAGAGCTTTTTACCTTGTTACAGTGTTTTTCTCTCAGACCTGGAGTAGTGTTTCGAGCTGCTCACGCAACTATCCTTGGAATCTTATGCACACACATGGCCATTAGCAGCGACAGCTCCCAAAAAGCTCCTTCTGCTCCCCAAAGGTTCCACCTGAGGTCCTACGTATCCAGGAATTGCTTTCCTCACCTCTCGATCTCTTGCTAAACTTAATCCACTCATCGCGAAGTGAAAACACATCGCTTCACTATAGCTGCAGACTTTTTTTGTCATCTTTATTGAAACAGCTGCAAAGGGGAGCAAGAAGAAGGGGGTAGAACCATAGACTGTAAAATTAAGAATGGACTTATTGTGGCCGACTTCTTCCTGTAACCGTAAAGAAATGTTCCTGACTCCTATGGACTTTCCATTGAAACATTTTTGCCAAACATTTTTCAGACGGCTCCAAAAACGCAGTCAAATTGCTAGCATGAACGGGCTTCAGCTAGCCTGCACTGAACGCTATGGGGGAGGCCTCGCTTCCTCAGTCCATTCTTGATTTTACAGTCTATGGATAGAACGGGCTTATGGGGATTGTGTGTGAATATCAGGTGAAATTACTAGGGGTGTAGCAATGCACCGTGCTACTGTGCATCTGACGATATGAACGTACTAAAGTCACGGTGCAAGTTTAAGTCCAAAATTCTAATATTTAAGCTCCGTGGCGCGTGACAGACGTGTGTACGTGCACCTAAACAGAGCACATGTGTGTCATCATCACTTACCGCTAAACTGGAGGCTGCAGACAAAGTTACATCCTCCAAAAACTCTGATGGCCATGGCAGGCTGCGGTAAAGTGCACTGCGCTATGGTGGCGCAGACAAATGCGTAAGATCCACTCTTGGTTATAATCCGCATCAAAAGCGTCATTTCCAAAAAAGTACGAGCAGAATCTTTTCCAGGAACAGCTCAAACACAAGCCTCAAATGCGCTGTTGTTTTAGCTGCCTGTGGAAAGCGAAACTGAAACTTATCACTTAAAGGATCTGTATCATGCTATTTTAGCCATTCCAAAGTAAAGTATAGGCATATATATGATATATTGTACCTCTATCACTATGGAGTACTCATTTTTGAGAGAAATATAAGTATTTTTGGGGGGTATTTTCCCTACCCGGAAGATAAGACGCTTCGATTCAGTTAACTCCGCCCCTCTCTCCGCTCATTCCACATTTGCAGTATTATAAATATAAATATTGCTGCAAAAAGTGAAGTTACTTCACATAATGCAGTTATAAGGAGTTGACACGTGCAACACAGTTTCATAAATGGCTAACACACACGCTAACACACACGCTAACACGCGTTTTGATTGACTCACCGCTCAGCATGGCCTCCCCATCGTCGGGTGTTTACGTTATGGCCCTCGTGTTGGTTATAAAAGTTAATCCACTTTGATTCTGGCCAAGGTTTACCAAGCATCCATCAGGTTGGTTGATATAGTAGCTAGCTTAATCCCGGAAAGAAATTCCAACTTCTGGCGAGTGCACTCTTCTTTAGGAAGGTTGAAAAGTCCTGTTCCTCTCGTAGCCAAACGCGCATCCGTGACATTATCGGTAAGAAAAAAGAACAGGCGGTGTCCAGAGTAGGTTAGAAAGAGCTCAGTCTTCAAAAACAACACTTATGCTCAGATCCATGGCTCCTCCAGCCGTGGGTGCGCTTGATTAGCGTCGTGGGACAGCACAGACGCGTCGGAAAGTTGTTGTTTTTTTTTTTTTTTTTTTTTTTTTTTTGAAAAAAAAAAAAAAAAAAAAAAAAAATTTATAAATACAAATCAGGCCGTAAGGCATTACATTACAGACGTAGAGCACTTCCGTTCCGCTGTGACGACACAACTGAACAGCTCAGTCGTTTACCAGGAGAGGGTGGAGCAGCTGCTCAGAGAGCAGGATTCAGGAGGATTACTTAGAACTGCGTGAATGAAGCCAAAAACCGCTCTGGGGGTGTTTTTGATAAGGAAATAGCATAACAACATGGCTAAAAACTCAAAAAAGTCGATTTTGCATGATATAGGACCTTTAACGAGCACATGGCCCACTGCGCTGCTTTTCTTTTTTCTTTAACTTTAGAGCACTGTTTTTGTTTTCTGTTTGTTTTTGTTTTGTGAGCCCAGGGGCACATTTTATTGTAAAGCAGCTTTGAAAAATTAGAAAGCATTGTCAGTGTATTTCTGAAATTACAAATACTGCCTAATAATGAACATTTAGGCTATTTTATTTAAAAACCGACTTATTAGTAAATTATATTGCACGAACCATGAGATAGCTGAACCGTTACACCCCTAGAAATTACTGCATGTTGTTTTAGCTGATTTGGATCAGCAATGCATTTCTAACCAACAAAGTGTAATATAGTGATAAAGACATGTTTGAGATGATTACCCAAATCCCTGCAAAAAGATAATTTCCCTTCTCTAATGTATTCATTTCGCGGTTGTCATTGCGGAGATATCTCAGGTGCTCCCTCTCCGGGGTCTTCTTCCAGTTCATCCAAAGGTACAACAATGCATTCCTCAGTCACCCACAGGGCCTCACCTGCGATCTGACCCGGGCCACTTCACAGCAGAGGGAACATTCTGAGAATATAGCGATCAAGGTTCACACTAACCCTGCCCTGGACACGATGGCCAAGCAAGAACTAGTTAACCACTAACCTGTGGGAAACTCTCGAGACCAACAGCAAACCTCACAATGAGAGATAAGGCTTTGGAATCTTACTCTTCGATGAGGAAACTATCAAAGAAATATAGTACACTGTGCAGACAAATGCTATAGGAATAGCAAATGTAAATTTAGTTTGTGTGATCATGCGAATAAAAAAAAAGTAGTGTTTGTTGTAATGCAATGAACTATTCCTCTTTGGTAGTCCGTTTCCAAGGGCATAAAATAAAATGAACCAATTTTCACTACATTCACTACATTTGGAATTAATTGCAGGAATTTTCTCTGAAAACGATAATTAGGAACAAAACAGCATGTCCTGATAATCACAAAGGCCTCAGAACTCAATTTAGATATAGAATCAGATAAACTAAAAATAATTAGACTTATCCTAATTCCATGCTTTGATGGAGAGATGTAATGGATGACATGAAAACCTATGTTAATTGTCAGTTTTGTGGTTTGCCTACAGTATGGAGTGAAGTTTTAAAATCCCTCAGGGTCAAAGGTTCTCTCGGACCATGAACCGCGTTTAGAAAGAGTCTATATTCATTCCTTTCCTTTGCAACATGGATGCCTTCAAATTGAAGAATTTTCTGCACCAAAATGGTCTTATATTCTTCAGTAACTACAAAGTCATACAAAAGACACATTGGACCCTGTGGACTCTTTGACACGTATGAGAGAAAGATGAAGACAGCTCATTAGATCCTCTTACACGTGTCCAGTGTTCGAGGCCTGGCTTGTACAGCGTTCACGTAAACCAGGTCTTTGTGTGTCAGCCTTGGCAATACTCTCTTTCTAAATGGCAGCTCTGAATACCAGCTTTTTGATGCTTGTGGAGTCTGTTGGTGTGGCGGTCACAGACGGGTTGAGAGGTTGATTAAAATCCGGCGTTATTTTTGACTCTATATTTCTGAAATGTTTTGATTGAATTCTAGTTTGCGGTAAATGTTTGCTTATCGCAGATGCTGAGCTTTGGCTGGAAACCACTTAAAATCCTGCCCCCTGCATCCATTAAATTACAGCTTGAAAGAATTTTGTGTTATTTCAGAGAAATGTTTTCTGGAATTTGGACCTATTCCGTAAAATTGCCCAAAACATCAACAAGTCCTTCAACTCAAACTGCTAAAATTGGTCTAGCAGGAACAGGAAAGTTTAGTGAATTAGGAAGAAATGTAGATGGATTTTACATAGGTTGCAACAAAAATACAGCTGAATTATATTTTTCTGTGCACCAAGATCACAAATTAGCTTTATATTTCATTATTTGGTTACTAAAGTGCACAACTGACACATCGACTGTAAAAAGGAAGACAACGCTACAATAAACATGCAGTTTTTCTTTCAAAACGATTTGTTGAGTACAATAGACTTAGGAAAATGTAAGATTTTTCCTTTTCATTCTACACAAGGTCACATATTTTCCATGAGACATTTTGATAGAAGAGAGGAAAGAAAAACTAAACATAAGATTTTTTAACATAAGGGCGGTTGAGCAAAGATCAAGTGCTTATACGTTGATTTATTTGTATCTACTATTAGACGTTTATAGGATCAAGGGCCAATTTATGCCGTTATAATGGTGGCACATACTCAATATCATCGCTCAAAAAAATGTGTAAGTTGCAGTAGATCTTTTTTTTGCCTATAGGGGCTTTGCACAAGAACTGTCATGCCACATTCTCTCTTAAAGCTAATGATGAGGCCAGTTTGTTGATCGGTTGCGTCTCAGCTTTGAGGATTAAAAATAAAAAGCCCCAACTTCCCGCATTCTTCCACTGTAACAGACACAACTACAGAGGAAAGAGGACAGTAGTTTTCTACTGGCTACGGGACGCACCCAAAGTTATTGTATGAAGAATCTGGTGCTGACGGCAGAGCAAGGGAACACGTCATCTATGTTCACAACCTTGAAGTGGGGTCAGCCAGTGTACAAAATATGTGCACCATTTTACATTGTGATGCATACAACCAGACCATGTCATTTACTTTAATTAAGATTCTTTTAGACCATTTTCAGAAATTTTACAAAAGAGCAAGGTTTGGAAGCGAAAGGTAGAGCAGAGTAGTCTTTTTGTCAAGCTGTGGTCAGATACAGACTAGTTTCCTGCATATGTACAGCTGCCATACTACTGAGCCACACTGCGACGCCTTAGTTTGTAGATGTAGATGATGACACACTGGCAGCGTCCATTCTGTATGATGCATACCTGCCAGACAGACAAATTGCTAATTTTGAGTCAAACATTAGCTCGATGACCAGAGAAGGAGGGTTCACTGCAAACAAACAAAACCACAGATAGAATGATGAATTAATCTGGTCTCGAGGCCATGGAGTCACTTCAGAGAAAATGGAACCAAACACCAGCTATTATTGGGAGCAGGAGTAAAAACATCTGGGTTGTATTTATAACTGTGTGCGTGTAATTTGTAGTGTAGATGATCGGGGCACTGTGTAAACACATTTTAGTGCAGACGGGAATCAGTTCTGAAGAGTGACTTGCTGATGTACGAATATATTTTTTATCCTTAGAACAGAGACATGTACAGCAAGCTCAGCATTATTAAAGATATCCAAACCCCCTTTAACTGTAAACCAACAAGGCTGCCGTTGACAAATGAGCGAGGAGTCGAACGCAGAATCCGAAATGAGCGAACAAACCCCCCGAAGTGCAAAGCAAACTTGGTTCGAGCATATGACCATAACCATAAGAATGGGTAAGTCGCACATCGATGCACGCTTACGCACACAAACACGCACGCGGCCCTCCGAGGAGCCCGGGGCCAAGAGGGAATAATGGTTAGCAACCTGAAAAATGCCCTCATCACAAAAGGCTGCCGACAGTAATAAATGAAATGGTTGAGCCAAACACATTAATCCACACCAGCTCCATTGTGCTCTCAGTGTGTAGTTATGCTGTTTTCGCGGGTTTGTGTGATATATACGCATAATAACGCATACACTGTAAATGTTGTTACAGGCCATAAACCAACAGGAATTTTGATGAGAGAATAATTGATTAGTATGACGCGATATTACATTTGTTTTTGTTATTGGTCGGTTATTGTAATCTTTACTTCCAATAGAGCATTATTTTCCTTGTCAAGCTTCAGTCACAACATGAAGAGGACAATTTCCAGGAGTTGTTAGAGTGCACGCCATTGATAGAGTTGAAGCTTTTGACTACATTTAGGTAAAGTAAATGTTATTTTAAAAATGTTGATCTTTTGTTGTGATTTTAGCTCAGGGGGACTCAAACGTGAACAAAAACCTGAAGAGCAGCAGAACCAAGGTAACCTACTAAACACTAATAAGATGAATAAATATTACACAAATAGCGGCTTCTTACATGGAAAACTTTGAACTGTACCTGAACAAATAGCTCCAGCAACTTAACTCATTAGAACTATTTTTTTTTTTAAACTGAAAGAGGAAACACCATCCAATTCTCTTTGTCAATTGACCTAAACATAATTCTGTCACAATGATGATAAATAACCAAATATTGTGTTTTAATAACATTCTTTTCCTCTATGCGACGCTTACATTAGCCCTTCCCTCGTGTTAGTGCATGTTCTGCCTCCCACTTTTGCTGCCACTCCTGTCCATTAATTCCTAAACTGTATAATCCTTCCCTGTCTTTGTGTCTAAACTGTGTATTTTTAGTCACTCACCTTGTTCATTTCCTCATTCTCTTTACCTTGGCCCTGGCTCCCTCTCCAAACTGTGTATATTTGGGTCTGTCTGTGGGGACTCAGGGGTCATTATTAATCTTGCGCGCTCTCCTGGCTCCAGGCGTAGCAGCGGGGCAGCATCTGTGTGTGTGTGTGTAAGTGAGAGGGAGCGGGCGCTTGCCAATGAGTCAGTTATGTCCATTCAACTAAAGGTGTGAGAATGAGCTTCTTTTCGGCGAACATCGTCTTCACGCCGGTGTTTTGGCGTGTGTAAGGTGACGTGAAAGCGCATTTTGCCGTGGTAGATCACGAGAGACCCACATTGTTAATGCATAGTCGCGCAAGACAGGCACCCATGAGAAATGAGAGGGGCAGTGTGAGAGGGGGCTCAGGGGGAGGGGACAGAGAAAGGGGTGACAGGGAAACTGAGCGAAGCCGAGAGAGTCCCTTTTCCTCCTGAACTCATTAACCGTTGTCCTCTCTGCCCTCCCTCCCTTACTCCCACAATGCCGAGCAGCGGCGTGCATCAATAACACCATGACAGCACGAGGGGGACGGGTCAGACAAGCAACCGCCATCTCCCTGGCAACCATCACCGCAGCCACCATCGCCACGACAACAATTGGCGAGCACACACGGGGGGTATCCCCCTTCCCCACCGGCCGCGCTCCCTCCTGCAGCCAGCGCACAGCGAGGGCCGCCCTGCCCGCTGCTGCTGGATCACAAGCAGGCTAAATCCGCAGCACGGCGCCGGCACGGGATGAGGCGAGAAAGAGCTGACTGATCTGGATTCTGGATCAAGTGAATGGACAGGAGCTTCGTTCTGAGCTGCATTACTGCGATACAGCGAAGGAGGGGTTAGGCACATTCTCAGGCGGGATCACAAGAATGTAGAAGTCCAGTTCACAAAGAGGAACCAGAAATGACTCAGGCTGTGCCTTACTGGACTCTGCTGTGAGACGTCCTATGTACAAGTTTCACAACTTAAAAAAAAAGAAAAAAAAGACTCACTTAAATTATAGAGACTTCATTGAAAATTAAAGTGCAAGAGCAAAGCAATGAACATGTGCTAGCGACAGTCCGTTTTTAAGTCAGTGTAAACCAGCCCCGTCTATTGTGGAATTTAACTTTAAATCTGGGTCACTTACATTTTTTCTCCCAGGTTTGGATCTGCTTTGCGTTAGTCTCAGCAGTGTGTGTGTGTGTGTGTGTGTGTGTGTGTGTGTGTGTGTGTGTGTGTGTGTGTGTGTGTGTGTGTGTGTGTGTGTGTGTGTGGTGTGTGTGAGTGTGTGTGTGTGTGTGTGTGTGAGAGAGAGAGTGTGTGAGTGTGAGAGAGAGAGTGTGTGTGCGCGCATGTCTGTTGTGTCTAATTGTATATTTCAGGGCGTTATGTTATAGTTAATAGATCCCATAACGTGTCATGTAAAAACAGCACACATATACTGTTGTGTGAAATATCAGATTTTAGTCCAACTGTTTAAAACAAAATGTGAGTCTTTGCTAAATATTTGAAGCTCTTTTTTTAATTAATAAGATGGTGAACATTTATTTACATTTTATAACAATTGACCAGATTAGGTTTATTTAATAGTTTGTTTAGGTAATTATATTACATTTATTTACTTATTCGGTTTTGCTTTCAGGCACACATTTTATTTGTTCACATAATTTTATAACAGTTTAAAATAGTTGTAGCAGATACTTTCACTATTGATATCTTGATGTTATCAAGGGTAAGATTACATTACACTTGGTTTTATTAAACGCTTGCTGTAAATATTGCATTTTTGAAATCCAAATTTCTTTATTTACAAACCTTATAAAAAGTGTATCTTCAGCGAATATATGTGAAGTTCTTTTATCTTTATCTTTTATTCAATTGTTATTATTCAATTTTTTCCAAGCTTTATTTTGGATCCTGGCACTATTGCGCAGTCTTGGTGGTGGTGTTAAAAGTGAAGCATGAGTGAAATAACTGGACAGCAGAAAGATGGACATGTTTGTCAGGACTGGAGCCAGGCCAGAGCAGAACAGACAGGTTCATTTCCAGAGACACTTCAGATTTTGGTTGTACGCACTCTTTTGCTCACTGGAGCTGCCATAACGTTTTTACAGTGTCAATGGAGGCAGTAAACTTTAAGAGCATAACCATTGCATTAAAAACTCTGCTTTTTGTAATGCTACTTCATGGTGATTGAGGCGCTATTTGGAAACGGTTTATACCAGGGGTATAGGCAAAAACAGGTCCGCTACCAATCAATCACGCCTGTCCAGGGTCCACACCTATATTTCACGCACTAAGCACAAATAAAAATAAAGTAAAAATAGTAGCTTGACGGCAAACCTAACATGTGTATGTGACCATGATAATAGAAAGGCTAAATAAATGCCTTAAATAACCTACAAAAAAATATCATATCCTACAATCCAATAAAACCGTTTTAATCAGTAAATGTGTTACATTGTAGCTGCAGCTTCCCCGAGTTCCAGTGAAATGGAAGTAAAAGGCTGTTTTCCTGGGAAACTGTAACATGTGCGTGGAAACATAGTCTAACTGTGTGTGGGTGGGTGTAGCATGCTGTGTACAGAGAGCACAGCGGCAGGAGACTTTATGAACGGTACTGAACAGAGAAATTAGGAAACAAAGATCGACACAACGTGTGGAGGAAGCTGACGTAAAAACAATGAAACCAAATCCGCTCGTCCACAGTCGTAGATGCGGGTTAAATAAGTACTTATCGTGTCTCCGCGTTTTGTGCCGCTCAAAGCTTCGCACGGTGCGAAATGTCAGCTCTGTGTTCATGCGCCTCCTTGAATGAAGCGGCGGCGGCAACGCGGCTGCCGCGCGAGCCACGGAGCTCGCGAGAGGGATATTTCCTTTCCTCGCGGACGGAAAAACAAGTGGAGGAAGGAGAGGAGGGGCTGAGCGCGGCAGCTGGGCCAATAAAAGCAGCATATTCTCAACAGGCGGGTCTTGGCCAATGGACACTCGAATGAGGCTCCGTGGCCCCACGTGGGATATGAGATCCCAAAGACAACGAGCGGACTACAGGCCAATCCGGTCCAGGAAAGGTGTTAATCTGGATTCCGATTGGCTCACTGTTTTTCACAGAGTACGCTCACTCATCACGTTTAGCCCGTTGTTATTAACTCTTTCCTACCACACAGAAAGGTGCTGCTCTACCTATAAATCACACACACCGCTCTGTAATAGTCAAATGTGAATTAATAAATGATTCAGAGGCGGTTTGTTTTTAGAAACACGATACATCAGTTAATCCGGACTGTTTGAAAGACTCGTTTTAGACACATTTAAGAAAAGAGGGAAATGCATGCACTGAACTATTTTTGAGCCCACGAGGCGGCCAGAGCAGCTCTGCTGCAGCCTTTAAACCTTGTGTGTTGCCCTCATCATAATCAAATCAGCATGCACGGAAACCAGTGGGATTAAAAGCACATGAGAGATGCATACTTAGCAGTGAGCTATAACCACATTCACACATCCAGGGTCTAAAGCTGTAGGGTCCGAGCGGCTTCTGCAGCTTCTCTGAAAGCCACATTACGAGGTTTTGAGTGATAATTGTTGCAACACACGCCCCGCCCACTTTTATTGTCCTAATGCTTTACAGTTGATAAGACTTGCTTGTTTGTTGGCGTCATACAGTTTCTCCAAAAGCACGAGACATTAAAAGCAGCCATTTTAAATAGCACTAAAGCCCTCCCCTCCTACGCTCTGCAGTCACACAGGCACCAACACTGACAAACCAAGCATCAATCTTCTCTCGCTTTTTTCCCCCTTTTTTTTTGAGACTCCAAAAAATATATAGGCAGCGTTCATATAAATGGGGCACAGAAGAAGGCTAACACTGCCCCTAAGAGGTGGCTTTGGGAATCACAAGCCATGAGGATCGGATTACCCGACATTGTACTGTGAAAAGATAAAAAATGAAATAAGGTAGTTTGTAAAATTACATTTCAGACAATATACTGACTACATGCAAAGGTAATGCACCAGAGAGAAACTGGGAAAATTGTAATGGTATATTCACACAAAAGCTAATTTTCTAAAACGTATAGCTCTTAAAATTAAAAGAGACAGACAGTTAAGAAAATATCAGCGGACAACTGAGAATAGTTATAAAATTACAACCTCCCCATTACTGTCAAGTGCATATTTGATTTAACCGTAGTACACTTTTCCTGACAATATATCTGTAAACTTTACGTTTCAGAAGAAAATGCCGTGCTAAAACATCAAGGACAAACTCCAGTCCCCAATACTATCCCCTTCATTCAGTTCACAACCTTTAAATTGAACTAGCCAAGATGAGGATGGGAAACAAAGAATTGAGGTAAAAACATAGCATGGGTCAGAAAACTGCCTGCACTGAGTGTGTGTGTGGGAGAGGCGGCTCTCAGAGCAGTGGGACACTGTGGGGTATGAGGCAGCACCCCGCAGTCCCCAGTAATGGCAGAATAGAACTTAATAGGGTAGAAAAACGCTAGAGGCTGTTAACTTAGAAGCGGTCATTTTGAATTGGCCATTCTTTTCTTCACTCACTCCTTTTCTCTCTCATCCTTCCACCAAACAGCCACTACATCTTAAACTTCCAGGTTTGTGTAATTTACTACCTTGCTATTCCTTGCTCGCCACCTTTCCTCTTTCTCTTTCCTAGCTTTGCATCCTCCCTATTCATCCCCCTCTCCCTCCTCCCTCCGTGTGTCTCCTTGGAGGAGGTGTAATGATAGCTATTTGAGTGTCATCAGAGAGCGCTGTAATGGCTTCTAAAGCACCATCCCATGGTTGCCACGGTGAACCTGGCACAGTCGCCATCCCAGAATAAGGGGGAAAACTAAAACATGTGGTTGTCTGCGGACAGGCGTCAGGGGTGAGACAGCACAGGAATATGAAGTCAGCCCCCGGGGTCCGCACGCTGCACACAGTTAATGAAGCGTGGGATAGGATACATATGACAGCTACAGTAATAGTGATAATAGTAATGAAAATAATAGCAATCATAACCATAACACTTTATGATTTTTTGTTAGTGAGTAATGTGCATGTCCTTGTGTTATTTTTGTGGCGTGTCGCTTGTATAGTATAGGCCTAAATGAAATACATTTACTTTACTAGAACTGCGCGTCTGATCACGGTTCAAATTGGCACGGCTGACAAACATCAGCCGAAAAAAAGGGTGACATTTCGTCTTTTGGGTTTTAAAATGTCTGCTTTTTGTTGTTTCACAGAAAAATATTCAGACACTGTTTTCCAACAGCGAGGTAATATTTTAAATGAACTGGGCGGGTTATGAATTGCTTAGAAAAGGAACCTGTGTGTCTTTACCCAACGCCTCGGGTCGATGGTTCTAGCAGCCAAAATATCTCTCTTAATGGCGGTTGAAGAACTGCAGAATTTAGAATGGCTTTTTAGTGCCACAGTATCCAAAAGACGGCAGCACAAAATTAATGTCGACAAATGTTTATAGCGGAAGGTGACTGTAGTTCAAAACTTAGAGGCCAGTTATCATCGAGTGAAATTGAAGCCAAGTGTTGTTGGGGTTTGTTTTTACTAATAAAAATACCCACAGTGAAATTAATGCTTACTTTAATCTATTCAGTGGGTGAAATGTTACGTAGTATGGCTTTAAGTCATGTATTTTCAGCTTACATTGTAAAAGCTGGCAGGAGCTCACCGTGCAGTTGTGATTGTTGCAAGCCATACATGTTTGCAGTTTATTCTAAAAGAGTAAGCCTTTGAAAATTGAACATCTTAGCTTAGATATGTTAAAGGTCTGCAACCCGAACCCCCCCATCTGCATTTGCGACCTGCGTTGTTTATGACATTTTACCCAGCAGTTCAAGTCTGGGTCAAGTCAAGTAAATCTTTGCGACGGGTGTTTACAATAAACTCGGGGCGGTTGCTCCTGCGTGGCGTTGACACACATGTTGCTTTGGGTCATTGATCTCCTGTGCATTGTTTCTATCCAGTGACAACTTTATGCTTTTGTGCGCGTGCGTGTGTCAGAAGGCCCGGGGAGGGGTACCGCCGTAGATTAGCCAGGTTGAAATGATTGGGTAGAGGATTAGGCGGATTCGGGAAGAGACGCGTCTGTTTACCTTGCAAAGAAGTCTTATAATAAGCTGATTGGCGCGGCTTGATTACACACATACACGATCCGTCTCAACTGCCGCCCCATATGCTGATTGCCTTGTTATTGTTGCCTCTTACAAACACCTGCCGTCTCTGTGCCATGTATAAAAGTCGGACTCCCCGGGCACCGGCAGACACATTTCCCATTAGGTCTGACCCAGGGAGAGCTTGCAATCAGAGAAGATGTGTAACCCAAGACGCTGCATAAACAGGTAAGGAGAGCTGAATTGGCCCGAAGGTACAGGGAGCGATCCGGTTACCTACTGCTGTAAAGTGTGTATGTGTGTGTGTGCGCGCGCGTTGGGGTTTGTATTGTTACCTGGGCCGCAGAAAGAGGTAGGAGAGGAGAAAGGCAGGATTAGACACATAGCGGGTTAGAAAAAGACCAGAAGAAAGAAGGGAAGAGATGGCAGGGAAAAGCGACAGGGAGAGGCTTAAGATTACACACCTTTAGCGCGCCTTTTTGCGGGTTGACTTGAGAAATTTGCGGGACAGTTGCAGATGCTCGCTGATCAAATTGTCATCCGACTTGCCACCGAGCTTGAAGCTGGAATAAGAAGAAGAGGAAGATTCGGTGTGGGAATGATTTTTACCATTCAGTAACAAGCAAGAAATGTTGTGAAGCTGGACAAGACAGCGAGCAGAGCAGAGAGAGTGAGAATAAAAGGTAAAGCTGGAGAAGTGGAGATAAGCAGTCAACACACAAAATTAGTCTACGGGGAAAAAAGAAAGCCCCAAAGTCCGGACTGAAGAGAGATCAAGGCCGGCGTGAGTCTTTGCTGCCTCTAACCTGATTAAGGAGAGGGAAGGTGGTGGGGAAGGGGTGCAAAGAAGAGCAAGAACAAGTGAAGAAGAAGAAGAAGTAGTAAGAGAAAGAAAGAGAGAGAAAGAATTACAAGAGGACGCCTGGTGAAAGAAGCCTCTTAAATCGGGGGAGCTTGGAATTAGAGCCACAGAAAACTGCAAAGAGGAAGCCCACAAAACCACAGTAAGTAAATTAGGAGGCTGTGCGGCTGGAAAAACGTGTAATGAAGTCACGGGCGGGGGAAGGGATTTGTGGTCATTCAAAGTGCTTTATACACTGTACCTTAATGGATTGATTTCCTGCCTGTAAGAGTTGTGCATACTGACATCCTCCGTGGCCTCACCTACCCACCATGGCTTTTTTTCTTTTAAATAAAAACTCGGTTCACTCCTTCGCTCTTCGCTCTCACATGTGTCTTAATAAATTTGATGTTTGCAGGTAAAAATGCCTGCCAATGGGAACCTCCCCCTAAAGTTGCAGTTCGGGCTGATCAACCATGAGGGTCGCTATCTCACCGCCGAGAGCTTTGGCTTTAAGGTTTGCAATAACTAACTCCAACAAGATCATGTGTCCACTTTCACTGACTAAATCACTCTAGTCAGTGGTTCTAATTGTGTGTTTATGGTTTATTATCATAGAATTACTTCTGTGGAGGTATGTGACAAAGTTAAAGGGGGGTATTATGTAAAATCGATTTTTTCAAGCTTTATATCATGTTATTATGTCATTCCCTCATTAAACACATGCCTGGAGTGTTGCCTTGGCTCATTCACATATTTTTGAGTTATCAGTAAAAACTTAGACGGCAGCCATTTTAGGTGTAGCTATGCCTCAGTCCTCCTAGGAACGCCCCCACCTCCTGGAGACGCCTCTGGACCTTTTGTCACCAGCCAAGCCACCAACCACTGCTCCTCAGCTCAGCAGAGGCCCCTCCCCGCACAGTGTTGTTGTTTAAATGCTACAGAAGTGTGCTGAAGGGGCGTGTCGGAAAGCTTCTTAAAGAGACAGAGGCCTATTTCAAGATGTTCAGTACAGCCATTTTGAGAGAGCAATTTTATTCAAGGCAGTTATTTTAATTTACTGCATATACAGACCAACAGAAGGTTATGTCATCATTGTAGTATGCTATAGACTGGTGCTATGTGATTGAAAAAAGCATAATACCCCCCCTTTAACATATTACAGTTATTGTCAGGAGGAACATTTTACATACAAGACAATTGTTAACAGTTTACACTATACACCAATAGTAAAAATCTATTTACTTTCATTTACAAATTATTGAAATATATATTATATGTATAGAAAATCTTTTTTATGTTTGAAACGTGTACATCAGGGTCCCAGGACTCCCCTGAAAAGCTGATTTTGAATCTCAGTGGAACTTTCCTGGTTACATAAAGGTCAAATAATAATAAAATCTGATTTGGCTTCGTGGTCAGAGCAGGATCTTATAACTAGTATATAATCTTTACAGAAAAACGGTCTTCTGGTCCTGAGTATGACCTTTGAAAAGAACCATTTGATTGATCCTGGGATCTGTTTTTTAGGCCTCTAGAAAATCTCAGAGCAGGCCTGTCTCTCTGTCTGTCCAGGTGAACGCGTCCGCCCCCAGCCTAAAGAAGAAGCAGGTGTGGACTTTGGAGCAGGACTCCAAGGACTCTCATGTCGTCTACTTACGCAGTCACCTTGGCCGCTACTTGGCCTCGGACAAAGACGGCAAGGTGAGCTGTGAGGCTGACAGTCACATCTCCGACTGCCGTTTCCTCATTGTCGCCCAGTCCGATGGTCGGTGGGTGCTCCAGTCCAAGCCGCACCTGCGCTTCTTTGGTGGTTCCCGTGACTACCTGTCCTGCTTCGCACAGTTCATCAGTGACACTGAGCTATGGGCCATGCATTTGGCATTACATCCGCAGGCTAACTTGCGCTCTGTTGCTCGCAAGCGCTATGTCCGCCTCTCTACGGAGGACGGGGAGGTTGCAGTGGATATGAACATTCCTTGGGGGGTGGCGGCACTCTTGACCTTGGTCTACTTGGATGGAAAGTATGGCCTAAAGACCTGTGACAGTCGATTTCTTAGCAATGATGGCAAGCTCTTGACGCAGAGTGGAAGAGGCACGGCGTACACGCTCGAGTTTAAGGTTGGGAAGCTGGCTTTTAAAGACTGTGAAGGGAAGTACCTGTCTCCTATGGGGCCCACTGGTACACTGAGGTCAGGACGCTGCTCTAAGCCAGGCAAAGACGAACTGTTCGACTTAGAAGAGAGCCATCCACAGGTGGTTCTGACTGCGGCCAACGCTCGATACGTCTCTATAAGACAAGGTAAGGAAAACATCAGTGACATTGAAAACTCTAGAAGACAACCTGAGCGTTCTGTATGATGGGTCTAAAATGGCCTCAGGAGCTGCTCAGTGGGCTTGCAAGCCATCAGATAATTCAGCTGACCTACGTGCATAGTAAAGAGTAGGGGTTACTACAGGTACTGCAGCCTCCAATATCAGGCCTCATACATACATTACTATAGAGTGGTCCAACAAAAGAAAACCAAGCTAACCATTCACAGGAAGCACAATACCTAGTGGACATGCTCAAAGAAATTGGCTGCTCTCAGCTGATTACAGTCTGATAGCACAGGCAGTGTAATTATGGGTAATGTAGTGCATCCACGTGACATCACGTACTGAGGGGGAGGTTCTTTTATCAAACTCAGCAGCGATAATAATCAAACCACTTTTTTTTATCTCATCCAGTAGATGGGAAGTTCTTATATATTCCAGACGTCCAAAATGTTCAAACAAAACAATTGTATAAATAAAATACCATTATATATTATCTAACTACCGGAACAAAATTTCACTTGAGGCATAACATTCGCTCCAGCCACAGAAAACTCCAGAAAACTGCTTAGACTTATACTTTCATCACATAATCAATCAAAGTGTGGGGTCTTAAAAGCCTTCATTTCCTCCAATGTTCCTTTTAGTCGTTGGTGATAATTGTGTTAACATTCGGAGCCAGTGCCCCTGGGCTCATGGAAACAGCTGCTTGTAACCTATATACCACAGAGCAGTGCTGTGTTGATACCATATTATGTATTTACGCAACTGTCTTTTGACGGAGCTGTAGGGGAGCGTTATTTGATCAGCATGCAGCCATGGCGGCACAATAGCATGCTGATGGATTACACCTGCTACACAGCAGCTTCAAAGTTATTTCTTTGCTACATTAAGGGGACAGCTTGTATGGACAGTAGAAAAACATGGCCATTTGCAGTATTTCAGTTCATGTTTCATGTGAAACAGAAGGGCCTGCAGAAGCTTCCAATGGCCGGTATGGTTTAGTGGTCTGATTGGAGACTGGATTTGGGGCAGATTAGCACAGACCAAAGTGCTTGTCAGCATACTTGGTCATGACACCCATCTGTAGGCGGCAGATTCTTGTCTGGGGGTTCGAGTTACCAGCATTGGTCCTGTAACAGAATCTGTCCTCCTCATTGTTCCTGGTTAGCACTGGGAGCTGCGGCACAAACCAAATGATGGGAAACTCGGGGATGATTAATTGAGTGGATGGAGGGATAAGGCTGAGTTAAATCACACATAATCTTCCTGATGTACAATAATGTACACATTTACTGCTCCCACCACACGCAGCGCACGCCCAGTCCTTCTCTCTTCCTCCCTTTCTCTTCCTACACTTGTTCGGCACAAACAAAAGCTTTATCTTTCTTGCACACACTCGCCCACACACAACCATACTGTCCTGCTGCGGCGAGTGGTGAGGTGAGGTGTGATGAATTATTAATGCAGTTGGCCCCTGTTCCTGGAAGGCTGGGGGAGTCTGCTTTCAGAAACCCTAGCTGCCTCTCACCTGGGGCCAAAGCTCCTGCCCCGCTGAGTCCCCCAATCTAACCCACCAACTCCGCTACTATCGGACTGATGCTGCAAATCAAGAGAACGCACTGAGGGAAATGCAAAAGGTTGAGATAACAGAAAAGTAAAAAAAAAAAAAAAAATAGAGTTTGAATTTTACATACTTCTTGAACTAGCCGACTCGCTTCTGTAGCCTTGCTTTGATAAAGGGGAAAGTGGAAGTGGGGGAAAGGGAGGACAGAGTGTGGGATCTGTCTCATAAGGGCTGTAAGACAGATATATGTGAGAGCATCGGAAACAGGTGGCTATTGTTTTCTTTGTGCACATAAATTTGCATTGTAGCCGCATTGCTGGAGAAAGTAAGAGCAAATGGCACGGCTGGCCAATATGGCAAAAATATATACATTTTCCAACTTCCGTATCATAGTTTTTACACAATTTGGAGTCCACTAATTCCACAGCCCTCGCAAATGGCATGACTACGACCGAATACATAGCAACACCGGGTAAAAGGTCACGCGAGTCAAAGGGTTTAGCTACAGTTCCTTGTCGTTTAGGCGCTTGTGTCAGCGTTAGCAGCTCCTCCAGATCTGTCATCACTTTTCCCCGTCACCTCCCAACCCAAAAGTGCACTCTGGCCTAAAACTGCTAAAAGACACAAAGTTTCCATTATCACACACCCACATATGGGCCTAGTGTACAAATAGGATGGATGCATGGGCAGGCACAGGCAGCCGAGAGAACAGATGAGCGTAAAATGAATAAAAGATTAATGAAAAAAAAAAAACACCAGCTGTAGTTGTGAAGGGGTGATGGAATTGGGGGGAAAAGAAAGAGAAAAGAAGAAAATGAGGGACAGGGGGATAGTGGCATCAGCTACCCATTAATAATAGATGTCAGGGCCGTGCATGGTTGATGGATTAGTTAGGCCTGCTCCACTTGCAAGCTGCAGGTAGGACAACGGCAGAAAGTGGAGCTGGTCAGTGGGTCCCGCTCCAAACGGAGTGTACAACCTTTACTTTATCTGTGATCGCGGGAGTTTCGTGACAACATCTGATTACCCACGCCCCTGACCGAGCAGCGCGTTTTCCAAGATGGTCATCAACATGTCCACAGATATCCGTCCGATCGTGAGCTTGGGTTGCAGCGTATCCAATCTCTCTCCCTCTTTCTCTCTGTGTCGCGTCTTGCTTTCCCTCCCCGCATCCTCCGCTCATCTGTCAGGGAGCAGGCGAGCGGCGGGGTCCCAGCTGAGCCCTGTCTGAAGATCATTTCTGGGCTGAATTAGTGTGAAATGGACACGTGGAATAGGTAGACAAAGCATGACATTGAATCGGGATGAGAGAGAATGAGAGTGATAAGCCCCTGCAGGCATGTAAGTGCGGGACAGGCGCGGGGGGTGCCGTTTCAAATGCACTGGAGATCAATGACACTTTAGCTAGTAGTACAACCTTATGATACGAGTTCATCAGCGGTGAGGGAGATGTGATTAAAGCGGCCTGCGAGCTTAGTTACCATGACATCTTTCTTTGACAATTCGACCCAAATGCAACGGAGGCACTTAAAGGGAAAGACTATAGAGAAGATTGCTTCATTTCGCTAATCACAAGCCTGTTGACGTGATTTTTCACTTGCTTGCAGGTGGTGCACTGCGACTCGGCTCTAACAGATGATTTTAAAGACTTTGAAGGAATTGCAGCAGATATTACCCCTTGGGAACTTTTGAGATTTCTTGCAGTAGTTCCACTAAATGACAAAAGTCTGAAGAAAAGAACACACACTTCGTAATAGAACAGCCAGACACATTCACTTCCAAACAACTGTAATTTTGTCATTAAATTTATGATCACTTATCACCA
Source organism: Neogobius melanostomus (assembly GCA_007210695.1). Classification (NCBI taxonomy): domain Eukaryota; kingdom Metazoa; phylum Chordata; class Actinopteri; order Gobiiformes; family Gobiidae; genus Neogobius; species Neogobius melanostomus. The sequence goes on from VHKM01000156.1 coordinate 1,069,577, forward strand.
TAGCCTTTTTCTTTTTTTTAATCAACAGGTCTACAGCCAATCCTATGTCAGTAACAACTTTTTGTTTGGAGTAATGTTTGGACTTTGGAAGTACCAAATGGAAACTGTAGTGTTAAATGGTACCAGAGTGCATACACATTGAGCATGCATCAGGAGTATTTTAAAAGGAACAGGCCAGCCTTTTTCCATACTGAGATATGTTCTTACCTGAGCTTAGACGAGTTGATGCATACCTGTCTGATCTTTACGCGTGCGCTCAGTCACGCAAAAAGAGAAAAGATGTTAGCGTTTAGCCTCTCCTCCTCTCCTCTATGGGGCCAAACGGGGGTGAAGTTAGAAGCGACCAATCTCTTCCACGTTTCCCCTATTTAAATACAGTTACGTGAGTAGTTACACGATCCAAGTATAGTTACACAAAATTAAACATGTCAATTTTCTAAGTGGATAAAAAAGGGGCACTATATTGTAAGGCATAATAACACATCCGCGCAGTAATATCTTCAGAATTCTATAGTTTAGTTTATTTGAGCAGCAAACACTCTGCTCAAAAGGAGTGGGCCGAAGCACGAGCTTATAAGCGCCCACTCCCAAAATCAATACAATTAAAATCATCATTTCACAAGAACATAGTGGAACAACAAAGGAACAAAATAGCAACAAGGAAACAAAAGCAAAACAAAATAGACCCTACACACCCGCAGTGTTGCGCTTAACTATCGGACCCCAAAGCAGAGACTGATCCAGGAAGCAACTTTAACTGTTTATTAAACAAAACTCGGAGGCAGGCAATGGTGGCAGGCAGGTGAGGCAGGGAGCTGGCCGACTGGAGCAGGACACTGGAAGGATCTGGGCAGATGGAAAACAGCAGGTAAGTATCTTGAGGTAGGTAACAAAATGTCTTTCAAAAAATCCAGGTGCAGAGAAGAGCTACCGAACGGAATTATCTGGCAGTGTGGTGCTGCGACATCCAGGTATTTATACTGTGGTTGATTAGGTAATGATGTGCAGGTGTCTAGTCTCAGTCACCAGGAGGAGTCAGCCACGCCCCTACCACACACTGCAAAAGAAAAAACAAAAAGGGGAGGGGTACAGCACACAAGCCAAATCATAACAGTACCCCCTCAAAGGGCGCCACCAGGCCTATCCGGGTGGAGAACATAAAGATCACTAATAAGAACAGGGCCCAAAATGAAAGAGCGTGGAACCCACGAGCGCTCCTCGGGCCCATACCCCTCCCAATCCACCAGGAACTGCAAGCCGTGACCCCGTCGCCGGACATCCAGCAGGCGGCGAACAGAAAAGGCCGGGTGGTCATCCACGACCCGGGGGGGCGGAGGGGGCTCGGCCGGAGGGCAGAGATCACTGGAGGAGACAGGCTTAAGGAGCGAGACATGAAAGGAGGGGTGAATGTTCAAGGAGGAAGGCAAACGCAATCGAACGACAGTGGGATTAATGATGCGCTCAATTTCAAACGGTCCTATGAACCTGGGAGATAACTTCTTAGACACACATTGTAAAGGAATGTCCCGGGCGGACAACCAAACCTTCTGTCCAGGCCGGTAGTCGGGGCTGGGACACGGTGCCGATCCGCTAGCATCTGGTTGCGAGACCTGGTGCGAGAGAGAGCAGCCCGGACCTCCGTCCACACACGGCGAGCCCTCCTCAGGTGTCCTTGAACAGAGGGCACAGCCACAGCCCTCTCCTGTGTTGGGAAGAGTGGAGGTTGATAGCCGGTAGAAGCCATGAACGGAGACAGGCCTGTGGCCGACGAGACCAGGGTATTGTGGGAGTACTCAATCCAGGGAAGGTGGATGGACCAGGAGGCGGGGTGGCTGGCTGTGACACAACGCATAGCTGCCTCCAGATCTTGGTTGGCCCGCTCGGTCTGGCCATTGGTTTGCGGGTGATAGCCCGAAGACAAACTCACAGTGGCTCCAATGGCTCGACAAAATGCTTTCCACACCCGGGAAGTAAACTGGGGCCCCCTGTCCGAAACCCCTGTCCAGAGGGAGTCCATGCAGTCTGAAAACATGTTGAACCAGGAGATTTGCTGTCTCCAAGGCAGACGGGAGCTTAGGGAGAGGGACAAAATGGACAGACTTGGAAAAACGATCAACAATAGTCAAAACAACTGAGTTACCATCCGACGGAGGCAGGCCTGTTACAAAATCCACTGCTATGTGGGACCACGGGCGATGAGGAATGGGAAGTGGCCTCAGCAAAACAGCAGGAGGACGATGAGAAGCCTTGTTGCGGGCACAGACAGAGCAGGCAGAGACAAATTTGTGTGTGTCGGACGACATAGATGGCCACCAAAAACGTTGTTGAATAAGGGTAAGTGTGCGGAAGATACCAGGATGGCAGGCAACCTTGGAAGCATGCCCCCATTGAAGCACAGCAGACCGGGCAGTAGGCGGCACAAACAGAAATCCTTCTGGACACTCCGCAGGGGTAGGTACTTCTCCTTGAACCTCTTGAACATCCTTCTCTATGTCCCGCATAGCAGCTCCAACCAAGCACGAAGAGGGTAGAATGGTGTCCTCTGGTGGATCAGCAGAGATGGCAGGTGTGAATTGACGTGACAAAGCGTCAGGCTTCACATTTCTGGACCCTGGACGGTAGGTGAGCGTAAAGTTAAAGCGGCCCAGGAAGAGGGCCCAGCGTGCCTGCCGTGAATTGAGCCTGCGGGCAGAGCGGAGGTAGAACAAATTTTTGTGATCAGACCATACCAGAAAAGGTTGAGAGGCCCCCTCCAGCCAGTGTCTCCATTCCTTGAGCGCCAGGACCACTGCCAAGAGCTCACGATTCCCCACGTCATAGTTCTTCTCTGCTGGGGTGAGTTGTCGAGAGAAGGCGGCGCAGGGGTGCAGCGTCTGATCGGAGCCTGACCACTGGGAGAGCACAGACTCAGAGGCATCCACTTCCACCACGAACTGAGCTGAGGGATCAGGATGTCTTAAAACAGGAGCAGAACAAAATAGGTGTTTTAATCGGACAAAGGCAGCATCTGTGTCAGGAGACCAAGAAAAAGTTTCCTTGACAGAGGTAAGTTTGGTGAGTGGCGAGGCAACGGTACTATAGTTGCGAATGAACCGCCGATAAAGGTTTGCAAAGCCCAGGAATCTTTGGAGTTCCTTTCTGGTTGTAGGAGTGGGCCAATCAGCTACTGCTTTTATCTTAGCTGGGTCAGACTTCATTTGCCCTTTCTCCACCACAAATTCAAGAAAACTGACTGAGGAAACATGAAAATCGCACTTCTCGGCTTCAACAAAAAGTCTATTCTCGAGGAGCCGCCGCAGAACCATTCTGACTTGTTGGACATGCTCTTCCAGGTTTCTTGAAAATATCAGAATATCGTCCAAATAAACAAACACAAATCTATTCAGCATGTCACGCAAAATGTCATTAATAAGGCACTGAAAAACAGCAGGTGCATTAGTCAATCCAAATGGCATAACTAAATACTCAAAATGCCCAAGAGTGGTGTTAAACGCCGTTTTCCACTCATCTCCTTCTTTGATCCTGATATCAAGTTATATACAAGTTTCCATTACCTCCCTTTCTGGATTGGAAAGATTATACAACTTGCTTGAGGGTAACGAGGCACCAGGAATCAGATCAATTTGACAAAAGTCGTAAGGTTGGTGTGGTGGCAGGGATGACGCACGGTCTTTAGAAAAAACCTCCTTAAGGTCATGATACTCAGGTGGCACTAGAGACAGATCTATGGACTTGGGAGGAGAGAGAGTTCGAGAACTGGAGGGAGGAACTGCAGCATGTAAGCAATGGGAGTGGCAGAACAAGCTCCAATTATCTATGGTTTGGGTAGACCAGTCAATGTGCGGATTATGAAGTTTAAGCCATGGGAGGCCCAACACAAGTGGAGCTGACGGTGATGGAACAATATAAAGTGATATTAACTCATTATGATTACCAGAAACTAGCAGGGACACTGGAACAGTGCGGTGAGTCACTCTGGCTAACACTCTACCGTCTAAGGCAAAAACTGTCTTAGGCTCCGAGAGAAGTTCTGTAGGAAAATCGGCCTGGGAAACAAACTGGGAGTCAATGAAATTCTCATCCGCACCAGAGTCTACTAAAGCTTGAATAGGAAGTGAAATGGTGTTGAATGACACAGTACCTTTGAGTTGAATACGCTTGGAGGAGGGATCAACAGGCATATGGCTCACCAGCGCCCCCCCAGATGCTGATGAGCCTGGTCTTTTGGTCTCTTGGGACAGGAGCGCTGTCCACAGTAGAGGCAGAGTCCTTCTCTAAAGCGTCGCTGACGCTCCTCCTGGGTGAGTGTCATTCTCCCAAGCTGCATGGGCTCCTCTGAAGTACTCGACACTTGTGGAGAAGGGGCTGGAAGATCCGGCAGATGAGAGGCCCTGGGCTGGAAGGTTGGGACAAAGTTCCTTGACTTAAAATTTCTTTCCCTGCGTCTCTCAAGAAGGCGATTATCAAGTCTGATAGAGAGTGAAATAAGGGCCTCAAGGTTGGCAGTCTCATCTCTGGCTGCCAGCTCGTCCTTCACCTCCTCACTAAGACCACGATAATAGATTCCTTGAAGTGCTTTGTCATCCCACCCACACTCAGTAGCTAAAATACGGAAATCAATGGAAAAAGCAGAAACTGAACCCGAGCCCTGACGCAAAGAGAGCAAACGACTACTAGCCTCCTTCGCCTGCAGTGGATGATCGAACACTCTTAGCAATTCAGATGTAAACGAATTGAGTGTGTTACAAACTAGGGAGTCACTGTTAGATAAGGCCACAGCCCAAGCAGACGCCTTCCCCGAAAGCAGACTCATTATAAAGGCTACTTTAGATCTATCAGATGAGTAGGTGAGTGGCTGCTGATCAAAAACTAACATACATTGATGTATGAACTGTTTACACATCCCAATCTCTCCGGAGTACCTGCTAGGTATGGGTATGAAAGGCTCACAGGACTGTGATGTCTGGGGACCAGTGGGAGCTGGGGCCTGGAGAGCTGGATCTGATGCATGGCCAGGGTCTGGAGATTGCGCCGGGTCAGGAGGTCTTAGCGAGGAAAGTTGACTAGCAACGTCGTTCAGACGACCACCGAGCTGATTCATTACCGTGGTGAGATTCTGGAGAGAGGCCATGATTTCTTGAAGGGCAACTCCATGCTGTCCAACAAGAACTCCTTGCGAGGTGACGGCTCGTTTAAACTTTTCAGTCTCAGCAAGGAATTGCTTCATATTCTCAGCCTCTGCGGGGTCCATTGTGGCCAGATAATTCTGTTGCGCTTAACTATCGGACCCCAAAGCAGAGACTGATCCAGGAAGTAACTTTAACTGTTTATTAAACAAAACTCGGAGGCAGGCAATGGTGGCAGGCAAGTGAGGCAGGCAGCTGGCCGACTGGAGCAGGACACCGGAAGGATCTGGGCAGATGGAAAACAGCAGGTAAGTAGGGATGGCCGTCTTGAACCACGGGATTCGACACTGTGTCGAAGTCTCATTGCGCATGCGTGTCGATCAAAGATGCGTGTCATGGCGCATGCGTGTCGAAATACTGCTTCAAAACAAGGTTCAAACCGTGCATGTCACGTGACTGGATCTGAGAAACATTTCATGAAACGCCGCTGTTTGGCAAGTGTTTCACTAGGGGGCACGCGTGCCGAACACGCATTTGATTGACAGGAGTTTCAATGAACCACAGAACAGCGCACCTGTCTCAACCTATCTCCCATAAAGTTTAAAAGACGTCAGCACATCTGTCCCTTGTGGGTTTTGTGAGAGACGAGAGAGATTCCCACATTTGTTCATTCTCTCAAAAAAATACTTGTGTATGCCAGCGACAAGTGTACCTTGTGTGAGAGTGTTTTCTAAAGCAGGAGAAGTTATTAGTAAGAAAAGAAATAGACTAAGTCCTTCCACAGCATAGAACATTATATTTCTGGAAAAAAAATCTTGAAAGCGGCCCATGTAAAAAGAGCGTTTAAAAAAAGCGTTAGAAAAATGACGAAGTCATACTTGAACCGGGGACCTCGTGCACCACGGACCTCGTGCACCAGAGACTAGCGCTTTGTCACTGAGCTATAAACCCACAGAAAAGTGGGCCGGTCTTCTCCAAATTGTCGGGCCGAAATGGTCCCAGCACGCTATTGGCCGACCATGCTTGCATGTGAGAAGAGAATCAAAGAACACTCGTGATGTACGGGTTATATCTATTGAATCATATTGTTGACAAGGTAACTTCGCCCAAAGACGTGGGTGTCTTTTTTTTTTGAATGTTTGTTTACGTTGATTTAAAGCTTACACTGAATGAAGGATAACTGGAATAGCCAAAGGGCACAGGGCAACAACATTAACTCACACATAAGCCTACTGAAAAACAAAAACGACATCGACAACAAAGAAAGCAAAAGATACAATAACAAAACAAAAACAGCCAAAGATGCGGGTGTATGCTTGAACCCCGTAGCACCCACTGGTGTAGTGTTTCATCTCTCGGCTGAACCTTTGTGAATCTTGTAGTACTGAAACATTGGCTCTTGATGTCACTGTGGAGTCGGTTTCGAACTGTGTTTCGAAGCTTCGGCACAATCGCTTCAAATACTTTGGTGTTTCATGAAGCTTCATGTTGCCCATCCCTACAGGTAAGTATCTTGAGGTAGGTAACAAAATGTCTTTCAAAAAATCCAGGTGCCTCTGCACTACCGAACAGGACAGAAATATCTGGCAGTGTGGTGCTGAGACATCCAGGTATTTATACTGTGGTTGATTAGATAATGATGTGCAGGTGTCTAGTCTCAGTCACCAGGAGGAGTCAGCCACGCCCCTGCCACACACTGTTCTGCTGCAAAAGAAAAAACAAAAAGGGGAGGAGGACAGCACACAAGCCAAATCATAACACGCAGCATCTGACAATACCCCAAAACGGAGCAATACCGATTACATAACAACTAATTATGTAACAACTATGATAATTCTATATACATACAAACGATTTACAAAGAACTATAACTTACAAAACACTGTTTGAAGTGTTCGTACAGCAACAGAAAAGAAGCACAATTACAACAACGGTCTAGTTTCATGTACGAAGTCTAGTACAAAGCAAGTAACAAAAGGCGATCATTACATTTCTTTCAGATGGTTACCATGCCTAACATTGTTAGCATTACCAAAAGTCACTAGTTTTATGTTAAAAAGACACATTAATATACATATGTATGTACATTTATTATGTAAGCCCTACACAGTGTAGTGCGTTAAAAAGCCAGGTGTAGAGCGGGCCAGTTGTAGAGGGCAGTAGCTCTTCATCAACAAACCCCTAGGCAGCTGCCCTATCTAGCTGATTTTGTAGATGTCATGATGTTCCTACGCTGTGTGGTGCGTTAAAAGACGAGGATTACGAGCCCGTTGGGAGGATCCCTCTCAACAGATTCATAGCTTGCCTACCCTAATTCTCTATTTGTAATTTTGAGTAACCATTGAGAGCAACAATTCTTCCTTAATTAATAAAAAGCAATTTGATCCTATTGCGCCCCCTAGTGGCGACTCATTTCTTCTTCTCTATACTTTTCAAAAATCTTTTGCTTGAATTTATATTTGAACAGGTTGATGTTTGAACCTCGTTTCATCTCCATCTTCAATTTATTCCACAATTGTACCCCATTAACTGTCTAAAACTTTTCAAAGTTGTGCTATGTTTCTTAGGCCTGAAGTTAGGATATTATATATATATATATATATATATATATATATATATATATATATATATATATATATATATATATATATATATATATATATATATATATATATATATATATATATATATTAAAAATAAAAAAATAGGGAAAACGTGGCAGAGATTGGTCGTTTCTAACTTCACCCCACTTTGGCCCCATAGAGGAGAGGAGAGGCTAAATGCATCTTTGCTCTTTTTGTGTGACTGAGCGCACGCGTACAGACCAGACAGGTACGCATCAACTCGTCTAAGCTCAGGTAAGAACATATCCCAGTATGGAAAAACGCTGGCCTGTTCCTAGCCTGGTTTTACCATAACCTCGTATTCATTTCGTTTCGTACAAGGGTCTGGATTTTCACAATTGAGCTCCGTTATCAGGTGGGAGGGGTGAACTCCTTTTAAACGATTGGATCTGATTTTCGCTAGCGTTTGGTCGTGATGTATGTAATGCGCCCGAGTGAGTGAAGCAAGCTATCATAACTCTTCCTTGCGCATTCTAAGGCTTCAATTTTAATATCTGGATATTTGGGAGCCGAGCCAGAATGGATTGAAGAGCTTCCATTACTTTCGTATCCACTGCCATCGCCAAACTACAACCAGCAAATGCGGTGCAAATGCTTGAATTCACCTACAACACCTGTCTCCCCCGCTCGCTGAATGGTAGGTTGAAATTCAACCGATGAAACGCGGCCACTGAGATCAGACCCAGATGTACATGTAGGGAAATTATAATTGACTGGAGTTTACGGATGGCTAAGGCCAGGCTAGCCTGTTCCTTTAAACATAAAGAAATCTATCAGTTCACTCCCACTTGGTAAAAATGCATATAGCTAGAAAGTCCAGATCTCTTCGCATGTGTTCACAGAAGTCTAGCTCATAGTCTACCCTTCTCTGTCCTCATTCATGACCACATAGGCTTAAGGTCTGAGCGGGGTGGGCAATTATCTGCACGTCCCGCTAAGTGCGACTACAAAATTCTCTGGGTTTTCCTCCCCCCTCGTTTTTTTTTTTTTTTTTTTATTGAGAGGGCTTCGAGGAATTGTACGGGTAGCACTCAGGAGCTGATTATATCTGAGGCCTGCTGCGTGGAGGGCCGGTTGGAGGGGGCAGAGGTGGAGCCACCGGGAGCCCGGGCGGCGGTGAGGGCTCAGCGGAGAGAGCAATGTAAAGACAAAATTGCCAAATATGATTGAGGATTAATGTGTTAATGTTTCTTAAATAATAAAAACAATACAACGAATGAAGACTAAAACGACCTAAAAAGAACAACAAACCAACTAAAAAGAGATTCAAGAGAAGGGACAAATGGAAAAAAAATCAAAACAATGAACGATTATCAAGATTCTATGATGATTTCAGTGCACTTTGTATCTTTACTTTGAGAGGTAATCAAAACGTTTGCCGCTTTTGAAAGTCCACACTTTACTGTGATTGGTTAAAATCACATGTAATTCACTCGGAGAATGACGAGACTGATCCACAGGAGGAGCGAGTGGGGAAAAGTCTGTTTGTTTCTTTGATGAAAACAAAACACATTTTTACGATCTCTCTAAATCCTGGCACTAGTTCTTTCATTCTAATTAGACATCTTTTGCAAACCTCCAGACGAATGAACATATATTACCAGAATTGTATCTTTAATCAGTGAAAATGTAATCGCCCCAGAGAAGCAAGCACAATGCCAAGTGCAGATCAAGAGCGCAGTATGAGACAAAACCACTTAAAAAGCCTAAAACATCCGTGGATCAGACATGATTATCGAGTTGCTCATGCTGGGTCTGGCTAAATGCAACTATACACAATCTCATTAGTGGGCTATTGTCTGCCTGTTTAGTACAGCGGAATGGAAGGGTTTGCCAAAATATAACGAAACGGCTTCATTTGGGACAGACAGCCAAAATAACATCTTCCTTTTGGTCGTATCGGATGTGTTTGTGGAAGTCCTCCGTCGTCCGGGATTGCTCCATTGTAGATCACATTTTCCAAAAGCAGCAGTGACCATGGTCGAGCCAATGCAGCCACCAAACTATTCCGATGTTATGGACAAAATGTGCCATGTTTCCAAGATTTAACAACCCAGTCCAGCTGTTTGAATGCCGTGTAATTATCTCCTAGGGGTGAGTCTCGCAGCTAACCAAGAAGATGAGACAGACATGGAGACGTTTCAGATGGAGATCGAGAAGGAGAGCAAAAAGTGCACATTCCGCACCAGCCAAGGAAACTACTGGGCTCTGGTGGCCCACGGAGGCATCCAGAGCACCGCCACTGAAGTGTGAGTAAAGTTACGCCGAGTCTATCCAGTGTTTTCTTTTTAAACATACATAAAGAAAACAAATCAGTTTTTGTGAGTCACGTGACTAAACCGCTACCTGCCGCCATATTGGATCATTTTTCCATTGCAAATAATGTCTAATTGAGCCTGAATTGCAATCACAAAGCTACAAACTGCTCAGCTAACCTGCTGTTCATACTTTTTTACTGTCACAGAGAGGCAATAGGAATTATTACAACCACGGGGTACTGCGCAAAATGCGGCAACTATCTTAAAGCATAGAAATCGCTATGGTACAAAGTATTTTGCCTGTAATTGATTAGCAACTGTGTTTAGCTTACAGGTCTAACATAATGCAATATAAAAGGTCTGCAAGCAACTGAAAGATGCCGTGTAAATGTTTGAAATGTTCAGTGTGTATGGAAGTATGAAACTTTTATATAGATATTGATTGGTTTCTGTTTAACCAAGCACATTTTCTCCAGTTCGACCCAACCCAAATCTAAAAGCTACTTGGAAAAAACCCCGACAAAATAGTGACAAAAACAGGCAACTAAAAAACAACAACGAAAGCGGCAAGAACGCAAAAAAAAAAGTGACAAAATGGTGACAAAAAAGCGACGAAATACAACAAAAAGTGACGACAACGCACAGAAAAATCTTAGATCAGTTTTGTAGGTCTTAGCTTTCAAACGAGGCGTTGCACTGGCCTATAGACTGTGAGGTCCAGTTGAGAAGCTTTTAGATTTGGGTAAAGATCAACTGAACGAAATGTGCTTGATTAAGGGGGGGTTAAGAGGTCAAGTCCATCCTCCCATATGTCAATAAAACATATTGTTACAAAAACAAGAAACCTTTAAAGGAGCTGTACCAATTTTTATACTTGTTGCAGAGTGAAAAATATTCACAATACACTTGCAGTGTATTGTGTTTGCAGTCATTTGTAGAAAAAAAAAGATCATTGCAGTGTGTCTGTAGTATTAAGACCAATCGTAAACCTAAAGTGCCCCCAATGCTAAACTCTACTCTCTGAAAGTTGTGAAACATGCTTAAAAAACTCATATTTGTAAAGAATCGGGATGTTGGGAACTTATTTTTGCAGCAGCCATTCCAGTTCCATTTTATTTATATTTTACTTTAAAGTCTATCATTCTTCAGCACAGATTTAGCGTTTTATAATTAATCTGTGTTTCCTTTGTAGGTCGGCAGACACCATGTTTTCAGTGGAGTGGCTTGGCCACAAGGTGGCACTGAAAGCAAGCAATGGAAAAAATATGTCTGCACTAAGAAGAACGGTCAGCTGCTCGCGGTTAGTGATTCAGTGGGTAAGTTTTGAATATCTGGTTATATTATATCACAAAATCAGGGAAATGGATTTTGACATCATTTTGTTGCACTTGTTCAGGTGAGGATGAACTGCTGTCTATAAAACTGATAAACCGGCCAATGCTGATTTTGAGGGGACAAAATGGTTTCATATGCCATCACAAAAACTCCAACACACTGGACGCAAGCAGATCAATATATGACATTTTTACACTACAACACAGCAACGGGGCCTATCAAATTAAAGGTAAGAGGGGATATAGCTATTGTCTTATACATAATAGCTGCGAGTTACACCAAGTTACTTTTTGAGTAAACTACTCAAAAATCAAATGTGAAATTTCCTAAATACTGTGTTGATGACAGAGGATTAGATTTTATCTTATTTAGCGGTGAATTAAAAATTCACAAATACTGTGAATATTTATTACTGAGTAAATGGGTGCAAGGAGTAAATGCACCATTTACTCCTTGTTTTCACACTTAATTGTGAGATAATTTACAGGTTGTGAGGAGCAAAAGGTTAACACACAAAAAGAAGACCTTTTTGACATTATTTGATATATACTTATATAAATATTAGGGCCCGACATATATGGATTTTTGGGGTCTGATACCGATATGAAGGGGGTTGGCCGATAGCCGATATTCAAAATAATCTAATTTTATGTAATTTTTTATAAATCCCTCAAATAGCCTATAGTTAAACATGTATTATTATAGTAAAGGTTTCAATCATGGACAGAGGTCGACCGATATGGGTTTTTCTAAAGCCGATGCCGATACGCACCGCTGATATTTTTGGCCAATATGTTTTAAAATGTCTCGTCTATAATCCTGTGTATGATGCTTCTTAACGTGTCAGTGTTGAACTGTGACAGCAGGGGTGCTGTATGAGGGGCATAGGGCTGATTTACTCAGGATATTCATGTTTAGTAGGTACTTCAGAGAGCTTGTCTGAAACACAAAAATCAGCAAATTCCAAAACAAAAAAGTCTGTATCTCTTATGGTTCCGAAATTATACGCAAAAGTTTACAACGTAAAATAAATCAAATAGGTGTACAAACCTGTGACCCTCATTTAAGGCCCTGAGTGAGCTCTTTCCAATGCAAAAAATGGGAAGCCTCACTTTCGATTCCGTGAATATCGGCCGATATATATCGGGCAGGCCCTAATAAATATGAAACGTTATAAACCTGACCTTCTATGATCCACATGCATTTATTCTCACTCTTTAGGAACTCATTTGGCTTCCTACATTTTTGACACTGATGACACTCCGATATATTCTTGTTCTGTATTTACATGGAGCAAGGTGAACAAAAATGTATTGTCAGGCCCTACTCAGGACTCAAGAGGCCTTTTCAGCCAATACTTTTAAATGTACTTTTATTTTTGACTTCTTCTTGGGTCAAAGTTTCAAAGTAACAGTACTCCAGCATGAGTAAATAATTTGACTTCTCTTACCGCCATTGTGTGTAATGTAGTGCGTTTTTGCTCACTTGTACTTGATCCTTCCAGGAATGACGGGTCAGTATTGGTACGTGAACAGCTCTCTGGTGGTGTGTTCGGACGGGGAGGTCCCGGAGGATTTCTCCATCGAGCTTTTGGAGCGCGGACGTCTGGCGATCCGGGGCAAGAACGGCAAGTACCTGCGCGGAGACCCGGGAGGACTACTGAAGGGAGACGGACTAACTCTCAACAACTCTGTCCTGTGGGAGTACTGATCAACAGAAAACGGTTAAAAGACTTTTAAAGAAGAGACTCTAAAGAGGGAAAGTGCAAGGACAAGAATATACAGAGGGGTTCAGGAAGTATTCATGCTCCGTCATGTATTTATTTATTACATCAGACTGTTACACAAATTGGAAATGATTTAAGGAGGGCTGAAAGCTTTCTGAACCCATCGTACTACAGAGCCAAGAAGACGATGAACTTACACTGTCAGTATTTTATAATGAAAACTGAGTGAATTGCTTGCGTTTAACAAATCTTCCGCTTTTTCTTTTTTGCATGTCCCAAGAACAAAGAAGCCGTGTTGCCTTGTCTAATATTTCAAAGCGTCATTGTGACCTACAACGCTCCCCTTTCCCCATCGTCTGTATCGCGTCTTACAACAGGTGTAATGACACTTGTCAACACTCCGGGCAAAAGTACAGTGAATCAGGGTGCCATATGAGACAGCACAGTTACCAGGACAAGTGAGGTCACAGAGTAAAAGCATTCATCAACGCGGTGCCGCTGTATATGCAAAGATACTTGGGTTACAGGTTGAAACAATAGAGACTCGTTCAGAGAGAGAACCACAACTACAGGGATGTTCATAATTGTTGCTTGGTAATACAGAGCTGATGGATGTGGTTCAGTATTTAAAAGACCGGATAAATACTTAACTTGGACTCAGTGAACCCTCCATTACAGGGTCAATTATCTATCCAAAGCTTTATATGCCAGAAAGGTAAAATTTACAAAAGGAAAATCACTTGACCATAATCATTTAGTCTATAAACAAATTGTGTGTCTTTAAAGCTGCTGTGAAAACTTCTATCAGGGAATATAAAAAAGCAGTGTCACCAATTTGGATGAGGTGTCCAAAATGCTTTCCTTTTTAAAAGGCACTAGTTTAATTACAGGTAGACAATTTAAACTAAACGTGTGATAAATGGAAAGACCTTGGGCAACAAAAACTAGGCCATGGGCTATAATTAGACATAATTACAGTTACGCCTGAGCACAGTTGTTTACAGTTTTAATTACCATTATACTTGAATTAGTCTTATTTTTAACATTATATTACTGTAGGTGTATGTAAGTGCTCTGGGTCATTTAATGATAGAGATGTCACTTTCAGCATCACCAGGTGTTCTGTTCAGAGGTGCCTTTTGCGTAGGTAGCACCTCTGTGGTTCAACACAGCAGCATATGTGAAAGTGACCCCACACATCCAGAAAAATAACAATCTCACTTCACTTCAAACTATTTGTAATCCTGCATTGAAAAAAGAGGGAACTATTTAAATGAATTGCACTGCAACAACAGAGAATATATACGGGTCTTGCAATGCGTGTTTTTATTTCCCATAAATATCAAGTATTCAAGGCTAAAAACATCATAATACTGAGTAATACTTGGAGTCCCTTGTGGATTTACAATATAACCAGAGGATGTTCACGCAGTTCCTGGTACACCTTCAGAAGTGACCGGGTCATCTGACCTGAAGTCACGCCCACGCTAATTGCTCCGGAGACGCGGCCATCATGGATCTGCTGCAACAAGTGCTGGCAAAAAAGGATTACAAAACACTGTTCAAAATGACATATAATAATAAAACAAGCGAACAATACGGATGCCGATTAACTTGCAACCGTTACATTACTTAACAATAACAGACATTTGAAGTTTTCTATGCACAATTATGTTATGTTGTTATTGTCATTATTGCCATCTCCACAACAGTTTTCCTTTCACACCCCTGAACTGCATCAGCTGAAACCTTTTTTTTTACTTGTATGCTAATGATATTCTTAACAGTCAACAGTGGTATGGGACTTGACAATAATAGTGCTTGACATTACCTCAGCCCGCAGTAGTGCTGGTCTTAAGCCTAAGCTCTCGACACTCAGAGATGAAGTCTTCATGGGTGCCCTCTTCACCAGAGCCTGTGCAAAGTTTAACAGGTTCAATGATATTTCTTTAACATTGTTCACGTGTGGGTGTTTTCAGCCTAATGTGATGGAGTAACAATAACAGTTGTGGCTGTTTCAGTTTAAGCAACGACTACTTTCAACTAAAAAATCCCACCACTTAGGATAATGATATGTTACACTAGTTTTACAGCAGAAAACATCCTACTAGAGATTTTCAAGAGTCATCAGCTGGACTTGGTTGACGATATTACGATGGATAATTTCTGGACAACTGAGAGCATTCTTAAACACCAGAACACAATCAACAAAATAATGTAGGTGTATAAAAATAAATATATAGTTTTTTTCACAGGCACAGGGTGTGACATATGAAGGGGGAGCATAGCATTACTGTCGCCATGCAACGATACTGTACATAAGGTCCATAAGCGAGTCCTACAACATTAGACTTCTCTCTTCCAATTTGACTATTTTTTAGAACATTTGCACTTTCAAATACATTTCTTTTGCTGATAGTTTAAAGCTAAAATCTGTCTTTCAGAAAGTCCGTGTATAAAACTTTCACATTCTTTAAGCTTATCATGTCAATTCAGCACCATCCCAGTTTTCTCCTTGCTTCTTGGTGACAACTTAACAAGTAATAGACACAAATGATACACACAATCATTTACACGTGGCTTGTTTGTTTTTAATCTGGCATGACTTTCACTGATTGTATTGAAATAAAAAATAACACATTTAAATACCTGCACTCTGTCTATGATGGCGTGATGTAATCCACACACAGCCGCCAGTGACAAGCTCTCCACCTGAACCTCCACCACCGCCAGGGCCTCGCTCTCAACCCCAACATTCACCTGGAGAAGAAAACAAAGCTTTCACTCATTTGGACACACTGAGAGAGACCAGCGCTGGACAAGACTATCAATATCCAATTAGTATTTTTACTAATTAGGTTTATTCTTCTATTTGTAATATAAACAAAGCTAGGGGTTGGCTTATGTAGATGGGGATCTATCAAATACTACAAAAAAAATGATACAGACATTTGACTATCTGGTTGGCTAGAACTAAATTAAAACAATAATAGTTTACCTCCTTTGTGGCCAGCTTGATGAGGCTTCCATTTGGGCCTTGACCATGTAGAACTGCACTGTGAGTCCTGCTTTCCAACGGATGCCCTGCCACTTCTCTGTGGGGCTCAGACAACAGCCACTCCAGCAACGTAACGCACAGATTTGATTCTTTTCTCTCCCTATCTGAGCTTTTGGACAGAAGCGTATCTCTAAGTAAATCAGACGATATCTTAACACCAGCCGAATACGCTTTGGTTTCCCCTTTGTCGACTCTCTCTTTACCTTTTGACTTTAAAAATCCACGTAAAGCGTCCGAAGTCTTGGTTCTGGCGCAGGTCGCCACAGTTTTGTCACTTGCGGAGGTGCTGAGCTGTAGCGCATGTAACCAATCCACTGTCAGGGAGTTCAAGGGCAAGATAATCATGCTATTTTGCGCTTTTAATAGACTTGCTAACTGCTTCTCATCGAAAAGAGTCCCAAGTGGAAAAACTAGCACACAGCTAATTGTTATGGGAAAGAGCGCATCGTCTACGGCAGTTAAAGGCAGCGTCACTTCAGATTTCTGTCCTGGGTTGAGACTGCAGAGTGGGAATGAGTAGTTAGTGGATGCGCTTTGCTCTTGTGAAATATCTGAGAGAGGACACACAGTGATGTTCAGTATCCAGCCCTGTTCTAGCAAATAAGGGCTGTTGTTTTCCATGACACACGTGATGTGTAAGGAGTGCTTCTGAAGCAGCCTGGTCCATTTAGTCGCGGCGTGGCATCTGATCGGCTGTTCCGCGCCATTGGGTGTGTTCAACAAGAGGAAGCTTACATTCATAACCTGGTTTAGGCACCGGAGAATGTGGTTTTTGGATTTGATGGAAGTTTTTAAGTGGGATGCTCTAGAAAAGGAAAGTGGTTTGTTGTTATTTTATGTGATGAATTTCAATTTCATAGCAAACTGTCCCGATTCAAGCACACCTTTCGCACACGTCGCCGATTGCAGAGAGCAGGTCCTTCACACTGAGGCCCGTCTGTGCTTTCTGCCGCGTTGAGGATTCTCCGTCCACTCTGGCTTTAGGTAAGGTGATCCGCCGTAGCTGCCCTTTGTCGGACAAACAGAACAGCTCCACTTCACCTAAAACCATAAAAACAAATAATAATGACATTTCCTGGGTTGTTAAAATTTCTAAATGTTTCAAGATATAAAACTCCATTTGATGTAGTTAAATCTTCATTAATACACTTAAAAGTACATGACATGCCTTTTGAAATCAAAAATACAAAAGATTTCCTTATTTTAAGGATTTTTTTTTAAACGCATGGAGCATGTATTGTACACTTGTACAACAACCCTGTAATACACAATAAAATTAGCTGAAACAAAAACTAATTTAACTTTCATCAATCCTTAAAAATAATGGCCATAAGCAATAACACAGGCCCATGAGGAATAGAGTGGCTGTTTCTCTGAAAGATGCCAGTAACAATGCGATGCACAGGGCTTTTCGACAGGACCAGACCGGAACAGACCAGAGCAGTTTGAGGGTGTTTCGATAGCCAAAAGTGAACCGCTCCGGTTTGCAGTTTGCAAACTAGACCGGTTTGGGGGGGAGGGGGGCTTGTCACCCCTCTGATTGGTCAGGCCTTTGAAAGTCAGTAGTCGCATGCATATTCAAAGTTAGCTTTCTCTTCACAAATTTAAACCAGGCTCTATCATGACTTGTTCACAGAAAATATAGGCAATTTTGGCCATCTCTACTAATAGCCTACATGCTCGATTTTGATGAGGGAAAATATATAATTTTATTGAATGTTTCCACAAATGCTCAAGTTTGATTTGCACAACAGTTTTCCCATACATTCTTTCTTATTGCCTAAATGACAGGAGCAAGGCTTAATATCTCCCTCTTTTATTTTGGACGCACTTAAAATGAAAAAAAGGTGTTTAAATGCAAGACTAAAGCACAGTGATATCAGGCTGTGGTTGTTGCCACAAGCATATGAATGACCTTGGCCACTCCCATAATGACCCAGACCACTTAACCCTAAAGTCACTCGAAACACAAACTTGCGGGTGCTGCCCCTGCCTAAATGAACCATGAACCGGTCTCAAGTGAACTGAACTGGTCTAGTCCTGTCGAAATCCCCCTTATGTGGCAGGGTTTGGGTTGGTGTGGCTAGGCTTAACATTTGTTCTCTTGATATTATTGATGTTTCGCAATTGCAGTTTGAATGATTGCAGAACATAAACTCTTCTCCAATGTCAACCCTCCAGCATATTTATATATACATATTTATCAATACAGTTACGTGAAAACTTACACAATCCAAGTATAGTCACACAAAATTAAATATGTCGATTTTCTACTTTCTAAGTTTTCACCTAACTGTATAGGGAATAGGGAAAACGTGGAACAGCTTGGTAGCTTCTAACTTCACCCCAGTTTAGGGCTATACCTTTGCTGGGAGAGGCTAAACGCTAACAACATTTGCGTGAGCGCACGCACAAAGACCAGACAGGTACGCATCAACCCGTCTAAGCTAAGGTAAGAACATATCTCAGTATGGAAAAACGGTGGCCTATTCCTTTAAGAAGCTTATAGATTTGGGTAAAGCTGGAGAAGACGGGCAGAAGTTAAGGGGTTAAACACATACTGTATACAACTGCAAAACTTAGTAGAGAAATCGCAGATTTTCTGAATTCATTCAACTTAAAATTAGTTGATTTGAAGTCTAAAACTGCTCTAATGTACAGGGCATCAAAAAATTCCCTGCCCGTTAACACACAAAATCTATTTAGAGATAGAGATGCTCATCACAACTATAATTTAAGAGTAACTAATCAATTGTATCAGTCAAATGTAAGGACAGTCCTTAAATCTATGTGCATCTCAGTGAAAGGAATCACTTTGTGGAATAAACTAGCAGAGGAAACTAAAACTTGTAAAAAAAAATCTTATTCAGTTTAAAATAATGTTCAAAAGACATGTGATGGGTGATTACCAGGAGTTGATGGTTTGATGCCCTCATGAATGGGCACATGCACAATCTGTATGTGTCTGTGTGTGGGTGAGTCAAAACCACACAACTGCTGTATTTATAGTAGATTAATGTTGTAATGTTAATATATACTATGTATGAATATGGTGTATGGTATATTGTAATATTCATTTATTGTTTAGATATTAGTCATATATCACACAATATTGAGCACCATAATGCAAATTGTAAAGGGGGAGCCGTTAAGCTTTGTGCATTCGGCCTACTCTTGGCATTATTCTTTGTATATAATGTTTACCATGTGCGTCTATAGGGAAGGGGGTGGAGGGGGTAGAATCAGAGTAAGTTTGGGTCTGTTTGTCTGTCTGTCTTTGTCTTGTGTACTGATTGTTACTGTAAAATGTTGTATTGTTGTATTATGTTGTTTTGTGTTGAGTGTTGTGTGGGGGGTTGGAATTCTATAAGCGTTGCTTCTTCCTTTCCCTTTTCAGACTGTATGCATGTAAATTGATTGTTACATTATATAGATATATTTCTTTTTGTCTTTTATTTTCTCTGTTGCTGAGAGAGCCCCTTGCAATCGGTTGTTTGCAGGTCTCAAATAAACAAACAAAGATAGATTTCTCTCCAAAATTGCACAGCCTTGTTTTTGGACCATTTTTTTAGTGTGTTACCTGTAGTACTGAACACTGGTTTAGTCAATGCGCTGATTCCACACACATTCAAGCTGATGGGGCTCTGCAGACGAATCGTTCTATTGGTGGCCCCTTTTTCGTTGAGCTCAGGCCCATCGTTTTGACTCGACTCCTCTGTCAGCCTGAGCGACAGCAGGTCTGACCCAGTGCTCAGATACACACCGCTTCTGTCCGCGCAGCCAGACATCACCGGTCCCGGCACGCAACCTTCGGTGAAACTAACTTGCGTGCCTCCCTCCTCTGTGGCTCCTTTACATGTCTTTATAGTCAGCACTCTGCCGTTCTCCCCCACAGCCACCAAGCAGCGAGCATATGGGCCTCCCGCATCTGTTTCCATGACGACAGATGCTCCAACAAATACCACGGGCTCCTCCAGGCTATGAAAGACGCGGATTCCTGGGAGACGCAGAGACAGGGAGCACAGACGCCCGTCCGGAAAGCCACATAAAACTATCGGAGATTTGATGAGGGCAGAGTCTATGCCAAATAAAAGTTTGAAGAGTGTGGGCTCCAACTTGTTTTCTGACAACAATGAATCGCCCAAACCAACGTAATTCATCACAGGTTTCCTTTCTTCTCCTCCTTCTGAAATAATTGGTAAACAAAATGAGCTCAACGTTTCATAGAGGCCAGATTGCTCTCCTGGCTTGTTCACAGCGAATATCCAGGATGGGTCTCGTCGGGATAGGGTCACCAGCACCGTCCCAACTGTGATAAGACATAACACCCCCTCCTCTCTTATGACTATATCTTCAGAAGCTACTTTGAGCTCGGTGGGGCTTGAAGATTGAGTGGAGGAAAATCTGTGGAGGTGAGACAACATGATTGAAGAAAACAAAAGTCCTTGCACTGCCTGTAGCACTGACTGTAATTGCAGCAGCTTTTATTAGTACGTACCTGGAGAGAATAGGTGGTAATTGGACGCAATAAACTGCACTCCTGCAAGCTACATAGAGATGTTGCTTGTCCTCACTTTTAACAATGTCACTAACCGGGGCTGGAAACTGCAAGATGCCCTAAAATGTAAAACAAAGACAAATTTGACATTACAGTGTTAACAGCTGGCAGATGTGTATAGCAAAATTCAACGTACCGTGAGTTTCTTTTCTTTTAAGTCAAATACAAAGACCTCCTCGCAGCCACTGCAGATAAACGCGTGTGCCGCTGTCCCAGAGTCCAGTGTGATGCCTGAAGTTTTAGGTGTAGCCCAAAAGTCAAACTCCGCAAAAGTCTCAACAGCGCACCGTCCCGTCATGACAACCACGCGGGGACAGACTTTTAGATGAGTAAAGTGTACGACTTAAAATCCAGCCACTGGATCAGTTCAGTGTTGACAGTGCACGCAAACTTCCGCGCCTCTCATCTGGACCAATAACAGTAAGGACTCCGTTTCCCATGATTCAGTAACGCACAGAAAGAAATTTGTGTGTGGGGGGGCAAAAACAAACTATGGGCTTATGGTTAACCGTAACTGCACACATTTAATCACCAAGCGAGTGTACTCAAATGTGTGTTATTATTAATATGCAAAACGAAATGAACAAGAAAATTTTTCACGTTTTTGGCTTGTTGTCAGTGGAGGGCGCTCGAACACCCCAACTTCCGGCATTTAGTCGCAGAAGAAGAAATCTCCTCCAATCAAAACAGCCGAAGGAACGTCTCCTCAGACATTTGAAAACAAACTTTAGCAGAGCTGCTAAAGGCTAGAAGTAAACGCTACGTTTTCAGACGTAGTTCTTTAAAAAAAAAAAATATCATCACAATGGATATCCACAGTGACGAGGACCTCAAGATGTACTTCTATCAAAATAGACTGAAAACATTTGAGGGATGGCCGTTCGACGAAGATTGTGCATGTACTCCGGAGAATGTAAGAAATATTCAACTCGTGCTCGGTCAGCTAGCTTGCTAAATCGGTAATGTGACTCAAAACATCTGAGCGATTTGCTCTGTTGAAAGGAAACCCAACAGCGCAATAGATAATCTGTTTACCCAGAGTTTTACCTCTTTGCTTGTGCTACAGTAGAAGTGGCTTTGTTTTGAAGAGCGCGTCTTCCTTTGCTCATAATTCCGTTAAATTGGTTGTGGGGTTTTTTTTGTAACATTATAATTCAGTGGCAAGGGTGAAGTGTTTGACATCATAGCCGATGTGCCTGTAAAATAATTGAATTCGTCGTTTGTTTGTTTTTCAGATGGCCATGGCTGGTTTCATCCACACCCCTTCAGAAAATAGTCCAGATATTGCTATGTGCTTCTTCTGTATGAAAGAACTTGAAGGATGGGAGCCAGAGGATGACCCAGAGTAAGTCCACTTGGTTGTTATTTTCTATGCACTAGTTAGTAATGGTATTTAGTTTGTATTGTCCTACCTGACATGACCAGTCACTTACTATCACTGTAGCCAGCAACCAGCAAAAACACATCATCATTTTTAATGTTAGAGAATGTTTTGTTACATCACAAGTTCTCTTTTTTGTTTTTTCCTTGCTTGGATTCAATGGACTGAATGCTGTATTGTATAAAGTCTTTCAAGATAATTGTTTTGCCTTACAGAAAAGAGCATAAATCTCATTCATCTTCCTGCCACTTTATCTCCTTGAAGAAGAAAATTGAAGACCTTACTGTTGAGGAATTCTTCAAGCTACAGAAGGAGAGGCGCAAGTTTATCATTGTATGTTATGGAATACATTCTGATGCACTAAATTATGCCAGTGTTTGTAAAATCGCTTCATAAAAATTGGTGTGTGTCTCTCTTGCTCTCACAGACCAAAACCGGCAATGAGGCCATCAACAAGTTTGAGGAGGCTTCCAAAAAGAGGAGAGCAGATATTATCAAGACAGCCATGGGTGAAGAGTAACCAGCAGCAGAGCATGTGTGAAGTGTGCGAGAAGAATTTTACTGTGTATGTTTGAATGAATGACATTTTATCCATGTTTTTACACATTTTTGACCTTTTTGTATTGTCTTTTTCACATTAAACTTTTATTGGAATTAAATCTTATTTTTATTTTGTATTTTAAAATTAGAAAAAGTCATTTCTGTTTTCACGACTAAAATGAATCCTGTTTTTACGAGAAAAGTTTCTGTTTTCATGGCCAAAATTACTAAGCCCAGTAGGTGACATGAACCAATAATGGAAAGCTGGAGACCCGGAGCCGAGTGCGCCCTCTGCTGGTGGGAGCAGATCCACGACGAATATTTAATATTGTAGCGATCCGGTGAAAAACGACTCCGTAGTATTTCTTGTACTATTTAATAGTGGCAACAGAACAAAAGGGCCACTGTAGGTAAGGGCCACCGTGACCCACGCCAAAAGCAACACACACCTTTCTTAGTCCCCAAAAATGTCTCCAGCGCACCTCACGACAACCAGAATGTTTAACAACACATGGTACATTTAACTTGAACAAACTAGAACATAAAACATGAGGTCATTACAATATTTTATGTTTTACAATTGTTAGGATTAGTTTAAAATCGTTAGGAGTAGGTTAAGGTTAGGTTAGGGTTGTTGAGGAACAAAAATAACAAGCAATTTGTATGCTGTTCGAAGTTATCTTTATCAATCAACATCTTGTTTTGTTTTCATGGACATTTGAAATAACTAAGCCAACTAACTCCTCGCGTGCGTGAAGTAGATCAACATCAACCTTCCTAAAAGCTGATCGGTCTTGATCCGCCTTATCCAGCAGAGGGCGCACTATCACGGTGGATTAGCTTCACGGTAGATCTGTCTTGGCTCCGGGTCTGCAGCTTTCGCCTACTCGACATCAGTGAGGGTCATTATGTCGGGGGTGCGTCTGTGTGGTGAAGTTAGATGGACATTCAGATAGCCTATTCAGATATCCAACATTACGTTGTCTGAGTGGCCATCTCAGTCTCCAGACCTCAATATCATTGAGCCACTGTTGGGAGATCTCAAATTTGCAGTTCATGGAAAACAGGAATTTATAAGAACTGGAGGCTTTTTGCCGAAAACAGTGGGCCACTTAACCACGCGAGGAAACAAAGAGGTCCATCCACAACTACCACAAAAGAATCCAAGTTGTCATTGAGTTAAAGGGGCAATACACACTGGGGTATGTAAACTTTTGATCAGGGTCATTTTGACAGGTTCTTTGGTCATTATGATTAAAAAATAGCAAACTCAGTTGTTTGACCATAAATGACTTCACATTATCGTTATCATTCATATTCTCTAAAAAATCGCCCAAAAGTATACTATATTTTCCTGTGCGTAAAAGTACGCGCCTTGCAAACATTAGTCCCTCCCCAAAAACAGCACAGATCAGCGAGAGTAGTCTCATCCGCGTGGCATCTCCACTTATTCACTAAAGCTGAGTCTGAGCTTTTTTCTTTAAAAAAAAAAAACTGTATTCAGTCATTTTACACATTACCAGTGTCGGTGTGCATTTGCGCGTCTAGACACAAATTGCCAGTTCGCGTTGCGCACGAGGAGAACGAACATTTACGCGTGATAAACGGCGCACACTTAAATTATGAGACTCTCGTTTGGTTATGTGGTGATTGCAGCGGGTGTCTGTGGGATTCTGAGCTTTGCTTTCTTAGCTACTTCCCTCGGAACCGACTATTGGTACATTATTGAGATGAATCAAGTAAATACGAGTGACTTGGAGGACTTGAGCTCCCACTCTGGACTGTGGAGCATCAACGAAGGTAGGACCATTTCATGTAGACTACGGTTTTATTTTACATTTTACTACTACTTATTTTTTTCTTGGCACGCGTCAGGTGGGAAGACGGACTCCATCGACTCCTTCAATACCGACTACACCAAGTTTTCTGACGCGGAACTGCACATGCTTAGTGAGTCTCCTCTTGTTGTGTAATGTTGTTGTTGTTGGGCTTTGTAACAGTTCTCTCCCCTCGATGTGACCCTAATGAAGTTGAATTACCAAGACAGACACTCCGCAGCTGCTTCATAACCCATATGTTCACTCCACACAGACATGCACAGCGCCATCGTGGTGCTCCTGCCTCTTAGCCTGGTTCTGGTGCTGGTCGGGGGCATCTGCGGATTGGTCAGCTCTCTGGCCCGTAGCCCCATCCTTCTCACAGGGACGGCATTCTACTTTTTCATCTGCAGTAAGTCTGGATTCATTTGCACATCCATTAGCCAAACGTGTGATGCGTCACCCGGGTGTGCGCTCAGGGGTTTCCGTAATTGGCAATATGAGACATTTAACCAATAGAGATGAAGCTGTCATCATGCCATGGACACAAACTATTGTAACTTTTAATCTAATTTCTCTCATTTATTCCACAAACAATATGTCAGTCTTTGGATATTCTGTGAGCAATAAGCAACTCCAAATAACTAGCGGAAATGTTATGATGCATGGTGTTAATATAGCTGTAATGAACAGATAAACGGGAGAGGGGCAAGATGCGACTCACAATCCCTTTCCTTGTTTCAATCAGTATTAAATTAGACCTTGCACATTAGTGAGTGGCCGTAGATTGCCTGGATACAGCTAATTTCTCGCGCTGAGTGAGTATAGCTGCACATATAGAACAGTGACAATGCTTTGTCGTCACATTCAGGGCCTCAGTGATCAGCCATTAAGGGGAAATTGATAGTTGAATTAAAATAATGCTAGAAAAAGCTGAAGTTTAATTCCCTAGGTTTTTCACACGATATGTGAAATAAATGCCTAATTCAGTCATGGGCATGGGCAACATATAAAATGGACTGGCCTTTGTGTTTTTGAAGAGAGAAAAACTAGACTGCTGCTCACTCTCGTTATTGGCCTCTTGAGTCCGAACAGACTGCATTTTATTACAGGCAGGGCTGATTAGCTGTAAGATTAGGCAACATTGGATGCATGTAGGGGCCGAGGCGAGGTGTGTTGGTAGTTTTTATGTGTGTGTGTGTGTCTGAAATGCTTCACCATACCAGCTTCATTCAGAGTCTGTACTCAGATGAAATGAGGACCATTATTAGTCTGCAAGGAGGAACAACCAAGAAGTGAAATCACTTCAGCAAGGACTTAGGACAGTGAAAACACACAATCACAGAAGGTCCCTCCATGTGCAAAGATACATTTCACCGTGTTATTTTTGACCCCATTTTCTTAATGCCACAATTCATGCATGGTTCATAATACACTACACGGGACACAAGGCCCTACTCCTGGAGCAAGTCCCAAACTCAGGCAAAGCTCAGAGGGTTGAGGCATCTAATGGGAGTTTGGTGCAACTGCAAACTACAGATGAACCGCCAAAAGAAAGGGTACAGCTTAAAAAGCACTTTCTGACTACAAGCATGCGTGTCAAATGACCAAATTAGATTATGTTTAAATAGAAACAAACTCTTTATGTGGGAGAAAAACATACAGAGCTTGAATGGTCTTTACGGACATACTATTTCACAAACAGTGGGCTTATTGTTTCCAAAATGTCCTGTAAACAAGATTTAAAAGGCTGAGCCCTCTTCATTAATCTAACCAGATTTACCCAGCAGTGACAAGTAACACCTAAAGGAAATGGGACAACTCAATTATGAGCTTTATGTGTCTTAAACGCGACTTTGCTCATCCTTTTGGATTTCAGACAAACCTGGAATTATGATCTATACAAATTTGGAAGATGGCAAACATTATACCACTCCTAGCCTCTTTAGCAGTTAACATAATGAGTTTACAGGCATCTGTGGTAATGAAGATAGTAATGAACAGGCCTCCTATGTCCCTCTCTGTGGACAGACATGTGCCTTATGACCTCTATCTCAACCTCTGTGATGAATAAACAACGTTTAAAAGGCCCTTTTTAGCCTTTCTCTAATAAGCAGCACATGGTAATGTGTGAACTGGGATAAAGGCTGGGATTAGATTGCCATCTTGTGAACAGGTGGACAGTCCAACTTCAGTACATGAGTTTTTTTTTCTTCCAGTTTTTTTCTATTGCACATAATTAAAGTAAAACTGTTCATTTTTGTTGATGATTCAAATATAAGCTATATTATAATTAACACTTGATCATTACTATAGGTCAGCAGTGGTACAAAGAGTCTTGAAAATTGTTACGCCATTATTAAAAATATATTGTTAGACAAAAACACATATTTTAAGTGGTTCTTTGGTGGCTGTATTTGCCAAATACATCCACCAAAGTATCAAAATGTAAAGAAGTACATATTTTGTTTCAATGAAGCAAATATTCATAGATTTAGCACATTTGTGGCATCCAGGGGTGAGATCATAACAAAATGATTATTAGTCCCGTCCCAGTAGCTTCTGCGCTCCACTTGAAACACGGGACAAGATGACAAAATTAAAAGGGTAACCAATGGCAACCGTATGTAGTAGCTGAGTGAGTGAGGGTTATTGCGTTTTGGTGGGGTCTCTGATGGCTGGTGTTGTGTAAGAAACATGCGTCAGTGTACTTCCTGTCTCTTCCAGGGTGAAATTTTACTGGTAATGGCTTTTTAATAAGAACATCTTGCGCGTGTAAATTTTCACAGTATAATTGCTACCGTGGCACAAGGATCCTCTGTAATTAACTGGTTTCATCGTTGGGCGGCACGGTAGTACAGTGGTTAGCGCTCGTGCTTCACAGCTAGAAGGTCCGGGTTCGATTCCCACCAAGGCCTGGGCCTTTCTGTGTGGAGTTTACATGTTCTCCCCGTGTCTGCGTAGGTTTCCTCCAGGTACTCCGGTTTCCCCTACCACTAAAACATGTACAATAGGCCAGGATGAATGAGAGTGTGCTTGAGCCCAAGGCTAATATGCACTGCTGTAATGTATACACTGCACTTTATGAAGTTTCTCTCATGTTCATGTACGCAGGCCTGCTGACCCTGAGTGGAGTGAGCCTGTACATCGTGTACTCACACCAGGCGCTGGTGGAGACAGAGAGGCTGGTGGGGCTGGAGGCTCTCTCCTACATTCGCACTTCTTTCGGCTGGTCTCTGGCTCTGGCCTGGCTCTCCTACAGCCTAGAGCTGCTCACAGGGCTCTTGCTTCTGGCCGCCGCGCGCATGTCTAAACACAGGCACAGCAGCCCCTCTCTGGCCTGCCACAGAACACAAGATTCATATGTGATCTAAAACAAGAGGGGCCACCAAACCAGGTCTGTTGTGTGGGCTTTAAAACTTAGTATAAGAATACTGGACAAGTCACGCCACCTTGTGGTGAATTATAACATGCACAGTGCTGGTTCAATCTGTATTATTAGTGCCAGATTAGTCCAAGTCCATAATTGTGCAGTCAATTGAACATTTTGTGTTGTGCATTGTATTACTTGATCTACTTCTGTCATGTCACATATGACTGTTACAAGAGGTGTTTTGTTTTACATGTAAAATAATGGTATCACCTAGACCTTAACAGACAGTAAAGAGGAGTCAGTGGCTATTAACAGTCCAGCTTAAGTACGTCATTACTCTGCACCTGGAAAGAGCATCAAGTGTTTAACATATCTTCAATCTGTTAGTTGTGGATGTACAAAATTGTAAAGTCTAAAGTACTGTTGTGTAGGTTTGTGTTGATGTTTACCAATATTCAAGACAAATAGTAACGACAACACAGCAAAAGCCTAAAAAAACCAAGAAAAGGATGACAATGATTCTAGAGGCTAGATTTTAATGTAACATGGCCATGAATGAGTCTCCACGAGCATCATGGTTTCTGTACAATTTGCAAACATTTAAAAAATATAAGGCATCTCAGTCCACTTTCACCCACATGGAATATACCAGTGTAGATTCTCTTCTTTGCGTTTTGAAGTGCCTCCAGTGGCTGTATCAAATGTTATCGTACTGTGTTACAGTTGTGGACATATCTGCCCAGTCATTTATAAAAATTCTCAAAAGTGAACCATTTAAAAGCAAGTCTTACATCCACAACACAACTTCATTCACTTCCGTTTCGCTTCAAGACAAAGATAATGGGTAGATGCTTTCCATTGACATTGAGCTCGAAGTTCTGCTGCTTCTCACTTCTCCAGTGATTTCAGCATCAGCCGCGCATAAGAGTAATCTCAACCTTCATAACCAGAGTCGGTGGTGTCTGGCATCAACCTGGTAGGCACACTTTCCCAGCAAACAACAATCCCACTATGGTGAAGAATATGGACAGGACGAAGAGGACATAGGAAGAGCCCACTCCAGTGTTGTTGGGCAGTTTGTACGGCTGACCCCCAACCTCGCTGATGTAGAATCCGATGGGGAAGATGAGCGCGGCCATACAGAAGAGCACCACTGTGACAAAAGACACAAACATGTTAGTCACTGCAGGTAGCAATGCACAAACTAACATGAGTGAATCCTGCTCACATCAGGGGCGACTGGGAAGGCAGGAAATGCATTTTAGTTCAAAACAGACAAGAACAAGTGCTCTGTAAACTACACAGTATTCTAAAAGAGTAGGGCGAATAAATGTTTTACAGTAGTGATGGGCAGATCATGCCAAAAGTGGTGTGACACTTTCCCTTACAGCGCCAGTACACGGGTGTTGTGAAACAGTATGATAAACAGCAGCATCTGTTGGTTTGACAAGTGCACTACAGCAGCTACTCTTAAATATCTGAACCAATTTGTTATGAATGAGCTTGTTTAGCAGCTAATAATGATGAGGTCATTGAGTAACTGCACTCACACAGAAACAAAGGATTTAGAGTCTACAATTTCGTGGCTATTAAATTATAAAGTGATGTCAAAATGAAGTCACCGATAAAGATAAAATGATGTGACACATTCACTGTCATGCAATTTTTGCAATTCAAATTTGTGTTGATGATGTTACTACTTACAATAATTTCAAACACTACTAGAAATAGACAAAAAATCAAGGAGGATTTAGGCAGGCTGAATGTGTTTGATATTAAAGGCCTATACCCATTTTTTTTTTTTTTACTAGTAGTGAATTTTTGTTCAGTTTGTCCTTCCAAAGTATATTGAATATTGAGTAGTTTGTAAAAAAAATACTGTCCAAGTAATTATAAAGCATTTTTAATCGCTTGTGAGCTAGCAGGCTAGGTTTTGTTTGCAATACTGTGACCCTTTAAGATCCCTGTGAAGAGCTGGGATCTTACAAATGCGTTGGGAATGAAATTGGACAAACGTAGAAGAGTAAAATCATCAGGTATACAGTCATTCATAAATTATTTGCCAAAACGTTGCATTCTTCTACTAAAGGTTTCAAGAGATATTGGGTTTGAACATATTCGGCTCTCTTGATACTTTGAGCAGTATATAGGTCCTCTCACTTCCTGTGAAGGCGATCCAGCGGGCGTAGCGTGTAGCCTCGGGGTGCCAGTGGGACATGACCAAGAGGGTGCAGGTGAGAGTGAGGGAGATTATGCCCATCATGATGAAGAAGAGTGTGGTGATCCATTCTGGGGGTAGCTCAGGAGGGATACAGATCCTGTCCCGCCCGTGAATGGTCTGGCACTGTCGGGATAGGCCCACAGTGAGAGAGCCTGTGCAGAGAGACAAGAGGGGAATAGAACAAGCCTTATGCTGAGAATAGACTGCCGTCAACTTGCCATGGCATTACTAGAACATATACCGCATGTTTGACAAATTATACAGAAGTGACTGTCAGAAACTTTGACTTTTTGAGTCGAATAGGGCTATACCCCCCCACCCCCCACCCCACCCACATCAGCGGTCTACATGTGGACTACTTCTAAGTGCCCATGTGACTGCAGCAGGTTTCTGGCATCAAGTGGGAGCTAAGGAGCTTGTTGGTATGGAAACAAAGCTGACCCCGGGTGATTTGCAGTGATGTGGAGCAGGTTCAAGGCCGTACACAGTCAAGCACAGAACAGAGGCTGCTCCTGGCTTCTGTGATGTAATGTGAAATTGGGCTATAAATGCTTCTTACATTTAGAAAACGCCAAACTACTGCACTGCGACTCCTCTCTCAACTGTTAATAATAATAGGAAAACTAAATTAACACACACACACACACACCCTTTTAATCCTTTGTCTAACCTCTTTTATAGAATTATCTTCAGTGTGCAGTGAGTCAGGGCTCGTCATTTTATGGATTTAGAGACTACTTTGAACGTAATAGAAGAAATTAAAGAAATTAAAAACAGTCAAAATCACAAAGACACCTTCAAAACTAGGGACTGAGGCAGACTTATTTTAATTAAGGAAAATCACTTTAGTATATAACAAATGGCTCTTTATTTGTAAGTACTTGTGTGTATTTGCACAGATTTCATGGCATGCATTATCCTTTAACATACTGTATAATACGAACACAAATGGTAATTTAGTTTCAGCATCAAAGGACAGTGCCCCGGTCAAATAAATAAATATGGCTTGGTATATTTTATTGTGTCCTGTGGAACAGCAGTGCAGCACACAGATCTCCATCGCTTGAACCAGAATCTTACCAGTACTTATCTGGATTCGCCTGCTATTCATGTTTTAGGTTACGCAAGGATTTACCTGGTAAGTCATAGCACACAGAGAGCATTCCTGTCAAGGATTCAAACTCTGGACTGTTTTGCTGGGAGACCAGAATAGCGTCAATGGATTGTGCGACTGTCCGGTGGCCTAATGACCCATGTTACAGTCATAGGCTCTAGACAAAAGTTGTTTATCATAACACTATAGGAAGACCTCTGTATAAAATATAGTGAATGTAAGGTGGGGCAGATGCAAACATTTCATGAGTGATATGAGGTTGTAGTGATAGCAGGCACAGAGAGGAGGATGATATTGGACTGGAACCACATCCTGAGTGGACCGGCCTGCCCTACTCCTACACAGGATATCCTGTTCCCTGCTCTCACATGCTTTCATAAAGGAGGGTCGGGACAATGTAAATAGTGCATCTATGTTCTGCATATTCCACATCCATATCTTGTTTGTGCAGCACCACAGCCTCTGCATGCTTGTTCATTGATAAATAACTGCAATGTTGAGAGTATTTCTTTGTTGACAATAAAAGCCTATGATGTCATGGGAAAAAACATATGCAATAGTCATCTCGAGACACTGAAGGGGTTCAATTCTCCAGGAGGTAGCCATTACCCTCTCAGGGGCCCAATTATAAGTCACATCTCAGTCTTAAACAACACTTCCGGCCTTGAGGAGATTACTCTTAGGTAATTAAACAGGTACTGAGGCTTTTAGCAGATTAATTTCCGACTGTTTACAGTGTAGCCTACTGGTCATACACTGAGTAAACATTTCCAAAACTTTAGTCAATTGTTATCATGCAGGGAATGCATGCATGGGGAATTAATGGGATAGGAAACTGTTAAAAATAACAAATTGAAAACTCAGAACACTTTTAGGGCTGATCTCAAAGAGATCTATAAATGATGAAAGTATGTAGCAAGACCGGAATGATAATGCCTGAGTATTATTGTTGTAGCTGTTGACTGTCTAGCGGTGAAACTCAAAGTTTCAACGCTAGACAAAACTTTGTCTCGTATTATTTTACCTTCTATATAGGCTGCTGTGCATCTAGAACTGGCTTAACCCACTCTCCCAAATCGGATCACGAGAAAACATAAAATTGACCTTTCAGATTTGCCATTACCTGCTGATTTCCCAGTGTTGATCCAGTCTGGGTTGGCGATGCTTGCGATGGCGAATATGTCCGCAGCGAGGAAGAGGCATCCTGAAATCACGGTGAGTTTATCCATGTCGGAGGGCGCAGGGACAGTGTCTGATGCTGTGGACGGGACATTGAACCCCGTGTCCTCCTCTTAGCGCACTTGTCCCACCACTAGCCCTGGCATGTCATCGAAACTCCCAGGGTCACTGTTTTTATCACCGCTGCTGGCTTTGGCATGCTATTTGACATAGGTACACATACTTTTTACCCTTTAGAAGTTGTCGCCGTGCAAGCACACACATAAACAATGCCAGGAGTGGATCCGGATGAGCTGTATTATTATAAAAGGAGAATTAATTCCCTCCAGCTACAACAGACCCTTGCCTTGCCTTTAGCAGATGTATTTCCAGAGAATCATCCGTGGAGCATTTTCCAACATATCGGGCCCGTCATGCTAGCCACGCAGCGGTCGTCTGTACCTTTAGATGCGTTCGTGTTGCAACGAGTCTTAAAAACATTTCAGAAAGCTTCAAGAAGATGAAAAAAGTCGCTATGTTCACAAGAGAGGCAATGTTGATCTGGTTCACAGCAGCAGCACAGCAGTGGAAACTAAACACGGATCTGTTCACGCCTCCATCATTGTACTGGACAAATCTCGCGAGACTGTGTGACAAGCGACTTTGATTGTCCATATTCAGCTTTGCCTACAATTTTGGTAGCAACAACACCGGTTCCCAAAGTTTTTGTGCACAAAGCGCACCAAAGAACAAGTAAAAATGTCAAGGCACACCTATTGTGCCAAATAGCGAAATATAGAGTTCTCTTTGAGTTTTCTAAATAATTGTTTTTAGGTAGTTTGTTTGCCTCTGTATAAGGAAATGAGTGCGTACAACGTAGTGATTACATATATAAATATATCATTTACTGTATCTTTCTGTAATTGTAAATTTTAATAATGTATGGTTGTCACAAAATCGCACGGCACACCCTTTAGAAACTGAATTACACAATACTGACTCGACTAAGGAAATGGTAAATGGTCTCAACTTATATAGCGCTTTTCCACCTATGTTAGGCACTCAAAGCGCTTTACAGCAAGGATCCACTCACCCATTCACACTCTCATTCATACACCAATGTACGCAGACACTGGAAGAATTAAAAGAAAAATCTAATTACATTGTAAGATAGAATCTTTATTATTACTTTACATTAGATTTACAGCAAATGTGGACAGACATAAGACAGTACATTGTAGAATACCAGCAAATAGTCAGTGATGTTAAGACTGACCCTAAACACTGCTGGAAAATAGGTTTGTGTTTTATTATTGTCACAATATAGATAAAACATATCCAATCTATAAGTTTTAAATGGGAAGAGAACAACAAGCAGAGCTTTAGAGTTCA
This sequence comes from Neogobius melanostomus, assembly GCA_007210695.1. Taxonomy (NCBI): domain Eukaryota; kingdom Metazoa; phylum Chordata; class Actinopteri; order Gobiiformes; family Gobiidae; genus Neogobius; species Neogobius melanostomus. The sequence continues at coordinate 1,103,258 of VHKM01000156.1, forward strand.
TCCACAAAGGGAGTATTTACAAGTTTGCCACTGGAAGCCATTGTTTTCTTGCCAGAAACAAATTTCTTTGCAGCCTGAAAACATAAGTCAGAGCAATAATTAATAAAGTAATGTTAAAAGAAAATAATGAAAGTTCAAAGGTCTTACATTGGCAACATCGGTCAGAGAGACATTATCAATATTCTTAGAAATTTCCTCAGCAGAGCAGTAAGATCCCGATGCCAGCGCCTGTGTTCCAATTGCTTCAAATAAGCCCTCTGAAGTCTCCAGGGACATAAGGAACTGTGCTTTTAACTGAGCTCTGAAAATACAATGTGAAACAATTATTTGTTAAGTAAAAAAAAAAACATTTTCCGTGGCATTCTAGAAGCAAACCTAATAATATGAAATATGAAGTTGTTGTGGCACAAACTTACTTGGCCCGAGTGAGATCTGCAGCTGTGACTCCACCATCTGCAACAGTCTTCACCTGGCTCACTGCAGCCTTGATCACCTACAAGGACAAGCATTCACGCAGATAAGATTTATACAAGGTGAGAGAGAAACACTGTAATCATGAGACAAACAGACACTCACCTCTCCAGAAGCTGTGGGCTGAGAAATGGTGTAAACGCCAAACAAACCAGAGTCAGAGTAACTCACATTGAAAGCACTGACCTGTCAAGAAAGGAGTGAAAAACAAACCTTTAAATATGGCATGATTTCTCTTTTATAGACTGTAGTAGTAAAATAAATTAGAAAAAGACTCACATCAAATGGGTCTGCAGTGGCTTTGGCTACACCCTGACAAAGTATGCTGGTGGAGTTGGAGCCTCTCTTTACTTGGGGCCCTGCTCCCAGTAAATGCTGCAGCACCCCAAAAGACAGAGCATCATTGTCACCTGCAGCAGCTCCTTCACTCACCACCAGGGAATGCACCAAACCACCAGTACTGGGCATACGGATCTCACCTAATCATGGACATAGTCAGATCAATAACATACAACATATTGATAAAGTAAAGGCTATAACAATACTCACCTCCACGATACTGGGCTTTAGCACCCACTGCCCCTGCACCACTGCGAATGTTCAGGAACTGTTTTCCGACTTGTGTGAGTATACCGTGATCCACACCTGTTGAGCACATGGGTTAACTTTTGGAGAAACAGTACTTACACTTGTAGGAATGTGTAAAAAAATATGTTAACAGTCCTACCAAGTCCAACAAGAGCCATTCTAGCACTGGTAAAATTGTGCTGCACGAACTGATGCAACTGGCGACAGAAAGATTAACATAGTTTCTGGGTATGAAAATTGTAATCTTAATGCACAGAGGAAAATAATACATGTGGTAAATGTCTCACATGGTCAGACTGGATATTTCCAACCATGTGGTTGGGGCAGTACAGGGAGTTACAAAGGGAATTCTTGTAGGCAGCCTCATGCAGCCCTTCGACTACACCTGCATAGATAGGAATTGTCTGTCATCAAGTTCACAATCCCTCACTATCCATAAAAAATATGAGAATTTACTAAATGGGTTAAAGGAATAGGCCACCGTTTTTACATACTGAGATATGTTCTTACCTTAGCTTAGACGAGTTCATTTGTATCCGTCTGGTCTCCACGTGTGCCTTCCATAGCGTAAACACAGACAGTGTTAGCATTTAGCCTCTCTCTTCTCCTCTATAGCTACAAACGAGGTGAAGATAGAAGCTACCAAACTCTTCCACGTTTTCCCTATTTAAATATGGTTTACGTGAAGTGTTACACCATAAAGTATAATTACACAAAATTAAACAATGTGGATTTTCTAAGCGGATAAAAAGGGGAACTATATTGTAAGGCGTAATAATACCAGGAGTAATTCGACATCCACGCAGTGATATCTTCACTTTACTGTGCGGATGTCGAATTACTCCTGGTATTATTACGCCTTACAATATAGTTCCCCTTTTTATCCGCTTAGAAAATCCACATTGTTTAATTTTGTGTAATTATACTTTATGGTGTAACACTTCACGTAACCATATTTAAATAGGGAAAACGTGGAAGAGCTTGGTACAGTAGGTTCTATCTTCACCTCGTTTGGAGCGGGGGGAGAGGCTAAATGCTAACGACGTCTGTGCTGTGTTTACGTTACGGAAAGCACACGTGAAGACCAGACAGGTACAAATGAACTCGTCTAAGCTAAGGTAAGAACATATCTCAGTATGTAAAAACGGTGGCCTATTCCTTTAAAGGGTTTAATATTTTATGGTCTACAAACTAAACATCAAGATTACCAATCTGAGGGCTGTGTGCAGCCTGGGCCTTGTCCATTTTCACCCTGTGAGTGAGTCCAGACACCTCCCAAGCTCGGAAATCAGGGGCTGTGGTCACATTAATCAAATACTCCATCACTGTGTCACTGCAGAGCAAAATAAACACTGTATTAACCAGCAACATGATTTGGAATAGTAGTATGATGATGCCAAAAAAGGTTTAAAATCAGATTTACATGTCATCTCTTAAACAATCAACAGTGTAGATCATATTCTCTCTGGTTGATGTAACACTGAGAAAAAACAACAACATATGAATTATTAATTTACACATAATATAAGAAAACATTACAGTAAATTACAGGATTACAGGATAACAATACTAGGTACACACCTTAAATTGCCACCCACTGCCTCGACTCCCCGGCATATCTTAAAAGCTGATGCTCCTTTTGTGGTCTAAGAAGTAACAGTAAAGCAATATTATTTGACAGGATAGAATACAAGGTCACAGAGCGTCTTACATGTTACAGTACATAAGACTTTGAGGTTTGAAAGTTTTGAACCAGAGCATTCACATTATTGCAACTGTAATGTGAAAAAATGTACCAGGTTGGAGGCGAGTCGGAGCAGGTGAGTGACCCCCAAGTTGTCTGGAGTCTCATAACGGCAGCCAGCTTTGATTAACACTCCGATCTTTGATGCGGGGGAGTTATTTTCTAGTGATGCGATCACCAACCCACTGGGAAGTTTGGTGACCTGAAGACACAAAGAAAACATGTTATTCCATTTTGTGCTACACACAGTAAATGTGCACAAATAAATAAATGTACTGGCCTGCACATCCTGTGGGTGAAGCTTGACATGTTCAGCTTCAACCTTACGAACCGCCTGGGCAGCATAAAGTCTCGACTACAAAACACAAATTTGGAAATCATGTAAGTAGCTCCCTTACAGATTTTGAAAATGACAAAGTAGGGATATAATCAAACGTTTCTGTTTAAATGGTTAAAAATTATTATGACGGGGGCAAACGCCTGAGGTTGAGTGAAAATGCTGCAGTTCTTATATAAAAGTTACTTTTTATTCCTGATTGTGAGGTGCACATAAGATACAAGAAATTCCCATTCATAAACCCTGGAACTTAGAAATTACTTAGTGGTGGAGCAGTAGTCCTAAAACGCAAACGAATTGACTGTTATTATTCCGTCTTAATTTTATTTGACAGAAACATTTTTACGTCTTATATTTCGTTGAGGTTGGGGGTTATGTCAGGAAGGATACCGTGACCGCTTCCTTGACGATCGAGGCGTTTCTTTGCCTTGACTTATGTATTCGACCATTGATATCGCTCTCAAAGTGAAACATATTGTGTGTGTTGTTATCCGGACATGCATTCATATCCTAAATCTTACCGATAACTGGCTTATTCCCCGAATCCCCTTCATCTCCCCTCTATCCTTCAAGTCAGGACGCTGGAGCAATATGGCCGCCTGAAAATGCCCTACCCAGCATTCATAGCGTGCTGATGTACTTGCTCGGTCATGAAATCCAAGTTATGCCTCAAGTAACGCGCCCCCTATTGGCCTGGTTATTCATATAATCAAATGAATATATATCGCGTTATTAGAATTTAAACGGCAGTGTGTACAACATGTATATACAACCACACTTTTTAAAATCACAATCTGACATTAGGCATGTTTTTTAACACTTAATTCATCCATGGTATTACATACAGGGCATACTTCCGCCTCCTCTTGCGCATGTGCACTGGCTCACACGTGTGGTAAACGTTTGAACGAGCTGCATGCAACAACAGACCTAAGCGGCTTGTGAGAAGCGAATTAAACATTTAACAAGTATCTCTTACTTTCCTCCGTTCAAATTTAAGTGGGATTCATTAGTCCTCCGTGAAGCATTTCGCCGAGAGGGCCGGATAACATGATAATGGTAAGTTCTGTGTACAGCTAGCAGTGAGCTAACAGAGAACACGTGATTGAGTGTGTAACCAGTTCATGCTAAATCATATATTCTGTTTTTTGTGTTTAGGACAACTCTGATCCGTTGTGGCTGTAATGTTTATTTGTGTGTGTGTTTATTTATTTTTTACTTTTAGACTGAAGCACAGGTGAACCCCAAGGCCTACCCCCTGGCCGACGCCACACTGACCAAAACCATCCTGGACTTGGTGCAGCAAGCATCAAACTACAAGCAGCTGAGGAAGGGGGCTAATGAAGGTGAGCCTACAACCTTGTGAGGTAGCCACATCTTCCCCCAAATAGTGTTTACGTTGAATGTATGGAGTTAACCAGGGTTAAACCAGCAGTAGACCAGAAACAATGTAACAAGTGAATTTCTCCATTGTGAGATCAATAAAGGATTATCTTGTATCAAACCAGGACACTAGGGTGGACAAACTATTAGGGCCTCTCACTGATAATGTATTTCAGGCTTGTCACCACAATGTGAAATTTGTCATTTTAAAGTTAATATTTCAGATTAAGGATTTTAGCGGCTTTTACTGTTGACCCTTCACTGAACCTTTATTCAGGCGTTAAACATGTCTGGTCTAGATAGCTGTAAAAGCAGGGCTATAGAGCTGCAGTGAGAACTCTAAATCGGTAGCTTGCTTATGCCACAATTAGTAATGACTATTAATGCCTTAACTGATATTATTTACACAAGTTTAATTTTATGTCCATTTTTCTACTTTGCAGCCACTAAAACCTTGAACAGAGGCATTGCGGAGTTTATCGTGATGGCCGCTGATGCTGAACCACTGGAGATCATCCTCCACTTGCCTTTACTGTGTGAGGACAAGAACGTCCCATATGTGTTTGTGCGCTCCAAGCAGGCCTTGGGCCGGGCTTGTGGAGTGTCTCGTCCTGTCATTGCTACCTCAGTGACCATAAAGGAGGGCTCCCAGCTCAAACCACAGATTCAGTCTGTCCAAACCGCTATTGAGAGACTACTTGTGTAAATTTTTTTGTTGCTCTGCGGATGATTTCCTGTCTCTTCTGGATAAAAGGACAGTTGCGAAATACTTGGTTAAACACAGCATAATGGCTTGACAACTATTATTTTAGGTTAATCGCATTTTTACTTGTACAAGTGTTTCATTTTTGTAATCACACAATATGATCCGCAATAAACATTTTTTATATCAACATGGTGTGCCTCATATTATTTATTTTTTGCAAAAAAAAGTTGTACTCTTCAAACTGTATGTTGAACATCTTTAATATTCTATATTAAATAGTTGGTTGTAGCTTACAGTCTTGGGTTTTTTCCCCACAAGGATAAGCAAAATATGTAGGTATAGATATATAAAGCACGTTATAACATTGTGACAATCGTTTTACAATACCATGAAGATGTTTTTTTCACTCCATTGTGAGATTAATAAAAGTAAAACTATACGCTTTAAAATGAAAAAAAAAAAGTCGAATCTATGCTACATTTTAATTTCCATAAACCTTATTGGGTGCTGGAATAAATACAGGACTAGGAGTAGTACTGGAAAACCGGAAGTCTCAAAGTCCATCAGATATCAGACCAACATGGCTGAGACTCCAGCGCTCATTTGGGAGCACGAAGTGTGCAGCTTGCTTAAGTATGGAGAGCTCATTCCGCGCCTGGAAACGGCTTTGGGCAAGTTCTCCAACCGGGACAGCGCGGAGGTGATTCAGCCCGTGCGCACCACTGTCCCCCTGCAAAAACACAGTGGGTAGGTCTCCTATGCTTTATCTGACATCCAAATATGTCTACGCAACGACAAAGAGGTGAAGACAACCAAGATTATCGTCCAAAGTGCATTCATTCGTACCCCCGGCCAGCTGTGGACCTACCTGGCCTACCATCACCAAGGAGAATGTGAATGAAAAAGCGCTTTAAAAAGACTAATGCATTTTTACCAGAGCCGGTTTTTCTACGCAAGTTGCGTAGGGCCCCGCATTTCAGTCTCCGCCTACTTTGCCACATATAACACCATAACGGAGCAGTCTGGTGATATGGATGAGCAGGGGAGACCTACCGCCTTCCCCCCGTCACCCCCAAGGTGCGAGTGCTTCTCCCCTTCGCGTCCCCGCTCGGCTGTCTGTCTCCCGGTTCTCGCCTCCTGCAGGGCTGCATGCCTCCCGTGTCCCGGCCGCTGCTCTCATGTTTCTCTGCGCATCGGCCACACACTCACTATTGTCTAATATTAGACAATATTAACTATCTCCATATTGTCTCTAGCGGAGTAAAGGACAGTAGTTTGGTGAATAGACACGTGGTATAAATAAACTTACTAGACGAGAGTAAATCCGTTGTCCGTGGTCTAATTTGTCTCAAAGGAGAGTTGATTCTACATGGTCCTCATGAGCGCAGTTACTTTTGAGTAACTCTGGTTCTCTAAATGTGCACAGTCTAAAACGATTTACTGTCAGGCTAATTCTCAGTGGTCAGACATTAGATCCATGGGTCAGACAGACATAGCCATCAAGTGCAGGTTTCAGTTAGTTTTAAATCAGCGGTTCCCAAACTGGGTCAGGGTTGGGACCATAGGTGAGAGAATGTGACCCTTTGCCATTTACCATTTTATAAAGTGGGGAAAATAGACAAATTGAAGTCCTAAATCCCAGTCTGACAGTGGCTTAGTGGTTCTCACACAGTGGGACAGGGCCTGAATTGAGGTCATTATATTCCCTTTCTACCCTGCACTACTGCACAGTGGAACTGTTTTTGACCGTAAATGGGTTCGCTCTTCGTTGAATAGCCTTAGGATGCGAACTGTAGGGCCCCGTGTGGATTTTTGCTTAGGGCCCGAGAAGGGCCAGCATTCTGATTTTTACTAACATTATTTATTGTTGTGTAGGTTTCTCGGAGTGATGCCTTGTTACATGGAGAATGAAGGAATCTTGTGCACAAAGTTGGTTTGTTTCTACAAAAGACCAACTGGGTCCACCTTACCATCAACTCAAGCCACTGTGATGCTCTTGGACCCAGAGTATGGTAATGTGAAGGCAGTAGGTATTACATAAGGCCAAACGTGTTTGTGTCGCTCTATTTGGTTTATGAGTGGCTAAGAGACGGTTTTAATTGTACAGATTATGGATGGAGATGTTATCACAGGCATGAGGACAGCAGCAGTCTCAGCAATTTCAGCAAAGGTCTGGCCTGCATAACTACTTTAATTTAACTCAATACTTTCCTCATTCTACCATGTTTTGTTTTATTTCGTTTTGTTATTTTGCAGTTGCTGATGTGCCCAGATGCTGAGATACTGACAATTTTGGGGACAGGCAAACAAGCTTTGAGTCATTACAATGTTTTCACAGAAGTTTTCTCATTTAAGGAGGTGCATTTACTGTTTCTACAGTATGATGTAGAATACTGTAGAATAGAATACTTTAATTTCTTCTTTCTTCATCACAGGTGCGTGTGTGGAGTCGCTCAAAGGATAAAGCAGAGGCTTTTGCTCAGTCTCTTGGACATCATGTAACGGCATGCGAGTCAGTGGAGGAGGCGGTGAGGGGAGCAGATGTTATAGTGACAGTCACCAGAAGCACAGTGCCTGTGCTGTCCGGCCAGTGGGTTAAACCAGGGGCCCATGTTGCAGGTGAGTTCATCTATCAATGTGGGGTGACAGGATTAGAGGTTCTAATCCCTGCTGCGACTGGTGCATATCGTTGTGTTCTTAGGCAAGACACGTCAACCACCTTGACAAGAAGCTCATTTAAAAATAATAGACATTTTCTTGCCCCGGGCCCCAGCAAGTCGACAGCCCTGAGTTTTCCAATAAATAAAAGATAACATTCACTTGACTTGATGCACTCCTGTACACCTGCAACACTGCAACTTACAGGGCCTACAACTACTCTTGCAACAAGACGGCTACAAAGTGGGCCTTTTAATTAACACACCATTGTGTCCCGCAAGGTCACTGCTCCTCCTCACACTGAACACTAAAAATAATTAATGCTTGTCTCTTATCAACTTGCTGTCCTTTTTTATTTCAGACTTCTTGCTACCAGACAATAACCACACTGACTCTCAGTACCTACAGAACACATGTACATCAGAATCAGAATAGTATTTATTGCCATTGTTTGAGAACAGATTCACAAACTAGTATTTTTTCTCGGTACAACCGTGCAACATAAAACATATAACACAGAATTAGATTTAAAAAAAATGAGCTATAGAAACTTTAAAACTATAAGGTTTTAAGGGCATGCATAAAGAAGATTAAAATAAAAAGTAAAATATAATAAAGACGACAACAATTTGACATAGAACAACAGCGGGATTGTGTTCACAGATGTGCAGGTGCATTAAGTGATAGCGGATCCAAGTGTGGACATACCACATAGTGCAATAGAGCTGATTACATTCATGAGTCTGATAGAGTTTTTGGGTCTTGTTATCGTTCATGAGTCTGATGGTGGAGGGAAAAAAACTGTTCACGTGGTGGGATGTATGGCTTCCTGCCTTCATCACCAATGTGTTTTTGTTTTTTCCAACAATAACACCACAAATGATATTCAGGTGCTCATCATATTAGAATATCATGAAAAAGTTTATTTCTGTAATTCAGCTTAAAATGTTAAACTAATATGATATAGACTCATTACATCCAACGTGACATATGTCAAGCCTTTGTTATAATTATGATTATGGTTTAGAGTCAATTTTCAGAATATTCTAATTTTATGAGATTTTTAATTTGGGGTTTAAACAAAGGCTATACATATCTCACTTTGCATGTAATGAGTCTATCATATACTGGTTTCACAGTTTAAGTTAAACAGAAGTGAATGCACTTTTTCATGATATTCTAATCATATAGCACCTGTATTTGTTTTCTAATGTCGTTTGTAATTTTACCTGTGAGCAGCAGTGGGTGCTTGCAGACCTGACTGGCGTGAATTGGACGACACATTGATGAAGCAGGCAGTGGTTTATGTGGACAGTCGAGAGGCGGCTGTGACTGAGTCTGGGGACATCATTCTCTCTGGGGTCTGTGTCACTGTGCAAATAGAAGCTTTTACTTAAAATAGAATTTACAATGTACAGGATTTTTCTTTCAGGCAGAAGTTTTTGCTGAAATGGGAGAGGTTATAAATGGAACAAAACCAGCACACAGAGAGAAGACAACTGTATTCAAATCCCTTGGTAGGTCACTGCTGGCAAACTATTACAGTGCATTAAGGGAATGTTTAAGAAATGATTTAATGTAAGTTAACCGATCTGCAGGTTTAGGAGTTGAAGATGCAGCGTCTGCACAGCTGGTATTTGACAAATGGAAATCTAAGGCAATGTAGAATTGTACTGTACTGTTGGATCTTTTGCTCCAGTATTCAAATGATTTGGTTAATATTTTAACACTTGACATTCACTAAAAATAAAAGACAAGATAAAATACAATTTTGAAAAATTTATTTATTTAAAAAGAAATTTCTGCATTATACTATGTGAAAATAAAACCACCATGTAGCGAGAGTAAATCCGAGAGTGAAACACTGTTAAATGAATTTGGATGACGTACAGCAGCTCCCCAGCGCACCCCCGTACTTTGATCATTGCTCCTCTCAAAACGCTTCATCAATCTGGACCGCAGAAGTTGTATCGCACATGGAGTTAAAACATTTGGGTGCTAATACAAATAGCTCACAGACTTGAAGAATACAGTAATAGATGGGGTCAGAATAACATGGGTTATAAATCAGCAACGTGTGATGATTTAAAATGCTTTCTACACAAGCTCCAAGATTAAAATGAACTGGCATACAAAAACATGAGATGCCTGACAACTCTGCCGCACTTTTACAATGTGTCAGTTCTCTGAACATACAGTAGAACAACATGACAATGGGCACAGAAATAATAATGGCCATAATCAAAGCAGTGGCTACAACACTTGTTTTTCGCAATTTAAGAATACACATTTTTACAAATGGTTAAACTTACTTGATGATGGTTGATTAAAACTACAACACATTAGTGTTTCCCAGGGTTACTACAGTGTGGTGACCATTGACTGAGTTTTGGCAGTACATCAGTCTAGTCAGGTGAGAATGTAAACAAATCATCAGCCATAGATTAGAGACCGACAACCAAAAAGGAGAAATTATAGTTTCTTGATGAAAAAAACAAAACAAAACAAAAGAAACATTAGTAAAATGTGTTCAAGGCAGCAGGAGTCGCTTAGTGTCATGGACATTAAAGTACATTGAAGGATCACCATAGTAAGTCAATTTACAAGTAATTTTAAATAATTTGTTGCTTTTCTGAGTTTAATTAGAAGAAAAGACAAATCTTCAGTTATATTCTCCCTCTTTTTCCTGCATACACCTCAAATCAATTCTCACACCATAATTTTTCACCAAGCCTTATGTAAAGGTCACGTTTTACAATTGTCTGAAAGAACTTGACTGACAAAAACAATCCCTGAATGTTGCTCATATCTGTCAAGTTCTTTCAGATGAAGTGTTATCTACTTCTATGTAAGCAAGGACACCAAGTGTGAACTGAAACAGTGGGAGCAAATTTCTTTCCTCTTAATAGGCAAGTTCTGACTGCAACTGAACAGTATACTCCCTGCAGTTCTCCTTTACAATAGAAGGCACTTTTTCCCCTTCTTCTTCACAGGTGGAGGGCAGAGGACCGCCCTGATGGCTTCATCAAACACCGTCTTAAGGCCACGCTGAGTCAAAGCTGAGCACTCAAGGTACTTTACTGAACCTGGAAGGCAGATCAAAGTACAGATTAGTCAAGCAATTCTATTTAACACAAGCAAATTAACATGTGCAATGTTTGTACGAACCTATTTCTTTAGCCATAGCCAGGCCCTGGGGATAGGTGATTGGGGTGAGTTTCTTCTCCTTTAACTTATCAAGTGTATCCTTGTCATCTCTCAGATCCAGCTTGGTACCCACCAGAATGATGGGTGTGTTTGGGCAGTGGTGTCTGACCTCAGGATACCACTGAGAGTAAAAAAAACAAAACAAAAACACCACAATATTAGACCCAGATGATCAATCAATTAAACACGGTTTTCAAACTGCATAGCTTTGTAGCACAACTGTGCATTGCATACATTTTATTGACCAGAACAAAAGACCCCTGAAGCTCACCTTGGCACGGACGTTTTCAAAAGAGGCAGGACTGACGACTGAAAAGCAAATCAGGAACACATCCTGTTGAGAAAAAATTATATATTTATTGCAGTGAACACACACGCTTTACTTTGGCCGACTTAAACGTGAGCCGTAAGTAACAGTAAGTCTGCCAGTAAAACCCTGAGTGAGTCCCACTCTTAGCGCACAGAGTCTAGATTGTATTGCAGACAAAAGAGACTAACAAGAGATGTTATTCACTTCCAGACATTGTAGAGGTACTGTGGATACAAGTCACTACACTGCAGAGTATTATTGCAGTAAATATCTCCATTGGGTCAAACCGGGAGCCAGTGTTTCTTATAACATTGCCCGTACATTAGTATGAATGTGCTTACCGTTTGTGGGTATGACAGTGGCCTAAGCCTGTCGTAGTCCTCCTGTCCAGCTGTATCCCAAAGGCCAAGATTCACTGGTTTGCCATCAACCATCACATTGGCAGAGTAGTTGTCAAAGCTGTCAGTAAAAAGTATGGCAATTCAATTTCTATCCATCATCCCATATTATTATATCACACATTTGTTGTTCTTACACTGTGGGGATGTACTCTCCAGGGAAGGCATTGGTAGTGTAGCTGATGAGTAGACATGTCTTACCCACAGCACTGAAATAAGCACAAACCATCAGATTACAGAACATTTCCTTCAAGTCGTTTAGTATTATTTTACATTTCCTCATCCTTGCTCAACAGGTCGGCAAAGGCTTATTGTCAATTAAGCCTTTTTTTTTATGTCCGCCACAATGTCAACCGCAGCAGAAACAAACATGTCACTATAATGATTTGTTAGGCGTTTCTTCGTGTTTACAATGTATTGTGAGTCACTCACAGCTGTGAAGTGTTTCCTGGTAACTCTGCGTTACTGTATTCTGAGCGCAGTAGGCTATTACTTCAATGCAATATTAGTATTACTTCAATGCAATATTAGCACCAACTTCACTTTATACATACAACTCTTCCTTTTTTGTCCTGACGTCGTTTTACCCAGTCCGACTGTTGCATCTAATCCTTAGTGTTACATTACAACATTTTGAGCGCCTATAGATTCTTAATGAAGGATTAAACGACATGTTAAATAATGTGTAGCCTATGAGCTCATTACACCACAAACTGGTCGGCTGAGTCGTTGAGGCACTCCGCTGAAGGTTTACCGTGCTAAATACATGTGTTAGAAAATGCTCAAATATATATGCAAGCGCAGACAGAATGCCTGAGTTGAGTCTGTAAATTGACATCATGTGGCCTTTCCAGTCTCACAACACCCAGGGCAGGTCGATAAATCTGTGTGACCCAGCTGGACTGAAAAGTAGGCACAACAACAGCTGTCGGCATGTTGGCATATTATCGGAGACTAGTTAGCTGCTAGCCAACTGTTGCTAACTGGGTCAGCGTTTAGAAAGTGTGTTACCCATTAAAAGTCAACATATGTGATCAAGTTTTACATTTAAGTGATTAAAGAAGTAGAAAACATTCCAACTTACCCGTCCCCCACAACCACACACTTGATGGCCTGCATTGGACGGCTCTTTCGTCGGCTTTATCGCAGCTTTCCTCAATTAGCCACAGTTAGCTAAAGGCGGCTAAAGAGACCGCTCCTCGCCTCAAAAGTACAGCGTGAACAAAGTTTCGACGCCTCGATGTTTTCGAGATATTTTGGTTATACCTCTCACAGAAAGTGTTGTGTTTGCCAGTAGTTCTTCTGAGAAGCCTAAATGAAACTTCAAAACTTGTAAATCAGAGGGGCAACACCCAAAACTTGAGGAGTCAAGATTGAGGAAAAACGCCCACAGTAAAGGCTGCAGCAGAGAACAGTGCAAGTCATATCCGGTCCAAGCGGTGCAGAGGGAAACTGCCCTCCTGTGGCCAACCTCTGAACTACAACAAGAATCTTGTCATTCTCCATAGTTCACAAGAGGCCGGGAAACAAGCGCAACTGTTAGCAGTAGATACGCTGTTGGCATGACTTAAGTATTACAGAAAAGGCACTAAGGTAATATTTTAAATACATTTCAAATCAAAAGTGCATTATTAAACTCTCTCCCCTAGACAGTCATATATGCACCCCGTTCTAAAAGACTACTAATTGTTAAGTTTGTCTGTTTGTCACATTTACATGTTCTTTCATGAACCTTCTTTGAGTTTGAAATGAAGATTGATTGATCATTACCGCCAGACTCTTGTCATCACCGTTTTACAACTTTTGGAACGGTTGTGAGTTTGTAATCCCATATAAATACACTAGAGGGCAGTATTTCAACGCATACATACATGACGGCCGAGCATGCAGACCTCCCGATCCATGCAGACCTCCTCCAGCTGTTCTGGGGGGACACCTCTGGCCAGCTCAGAGACGTCCCTCCAGCGTGTCCTGGGTCTTCCACGAGGCCTTCTCCCTGATAGGACATGCCTGGAGCACCTCCCGAGGGAAGCGACCTCAGCTGGCTCCTTTCGACAGGAAGGAGCAACAACTCTACTCCGAGCTCCTCCCGGGTAACTGAGCTCCTCACCCTATCTCGAAGGGTGCGCCCAGCCACCCTGCGAAGGAAACTCATTTCGGCCGCCTGTATCCGCGATCTTGTCCTTTCGTTCATTACCCAGATCTCATGACCATAGGTGAGGGTAGGAACGTAGATCGATCGGTAAATAGAGCTTTGCCCCCCGACTCAGCTCCCTCTTCATCATGACAGTCTGATACCACGACCGCATAAGATAAGATAAGATAAGCCTTTATTGATGCCACACCGATCCGTCTATCGATCTCACGTTCCATCCGTCCCTCACTCGTGAACACGACCCCGAGATACTTGAACTCCTCCACTTGAGGCGAGGACTGTCCACTGACCTGAAGAGGGGAAGCCACCTTTTTCCGGTGGAGAACCATGGCGCAACCTTGGTGCAGTGTAAAACTCTATTTATGATCAATCAAAAGTGTAGTTCTAGGCAAAGTTTTACACCAATGTATAATACAAATTTTACCCCCAAAAAAACAAGTAATACTAAATTGTATATAAAATTCATTCTACAAAAAAAAAAAACATTCTACAAAGCTATTACAACTCAGAATATTGTATTTATGGATCGAAGACTTGTAAATGGAGCATAATTCATACCTAATTTCTATGCTTTCTACCTCACTATTTTTTGTAACTGGACTAAAACGGAAAAAAAATAGTGGTTTAAACATTTTCACATCTTTGTGATGTCAGACGGTGAATCTAAAGCTGCAGTTAAGTCATTCAGATCAGAAACATCACTATAAAGTCTGAAAATACCAGCAGTTCAATCAGACTCTAAGCTGGTTCATAGACATACTGTAGTTCGGGCTGGTTTAGGCCTGATTAAGACCTTGTTTGATAAGTATATCCAACTCTTTCAATAGTTTTAAAAATCTGTGTAATAATTCATGCTGCGTGATCTAAAAATGGACACTTTTATACTTTTCTTAAGCAGAATTTTAATCTGCTTGAGTGAATCTTTTACTTGAGGAAATGTGTTGCTTCTGTATCTGTACTTTTACTCAAGAATTAAGTATTTCTTCCACAATTGTAACTTCTATAACCCTGAGAGTGACAAAAGCAGCGGAAGTTAATGATGGGTAAACTGCCATGCCATTTGCACTGGGGGGTTATTGTGGCACACTGCAGGGATCCCAGCATATCCAACTGAGAAAACAGATTATGCTTTTTGTGCATCTGAATTTGGCATGTCTTTTATCATCGTAGAAACAAGTTGAGAGGAAAGCCAGTATTTGTATCCGTATGTTGAGCTATGCAGAAATCCAATTAGGATTATAGTGTATTCTCCCCTTCATTTCTGCCTTTCAGTCCAAAAATGCATCATATGGCAATTTAGAAAGTCAATTTACGTGATCATTATGTTTAACCATTAGCCCTCTAAGTAATCATCCAGATGTAATGACCCTGTCACTTCACAATCATTTGCATAAGAGTTTGATTGACAGTTGGGAAGTGGAACCTCAAATGGCCTTGAACTCTTCTGTAACTTTGTGGCATTTACAGCCCACCTGTCTGCTGTTTAAAAAATAGTATTATTCAATTATTATATCTATTACATGTCTATTATTATATATTAGTAGTTGCAATTGTGATTGATAGAGATTCAGTTTATGGATTACATTTTAGAGAAAGAATACAGAATAAGACTCCACGGAGAAAGGATATTATAGGTTGCAAAGAATATTGTGCACTGCCTCAGTGTGTTTAATTGCTTGCAGCCCCTAGAAAATGTAAGTAAAGCAAAATAGTGTATTTTTTCATTTCAATCTTGTCCCTTATGATTACAGCTGGAAGAGTAATAAGATCCTGGAGATAACTCCCGCAGATATGAATGATTCACCCGCTCAAACCGTGACGTGTGATGGATTCTCGTGGGATCGGATTGGCGTGAGGCAGTTTTGATTTGATAATATTGAAAGATAACAGTAAACCAAGGCCACAGCTGCATCATATAATACCCACCCATAAAGACCTCTCTTATAATTTGTGAAGTGAAGATATTCAATCTCAAGTCTTTATCTTTAGGTGCTTATTGTTCTCTATAAGAAAGGGGAACTATTTTTCGGTTTCGTTTGTTTGTTCCCCCTCAGGTTTCAGATGTCTTTGTATACATTAAGAGGTAGAGGATGCCCCATTACTTTACACACAAACAGACCTATAAAGTTAGTATTAGTTTTGTTCATAGAATTGCAAAACCCATTGGTGCAATTACAATACTGTTACTATACTCATAGAATTGCAGTAGCACAAGTTTCCACAGCAAAATCATCTAACACTAAGTTCAGCTGTTATTGCAGAAACGTGTTTTTTTTAAGTTGTTAACTGGACTTAATTCTCCTCCCTTCAGAGGTCAAGCTTTCTCCACTGTGAACTCCTGGACAACTGAAAAACATTTTCTGACACTTCTTCTGCCAGTAATACAATACCATGGTGAGAATCGTTTCTTATTTATAGTTCAATGAAAGCACGTTCTGCAGCATAAGAGCTAATGTACAAATATGCCTTAGGTGAATGATGTGTTCAAAACAAATCACCTATTAGTGCTTTATTTTGTGTAGATTCATGAACTCGTTTTTAAATGTTAGGAGCATTAATAATCATTTATCTTTCTGTATTTTCCAATGGCTTCAGTCCAATTGCATTTGCTGTAGATTTGACCAGACCTTTCCAGTCACCGTCACTGCTGTATTTCAGCGTTTCCTTTGTCCTCCCTCTGCAAGTCTTTCTCAACAGTTGCCTTTCCGCTCCTCACCATTGTGGTTCACCCTCTCCGTCATTGTGAGAGAGGAAACGTGTCACATCAGTAACACATGTGTTTAGATGAACAAGAATGTGTGTGGGACTGATCACAATCGCCACATGTTGCGCTGCGGGCCTCTTCAATTTCAGCTGCCACGCGTTTATTTTTAGAGAAGTAAAAGTATTCTCGCCACTGTTTTGTTTCTCCAAGAATGTAGCCTATTGAGACGGTTACCTCATTTGGGGACTAAGGGTGACAAGTTGTTTAGTCTTTTGTTCGTTGGGGGACCTGTGCACAATTCTGTTGGCTGCACTTATTCATTCAGTCACATGATGATTTTTTTTTACTGTCACAAAATTCCGAGGACTTTTGATCATTCAAAATAGAACAGTTGTGTTATATGTTAAATTTATACTGCGACTGATTTATACATCAATCCCTCACGTAAAGGAACCACACACGCATTCATAAACCAGTGTAGAAAGATGCTGGGGGCAAGGTGGGTAAAGTGTCTTGCCCAAGGACACACCAACACACACTACCAACTACGGCAACAATCCCTAATTTTACATTACTTGAAACCGATGGCTCGGCGCTATAGCGAAACGTCCATGTTGAAAACACAATGACTTACAGACTCACATGGCCATCTCAGAAACTTCATTTAGACCAACAGAAAATAGAAGAAGAGGAAGGAGAAGAAAAAGAAGCAGAAGAAGAAGGAAGAGAAGAAGAAGGAGGAGGAAGAGAAGGTGGAGAAGAAGAAGAAGAAGAAGAAGAAGAAGGAAGAGAAGAAGAAAGAGAAGAAGAAGAAAGAGGAGAAGTAGAAAGATGAGAAGAAGAAGGAAGAGAAGAAGAAGGAGAGGAGGAGAAGAAGAAGAAGATTTACATGGGGCGGTAGTGGCACATTCAGTAAGCCCTCTGCCCCCTGATCAAACATTAACGAATATATGTTCCTGAGAGATGCTGCATAGGTTTGTTTTAGCGACTGGAGAGAAAAAAGTCACATATGGGGAATTAATGGCAGTTGTTGTAACTGTATAAAAAGGTGTTATCATTTAACAGCTTGTGTGATCTATGAACCTACACAATATTCCAATACAGATAAAGGCTTCTTAAAATTCAGAGCAAAGTCTACCTCTATTCCATTGCATCTTAACATCTGCAAATCCTCAAAAGCCCAGCCTGGTTCTTGTGTCAGGGGAGGGAGTACTTGTCTGTACTGGGCTGCAGCTGTAATCAGATTGTGGAACATGAGCGTGTCCACTCCTCTGCGTGTCCCTGGCCACTCAGCAGAGCTCAGGGTCTGCTCTGCACCTCCTTGGCCCTGCACACGGGGAGCTTTGATTGGAGCTGGCATTCGCTTCCCTCTGCGCCCGGTCAAATATCGACCCGGACCATGAAAGTATCATCTCTGACGCCTTTTGATGGAAAACGATGCACAGTTTTATGAACCATGATGAAACTCCTTCTTTAATAATTAGATCATTTATAGTTACTACACAGGGCTGGGGCAATATGGCAGAAAATAATAAGTAAAAAAATCACTCTTTTTCTCATATTGACCGATATCAATCTCATTGTAGCTATTGTTCCTATAGACAGACCTTAATGTTAGTTTTTCGTACCTGACGGTTTCGGCTACAACTGTGGCCTTCCTCAGAGGTTGTCACGTGATGTGATATCAATCTCAGTTTTTGCATCAATTTTAGTTTTCAGTACTAACGCCAGTCAAATGGGCCCTGTCCAGATCATTGTTGAGCTAAAACCCAACACTGAGAAGATTGTTGTCCAAAGAGGGTACACAAAATAGTATGCTGCTGACCTGTGGATTAGAAAGCCCAATGTCTGGGTTAGTACAATGTCACAAAAAAGAACTTTGCTATTCCGTACTCTTTCCCCAAGAGCGCCCTCCAACTTTTGAAGCACATTAGGACAATCAGACGTTTACTTTGTTCTGCTCCATGTCAATATTTGAGACTGACCATAGATTTAATCGCGGTTTGATTAAAATTTGATGAACTGCAGGACCCTATAACATAATATTTGGGGCTGTAATGAATAAGGAAACATTGCTTGATTTCCCACACTGACATTATAAGACTGACTAGTTCCAAATGTTGCGCACAGTGGGGTCATTGTATTCTCCTGACAAATTAAGTCTTTTTGTCTGATGGAGGCAAATCATTCAAATCAATTATGGGGCCCTTTCTGGACTCCACCCTGCTTGGTTCTTTTGAATGAAAGTGGAAATGGAGCCCCCTTTCCTGTTCTGGTCTGCAGCTGATACGGAAACTCCTAAAAAAAACAGCTTTCTCTCCGGTTTGTAAATGTTCTGAAAGTAACTACAGCACGGGGTGATTCTAGCTTTTGTTTTTTAAATGTTTTCTTCAATATTCAGTGCTTAAGTATTATTTATATATTTTGACGACTAAAATTAAAATTAGATTTAAAATGACAGAAAGCAATTTTTGTTTTCCTCTAATTGGGTAATCTCAGTCAGTTCAAAGACTTCAGTGATTATACATACAGTGGGAGGAAAAAGTGAGTACACCGTGTGGAATTTCTTACATTTCTGCCTAAATTGGTCATAAAATGTGGTCTGATCTTTATTAAAATCACAAGAATTATTAAACAGTGTGTGCTTGAGCTTGAACTTGAACTTTGGGTCCTTCAGTCCACTGACTATTTTGCCAGTAGTGCTGTGGAACATCCAAGTGCTCTTTCACAAAACAAGGTTAGTTTGGGAGAAACACAAACTATTATGTCATGTGTGGAGGAAAAATGGAACAGCAAACCAAAATTAAAACCCTATCCCCACTGTGAAGTATGGGGCAGGGAGAATCATGGTGTGGGGCTGTTTTGTTGCCTCAGGGCCTGGACGACGTCCCATCATCAATAGAAACATGAATTCACAAGTTTATCAAGATATTTTGCAAAAAAAACCTGAGACATTCACAACAGCATGGACTAAGTAAGTGAACCTCTGTATTAAATAGCTGGCTGACCCTTCTTTTGCAGAATAACTGCTTTTCTGTAGTTGCAGATTAGACGCTCACAACGATCAGGATGAATCTTGGACCATCTTTACAAAACTGCTGCAGTTCAGCGAGATTCAGGCGGTGTACTTACTTATTCCACGCTGTCCTGTGAATGTTTACATGTTATGGCCAATAAAAATATGATCAAATGTAAATGTTTGGGTGGTATTAGTTCAAGCAGACACTGTTTATGCATTCGATTTCAATAAAGATCTGACCACATTTTACGACCAATTTAGGCAGAAATGGAAAAAATTCCACACGGTGTACTCACTTTTTCCTCCCACTGTATATTGTGGCTTCTTGCGATATTTCGTCATCTAATACCTTGCAGTAACTATAATTTGTCGATCTTTACATATTGTGCAGTCTCACCCAAACTAATTTACTGTCATCTTCACAAGTGTATAAATAAAGACCGACAAAACTATCATTTCTGTGGAGTCAGGATTTGTTTAGGCTGAGAGCTTATAAAAGGGGAACGTTAGGCCATAAAGTTCTAATTTAGGATTCAGTTCAAAGCACAAAGTACGAGATCTATAAAAACCCTTTATAGGGCGTCTGTACATATCATGTGACTACAGCATTAGATGGGAGTGTTTAATGACACCTGATCAACCCATATATCAAGAATATTAGAGCTTATTGGTTTAGCGTCTGTCCTGGCACACTGTGTTAATGTGAATATGAAATAATGTGTGGGCATCCTGGGAGTAAATCACAAAGTGGGGGATATTGTGTGAAGAAAAGGAAAGTGAATGGCGACTAGGCATGACAGCGCAAATACAGACATGTTATTTCAGTCTCTGACCGCAGAGGTCAGGAAGAACAATATTGAGTTTAGCATTGGACCCGCATTACATAGATTTAGTTAGCATGAGTGTTAGGGAATCCCCTACATAATCAAGTTAGGCTGTGTACTTTTCAATATGATCATTCAGTCCGTATGCACCACCTTAAGTGCAGAGCAGTGGCTTTACCATACCAGAAAAGAAGTGTTAGCTCTTGCCTCATCCAAAGAAGGTTTGATTTCTGGACGATGTACGGATTTGGCATGTTCTCTGGGTGCTCTGTCTTTGCCCCAAAACATAAGCAACAGATTAGTCATCAAATACTCCTATAACAAATTATGTTTTTTAATTGTATTGAGTGTGATTTTCTTCATAACTTTGCTTTAATATCTGCCATGGTAAGGTAAAGATGAACCCCCACCATCCCAGCCACCACCTTCACCTTGTAATTTATGGGCACAAGTTCATCCATATTCACAAAAACAAATGGCACCCTTCCTCCTCCTACTATTGAGCGCATGTCATTGTGCCAATTGTTTGATGTGACTTCTGCAAAGGGTTCGTAATGTCCTAAAAGGTAACCGTGACATAACACGCAGAGGGTGGAGGAGGAAGATAAGCTGACATCACTTCCACTTCCACTAACTTTCCATTGTCCCCCACAGGGTTGTCCAAATGGGCCCTTTCTCTGCCTCCCTTCCTGAACTGGGCCACATGCTGGATCCTGCAGTGGGTCAGTGGGCTGTAGCCTGTGGATTCCCGTCAAGCAAAGAAGCGACTGTGATTCATTGAGGGCAGGGACATGCCATAGCAAAGCCTGGGTTTGTTTATTTTAGGAGCAATTCCCGATGATAGCATAATTTCATTATCCCTGTCGTAACGGATATGAGGTAGATGTGAAAGATACTTAGGGTTGGGGCTTTAGCATCACATCATTGCACCATGTACAGTGGGGGGGAAAAAGTATTTAGTCAGCCAACAATTGTGCAAGTTCTCCCACTTAAAACGATGAGAGAGGCCTGTAATGTTCATCATAGGTAAACCTCAACTATGAGAGACAAAATGAGAAAAAAAAATCCAGAAAATCACATTGTCTGATTTTTAATGAATTTATTTGCAAATTATGGTAGAAAATAAGTATTTGGTCAATAACAAAAGTTCATCTCAATACTTTGTTATATACCCTTTGTTGGTAATGACAGAGGTCAAATGTTTTCTGTAAGTCTTCACAAGGTTTTCACACACTGTTGCTGGTATTTTGGCCCATTCCTCCATGCAGATCTCCTCTAGAGCAGTGATGTTTTGAGATGGGTTGAGATCTGGAGACTGGCTAGGCCACTCCAGGACCTTGAAATGCTTCTTACGAAGCCACTCCTTCGTTGCCCGGGCGGTGTGTTTGGGATCATTGTCATGCTCAAAGACCCAGCCACGTTTAATTTTCAATGCCCTTGCTGATGGAAGGAGGTTTTCACTCAAAATCTCATGACACATGACCCCATGCATTATTTCCTTTACATCGATCAGTCGTCCTGGTCCCTTTGCAGAAAAACAGCCCCAAAGCATGATGTTTCCACCCCCATGCTTCACAGTAGGTATGGTGTTCTTTGGATGCAACTCAGCATTCTTTCTCCTCCAAACACGATGAGTTGAGTTTTTACCAAAAAATTCCATTTTGGTTTCATCTGACCATATGACATTCTCCCAGTCCTCTTCTGGATCATCCAGATGCTCTGTAGCAAACTTCAGACGGGCCCGGACATGTACTGGCTTAAGCAGGGGGACACGTCTGGCTGATAACAAGTTCAAAAAGGGGCCATTAATACAAGCAATGAGTGGAGGACAGAGGAGCTGCTTAAAGAAGAAGTTACAGGTCTGTGAGAGCCAGATATCTTGCTTGTTTGTTATTGACCAAATACTTATTTTCCACCATAATTTGCAAATTAATTCCTTAAAAATCAGACAAAAATCTCATCTTGTCTCTCATAGTTGAGGTTTACCTATGATGAAAATTACAGGCCTCTCTCATCTTTTTAAGTGGGAGAACTTGCACAATTGTTGGCTGACTAAATACTTTTCCCCCCCACTGTATATATATATATATATATATATATATATATATATATATATATATATATATATAAAAGTATTTAGTGTAATAAATTTAAATAAGAAATACATTTAAATTTACTTCTTATTTATTTCTGCATCTCACAGTGAGCCATCTTTGAAAGCCACAACTTCCTCTTTCAGAAGTATCACAAACACACCCTGGCTACTTGACAGTGTTGGGGGACAATACAATTGCCTATGGGGATGGCTAGCGTGACGTCACGACATCACTTCCGTGTCCAAGCCGCTGAATCTAATGTAAACACAATGGCAGTAGCTAAGGAACCGGTCACTTTTTTTACGGTGACATCGTATTTTTCGGACACCCCAAAGTCCGTGAAAAAGGGTTTGAACTCCTACAACTCCAACAGAGTTGTAAATGTTAGTGTGCTGGCAGGTGGAAGTCTGAAAGGGAAAGTACAGGCTTCAATGAAAAGTAAAGTTTACGAGGTTGAGGTGAGGTCCTGACTCTGAGTGACTCGTCATCTGGCACAAAATTCTATGACATTGACTATTGTTGCGTTATATAAGCATAAAACAAATTTTTAATCAATCATTAAGCTGTCGCCCTTTACCATAAAAAGATTGTACATTTGTCACGGTTCAAACGTTACAAGTTTTTAGTAGCTACCGTTAGCTCGCTAACATAAGGCTGTCGGCCACCAAGCTAACTTTACTGTACAAGTGTAACGTTAACTATTGTACTTAGCTATGTTAGAATAAGTACCTACGGTTTGTTGACAACTTAAAACTCTGGAAAAGTATTACTCGCCCAATACAGATTAGACATTACCTAACTAGTTGTTGGCTCCACCTAGTGCAACACAAAGATAAGAAAAACCTTTATTGATCTCACAATTCACTTGTTACATTCAGCTCTCAAGAAAACACTCAGGGTGTGCAGAATAGACAGGAAACGTGCGAACAATTAAATAGTAAATATAGGAGGTATCTTATACAGTGACTACCAGACTTCAGGGGGCAAAAAGTATAAACAATAAAAAATAAACATACTATAATAAAAAAGTTAGCAGTGCAGGCTTACAGTCAGAGTGCACTACAAAGCTTTGCCTCTTAGCATTGTTAAGAGTATTTTGTGAGGGTTAGCAAAGTTGATTTCACTCAGGTACACGTTGAGGGACAGGAAGTGAAGGCAAGTTCTTGCTCTTGTGCCATCGGGAGGTCCAAGTGCCACCATGTTGCAGCCCTCCTCATTTGGGCTGAGAAGAACTTCACCCGCACGGATGTCGAGTGTATGTGGAAGAGGCCCACGACACCCAAAACAGAGGAAATCACGGCCAAGAAAGTGTCTGTGATTGCACCTTCCACATCACAAGGTTAGTTCTTCGAGTAACTTGGAAATATGTGTCATGCTTTCTGTTTTGTTATCATTGGAAAAACAATGACCATATGTTTTCTTTCCATACTAAAATCTAAGCCTGGGTTAGATAGCAGTTACCATCATACCCTTTATGCTATTTTTTCAGCTGGAATTAAACGCCCTGTCACCCCGGAGGACATAGAATGGGCATCGTCATCTCTGGCACAGCTTGACCGTTTTACAGGTCTGGGTTGGATATTAGCTCCAGAACCTCCTGCACTGCCTCAGGTTTGACTTGTGTTTTGTGTTTTGTTGTTTCATGTCCTGCTTTATCAGAAACTTCACATGTACACAACATTAAATCAGTTACAAAGATTGACGATATCCCTAGTAAGATGGTAAATTTAGTTTGACATATCCACAGATTTAAACCATTGCAAATCAGACATAAACCTGTTCAGACTTTAATTTTAACTTTATTTATACCGCGCATTTCGTACACAAGGCAACTCAATATATGTATGTCTGTGAACAATGTTGACATGAAGGGATCTAATTGTTGTTATTCTGATTCAATGATATTTGTTGGGACAGACTTTTGACCCCTGCCATCACATCAAAACTTTTGATGGGATATTGGCCAACTCCGGGTATTGTGAGGACAAAGCTCAACATCTCCTTTCATCCCTTGCTGTGAGCCCACAACAAAAGGAAGCCATCGAGAGAGCCACAGTTGGGCAAACTAAGAATGACTTATGGTAATAATACATACAAGGATCGATTGATTTCATGTGTACTAAAAGTCATTAGTGACTAGCTCTTTCTTGAATTGTTTTTTAAGTGCTGTGAGGTTAACTGTTGTGTGTTTCTTTATAACAGGATGGCATATCGCAAGAAGAGAGTTACAGCCAGCAACTTTGGTCTTGTGTTGGCGGCAGTGAAGAGGAACTCTTACCCTCCTTCATTATTCAAAACGCTGCTTGGTCATTACAACTTCAAGCAAGGAGCTCATGTAAGTGATGGACACAAAGTTCTTTTAACCCTTGGGTACTGTAATAAAACATATCCTTTAGTCCCTTTTTTTTTTTTTTTTTTTAAAGGTACAACTTTAGCTGCTGTAAAAAACATAATATATACAGTTTTTTTACTCAGATCTCTTCATCAATCTTGGCCCCGATAAAAACACAAAATTGCAGATTTTTAATATAAAAAATGGTGTATGGGTGGATATTTGTTATATGCTATCACACTCTTGGATCTTCCAAAGACTTGTGAAAACATCTGCTTTGGCACATTACTTTTCTGCAGCATCAGATTTTAAGTAATACTCCCCAGCGACTCCCATTATAACCACAATTTTTCATTCAACCATGACACTGCAGTGAAATCACATATGAAATAGGCATTCAGAAGGTTAAAATCCATTATTTAAAAACACAAAAATAATTGTTTTGATCAGGTCTGAGCTTGATGAATAGTGTTTGGGAAAAAAGGTTGATCAAATTTTTTATCAGATGTTTTTCAGCTGTAATGGTTGTGGCTTTTAAACAGCCGAATTTGCCCACAGTGTATTTTAGACCGTTTACATTTTTTATTTTTATCACATATTCAAAATGTATGTACAATTAAGTTTCTTCACCAAAAATGTTTTTATTCTCAAATACAGTGAAGGTTATTGTCAATTAGTTCTACATATCACCCTTTTGTGGCAGAAAAAACCCACATAGAGACCCAAGGGTAATTTTTAAGTCAAACAAGTGTAAACAAAAATTGTACTAGAAGGGTTGGGCTGATATTTCTTTCCTTCTCTCCCTTTATAAAGCACCTTGTGATGCCATTGTGTATGAAATTCCCTTTCAACCCCCAGGCTTGTGATTGGGGAATCGTTCATGAGCCAAAGGCTAAAGAAGAGTACATGAAGCGCACTGGTGTGACCATCCAGGAGAGCGGAGTGTTTCTCTCTGACAGTGGCCTGCTTGGTGGCTCTCCAGATGGGACAGTATCTGCTGACTGCATCATTGAGGTGAAATGTCCTTATGCAGCCAGAAAGAAGACCATAATTCAGGCAGCAGAGGCAAAGGACTTTTATCTCAAACTGGATGAAGTTACTGGCCTACTGAAAATGAAGCCGACTCACAACTACTGGCATCAAATTCAGGGCAACCTGTACCTGACAGGAGCTGGCACATGTCACCTGGTGGTATGGACTCCGCTGGATGTTGTAATTCTGTTCATCCATAAAGATCCAGCTTGGGCAAACAACATTAGTGTTTTAGAAATATTTTATAAGGACATTTTCCTGCCCCATATTCTCTCCGATATTAAATGATTAACCCTGCATTTGTTTACATGTTCTAAATAGGGATGTCAGGATTCAAATTTTTGAGTCACGAATATTATGAGGAAAAATGTTGCGATTTCTTTACAATTATTCATGAATAGCGAAATTTAGAAGAAAGAATTTCTCAACCTTTACAGTTCTGTGTAAATGTTCACAAAAGAGGACATTTTACGTATATATTTATTTAAGGGTTGTTTTAATTGATAGCCTATTGAAGGTTCAGCCTTTATTTTTTATCTTCATGCTTTTGTCATTATATAAAAAAGTAATATAATAAAAAGTAAACTTATAAATAGGCAGTAGAATATCCATCCATCCATCCATCCATTTTCTTCCACTTGTCCGTTGCCGGGTCGTGGGGGCAGCCGCCGGAACTGCCCAAATCACATTGCACCAGCCCCCCATGGCTCCTTCTGCAGGTGGTGGGTCCACGGAAGGACGGCCTCACGGTTCAAACCGGGCCTGTTGGTCTCTCCTAGGGGGCTACCAGTGTAGGCAGACACTGGAGGCAATGTGGGTGAAGTGCCTTGCCCAAGGACACAACGACAATGTGCACCGTCAGGAGGCGGGATTCGAACCCACGACCTTCCGATCATGAGACGACCCGCTCTACCATCTGCGCCACTGTCGCCCCATTATTATTATTATTATTATTAGCAATACCTATACCTACCTAGCTAGCTATAAGAAAGCAGATTTATGTGGATGTTTTTGAAAGATCTATGTCTTTCCATGTGCTTACACTGTTCATGTCCATTTTTACGTGACAAACGCGGCTGCACATGATCCTTTTTTTTTTTAACTCTTCCTTTGGCAGCTATGAAAATAAGATTTGCACATTTGACTTATGAACCTGCCGTTGACTTCATGCGTTTGAGCGGATTTAACGCTGAGACGATTTACCTTGGGCCCTAAAACTATTACGATTAACCTACTGTGAGCTTTTATAACCGCGGTTATTGTAAAATCAGTTAATCTTGACATTCCTAGTTCTAAAGCAGGATATTCAGTTTGAATGTTGTAGCCTCTCCCAATTTGTATATATCAATATCTGTGCATTTGTACCAGTTAAACTGATGTGTGTTTGTTGTTTTATTTATTCTAAAAAGAAAAAGAAAAGCAGTAACATGCAGTTCAAATAAATTGAGTGGGAGCAACATAATCAGTGTGAAGACTTTTTATTGTCTTGTTCAGCTTCAGTTGCATCCAGGCTGTCAAATGGATATCTAAGTACTTCTCAAAATTATTCATTCAGCTTATGGAGGATCAAACACAGTTGTGTTGATAATATGTATAACATAAACCTTTAAAAAAATATAACATTTGAGTTTAGGAAAATTGATTAGCAAGTAAAAAACAACATTGATACAGTTCATATGGAATACAGTTAAAGAAAAATTCAATGCTGATGATGGCATTGTGGCAAACAGTGAGAGGAAATTCATGCTATTTCACGGAGAATGGGTGTCTGTAAATTTGTGAGAGAAACACACACTTTCAGTATCTTGTTTGCATGCTTTTTATACTGGTATGGAATGTATGACAAAATGTGAAATGTTTTCAGGCGCTGAATGGAACGCTCCACATGAACTCTTGCACTGGCAATAAGTCTGTTGTGGTTGATTTCCTCCATTGTGAACTGTCCATTGACAAGGAATGTTGGGATGTTCAGTGAAACACCTGCAGGTAAAATGTCACGAATAGTGAAGCCCTTGTCAGCCATCACCATGTCACCTGCTTCTAGTTGTTGAAGTACTCCGCAGTCTGCCGTTATTGCTTTGTCCGATGTGCTTCCACCATACAGGTCACTGGCGAAGGTAATGAATCCATTAGGTGCCACACCAATCAGAGCCTTAAGCGTGGTACCTCCTTTGTAATGACTGTACAGATGACTTTGGGTGTCCAGATTTTCTGTGTTGGACACAGCTACTTCAGTACAGTCGAGCACAATCCGACAATTGGGAAATGGCTGGAAGCAATGTGGCAGGGAGGTTTGGTTCTTGAATCTGGAAGGAATTTGTTTTCCATCATGCCGACATACAAAATGTCATACAGGGCACTGGAGATGGTGATAAAGATGTTGGTGACTGTGGCCCGGCAGCAGTTAAACCTCACAGAAAGGTCAACAAGACCACAATTCAATCGAAGTTTCATCAAAGTCAAGAGCAGCTGATCGATTAAGGGCATTTTTTGGACGTTCCAATCAAAGTGATACTGGAGATCAAATTTGGAAAGAAGGGTCTCCAAAAATAAGACTGTGGCAGCATCTGGCAAGCCAGTGTAATAGTTGACTATGTCTGGGTGGGAGGATATTTGACTAAATGAAAATGTTTGTTTTTGTTTCTCCAATTCTTTCTTCAGTTTGTCATTTTCTTTTCTGAGCATCTCATTCTCAATTTCGAGCACCAAAACACTTGAACTACTTGGGGTCTTCTGAGCAGTGCCAAGGTGACTTGGGCCTGGTTCAGCTCCTCCTTCGTCCTCTACAGTCGCCAGGAGCATTTTCTTTTGCCGTTTGGTCGGCTGGCTGATGTGAGGAAAAGCCTTTCCCTCATTCCAGGCAAACCGTGTGGGCCCCGCTGCTTTGCCATGTGGAAAATGCCATCCACAGACCCTTGAGTTGTAGTTAGGGGTGAAATCTTTACGCCTGGATAAAAGAAAAGAACATTACATAAAGAACTCTGTGGCGATAAACAAAAAGAAGTAGGTTCTGCCAGTGCAGAACCCTTATCCCTCTCACCCCCGTTCCACAAAAGCAACACAATTTGGCAACTGTATATACATAAATAGTGACTTTTATATTGTTAATGGCTTCATTCTCAAAAATGTAAATGTAAATACTGACTTTATTCTTGTAAATTGTCACGTAAATCTAAAAAAAAGGACTTGTAAACGACTTAATCTTGTAAAATATTACGTATATCTCGTAATTAATCTCGTTCATTCTCGTAAAATGTTTGTTTTTTGTAAATGAGTTTAATATCTCACAATATGACTTTTCATAAATAACTAGCTAGTTGATTCTCATAAATAACGACTTTAAACTCAGTCACATTAAACTAGTAAATGGCAATTTTATTCTCGTAAATAATTACTTTAATCTCGATTATTTTATGTGGCCCCACTCCATCGTAACAGCAACAGGTAACGTTATCTCGGCTAACGTTTAGCGCAAATACTGGCGCTAGCCCG
Source organism: Neogobius melanostomus (assembly GCA_007210695.1). Taxonomy (NCBI): domain Eukaryota; kingdom Metazoa; phylum Chordata; class Actinopteri; order Gobiiformes; family Gobiidae; genus Neogobius; species Neogobius melanostomus. Next base: position 1,132,714 of record VHKM01000156.1, read on the forward strand.
CACTTAAATGTATTTTCATGGTTAGATATCCAGCTTACCGTATCAGTTTAAGCCATCTCCTCTTCTCGTTTTCGTCCAAAGGAAAGCGGTAGTAACTTATCGTTTTATTGATATCATTTCTGTTGTTACAACTTGGGACACAGCACTGCACCATTCTAGCCCAATTCGGTTTGGACACGGAAGTGACGTATTCGGCTACGATGACGTAGGCACTAGCCATCCCCATAACATCATCAACAACAACAACAACAACAGCAACAAACTACAACAACAACAACAACATGATTGTAAAGCACTTTGTGTGGGGATTTATACATACAAATTGATGGAACAACAACGACTACTATACGGCTTTATACATAGATGCAAGCACAGAAAGATCTTTTTACCCCCACAGACATTCTGCTTTTAGATACGACTGCACGCATTAACACATTTGATCCCACTACAAGATAGGGTATAGGGTCTTTGAACCTTGACTGGTGCGCTCTAATCAATAACTAAACTTACTTGGGCACAGCAGGCTCCTTGGCAACACTTAATTTCAAACGCGAGGGTTAATTAATGGTCAATAGCCCCGGGATCAGCCGCTCTCGGCGTGCCCGCGTGCGTAGGTGTTCTTTGCATGGTTTTGTGGGGGATGTTGTGTTGTGGGCGGGACTTGCTGACGTCGCCTCGGGTTGCAGTGTAACCAGCGTTGAAGGCAGACGGAGCAGCGAAGGATGGAGCAGAGAGGAGAACAGTCAAGATCCTGTCCTGTCTCGCACTCATCTCAGGCATATCTTCACCTCCAATACCTCATTGTAACCACCCTTTAATTTTCATCTCCTTTATTCTGACGTTGACATGCGCCGCGGCTCCTCTTGAGCGCGTCCTGTCAAGCCTGCGCGCCGGGTGTCGAGGGGAGGAAAATCATCCCAACACCTCGCGTCAAAAGCGCCGGGGAGCGTGGAATCAAGCGGACGCTGTCCTCTGTTGGGATCTTTCTGTCACTGCCAAAGTCAAAATGGACGAAGACAATCACGGTAAGGCTGTTTGGACACTCACACGCGCTGGCTCCTTCTGTGTTAGGGACTTGTGTGTAATCCTGGCAGTGAGCAGCAGGAGGATGGGTGGATGGATGGATGGGGGAACTGATGGATGTGTGAGTGAGTCAGTCAGGAACTGGAGGTATCAATATATTTTGCTGTTGCAGAAATCCTTGAAAAGCGTTCCCAGAGAATAGTCCATCATACCACTCTATATTCTGCTTGATTGCAATCCATTTCACTGGCACTTATCATCACCAGTTTATTGCCTTGCTGCCTGACTCCAAAGTTGTTGATCCTATCTCAATGAGCTCTTTGAAGGTTCCACAGTTGGTCTGATGGATAAGACTGTCTACTGGTTATTCACATGGGACATGTTTATACCCCTTTTCACAGAAACAGGAACTCTATACTGTGTATTCTTTACACCAAATGATGCACAGTTCCGTGTCTATAACAAGACTAGGAACTGAGATCAAATCGATAATCTACAGTGCCTTGCAAAAGTACTAATACACCTTGAACTTTTGCACATTTTGTCATGTTTACAACCACAGTGCATTAAATTGCCTTTATAACATTCCTAATGACTGCAGAATGTTCACACCTAGCCCTAACCATTAAATAGAGGCCACCTGTGCATAATCTACTCTCAGTATAATTCCAGCTGTTCTGTGAGGGCCTCAGAGCTATGGTCAGAGTGTATTGGTCACGAAACAACATCATGAAGGCCAAGGAGCACACCAGAGAGGTCAGGGATAAAGCTGTGGAGAAGTTTAAAGCAGCGTTAAGTTCTACAAAGATTTCCCAAGATTTGAACATCTCACGGCGCACTGTTCAATCCATCATTCGGAAATGGAAAGAGTAAAGCACCACTGCGAACTTACCAAGACACGGCCGTTCACGTAAACCAACAGACCGAACAAGGGTGAGCACTGGTAAGAAATGCAACCAAGTGCCCCAAGATAACTCTGGAGGAGCTGCGACGTACTGCCGCTGAGCTGGGGGAATCTGTACATGGGACAACTATAAGTCGTACTCTACACAAATCTGGCCTTCATGGACGAGTGACAAGAAGAAAGCCATTATTGAAAGGAGGCCATAAGAAATCCCGTTTGAAGTTTGCTAGAAGTCATATGGAGGACACAGCTACCATGTGGAAGAAGGTGCTTTGGTCAGATGAGACAAAAACTGAACTTTTTGGCCCAAATGCAAAACATTATGTATGGCGCAAACCTAACACTGCTCATCGTCCTGAGTGCACCATCCCCAGTGTCAAATATGATGGGGGGAGCATCATGCTATGGGGCTGCTATGGGGCCAAATACAGAGACATTTTGGAGGAAAACCTGCTGGAGTCAGCAAGAGAATTTAGGCTGGGGCGGAGATTCACCTTCCAGCAGGACAATGTCCCTAAACACAAAGCTAAATCTACAATGGAATGGTTTAAAAACAAACATATTAATGTGTTAGAATGGCCCAGTCAAAGTCCTGACCTAAATCCTATTGAAAATCTGTGGAAAGACCTGAAAACTGCTGTTCACAAACACTAATTTGACAGAGCTTGAGTTGTTTTGTAAAGAGGAATGGGCTAAAATGTCAGTCTCTAGATGTGCAAATCTTGTAGTCATACCCCAGAAGACTTGCTGCTGTTATTGCAGCAAAAGTGGTTCCACAAAGTATTCATTCATGCTGTTCTTTGAAAAATAATAGAATCATGTATCATTTTGCTTTCACTTCACAGATGTCTGCTACTTGTGTGAACTTTCAGTAAAAAATCCAAATAAAATCTTTATGTTTATGGTTGTAAACATGACAAAATGTGCAAAGGTTCAAGGTGTATTAGTACTTTCGCAAGGCACTGTAGGTTAGTAGTATAAAAGACTTGGTACCGTGCATTTAGCAGATGCAGCCCAGTGTGTGCAGATGCATGTCCGAGTGGGATTAGAGTCCCTGCATGCCAGCTGCTGAGTGCTGTATCTGTCGTTTATGGTGGTCCTGAAACGTATTTGCTGTAAGCCTGTAAGAACTGATAATGCAAACCGTCCTATAGCCTAAGCCTCGAAGCCGCTATAGTGTAAACAACAAGTGGCCATCTGATAACAGTTTATCAGTTAAACTGCGGTTGATCAGTGAAGCCAAGGAGACCCTCACCTCAACTTCCCCTTCTTACGTTCTTAGAACTTAAGTGCCAATCTTTGCACAAAAAGACTAGATATCATGAATGTTTTTGGTGCGGTCTGGCCTATATATCCTGGTGCACTGACCTTTTCAAGTAGTTGTGGTCATGTTGTCATACTTTCTACGGAAGCCATATTTCCTATTATAATTTCTATATGATTTCAATAAACAGTTTCTCTTTGAAATGAATCACATAGCCTGTTAAAGCCATGGGGGCTTTCACACATTCAGTGGATACTGCCATGTGACAGGAAAGAGAACACAGAGGAGAGCCATCTGTGATCAAAAGGACAACACCTATCAGTTAAGTGCTTATAACACAGCACTGTGTGAATGATTCAAATAACTTACCATAAATGTTCATATGATTGTGTGCACTCTGATATCTCACTGACGTTCCTCTTGCATCTGACACCTCACTTAACATACTCAGCACTAGCACACCTTGATAGGCACATCTCCACACGGCTAAAGCTTTCGTGTACAGCAGCTGAAGTCAGGGGAACACAACCCAGAAGAGCAGATGTAACCGGGTCAAAGCGATCATTCACCTCATTGCTCCTCATCGCATTTGGAGACAAGATATACAGTGTAGCTCTAAAGTGCGTTGTGGTGCTACAAATGCGTATAATGTCGCCACGCATGTAGAAAATGTAATAGTCTTGTACACACTGGCTCAGCGCACATTGAGAGCGTATTGTTTTGTCGTAGCAGGGATTAGATGTGTGTCAGTGCACTAACTAGAACAGCGCAGATCCCTGTATTACACTATATTTATAGGACTGTAAATGGCACTGACAAATATTTGTTATAGCAACATTGTGCTGTAATGGGTAAAACTAGAGAAATCCCTTCCAAACTTGCATAAAAACAACAGTGGAGTTACAGTGGCTGAGCGGTTAGAGGATTCATCCACAGCGGTGGCCGGTTCAGATCCTGCTCCGACTGGTGAATACTGGCATTGTGCAAGACTGGGGTGTGGGATTAAAATTAAGGTGAAGTAATACTTCATTGACCCCCATAGGGAAAGTCATTCTCTGCATTTGACCCATTCTTCATGGTCAGAATCCTCTGGTTGGAGGATTCAGTTATTGTACATTTTTTTAGGTGTGGAGGGAACCAGAGTACCCGGAGGAAACCTACACAGACACAGGGAGCACATGCAAACTTTGACCCCTGTCCAGCCCAGGGAACGAACCTGGGACCTCCTAGCTGTAAAGCACGAGGGCTAACCACTGATGCTGGGATTGGGGTGGCCGATGGAGCAGATTTGCAGCAGCGTTTCCGTGAGTCTGCCCTAGGACAGCTATACAAATAAATCTTCTTCCCTAAAATGAAATGTTGTGACTTCAATAGTCAAACAATCTGATGTCTGCTTGAATTAGGCCTAATTTAGTCTCAGTCCTGGTGTAGGTGTAGACTTTGTTATGATTCTGAGGCATCTCTTTGCAAAGATTGAAGCCCCATCTGTCGATTTTTGCTGACATACATCTCCTGGAAAAGTGCAAACTCTGGTCTAAATTTAACAGTCAAGTAAGTGTGAACTGAGTATATGTAAAAATGCTCCCATGTCAACCCCACTTACACTCTGTAAGCTGCAGAATAGCGGAAATGTGCATAAGTCCGGGAATAACCTTACTGCAACAGGGGCCATTAATTCCCAGCTACACCTCTGAATCCAGCCGTTAACTCCGTTGCGCGGCTGTGGCACGGCATTCATTAAATTGTGTTTGCGTCGTCACCTAATCGGAGCTGGCGCGTCGCTGCACCGCTCACATGCCAGAGAGCAGACACAGCCCGACCTCAGAAAATGGCACAAAATCAGCAACAGGCGTGAAATGCTAAGTGTTTGTATTAGTCATGTCTATTTTTAGCGGCTTTCTATAGCTGGACGGAGAAGTGGAAAGAACACAGCAGCAGTGAGCGCTTCATGGGACGTCTGGATGGCGGCCGCAAAGACACTGTGCTTTTCTTGTGTTCTGTGTGACGCCGTTACTAGTTAATGTATACTGAGTCAGGCCTGTTGAAATTGAATGGAAAAGTCTGCACATAGTAGTAGTTTAAGTTCTTTAGCATCTATCTATAGCATGGGAAACAACAATGCTGGGAAGCTGTCCTTGGTCTCATTTGAATTAAACAAGCGAGAATGCACTATGCAAAAACACATAAAGCACATGGCCAACTTGCAGTAGCAGCGCAATGTTGAGTGTCCAGCAACTGTGGCTGGTTCAAAACTTTGCATCATCACACAATCTTTTCCGTGTGCTGCCTTTTTTTTTTTTTTTTTTTTTTTTTTTTTAGATTCAGATTATTTTATTCAGACATTCAAACATTCAACAGATGACAAACAGATGATAAATAAACATAAAGTCTGAAATGGAATAGGCAGAAGCTAAAGCTTATTGCGCCTATCCCAGAGTATTTACAAAACACAGTAAAGCTGCCAATGTCTTATGCAAGTAGTTATACAATTTTTGTTTTTAGTTCGTCACAAAGAAGAAAGAAAAAAATCTATCATCTTAAGTTTGCGTCCTTAGCATCCATTCTCAATGTATTTTTTTTATAATTGATTTCTTCAAAAGAATTTTAAATTGAATTAAGGTTTTACAGTCTTTTAGCTCTTGGTCCAACTCACTCCACACATTAATCCCAACAAAAGAAAGACAATGCTGCTTTGCACTCATTCAGGGACAAGGCTGCATGTACTCCAGGCCAGGTCCAGCCGACTGAAGGACAACGTCATCCATTATCCTCCCTTCTTTTGCACCCAGATGCATTGACAAACTCTGGACCTGTCCCATGTCCTGAAGAACACTACACTCTGCTCCCCGATGGCATATTCTTACATATAGTTTTAGTTAGTTTTAGTTTGCACCGGGTGTTTGATAGTAACATAATTTCTGTGTCCGTCCTTGGGCAAGACACCCACATTGTTTGCTGTTTGCCGTCACCCATTCTTCGTATCCCATTAAGATTCTACAAACGAGACACCCCTAGACGGCAAATTAGGCCAAAGCAGTAGCACACTTTCACATATTCCTGAACATTTCAAGTTCATCACACAAACCTCACCGCCGTCACGCCTCTGTTACTCCTGTTGTGAATGTGATCAAAATGAAAACATCCCACACACATGGCATGGCGTAGGTGAGCTCTACGGGTTGCAAGGTTCAGACTTACAGTAGTTCACAGGAAGGCTATATGGGGGCAGTCCCTTATCAAATTGGGTAAGGTAAAATTAGTTCAAAGTGTTTCCGATGTCAGAATGCCTTCACTGATTTTCTATCATTGTCAATCATCGCTTCAGCATTGGTGCGGCTGTGGGAAACGCTAAAGCCCTTTCCTTCTATTCTCCTTTGCTTTCAAGTCATTTTTTTTGTCTGTCCAACCTTATTGTGTGTCATGAATACTGCCTTTTCTCTACATATTCGCCTTATGTTCAAAGCCAGCTGGTAATTACCCTCCTCCAATGTAGGCATCTAATTGTTGTGCAATTATTTGATATCATCTTTCAACACTGCCAGGCATGAAACCCGAGCTGAGGTGGCATTTTGGAAAACCTGAAGGCGCATGTGTAATTTCTTGGTCTTTGCCAACGCAAACTTGTGAGGGGTTCGGTGGCGAGAGGAGGAAGTTAAGAGTGATTAGAATGTGGTCTTTGTTGTGGCAGTGGAATTGTTGTGTGGGTGGACATCGCAGTCACTTGGGGCGAGCCTGGGGAGTGAAGTGGTTGGTGCTGAATGACTCGGCGGTGCTGTGCTGAGCTTCCACATCTGTCGACCTAATGCTGTAGTCTTATGTGTTTAGAGCTCCTCTGTTATGTTATTGCTATTTATCATATTTATTTAAACATGTAATTGTGTCGATTGCTCTTGAAAAAGAATCCATAGAGTGTCCCTCTCTATAAAGCCCATTCACTATCACCGGACTTGTCACTATAAGTAAGGATATATCTGTTAACGCAGTGTTACTACTACAAGCTTCATTCCTTCTCTCAGGCATCAAATGCATTGACAGGACCAGAGGTGGGCTACAACTATGACAAAAGACATTTCACAAAGCCCTTAACAGCATGTATATATATATATGTATTAATGAAGCTTTGAAAATGGCTTCTTGTATTTTACACATTTAGTAGAAGCTTTTTGTCAGTATTTGCTAACCATATCCAAACATGGATGAATCTACACATTTTGTTTTCACTGTACAACATTTGAATAATAAAATGGGTTAGTTTTTGTGAACAGTATTTCCCAAAGCTAACAACAATATCCCAACCTCCGACAAGCACATGTTTAACTTACCTTGACCAATCCTATCTGGCATGGAAGGTTGAAACCTGACCAGACAACAATAAAATACTCATTCAGCTACAAAGCCACATTTTTACTGCCCTGGTGGCCCAAGGCTACTAACCTTTGACAGGTTGCCCTTTGGTTTACCCTTAGCATGACATCTCCCTAATGGTGACACAAACTAAATGATCTTCAATAAATTACACGGACGGGGTCGCACACACTGTTTTAAACAATGAGGCGCGTTTTGTTGATACCCAGGGCAACAAGATTAATGGCTGCTGTAGAGCTGCGCAATTAATTGCAACCGAATTGAAATTGCAATTTTAATGGTCGTAATTACCAAATCACAAAGGCTGCTAATAATCTCCTCTGAGAACAGCAATAATCTGTCTGTCTCCATTGGGATTTCTCATGTATAACACCAGCAACCGGTAGTTCAGACCTTTACAAACACGTTCTGAAATGCATGAGATCTTCGTCACCTTGTATTAGTTTACCAGTTCATTTTTCAGTCTGGTCTCAAATGTTATTGTTCCCATGGAGGTCTAAATGGTGAATAACTATAAGCAAACATAGTAGTAAATAACTGGATCTGGATTTTACAACATGAATTACAAATCTAATCGCAATCACAATGCTTGTCGGAATGATAGTTTTTCAGATTTGCGCAGCCCAAATTGCAATTTCAGTAGTTGTAACTCTATAAAGGTAATATTATGTCCTCTGCACAGAACATAGGCTGGTATCATGGGGTTTTAAATGTGTCAAACCTGGTCTTTAGATCTCCACAAACAGAGTCTACAATTCTGCATTCTTTCAATTCAGATTTCAGTTTACTCTCTGTTAATACTTGAAATATACCAAAGACTGTGTTGACTCTGGTGGTTTTTTATTTGTTGTTTTGCGACACGTGTCTTTAATGTGTTAGAGCCTAGTTATGGAGCTTTAACCAAAACACTACAGAAAATGTGTTCAAATTCACCCACTTGACCCTGCTGGCTGTCTGTGTGGTTAAGAGAGCTTAAGGAGAGATTTGGAACATGCGCGGGAATTCATTTTCCCTGCCAAGATTATGGTTTTTGTGGCACAACATTAGAAGATTAAACATGTCGTGTATTATTCTGCGAGACAGACAATGTTAGCTCATCGTGTGCGCGGATCAGGCTTGTAAACGCACTGCTGCGTTAAGAACACGGCTGCATATGGACCTGATTACAGGAGAGAGAGAGTCTGGGGAGTCTTACCGGCCCGTTCCCATCACCATGGCAGTGTGCTGGTGTGCATCTGTGGGAGAAAACAACGCTCGATAGGCGCTGTTTTGTAGCAAATGGAGTTAGCGGGGTTTTTTTTGTTGCCTGGAATGATTGCCCGGAGCTGTCGAGAAGGGAGTCTCTTAAAAACGCGGGACACAGAGCAGATGGGACACTAAAAGGGAGGCAAATGAAATCAGAGGCTATTAAAACCAGGGGTGCGTTTTGGTCGTCCACACCTGGAAAAGCAAGGAGCAGCTCTTGAAACGTGCAGACAGGAAGTAGGGTGTTTATAAACCAGTGAGGCAGCTGAGGTAATTTTGTGTTTCTTGGCCTCTGGATGAATGGGATTGGACAGCCTCGGCTTACATCTAGTTCTCACCATAATACAAGGTCCAGGCCCGTGTTGTGTTTCACTCGCTGCTTCTTTTTTGTGTGAGTAGAACCAGAGCTATTTATTCAAGAGACTCACACGCGGCGCTTTAGCTTCTAATCACTCATAGAAACACCCAGAGCTTCTAAGCAGACAGCAAATCCGTCTGTCCACAAGCGCTCGAAGTCACTGCTTCTCATTTTGTCCGGCAATCCTTTATGCCGTCTCCCTGCTGATGTCTGCAGACAGTCAGCATCTCCCGAGTTCCTCATTTGTGTTGTTTGCACACGAGCACCTGTACCTGAGTCGGAAATTGCTCCCAAGCGAGATATCCGTCGCAATAACAGTGGCCGCGTTGGTATCAGAAGGCAAACAGTATTACTTTCATTCATGTGTCTGTCAATCAAGATGAAGCCTGCAGGCCCCTTCCAACACTCCCGACAGGAAATAATGGTTTGATGTCACCTGTCATATTGTTTTTATAGGATTCCATCCGCCACATCTGGGATCTGAGTTAATAAAGCCACACCTTGATCGCAGTCAAAGTGTGGACCATGTTGACATAATAGCGCCCAAGTGCTCCATGCAAAGCGCCCATTCAGCCCTTAGAAGCCCCTCGTCCTGCCTGATCCCTGCTCTGTCGCATCACACCGCCTGATAATACCCTACGCTTGGCCCCTAGCATATGGCAAAAAGAGGAAGCCCCGTTTAGATCCTCCATCGAGTCAAATATTGACATAGCTGTGATGCCCAACAGATGTGTGATATATGGCGGACACTGTACACAGAGACCACCTCCTATGCAAACCCCCCAAGCTCCACAAATGCATCACAGCAGGAGGCGCCTACCCGAAAACTGCAGATTAACAGAGCAATCAGCACCCCGAGCTCCAGATTCTCCCTCAGCGACTACAGAGCTGGATCTACTATACCCCAAATCTCTCTGCTCTCACGCAACGGGGCTACAGCTAAATTATTACTGAGAACTGCAGGCTTGAGTGCAGAGTAATGAACCATTTTACTGTCATATGGATGTTTAGACACGCACCACTTGCATTTTTCTGCGCTTGTTTCAGCCATTTGTGTGATTTTAATAATTTAGTCTATAATGCACTCATAGTTTTGCAGCAAACATCACGTGTGATTTAGTCACGTTATACTTTAACTAAATCTACAATTTCTGCTAATCTGGGGATTACATTTACAGATGACACGGCCGATGTTAAGCACTTGCTCATATTTATTGAATTTTTGGCTCATCATATAATCTCAGAAATGCCTATTTTGTGCCAATGCAATGAAAACATACACTGCCTCATGAAAAACAAAAGTGTGGATGTAACTGACTGTTCTGATCTGGGATCGCTGCGGTCAGGAGTCAGGACTAGTTCAGTAACACTATGTGCCCAATGAATGAGACTAGCTGACGACCTGAACACCCTGAATGACCAGGTTCAATCAATCAAATCAATGGATTTCTTCTTCCCTGATGGCATGGGCATATTCCAAGATTACAATGCCAGGGTTCATTGGTCTCACATTGTGAAAGAGTGGTTCAGGGAGCATGAGACATCATTTTCACACATGGATTGGCCACCACAGTCCACGCCAGACTTTTTTTGTGACTCAAGTTTTGACTTGAGAAAATGTGGGTGCATGCACATTTTTAAGCAACCAATTCAATTTAAAATTCAGGTTGTCAGGAACGATGGCGCAGTTGGTAGAGTCTCATGATTGGAAAGTTGGGGGTTCAAATCCTAGCTCCTGAAGGTGCCCACTGTCCTTGTGTCCTTGATACTTCACCCACCTTGACATTGGTGTATGAATGAGAGTGTGAATGGGTGACTGCCTGGTTACTTGCTGTAAAGTGCTTCGGGCCTGAGCAAGGTAGAAAAGCGCTATATAAGTTGAGACCATTTACCTTTTTTTTTACCATAACTTTAGCATGTCACAGATGGACTTAGTCAATAGTCATCTTCAGTAGACAAATTAAACAGGGCTAACCAATTTTGTAAAGTGACCTATTGATTTTCTCATTGACATTTTATCACTTAACCTCCAGACAAATGAAAGTAGTTGTTTAAAGTAGGAGTTCACCACAGCAAGGTATTCGACTGACCCTAAATCAATGTTTTTGTGTTTTTGTTTTGTTGTTGTTGCCATCTGACACATTTCATTATAGATTTTGCACATGGCTGCAGACTCCACCTTTGCTCTCTTAGCCTCAGCCTTGCACCCTGCCGCTAACAATCTCATCCCATCATCCCTTCCCCTAAAGGCTTTGCGTAAATGCCTGTAACAGCTGGTAACAACTCACGTCTCCATCAGTGTACGGTGTTATACTTCCACAGCAACGTATATTAGGATGTAGGATTAGTAGCAGCTGTCTTTGTGTGCATCAGTCTTATCAGTGCGTCCAACTCAAAACAAGTACTGTATACTTTAGGATTGGGGACGCCGGCTTTGTAGATTAAGCAAACTTTGCTCCCTCTGTTTTAGCTTTCTTACACTGCATATGTCGCAGCATGGGGCCACACGGGGTAACAGGGTTATCTTTTTTTAAAGCTCATCCACTTTGAAAAGACATTACAGTGGTTAAAGTCGCTGCTGCACAAATCCCCTGCCGCACACATATACGTGCACACAGCGGAGCGGGTTAAAACCTGGAGCCCTGCCAGTATTAAGTGAGCGTGAGATTTTAAAGCTCAGCCAACTATAAGTACCTCGCCAGTTTCCTATGAATGCGGCCATTGGGAAGTCTTTGGATCACGTTTTTTTTTCAATACCTGGAATTTCCTTTTTGCTGTCTCGGCTGCTACATTCATGTGTAAAGTAAACATTCAGAATGTCGTAAAATTAAGGTTTTCTTTGGCCTGGCTGGAGTGTGTCCGTAGCCCATAAAGTGTGACTGTGGCAGCATTAACGGGAGCACGGTTAAAGCCGGAGTTGCGGTGGGTGGCCTGGGGACAGTTGTTAGTTTTGGGTGTGAGGAGCAGTGGGGGATTTAGTCCTGAAAGTAGATTTTGAAGGATTTGTTTTCAAGGGGAAAATGACTTTTACCCCATGTCCCATAAACCCCTTGCTCCCGATCAACTTGAGCAGCTTTATGCAGAAGAGATATTCTTACATTGGATTGAGTTGGATTTCCAGTTCTCGGGATAACGTTTCAGAATTAGCTTAAATTTAACCAATCCTGTCAGTATTTTGTAACTTCATATACTCCAAACCTTTTAAAGAGGCTGTATTATTATTCAGGACATCGCTTATATAGCAAGTATTTACTTTAGAATCACTGCCTAAAGCCCCGTTGCCATTGAGGTTTGGTTTGCTTCTTGTTGCAAACCCCTGTTTTTTGAAGGAGTCTCAGAAGGTCACTATGGACTGTGTCTGTGTGCTGATAATGTAAATGGAGAACCTCCTCTGCGGTAAACTAGATTATGTCCATAAAGTGATCTGATACTCCTGTTTTAGCAGATGTGGGACTAGATTTGATAACAGAAGCTATGCATTTGTGTATAATTGCAAAGGCCGACCATTAGCAACATTAGGATGTTATTAAGGGCGTATCGTTGGTTTAATGAATCTAGATAGTAATCATCCAGTCACTCCATTAGCTAATGCACTGCTGCGGGCTACAATTGCTTGGTCCTGTATGTTTATTATTATTGTGACGTGATGCAGAATATTGAAAATCGCAAATGCCCATGACATTATTGGCCTTTATGTACACAGATGTATTCTAAAATAGCCACACGAAGATAAACGGAAATGTGAAAGACAAAAAGGTCACTCGAGGTAATAAGACTGGGCAGAAATCAATACCGATAATAAAAATGTTTACGGCTGTATGCAAATTAGGATGGGGCCCAAGCTGCCACTCGACTCCTCTGCAGTGTCCAATTCTAAATTTAGGCAGAGATTAAAAGTAATATTAAGGTGATTTTATCATAGAGCAATACTTAGATAGTGCCCATTAACCACTAACACACACATTTCCTATCAGTCAAATAAATCAATACATGTAATGGGACATGAAGAAATCAAATTCCTTTTAAAACATCCAGTTTGTCCTACTCATCCACACAGGCTTTTAAATGTCAGGAGAGAATGGCAAAAGTGACTTTGTACCACGGTGTACTCATAATTTATTTAGTAACATCATTTAATTTGCCTTAGTTGAACACACTGACCTACAGCTACTTCCCCTGCCGCTCTACTTCGACCATTTTAACACCCATGCAATGCTACACAAATTCAATTTCCTTGCCATAGTTGCCTCTGTCCAAGCTACTCAAGGATTCTTATCTCCTCAGGGTGTAAAGCTAACTGTAGACACAGCATATTTCATAAAATGTAGGACAAAACATGGAAAACAAACCAAATGAGAGAGATATCGTTAGCAGCTGTGAAACTTTATTGCGCTAACTAGCTTGTTCATACTAATTTACAGTAAGTTAAAGTATGTTAGTGAGGAGTTTACACCTTACTTTTTCTTTTCACAATTTGGCTTTTACTTTTAAATATCTGTCTCTGTCTGCATTTTAACAATAAATTTACAAATAGAGTTCAGGAAATTCCACCGTTACCATGAAGATCCGCCATTTCTGCAGCTGTTAGCATAACATTAGCTAACAACAGTATAAAAAGTGCAGAAAAAAGCAGTGGAACGACTCTGTTAGCTGTTGAGCTACTACTGGTAAATACATCTAACACACTGTGGTGTCTAAGTGTTTTAATGTGAACAATAACTCCAGTATTTTACCTTTTAAAATCTCCATTCGTTTATTATTGCTGCTAATCCCATGATGCTTAGCGGTATGACATCACATTCCCAAACTCCTGAGTCCTTTGAAAGATTCCTAACCCGTTCAAAGTCGATTTCTCCATTGTCCCACTGTCAGCTATTTCAGTCAAATTCAGAAAAGCATGTGTTTTGTGTGTGTGGGTGGGTGTGTTAACTGTGCGTTTTAAACAGAAAAATAATACGAGATGAAGGTAGAGATTGACGGCGAAGCGCGAGCATCCCATCACAGCTCTCCTCCCCCGAGCTGTTTCCCGCTAACAGGGAAGGGTTGTAGGCTGTGTCCAATTACCAAATGCACATTTAATGAAAGAACGCTTAATCAGGATCGTTTTTATTAATAGATCTTCCCCAAGGGCTAATGAGGAAGGAGGCGAGGGGCAAAGCACTTTCAAGTGTAATATTAATACTTTGCATCCTACTTGACTTCTTCAGTTAATTAAGATGTTGGCTCCCGAGTTAAATACTTGCAGTCGTGCCAAGCTAATGTAAGCTGAAAAAGACATTGAGTTGCTTATTTCTTCTTTTTTAATAATTAGGGAACTGTTATGTGAAATTCTGGTTTTCTTAAAGCCATACCACATAAACATTTCACTCCATAAAAAAGCGCCTCCACGGAAATGCTGCTGCTCTTTGAAGGCAAGGCAAGTTTATTTGTAGAGCACAATTCATACACAAGGCAATTCCAAGTGCTTCACAGTTGCATAAAATTACAAGAAAACAGATAAAATCAATCAATAAAACATCAACATAAAGTTAATCAATTACAGTAAAAGGCAAGAGTGCAGATAAAATACTTTCAGTTTTCATATGCACGGGTAAAAAGAGCTGGTTTCAGCCTGGATTTGAACATTGAAGAAGGGATGAATACTATAGCCGGTATCTAATTAAGCGTAATGGAGGATGTTTGTTTATGTTTTGACTTTTACTGTTTAGGTGCTGGTGTGACATACCAACACATAACCTGGAATGCTCCACAGTGCAGCTTTAAGGCTTCTTTGTTCTTTGTTTGTTGCAGTTCCCGAAGACTTGTCCTTAGAGGAGAGAGATGAATTGTCCAGCATCCGGCGAAGAAAGAGAGAACTACTGGATGACATTGAGGTGATCTGTCCAACATGTTTTTATTAGTGCACATTTCTTCCTCATGAACTTTCTTTTTTTCCCTTTCCCGTTATATCTCAAATTTGCATGTGGAAATTATGCAAACAATTTCAAGTTCAGTGCCGCCTTTCTCTGGCACATTTCGGTGCTCAGTGCATGCTGTTGCTTATAGTTGTATCTCAGAAGTGCCATTAACAATAACTGAGAAAACCTTTCTTTTAATTTTTTATCAGAGGCTGAAGTTTGAGATCGCTGAAGTGATGACGGAGATCGAGCAGCTGACATGTGTAGGAGAGAGGTAAAGGCATCAATATTACTACTTCCACAACAGCTTTTTCTATAATAGATCAGTAGAACAATTTATGCACAGCAATGCTCTAAAACCGTTTCCGTTTAGTAAACTATTTTATCGTGAACTCTGAGTGACTTCATCCGAAAGCAAGCATCAGCTGATACATGTAGCAGCTTGTAGTTTGTGGATTTTAGCGTTGACTAAGAGGTACATTAGCCTTTATCTGTACTAACATAGATTATGCTTGTTATGTTTACAAGAAGATTTGACTATTTCTTTTTCCACACTGAGAGGTATATTCAATAGGTTGTGCTAAACACGTAACTTATATTCTTTAAATAATTTATCTTTTCAGAATTTTCTGTACATCGCTGCATCTTTACGCATATTTGACTCTTTGCCGATTTACTCTCAATAATGTCGAATCACCGGGCGATTTTTATTGATGAATCTATAGGTTTGCAGTTTTTCACCAGGATTCACACAGGGACGACTGGGAATTGCAATTTATGTTTATAGCAACCATTATGGATTAAAGACTGATGTGTTTTACCAGCTTCATCATTTTTATATGATTTAATTTTGATAACAGTTCCAATACCCGCCATTACAGTCATAACCATTTTTTCCCTTTTCTATTAATGAGGTTGTTTTTGTCGGTTATAAATAAAACACATTAGTAGATCCTAAGCTTACAGCAATTTCATATGTTCTAGCAAAACGTCGCAGAGAAACAAACAGATCGCGATGGGCAGAAAGAAATTCAACATGGATCCCAAAAAGGTAAAAGCTTTTTTAAAATTCGCTCAAGAACAACCGGTGTGTGTAAGATGCAGTATCAATGCTACGCTAAGCCCCTGCCCTTCTTATACTGTATTGCGCCTCCATCATCACACAAGGTTTCATGATTCTGTCCTCTTCAGGGAATCCAGTTCTTATTGGAGAACGACCTACTTCAGCACACTCCCGAAGACATCGCCCAGTTCCTTTACAAAGGCGAGGGGCTCAACAAGACCGTCATAGGAGACTACTTAGGCGAGAGGTAAGGAAAGGAAAAGTCATCGTTTGAGGGGATGTCATTAGAGAGGGACACTGCGGGCTGGATTTATGGGATAAAAGGGGCAGATTGACCCCTGTGAACATGAATCTGTCAGGGGCGCAGGTCAGGCGGCTGTATAATGAAGAGGGAGGAGCAGCGAGAGTCTATTAGAAAACGTATACATGTCATTTGCGTGCTATATATACGAAGGTTATATGTGGTAGTACACGTATTTACAATGGGAAGGTGAACGTTGGACAGATGCGGCAAATGGATCCAAAAGAGACAAGTTGGAGCTCAAGGTAATTTGCATAACAAGGTTTATTGCCCAACTGTCAGTGTTGGAGAGTGTGAAGGCATACTGAATAAGGTGTTCATGTGGGCTGCTGGCAACTTGGATTGTGAAGCTTAGCAACTCTTGATGATATTTTGTAATTTTGATTGAAAATAATGTCTTGATTCCCCAAGTCTGCATACCTTTCCAGATAAATCAGGTTTTGGTTGCATCCGTAGTGATTGGTATATCCATTAGTTCTATGGGAAACTGGGTCTGAATTCCACAAGGGTCAAAAGCCTATCCAAACGGTCAACTTTGTGCCAAAACCCAAATAATCTCCTAAGTAATTAAATGCAGCCATTATAAAGACGAATAATGAAAACCACACAGATAATGGATCTGCAATGGCTTTAGAAAAGTTTCCATACCTGCAAAAGTCACCCGTTTTTTCACGTTACCTTAGTAAACAGAAAAGCTGTGAGACAGAGGCCGATGCACCGAAGTGTGTGAACAGGGCTGAAAGTCGGGGAGGGGCACCCCGGGGACCAACGCTCTGCAATAGGATTCATTTCACGGAACATCATCAAAGGGGCCACCTACCCAGTGGAAATCACACTAAACACGGGCTCAGGCTTCACTTCGAGTAATTACCACTAATTGAGCTTATGCAAGGGAGAGAGGAGCCGTCATTATGCGGCCATCGGAGAGTGAGATGAAGAGGGAGCAAACAGGAGGCAAGCACACGTAGAGGAGATAGTGGGTTAAAAAAAAAAAATAGCTTGGAGGAGAGATGGATGCGGGCTGAGTGGGCGCTTGACTCTTAAATTACCCCCGCAGACACGGGCCACATGGGGAACATCTGTTTGTCGCTTCCTGTTTAATACAAGGAGAGGAGCACAGCGAAATCTGCATAGAGTGTGAGGTTAAAATAACTCAATTACAACAGCGATGAAAGCTATTTAAAGGCTTTTTTCCTAAATGAATACAATGATTGCATGCATTTAGTGGGTTTTTTACATAGAAAGACCCCATATTTTGTTGTCTGCAGATAGGATGTACCTTAACCCGCTCCAGCTCTGGCAATGTAATTCCCATTCACTCTCCCCATAGATCGAAATCAAATCTGACCTGCCATGTGGTAACTCACAACCTCAAAACATACGATTTTACTTTGAATATTTATCTGAAACTTCAAACCACCAAGTCTTATGTTCAGGAGTTACCATATAGTTGATAATGCTTTTAACCTCCTAATATTTGAACAGTATATGAGGAATGGTTTCACTTCCGGAATGGGAGCAGGTTTTGCCGTGGACGGTACATTTGACCTCCACAGTGCATGCTTTAAGCCCAAATCGCAAAGACATCGCAAAACCAGTATTGACTTCAGCCAGATGATGCGGCTTCCCCCACCCGACTGAAGAAAGACATGCGTGTAATCCAATTAGTCGAACTGAAGTAGCCTTAATGAATGAATGTGACAGTGAATGCTTGTCTGTCTGCCCCTTTCAATGAACTGGCCATTGTCCATAGTGGGAATACCTCTCCTCAGGCCATTTTACAGTGCCTCTCGAAAGTACTAATACACCTTGAACTCTTGCACATTTTGTCATGTTTACAACCATAAACATAAAGATTTTATTTTGAATTTTTTACTGAAAGTTCACACACAAGTAACAGACAACTGTGAAGTGAAAGCAAAATGATACATGATTCTGTTATTTATTTTCCAAAAATAGAAAAGTGAAAAGTGGGGCGTGCATAAGTATTCATACAGCATTTTTCTGAGTGAATTAAATTGCCTTTATAACATTCCTAATGACTGCAGAAAGTTCACACCTAGCCCTAACCATTAAATAGAGGCCACCGGTGCGTAATCTACTCTCAGTATAATTACAGCTGTTCTGTGAGGGCCTCAGAGCTATGGTCAGAGTGTATTGGTCACTAAGCAACATCATGAAGGCCAAGGAGCACACCAGAGAGGTCAGGGATAAAGTTGTGGAGATGTTTAAATTAGTGTTAAGTTGTACAAAGATTTCCCAAGATTTGAACATCTCACGGAGCACTGTTCAATCCATCATTCGGACATGGAAAGAGTATAGCACCACTGCGAATCTACCAAGACACGGCCGTCCACCTAAACTAACAGACCGAACAAGGAGAGCACTGGTAAGAAAGTCTGTGTAAATTCTCAGTCGTACAGGAGTTGTCCATCTTCAACGAAGGTACTTGAGTCATCTTCTGTACTTGGTAGTTGAGGTCTCCAAACGTTTCGCCTCTCATCCAAAAGGCTTCGTCAGTGAACAAGGTTTCCCTCAGCAAGCAGCGTAGATAAAGACCAGTTGGGAGGAGTTGGCTCCTCCCCTCTAATAACAGCTACTCTCACCTGTGGGTAAACACCTTTGAAGTAGAGCGTCTGTAACGACCTGCTCCCCCAGTATCGGTCAGCCCTGTCCTATTCATGGCTGATCACTGCTAATTACCTGCTAATTACCACTGGTAAGAAATGCAACCAAGTGCCCCAAGATAACTCTGCCACTGAGCTGGGCCAATGTGTACATTGGACAACTATAAGTCGTACTCTACACAAATCTGGCCTTCATGGGCTGTATTAGTACTTTCGAGAGGCACTGTATTTGCAGTACCACCTGATTCTTGTCATTCTCCTTATAAAACTTTCAAACAAAACATAGGGCAAACAGAGAGCCTGATAGTGCTATTGCATACCGTCCACAAAGGAGCGTCGTCGTGAAAAAAAAACTCCTTGCCATAAACAAAATACAAAGGGATATGAGGAAAATCCCCAAGTGCTCGCCCAAATAATCAAAAGAATGTTATTGCAACTTGAGTCTGCATTCTGTTTGTAGTCAGCCAGCACACTTTGTACTTTTCCAAAGGCTCCTCCAAGTCTTTCCACTCAAAAAAACGGAACAAAACTGCTGGACTCAAAAAGTAGTTGTTGATGTTTGTTCAATACAGAGTTTAGCTTTTCGTACACAACGCCGGCTAAACACACGTGACAGTCGGAACGTGCGTGGGTTTGGTCAAGCTGGTTTTGATCAACCCTCGCTTGGGCCCTCTGGGTGGAGAAACACGGTACAGCTGTTTAAATGTCTTCCAGGCTGCTCTCCTCGCTGTGCGTCCGGTGTGAATAAGAGCACAAACACGAGAGGAACGCTGGGAAGTGGAATTCAGGTTGGGAAATAGTTGGGATGAATGGAAACACACACTCTTTTACTCCGCCACTTTCCTTGAGTTCACGTGGAGTTCTGAGTCATATTTCTTTGAAGTTTTTGTCATTTTAGTGTCTGGTGATGTACGGCTTCCCTAACTTAGAATAATAATCCTCACTTTTAGTAGACATGAAACAAAAGTAGGACATCAGTGCAGTGAGAAGATTACATACCACTTCCTAGTTTTCTGGCTATAAATTACTCTATATCCAGGAAACCTCTGTGATAAAAGTAGCTATTTTCTACTGAATCAGCATTTGTTGAAACAATGGGGAAGTAGATGCAATAGGAAGACGATCCATGTCAACCAGACTTTGCTATTGTTTTCTTTTCTCAGGGATGACTTCAACATCAAGGTGCTGCAGGCGTTTGTGGAGCTGCACGAGTTCGCCGACCTCAACCTTGTACAGGCACTACGGTAAACGAACCAACCAGCCAAACAAGTCTCTGTGACAAAAAAATTATAATAATGGAAAAAAAAAGAAGCAAAAAACAGCTGCATCCGGTTAGATTATGAATGAAAGCTTCACTTCTGTTTTCTGGGCTATAGACAGTTCCTGTGGAGCTTCCGTCTGCCCGGCGAAGCCCAGAAGATTGACCGAATGATGGAGGCCTTTGCTTCTCGCTACTGCCAGTGTAACCCCGGGGTGTTCCAGTCCACAGGTGAGACACGCCGCAATTAAAGCCGTGGTTCACCCAATGACAGGATAAAATAGATAAAGATGAAACCACAGAAACACCAGAAACTAGGGCTGCACGATAGGTAACTTGCGATATGCGATACAGTTGTGCAATATTGCGCTAACGATATTATTGCAATATTTTACTGAACCAATTTAACACGTCATGTTCCATTAAAATTAAACACTAATTGTTTTTCAGCTAGCATAAGCCTTCAAAAACACAAAATCAGGATCAAAACATGTAACTAAAGTGTCAGTTGAACACTTTAGTGATGTTGCGATATATTGTGGCTTCTTGCAATACAGATATTGCATCACCTAATATCACGATACGATTTTTTTTGCGATATATTGTGCAGCCTTTCTAGAAACTATTTATCCTGATCGCCACAATCTGGAATGTTCCGCGATGTGCCTTTAGCCGTCACTCATTGTCCTTATTTATATGAGCTGGCCCATTGTGTCAAGGCGAAGTCAATATGTCTACTAACTGGAAAACTGATGGCCTGCTTTAATGCACCCGATCATTAAACCATTAGCGGAGAGTGTAACTAAGGCTCAGCCAGGATTTAACCAGATTACTGCGCAGTGGATTGTATGAAACTAACAACCATCAACAAACAACAGGCATCCATTATTTACAAATGGCTCAACAAGGATGGGATGTACACAAACGAGAGAGGAACAATCCAGACAATGACAATATAGCAGCTCAATAATTTATTTAGGCCGCGAAAGATGTTTGTTGTGCAAGTTTGTTTTATGGGCCAGTGGAGAAACAGGGTTCGATTTGACACATAAAGCATATATTTATATATAATTAAAGAAATGTGCTTTTTTTGTTTCAAATCTGGTGTAGAATTCCAAAGCAAATATTTGCAAACATACGGCAACAACTACACAAAACCAACACAGACAACTCTCTAATGAGTTAGTTCCATTGAAAAGACCATTTGTTCAGTCACAATTAGCTAATCACAAAGGCTACAATTATTAGGCAGTATGATTGAGCTTTGTATCATGTATAAACATTGTTGTGGAGAATTTAGGTTCAAAATAGTGAATACTTACCTTAAAATGTATTTTGTAACATATTCCGTTACTTTGTCCAATCAGTACTGTAGTCTGAAAACTTACAAATCCTGTTGTGTCCTTGGGCAAGACACTTCACCCACCTTGCCTCCAGTGTCTGCGTACACTGGTGTATGAATGAGAGTGTGAATGGGTGAGCGGTTCCTTGATGTAAAGCGCTTTGTGAGCCTAAAGCAGATAGAAAGGCGCTTTATAAATGTGACCTTTTACCATTTACAAATACGGCATTTGATAAACATTTGTTGGAAGAACGCCTGTTGTGAACTTTTTTACCACTAATTAGGAAGATAAAAAGCACTTTGCAGATCACAGCTCATCGCATAATGCACGGCATTGTTGGATGAAGCTGAAATAAAATGATTGAGTACTCCAATGTATTTTTTGATATATTTCTTTAGTGGGAAGCAATTTTTCAAATACCCGCAAAAGAAATAGTAACTGTGCTGGAATACTCAAAATGAGTATTCTAAATACACGTATTCTGTTATTACCCAACAGCGTATAGCGCTTGCTAACTTTGTAGTCAAATGTTAATGCCTAAAGATGTGCTTAAAATGGGTATTCTGACTTTAATATTTATTTGAAAGCAATAATGGCAAAACCAATCACAATTGCAATACTTACAGGGTAGAAAAAAGTATTTAGTCAGCCAACAATTGTGCAGGTTCTCCCACTTATAAAGATGAGAGAGGCCTGTAATTTTCATCATAGGTAAACCTCAACTATGAGAGACAAAATGAGAAAAAAAAAATCCAGAAAATCACATTGTCTGATTTTTAATGAATTCATTTGCAAATTATGGTGGAAAATTATTTGGTATTTGGTCACCTACAAACAAGCAAGATATCTGGCTCTCACAGACCTGTAACTTCTTCTTTAAGAGGCTCCTCTGTCCTCCACTTGTTACCTGTATTAATGGACCCCCAGAAACAAAATTGTAGACCTGCACCAGGCTGGGAGGACTGAATCTGCAATTGGTAAGCAGCTTGGTGTGAAGAAATCAACTGTGGAAGCAATTATTAGAAAATAGAAGACATACAAGACCACTGATAATCTCACTCGATCTGGGGCTCCATGCAAGATCTCGCCCCGTGGGGTCAAAATGATCACAAGAACGGTGAGAAAAAATCCCAGAACCACACGGGGGACCTAGTGATTGACCTGCAGAGAGCTGGGACCAAAGTAACAAAGGCTACCATCAGTAACACACTACGCCGCCAGGGACTCAATTCCTGCAGTGCCAGACGTGTCCCCCTGCTTAAGCCAGGACATGTCTGGATGATCCAGAAGAGGACTGGGAGAATGTCATATGGTCAGATGAAACCAAAATGGAACTTTTTGGTAAAAACTCAACTCGTCGTGTTTGGAGGAGAAAAAATGCTGAGTTGCATCCAAAGAACACCATACCTACTGTGAAGCATGGGGGTGGAAACATCAGGCTTTGGGGCTGTTTTTCTGCAAAGGGACCAGGACGACTGATCCGTGTAAAGGAAAGAATGAATGGGGCCATGTATCGTGAGATTTTGAGTGAAAACCTCCTTCCATCAGCAAGGGCATTGAAAATTAAACTGGCTTAACGGTCTTTCAGCATGACAATGATCTCAAACACACCGCCCGGGCAACGAAGGAGTGGCTTCGTAAGAAGCATTTCAAGGTCCTGGAGTGGCCTAGCCAGTCTCCAGATCTCAACCCCATAGAAAATCTTTGGAGGGAGTTGAAAGTCCGTGTTGCCCGGCGCCTGCCCCAAAACATCACTGCTCTAAAGGAGATCTGCATGGAGGAATGGGCCAAAATACCAGCAACAGTGTGTGAAAACCTTGTGAAGACTTACAGAACACGTTTGACCTCTGTCATTGCCAACAAAGGGTATATAACAAAGTATTGAGATGAACTTTTGTTATTGACCAAATACTTATTTTCTATCATAATTTGCAAAAAAATTGACAATGTGATTTTCTGGATTTTTTTACTCATTTTGTCTCAGTTGAGGTATACCTATGATGAAAATTACAGGCCTCTCTCATCTTTATCCCACTATATTTACGATTAGACATTTTTTCCAAAGTTTTGCAGACCCCTGGTATACATTGGTGCAAAAAGGGAGTTATCGTATGTGTTAGAGAATCTAACAAAGATGATCGAGAGGATTGATGAAGAATAGGCAGCAGTCAGGATGTCTTATGCAGGGGAAGTTTATTTACCATCGTTACGGGACCCGGAGACATGAACTCAAGACATTGTGCTAGTCCTAACATTCAAGTCTGTCTATGCTTCCACAGAAGAGATGTAAAATAGCGTCCAAGAGCGTCATACTCACACGTAAGCAAAGCATTCAGTCGCTGATAGTAGGTGCCTGAGCACCACAGTCAAGGCCATAACGGAGATAGTACTACTGTACGGCTTGACCCACGGGTAGTATGACATTACAGTTTGACCCAGTATGATAAATGGCGATTTAATGTTATCCCTAACAGTATGCATTGTCTCATGTCACTTATGACTTACACAGCCAGCCACTGTATATCTATGTGATTAGGCCCAAGCGTCATCAGGGCTGGTGAAGGGGCTCTTATTATTTAGATTTTGTTTCCACTGTGTGCCACCATCCGAGAACCACTCCCTTATATAAACTTCAACAGAAGAGTTTAGTACAGTCTTTCTTTCATGTGGTCACGTCTGGCTGATTCACAATGCGCTTTTTGAGGGTTTGTGTGACAAGTGGGTGCAGGGCTACGCTATGCAGCATCTGCCATCTATAAAAAACATACAATAATGAGGGGGGTTTAATTATGGCTGCATTTTGACATTATTTTTGCTCAACATTTTTCTGACGGCTTTGACAGTCCTCCCACAGCGTGAGCATACACACGGTCTCTATCTCTTTTTATAGCTCATGTGAGTTAGGCGGCAGACAATAGGCAGCGGCTAAGTGTGTCAGTGAGACCTCGCAGACAGGGCAGAATGAATGATTCATTTACAGGCAGTCAGTGGGTCGTGTGCGTTACCATTAGCACTCTACACACCATAGTCACACACCCCACCCCCAGTCTGTGCGTTATGCTATCACATAGCCACAATCATGCATCTTTCAATTACACTAATATGAAGAAATATGATCCAGAAGACAGTGGTGTACTTCTGAAATATAGAGAAGAGCTAAAGATTTACTTTACGTTTACTTTCCCGTGTATAGTATGTGTGGGAGTTTATATTGATATGGAAACATCTTTTAACCAGCATGTGCATGTGTGTCTGAAGGATAAGTCGAATGCAGATGGGTCAATGGGTTTATCTTAATTGTGAATTTTCTTTATGAATAAAGAAAGAAAAGCGTAGTACTCGTGGATATTATTAAGTATTTTTGGACTGTGTTTGGACAGTATTGGACAATGGACAGTTCCATGGCTGACTCTTTCTCCTCATGAGTGAAACTGACCAGCCACACTTTAAAGGCTACATAAGCCACAAAGAAGTCCATAAAGGTAGTAAATTCAAGTCTCTGATCTAGATGCGGGGTTAAATCCCAGTACCAGATATGCTTGTGTGTCCCACAGCACGCTCTCGCTGGTGCTGGTCCTCGATGATAGTAATTTCACCAAATCATTCTCTGTGTGGTTACATTTCCCTCTCTCTCCCTTCCCAGATACATGCTACGTCCTGTCATTTGCCATCATCATGCTTAACACCAGCCTGCACAACCCAAACGTCCGGGACAAGCCCCCCGTGGAGCGCTTTATCTCCATGAACCGGGGCATCAACGAAGGGGGGACCTGCCGGAGGACCTGCTCAGGGTGAGTGCCTTATTGGCCGCTGTGTGTTTGTTTACCCTGGGTGCCCTGTCACACCTAAAGCATTACGAATGAGGCATTTCCCCCGCTGTCCTCCCCGCTGATTAATAGTGTCTCTCCCTGTCGGCAGAACCTTTACGACAGCATCAAAAACGAGCCGTTCAAAATCCCAGAGGACGACGGGAACGACCTGACGCACACATTCTTCAACCCCGACAGAGAGGGCTGGCTCCTGAAGCTCGGTATGTTCAAAAAAGACCCACCAGTAACGTTTATTTTGTTGTTTTATCATTGTTTTGCACCAGTTTGAGTGCCGTCGCTTGTCTGCGCAAAACAGGTTTCAGTGGAGAGTAAGACCGCATGAGAATAAATCATATATGGATCACAATCAACATATGGATCACAATAGGTTGCATTCTCATGATGTCATAACATTGTGTAAAGTATCTCAGATCAATACTGAGATGGGGGATGCAGGACAAAACTCAATGGAAGAGACTGCTGCCTAAAGGTGGAATATAACACTTGTTTTAGAATGGAACAATACCAATAAACGCTCTCTGGGTTGCTTGATGTGATCTTAGCCATAGAAGCATGGGGCTCAATGGGCTTTTCTGATTGGACAATTGGCAGTGGATTGTCTTAGAAAAAAAACACAAAACAACAATAATCTGAAACATTTTTTTAATCAGCCTGACCAATGTTATCAGTAAAATTATTATATGATTATAACATGGGGACACATATAGGTATTGCTTGCAAAATGTGTTGGAAATACTTCATAGATCCCTGCCACTTCAACATCTTCAAAGATGATTTTTACTAGTCTCAAAAATCCCTATTCTATTACATAAATGTGATTATTGAAGATTCTATGCCTTGTGTATCTACTCCTTAAGTAAAATAGTACAAAGTTCCATGTTGGCTCAGATTTCACTTTGGATATTATTGTCGAAATTTGTAAACGCCCCATCCATCTGATCACATTAACAATGTTCTAATTACACCATCATCGAACAAACTTTGTAAAATGTAGGCCGCGATGAACATAATTAAAACAAGACCCCACAACAGGAGCGCCGCTGTTGTACATTGCGCAAAGTGCTGACTAGCCCAAAGCCAAAATATAACATGTAATAATAATTGGGTGAGTCTAATTATAGTCCGTGCTGATTTTCCTGCTTCAAAACACTCCAAGATCCCCTGGTAGCTAATTAGCCATCACCAAATGTTATCAACGCCATTTTGGAGATCGCCTGTCGCTGTTGCATCAGCCGTCATCTGTACCGGTAAATCTAATTATCATGTGTTGAGTGGTGTCTGTTTTTGACCCAGAAAATCTCAACTCTCAGAATTTTTGCCAAAGGTGGTTGCTAGGAGACCTGTGACGCATTGAGGGCCCTCTTTATCCCCCCCCCCCCCCCACTCTCACTGTGCTTGGTTTGTGTAACCTGGTTGATTTGGTGATGGCATCAGCGTGTGTATCGGTAATTTCGGCGCTTGTTTTTGTCTTTTCTTTTCCCCGCACTGTGTCTAACCTTCTCATACTGTCACCCTTCTGTTCTGTTCTGTTCTGTGATGGCTGTTCCTCCTTTACCCTGTCTTTATTAGGAGGTAGGTAACACGGCTGCTTCCGCTGCATCGCAGGGCACCATCTCGCCGCGCTGGCTTGACATCCCCGTAGCTCAGAGCTCACGTCATCAGCCTCCACGTATCAGTGTTATTAGATAGAGCGTGATGCCACTGTGACGTGATGGGCAGTCGCAAAAGACTGACACTGAGAATGTTATGGCTTTGTGCATGTAGTTTGTTATTATGTAGTAGTTTGGTAAGCATATTTTATTCTGAATGGAGCATTAACAACATTTGATGGGTTGAAACCTCAGACTGTAAATTAAGAATGGACTGATAAAAGCCTCCTTATTCCTGAAGCCGTGAGGAAATGGGGGCAGGCTCCGGATTGAAACTTGTATGCCCCTCTTTAATTCATTCATTATTGAACACAGGCATTCTTCCCTCCACGTGTTTGTCTTAGGGCTCGCAATATTTTCGTATTTTTTCCTTTTGTTATCTTTTATTATCGCTCTATTCTACATAATGAAGCTCCAAAGTGCTAGCACAAACGAGCTTCAGTTAGCACGCGCTGAACGCTATGGGGGAAGCCACCTTCATTTTGTCCATTCTTAATTTACAGTCTGTGATTAAAACTGAAACAATGTCTGTGATTTCCAGTGCGGATGCTTGGCTACTTTTCAGATCACTTAAGCATTTTTCTTTTTGTTATTATGTCAATGTGGCTACTCCCTTTGTTTGTAGGGTTGCCACTCAAACTAAACTTTTTGATCCCTTCTGGTTTGTTGAGCTACGAGTCGAAGTGTCTTGCCCAGTAGAAGTGTTGTATGCTGCTTCACAATTGACTCTTTTCGAATCAAAAGCATTTAAAGCAAAAAACAAGCAAACTTATTTTTATGACTATTATTTGTTTTGCTAACAAATTGGAAATGAGAGCAAACAATGTTGTTCATGTTCTGTCGCCCCAAATTTTCCCAATAGCCATAGCGCAGGGATTAGTAAGTACGCTCAACTGTTGTACAAGTACTGTGCTGATTTGCAGCGGTCAGCTCACCTCACGCTGTGTCCAATCAAAAGACCACTCCTCGCCGAACCCACTCCTGCCTCCTTGACACGCAGTCACACTCCGGCTCCCCTCAATGCCCGGCTTTACCCCGCTTTGTGCCCGTGTGAATCGGCTGTACACCTACCTGCCTCTGCCTCCCGCTGTGTCACCGCTCATGCAACCAAACCAACGGGGACCATAGCTTTCTTTTCATTTGTCTCCTCCTGATCCTTTTCACACGCCACTTCCCCCATGCCCTTCTTGCCAAATCACGAGGCCCTAAATTATTCTCATCACCAAATTTACAACTCTAGCTCTATCAGGGGAGGTTTGACTTGGAGAAAGGAAGATTTTTATATTCATTAGGAAGGAGCAACTCCGCTGGCTGGTCGGGTAATCGATAAGGGGATGGAAAAGTCATTACGCAGCGCTGCCGACAGGAGCTTGAGCTATACTGCTGGGGCTGCAGTATTATTAACAGCATGACCAAGCATTTGTGAATTGAAACATTACGAAAGGGATTTTGTATAGCTGTGTGTCTTTATGTACTCTGTTAAGTTTTCTAAATATTTTGCAATTTAGCTATATTAAAAGCCAAAACAACAGGTGTCTTAGCTACTGAGAGATGTATTGGCTTTGTTTCTCACTGGAAACAGCTGCAGGTTTAGCTTCAGGACCCATGTGTGTCATGACAAGCCATGACCCAAATAATGATTTTAAATTCAACTTAAAAACATTCTGGGGTGTCCATGTGTGTAATATCAAAATACAGTATTTCCTCACAAACATCTGTCGATTCATTGAGCATTAGGCGGGCTATCAATACTTTCCAAAACATTTTCCCACCACCTGAGAAAGCCGCTGGAATAGAGCCTTTACCCCTGAATTCAGAGATTTAAAGAGTCTACATTTCATCAGTGCGAGAGCTCAAGCCTCTGCCTGCCCCTCCCAAGTGCTTTTCAGTGATTTGTGAGTTCGATGACCTGAAAGGAAGCACATTATTTGGCGTGGCAAAAACACTGATGCCTGGTATTTGTATGAATAATAAATAATCCAGACATACCTTTGGTGCACGCTATGGCACCAAGATGTGGGTCAAGTAAACATTACATATTGATTACATCAGTACTCTGCCCAGTGCACTGTCAGCAGCAACGTGCTCATCTGGCACTTACCGCATGTTCATTTAAGCATTTACAGTTTAATTAACAAAGCTACCTAATCCCAGTAATCTGCTTTTATCAGTTGATGAAGTCAGAGGCAGATATTGTCTTGCCTATAATTTCATAAGAAGATTTCCGTGGAGACCAGACTTCATTTACGGATGTAATTTGTGCAAATATTTACTGACTGTTGTCATAAATAGATATTTTGGTGCTTAAAAAGAGGAGCATTAATCCCAGTTCTTCTTTAGAACATGCCCAATGCAGAAATTCAGACATACAAATATTGTAAGAATTCCTGTATTCGCCTATCCAGCATTTCAGTTTCATATTTTTATGATATAGGATAGGCGACCCTCCCCCCACTGGGCAGTCCAGCGGAGTGTGCCTTGCTTCACTGAACCATGCCGCTACATGTGCTGGAATTAAAAACCCAATTCTTACGGTTGTCCACAACCCCAAGTCACCCCTACCCAGATGGGGCCAGGCTCCCAGGGGGACAGCCAGAGAGGGAGGCCCTGATTGAGGTCTAATAACACACTGATCAGGTCCAGATGTGGCACGTGGGATGAGGAGGAACAGGGGGTCTCCTGCAGGTTCGAAGTACTTGGAATATGCTGTCCCGTTTACATAACCACATTCTGCGTGTGTGTGTGTGTGTGTGTGTATGCAGGCGGGCGAGTCAAGACGTGGAAGAGGAGGTGGTTCATTCTCACAGACAACTGCCTCTACTACTTTGAATACACAACAGTAAGTATACAGATACATCGAGAGCTACTTGTGCCAGCAAACAGCATAATACCCCCTCTTTAAAATGGGTCAAGAAAGGACATTTTTATTTGCACCGTACAAACGCAGGACTGGGCCAGAAGATTTGCAGCAGCCACCAGACGTCAGCAACAAAGCCACTTAGTAAACTATACAATGAGGGCTTTGTGGTTCAGTGGAATAAGCATTTATCCCTTGTTACTTGTTCTTATTGATCTAACATTGCAAGATGGGCAATGCCTTGCTGGAGTTAAGGACTTTGTATTTGTTCATATGGTGGTAGGATTTAATTGGGGAGATTGCTGAATGGTGTTTTTTTTTTGCGCAAGCTTAGTTTACATCATAATTTTTCAGTGGAGTTGCAGAATGGTTTGCATTACTCACAATTCCATAGAGTGCTGATCACCCAGATTTTGAATACTCTTTGCAGCTTAGCCACACTGCGGAACTTTCTTGATCAAACTGTATTTCTTGCCAACACAAACAACCATAATGAAATAACAAGGGTGAAATGCGTCGCTGTGTGGCTGTAAAAGGCACATATTTCTAGAAAGCGATCATGCCCCATTACACATCACCCCCAGACCCCCAGTCAGTAGTTGTTCCCCTTTTTGTGGATTAAAGTGTTAATTGTAGCCAGCGATGTTGCCTGCAGCGGCACTCTTCACCAGATGCAGCCCCGATGACCCAAATGAACCTCACTCTTGCAATTAACATGTGGCATCATGGGAAACATCTGCAGCGTCTGCGGCACACATCTGGCAGGACTATAAGCCATAAGCCGAGTGCGTCCCCCGAATGACACGAGACATCCCAGTTCAGCAACCTCCCCCTCCAGACAGGCGAGCATCCCGGGGCACTTCCTCCACCCGGTTGTGCCCCCTCATTAGGAGGAAGATGACAGGCAGAGGCAGGACAGGGCCCGAAACACTTCTGGAGGGGCAGACACCATTGTGCACACTGCAGGGCGGAGGGTTAGAGTTACACTTCCTTTGTGGAGTGTGATGTTCCTAATGCGAGTGCCTGTGACACACAATCGGGGCAAGATTAATTGGCAATCAAATCTAAATTGCAATTTTAAAGCAATTATCAAAAAGCGGCAATTATTTGTACATATATATCCTCATGCCAGCTTATTAAAACCCCGCAGTTTGGTCCTATGTTCTAAAATGCAAGTAATCATTTTGCAGTTCATATTTCAGTCAAATGTTAATGCTTCCATAATGCTTCCAGAACTTAAAGCCACACTGTGTAACATTTCACCAAATAAACACCAAGAAAATACAAGCATTTATTTTTTATTACAGATATTTTTATCCTTGAAAAATATCTAATAAATGAAGACGTAAACATGTGTGTTTCCTGTGAGCGCCTCTCCTCTCCTAAGACCTGACTGTAACTTTATTGGGAGCGGGACGTCTCCAGCTCGTCTCTATGGAGATGGAGAGACAAATATCAGATTTAAATAGGTTTTGGTCCTCATCCAAATCCATTCAAAAATTGCATTTTCCGTGTCGAGCCGGTCATTAAGAGCATGTTTTGTACTGCTGGCAAAAGTAGAATTCAAAATGTTACGCAGTGTGCCTTAAATAATTGCTGCTAAAATTTCCTGTTGCTCTACCCACCCCCTCTAAAGAATTTAAAAAAAAAAGTTTTCTTATTGTTAGTTTTTGATAATAAACTACTATGTCAGAAACTATCACACTTGCCCTAATTATATTGTTATGATTTGTGTATTGTGTGTTTTCAGGACAAAGAACCTCGAGGAATTATCCCTCTGGAGAACCTCAGCATCAGAGAGGTCGATGAACCAAGAAAACCTGTAAGTAAATCACCACCTTATTTTATTTTCAAATTCCAAATTATTATTATTACTTTTATCCTTATAACCTTACATAGAAGTTGTAGCTTTCTGTAACATGGGCAATGGATGTAATTAGTCAAATCCAATTGTTGTTATTAAAGTATTGTTGTTGGTTAATCAGTACAGAGTAGCAAATCCATAGTGAATATAAGGTGTACTATCGGACTGCTGCATGATACAACTCTCTCCATCAAACGCTTGTTTTTGACACCACAAATATTGCCTTCCAGAACTGCTTTGAGCTGTACAACCCCGGCCACAAAGGTCAGGTGATCAAGGCCTGCAAAACCGAAGCGGACGGGCGGGTCGTCGAGGGCAACCACGTGGTGTACAGGATATCAGCACCCACGCCGGAGGAGAAGGAGGAGTGGATCAAATCTATCAAGTGAGTCTCCGGCGTTTGTTGCCCTGGCTCCATTTACACTGAGGGGGCACTTAGGCTAACAGCGCTCCGCTCCCATGTGTCACTTTCTCACGTCTGACCTTGACTCCAAGAACGTCACAACCACACACACACACACACACCGCTGGGGCGCACATGACTGTTTCTCACACTCTCACGCTGATAACACGCCGAGGTGACTTCTGCTTTGCCTCATA
The DNA here is from genome assembly GCA_007210695.1 of Neogobius melanostomus. Classification (NCBI taxonomy): domain Eukaryota; kingdom Metazoa; phylum Chordata; class Actinopteri; order Gobiiformes; family Gobiidae; genus Neogobius; species Neogobius melanostomus. The sequence goes on from VHKM01000156.1 coordinate 1,165,162, forward strand.
ATCTCACTTCCCTCTGGTTACGGCTCAGTTAGACCCTGCCATTTCGCGCTTTTAGAAGTGTTTGGCATCTTTTTGCGCGCTCTCCGTCCCATCCAAATGTGCCAACGGAGTGCTTTTGTGAATTGGGCCCGGTAGTCGGTAATCGATCAGCCCCGGCACACGCCTTGAGTGGCAAAAAACTGATCAATATCAAGGGCCGAAATCATATTACAAGATGCTCCTATGTTCTAATGACGTGCGAAAAACCCACTTAGCATCGACAATCTACAAAGTGAATACAATTAGTTTTAGATGCTGGTAAGCATGTCCAGGTGAGGCGTCTAAAAATTACACTTAATCCATTTAGAAGAGAGACAATTCACAGTGGACTATACATTTCAGTCACTTGTTGTTGTTTTTTTTACCTGTTATAGTTTTCATTTTGAGTTTATTTGTATGTAGATAGACCCATTAGTTACAGGCCAGGTCAAACCATCTGCATGATGACAGGAAAAAAGGAAAATTATACAGAATTTTAGCATAAAATCCACCTAATTTGTACATTGTCACTTAAAGGCATCCTATTGACCTGGACATGACCCACGCTGTCTGTTGGCATCCTGTTTCAGCTTTCAGAGCCTGGTGAGAAACAGAAGTGTGGTCTCTCATGCGCTTCTTCCTGTTGTTGATATAGGCGGGGGACACTGCTGACTGTACAGCGGCTACAACGCTCATATTCACAACGCAAACGCACCTCAGAAACAGAGCAGCTAAGGGTATCATTCATGAGTAATGTGTGTAGTACGTTGTGGTCAGAGGGTCAGATGGTGCAGAATGGCATCTTGGCACCTATAAATCCCCTTCCCCATCCCTCCCTTCTGCGCTTAAGGACAGAAAAAGCTTTCATTATGCATTTACAAAATATAGAGAGCATGGTAAATCTACTAATATGAAGTTATGAGACTAAATAATATTACTAATAGTGGCATAACAAAGCTGAGAACAACCACTCCTTTATTACTACATGGATAGGCTCAGCAGTAGCAATATTTTTGTGGTTCATCTGCCCCATCCAACAGATTTGGACTATAACAAAAAAGAGGAAGAAAAAAAAAAGAATCAGTTTGTTGCTAGGCTTCCCCGCCTCCACTCGCTCACCATTTGATAGTAGTCCACACACTCTGCTGCTCTCAATCTCTAACTCACAGCCGCAGCATTTGGCAGGCTTTGAATGTGTGTAACCTGAAAACGCATTTGGACTTTCGCATCTTTTTCTTCGGAGACACACACGGAGCCAAGAGATAACATTTTAGATTTGCTTGGAAACAGAGCTGACTCGGTAAATGTCAGGTTTTGATATTTTTGGCAAATAACTGTGACCCCATGAAAAATCCTATTAGTAACTTTATCAGTGTATCAGTGTCACTAGCCCTAACTCGCAATGGTAAAGTTTTTTTTTTTTTATGTGTTTTGACCATTCATTGATTGGATGGCAGTTCTCGGGTTGGATTCAGGGGCATTTCTGTGTGGACTCCCTGTGTCTGGACTGGGCCCAAGCACTTGGGTCCAGCCAAATGCTCCAGTCCTCCCAGTTAACCCAAAACACACACTATAGTCTATGCCTCCAGCTAGGTACTCCAGATCAAGAGATGGGTTTGTTCACTGCGCTCCGGTCGCCCACAGCTCCTGACAAGTTTTTCCCCGTGGCACTGAATGATGTGTCAAATGCAGAGATTTTAGGGAGCGAACAATATATCACAATCAGTGCCCTCTCTTTGATCTTTTCCTATGTTTATTCCAGTGTTTACAAAATTGGCCGTTGAAGTCTATTGCAAGATTTTTATGAGATGATCGTTCTTTTTGTTCTCTCCTCAGAGCCAGCATCAGCAGGGACCCATTCTACGACATGCTCGCCACCAGAAAACGAAGGATAGCCAACAAAAAATGATGACCGACCCCTCCTCCAATGTGTCTGCAACCAGCATAGTCCTTCTCTTTTGTTCTGAGAAGAAATGAAGGAGCAATATTATCTCAAGGTTTATGGGGCCCGGACCTCTTGAACGAGCTCGATGGGGAATGAATCAGATATGGACAGAAAGTGCAAGAAGACTGTAAAGACAGTGAAGCTGTGACAATTCTGCCCCCTGCTGGACACAGGCATACTCTGCTCCGCCGGGATAAAGAAGAGTTTAGTCCTGAACTGTTACAGATTTTTGTTTTTGTTTAGGCTACATACAAATTTAGGGGGGAATCCAACATTCTGAATCAGCTGGTCTGATTTGTAAGCCTCTGTTCCGTGATCCAGTAACGCACGATTATTTTGTGTCTTTTTAAACCATAGAATTACTGTCAGATTGTAGTTGCAAGAGAAGTCAAGAGCATCAAGTCATACCCATTTAAGAATTAATTTAAATGGACCGTTCTTTTGTGTTCATTTATTTTGTATTTATTTAACCAATTTAACAAAAAGGCATAATGCATGAGTGGTATATATTGTACATAGTTGTTTTTCTCTCTTTTGTGTTTATGTAGCCTATACCTGCTCATCTTTAGTTTCATAGTCACAGTAGTTGACAGTAGTGAAGAAATCTTGTGCAGTAAGTCTGTGAAGTCTTCTCACAATGTTATTACTCAGACATTGTGTTGAGGATGCCCTAATGTGTCCAGCAAATGAAAGAGGAAATTGTCCTGCTCTTTACGCTTAGAGCAAGCTCCAACTGGATTCTCTCAACACGTGAAAACTGACTGTATTGACTTTTTAATCAAAGTGAGGTCAAGCCACTTTCTGAAAACTTTCATAACAATGTGTCAAAAGTGTTAAGTAGCTTGAGCTCCTGAATACTATAAATACAATGACAACCTTTAATAATAAAAATGTACAAATGTAAATGAGTTTGTCCTTTGAATACAGACGGCATCCAACTAACCACACCAGGTCTTTGGCCATTTGTCTTGGGACCTGTATATTAATGTTATAGGTATACAATATGTACACTTTTAGCTCTACAGATGAAGTAGCAGTGGATCATAAAGAGTTTTGAGTACAGTTCATCCATTTCAAACAAAACACCGCTGGACAGGAAGTTCCAAAGTCTCTCAAATCTTCAGGTTTATCAACCAACATTTGTCATTCATTTCAATGCAGCTTGTAAACGAGGTCAAGGAGCCACAACAAATTACAATTTCGGGTAGTGACAAATTGTATTTTAAGGCATTACCTTATACAATGTAAAATCCTGACATGCCAAACTAAAACAGTTTAACAGTAATTTTCCAACTTCAAAGTTGAAAGAATCTAAAAGAAAATGCACATCATACTCAGTAAATTCCAGAAATGATGGTCAAATTATACATCGAAAACAAGATTAATCAACTATATATAAAATCCTGATACAGGATTGTTACGTATAAAAAATAACTGGTAGTACAGTTCAAAATTAAATTCACAGTATTCCTCATGACGCTAGAAGACACAAACAAACAGTATTTTTCTTCTTTTTAATCAAAAAGCAAAGGTGTGGTCCACAGCCATGATAGCAAATCTTTAGGTGTCTCTTTTTAAATGTGGTAAAGGTAAAAGTGAGATGTCTATAACAGACTCCACTGTGAGGGAGCATCTTTCAAAATTAACTTTTGAAAAAGAAAAAGGAGGCAATGTCCTCAAGTGTGTCCAGGGTTAACATGAAGGTATCCGTCAGTGAAGCCTACTCCCACCATGGCACTTGTGTCAGCGCTCCTAACATCGCTCTCACTCACTCCACATGAGGTTCTGCCCTCCCTCGTCTCACTTGAACAGGATGGATGCATGATGGGTGTTTTCAAGTCCTGAGTACCACGGAGCAGCAGCTGAGATGTTCAAACTCCAGGCCTTTAGGGTTCATATAAGTATATATTATTTATGTCTTTGATTTAAACATTTCAGGTGATCAGAGTTTACTGATACTTGAGAAGTACAGTAAGTAAAGCAATGCTTTCAAAAGATTCAACGTATTTAAAAACACTTGCATTTGTGATAAGAAATAGAACTGCCAGAAAAGAAGCACCACATTCCAAAATGTTGGTGCGGTTTCTTCGCATTTATAACTGTCTGTATGAAAGTCTGCAATCAAAGAGATGTTATGTAGTTAACAATGTTATGACCATATCACTAAAATATTCTTCTTCAAAATGTTAAACTTACATTGTTTCATTTTCATGGGACGGAACAACTGGAGATTCCATGCGAGTCAGTGTTTTGACTGTAGCCATTCCCTGTAAAACAAACAGTCAAATTCAAGAGCTCTGTACAAAGTCCATGAGTGAGTGATCGCTCGCTCCGGTACCTGTGTGTTCATTCAGATCATGGTGAGATAAACTGTTAGAGGGCGGCGACACAGGATGGTTGTATTCTGTGCGCCGGCGCTTCTCTGGTGAACAACCGTTGTATTTGTTGTCATGACGTCGTTTACGATTATCCCTTTCTTCACTGCCATGTCTCCTCTTTTTCTTTTTTTTCTTTGGAATTCAGGGGCTCGATCTGAATCAATATCAGAGCTTCTAGACAAAGACAAAAAAATAGGTGCAAAAAAAATAAAAATTGGATTCTCAATCAAAAAGCAGAAAGGGACACTTACCCACTGTCATGGTGCCTATCTTTCGATTTCTTCTTCTTGCTCTTTTTATGTTTTTTACTGTGACCACCATCAGAGCTGCCGTCTCTTTCCTTGGCCACAGGGACATAGGTCCGTTTGTAATTTTGCTCATCTCTGTTGTAGGCAGATCCCGATACAGCGTATGCGGCTTTAATAGGTGAGCCCTTAGACCGAATGAAGTTTCCTGTGTCATTGGTTGGAAAAGTATCATCCTCTTTAGAGAAATAGTAGTCCCTACTTTTTCCATTGCTTTTGTTCTTTAAGCCCCGAAAGTCTCGACTATCGTGCCATTTCCAGCGGTTGTAAGAATCATCTCTGTAAGAGTTGTCTCTGTAGCCGTAGCCATGACGGCGCTCACGGTCCCAGTGGTGGCGGTAGTGTGAGTGGTGGTAATGGTGTGCACACCTGTCTCTGTCCCGTTCTCGCGGGTGATACGGCCTCTCCCACCGCCAGTCTGAGTCAGTATCTCGGTAGGAACGATCATTAACGGGCACTCGGTCCCGGTATGATCGATGCTGATCTCTGTAGTCCCGTCTGGATCTGTAGCGGTCCCCGTCACTTTCTCGTTCTGTACTGCGCTCTCTGTAACACTTGTCTCGGTCCCGCTCCCTGGATGACACTCTATCATGGTTGCTTCTAGAGCTGGTCTTCGAGGGCTGGTGCTGCTCTTTAGCCACAGATGAGCCGTTTGTTTGAGTTACATCCTTATCGTCATTCCCAGCTTTGTGTAAAGAAGGCCGAGTGGAGCTGTGAGAGCAGTCAGGAGCAGGGGTACATAAGGCAGCAGACTGACTGTGATGTGTGGAAGATGTTCTTTCTCCAGACGAGTTGTTTTCTGATACTGAATTAACTGCACAGCTGTTGGTTTGGTGCTGGGACAGTGGCTCACTCTCACTCTGAGCCTTTGGGTGAGATGCAGAGAGATGGACATTTTCTCCAGTACTCTGGGCAGAAGTGGCTGCTGTGTTTTTACTGTAAGAAAAGAAATAATAAGTTTGGCCATCCATGTATGCACACACTGCGCCTTAGTTAAAATCATTCAATTTACCTTGTTAAACCATTGCCCTGCTCAGTTCCATTACTAGAACCTCCCATAGAAGACAAACTGTTGTTAGGCTTTTCATCTGGTGTCTAAATGTGAAAGAGAAACAGAGATTTAACTTATTTTACAATATAAATAGAATAGAAAATAAGTACACAAACGTACCTGTGTAGAACCTTCATGTCCATTGACTTCATGATGACCATTACAGTGGCCATTTTGGTTAGATTTAGAGACACAATAACTGGCTCCATTTAATCCCTTTCCATTATGAAGCACTTTGGTCTCTCCATTTGTGTTGTATGACGCTGCATTAAAGCCCTCCCTGGCTCCGTTGTTACTGATGTGGGACTTTCTATTATCTAAAGTGCTACTGTTCTCCTGATCGGACTCCTCAGAGGACTCTTGGCTGTATGGCACCAAGAGAGATGCCCCATTCCCTCCCGTTTGATGGTCTCCGTTTACACGCACTGCGCCGTTGGTGTGATTAAGCTGACGTGGAATGAAGCGAACATCTGACTGTGCATCTGAGGTAGACTGTGTGGATGAACTGGCAGCAGAGGACGGCTGACTGTATGAGGCTGGGGAGGGCGTGGAGCGATTAGGTTTACTTTGACCAATAAAAAATGACAGCTTTTGCCGCTTGTCCTGGTCTGGGATGGTTGTGGGCCGGCTAATGGAGTGTGAGATTGGGGACGGGGTAGTGGATCCATGGCCACTGCTGCTGGGCTTTGAACTGGGATAGTCCCTCAGAGATCCATTTCCATTGACATACAGTGAACCCTGAAAAAACAAAGAATAACGTGAGATGTTATGGCTCAAACCTATTGCTGCAGTGAAAATAGTGCTCAAGTACCTTGTTGTTGTTTGGGGGCAGCTGTGGGCCGATGAAGCCCACACTGTTGTTGTGGAGTGTGGAGTTGACACGTGGTATCACCACTGGGCGCGGTGAGGACTGACCAGGGATGCCTGTGTTATGGTTCATGTGGTTGTAGTCAGATGTTTTTTTCACATCATTGGTCCTAGTGACAGAAATGAAGAGGAAAAATAATTTAACTGAGCAATACCGATTATTTACAACAATCAATCCGTTTACGTCTTCAATACAAAGTTTTTTTGTACACATAATTCATATTCAAATCAATGAAATGTTGCATTCAAGCATTTAATAAAGAAGCTAAACTGAATTGTTCTAACTTTTTAAAATAAAGATACAATTATGACTCACTTGATGTAAAACAGGACATAAGCTTGTTGGTTTAGAACAGAGCGGATATCACTGACTGACACAGAGGAATCATTCATCTGATACCACTGTCCATTGCTCGCCTGAAGAAAAAAAAAATACATTTGATCAAATGCAAGAACAAACATGTGAGTAGAAACATGCCAGCAGGCCAACAGAAAGCAATAATGAGTTGATAAAACAATACCTTAACATAACAGAAGTAATGCCCTGCGTGGCAACTGAATCCTGAATGGACGAGTACTGCGTACAGCCCATAGCCCTGAGACTCTCCCTGGGACTGAGACATGAAGGGCCGCAGGTCCAGATACTCCGAATACTTCACATCCTGTTGGTATCATAGACATGTACTCATTAGAAAAGTTTTCATTCATTCCCATCACCGTCTACTACATCGCACGTTACCTTTGTAATTTTTCCTCCAGTGAAATTAGCAAAGCGTTTCAGGGACAGGGTGAGGACGTTGGGGTTGCGGTGGATGGTAAATCTCTTTGAGGCTGTGACCATTTTCTTGCACCTACAATGAAACAATTCACTTTGAAGATAAATTTTACGTTCTTTTATGTCTTTTCCAGTCATTTTCTTACTTTGTGCATTTGTATGCATTTTCTCCATCCAGCTGCTCTGGCTTAACAAACTGCTCTAAAGCCTTAGAGACACTCAGAGCCGTCTGAATTAGAAAGAGAGAGTCAACAACAAGGAAAATTGATAACATAAAATGAAGCCACGTATCACTGATTACCTTAATTTCCAGAGGGATGTCCAAAAAAGGGTCAAATGTATCAGATACTGCTTTGCAGTTCAAACATTTTACTATAAAAGATAACAAACTATTTAAAACAATGGAAACACAAACACTATATGTTAATAATGTTAATTGTCGTCATACCTCTGGATCTTAAGTACCCGCCAAACACTTGATGGATGAAGGTAGTTGCCTGCGTTTGCCTGTCTAATCTATATGAACACACAAATGTTTTCAAGCTGTAGCTTGCACAAAAATACTCACACAATTAACACAGCATAAAAACCACAGGCAGGAAAATAAAACCTACTTAGTTCCAGGTAAACAGGACTTTTGCATAGCATCCACTGTGTAACGCAGAAACTCATGGGCATCTTCCTGGCTTCCGTAACGGAAGTGCTTTGCAATTCCTTGGGAATAACAGACAGATATTTTCAAACAATCAAAATCCAGAGCATAAATAATTAACATCTCCTTCAGAGTAACAGACATTTCAATTATTTCCCCCAAATTATATCTCAGAAATGAGCAATAAACTTACTTTTAAGCTCATTGAGGACCCCAATAGGCTTAATAACATTCCCAGAGTTAGCAGAAACTTGAATTATGTGGTTTTGCATGGTGCACATCATACAGAACCCCGGCTCATGACCTATGGTTCAAGTCAAAGATTAGTAATTGGGCAATACATCAGGTGAATGTTGTTTGGAGCAAGAAAACATACATATTTTGGAGTGCTCCCGCGTAAGCATGTAGTTAGCAAATGGAGGTGTGTAGGTGAGACACTGCAGGGCTGAGTTGAGGAAGCAGGTGTTTCCCATATTCTGCAGTCCTGCCCCGATTCGATGAACCTGGGCCCATTTCAGGTTGAGTCGTTCAGGAGGAAACAAAACCTTCTGGGGCAACTCTATGCCATCACCACCACCAACAACTGATTCACAAGGAAAGGAATGACAAAAGAAAGTACATCAAACCTCACACATGGCACTTTCTAGTTTTTTCACTGTTGCAAGTGGGACCGTCTGTGAACTTAAGCACTACATCATTTATAAAATCAACATGTTGACTTCACAATGGTAACTGAATTTTCACAAATATGTGAGTTTGTTCTTACAAAGCAGTGCTCAGAAATGTAAAGATGAGGCGAGTAGCTGCAGTCTGTGCTCTTACCTTGCTCTTTGGGCCGCTCCGCAGACGTGCCATTGTAGACAGCAGCTCCGGGCATGGGGCCCAAGCATCCCCCGGGACCCTTGAGCCTTGGAGACTCACTGGGCACGGAGGGTCCCACTGCCCAGCTGCTGGAGCAGCTGCTGTCCATGCTCACGTCTCTATTGGTGAACGGGGAGCGCTTACACCCGACTGACTCGTAGTCAGACTGCTCTGAAGATCTGTCAACTATGGTCATTGTTCATTGCTGTAAGGGGATATGGACACATCATAAGCTAGTGTAAATAACTATCCATGAGTCCATTATATACTCATGGTCAGAAATGAGGACATATGATATTTACATTTAACAATTCAAAACAAAAATATGCTTTATTTTGATTAGAACTATTAGCGCCAAGTGTATGTTATGCATACTTATTTGTGCTTACATTAACCATGTAAAGAGTGCTTTAGTTTAGTGTTGATGACCGTGTTCCACCAGCGGAGGACGTGCGCCTTGTCCTAGTCGGAAGCAGCACGCTGATCGCAGCTGTTCCCTCCCACCTGCTTCAGCCACACGGCTAACAGGCGACGGCCCGGGTAGGCCTTTAACACGCAGTGTGGAGAAACAGGTCAAGAAGCGTAACAAAATCTACAATATCAGACATTTTAGGGCCATTTATTGTCAATGTGACCCAGCATTTACTTAAATCTGGGGTATGATGAGGGTAACCCGCTGGAAAAAACGGGGCTCCGCGGAAATGCCGAAAGGAGCCATTACTAGCGCAGCTAACATTGCGTGTGTGACACCGATGCTAGTGCTAGCCAGCCTGGCATGGCGTTTGCTGAATGACAAAGCGGGGAGAAATGCACGCCATGTACAGCAGGTACTTGATCAGTGTAGTCTTTCACTTGCACACAAGGTGCGTGGAGTCGCGGTGGACTAAATAACAGGACAATTTGGAGGGCGCGAAAGGAGGGGCTCGACACCGGTGACTGTGCCTCTGCGCTGCTCTTTCCGACATGACAGAGAACCGGTGTAAGACTACTATCGCTATTCCCCGTCTCTCAGGTCAACTTACGAGCAACAGGGCTAGTGCCGAGTTACCATTGAAGTGATAGAACTACAGCACACTCACCTGATATTTGTTATGAACATCCTAAATGCAGTTGTAAATCCATTGCTTATTTCCAGCGGGTGTCCGGCGGTGAACAATGACGTAGCTAATTGCCCACGGGTACATCCGGGTACCTGTGGTGAAAGCAGCGCTCTGATTGGCTTGTTCAGTCGTTTCCTCGTGCAAAACGTGTTTGGGTACAACTGTGATGCATCGACCTTTGTGTGGAGTACAAGAGCATACGAACATGACTGTGTGGACAATCTGCGCCTTCCTAGTTCATGGTGCATTTGTCAAAACATCTTTCATTGTTAATACAAAGAAACCAAGGGCCCGCTCCGCTATGTTACATTACAAATAGGCCACCGCCAACATCACCCTTTATTATCAGGATAATGAAGAAAAATAAAACAATCACTTAAACTCTATACACAATCTTTTCTCACAATCAGACACATAACGCTCTATAATGTACAAATATGCATAATATACAGTACAGCTTGTAAGTTTCAAGTCTATGTTTTGTTTGATTCAGAAAGGGACACTGAGCTTTCAAGCTCACTGATGCGTCTTCGCAACTGCATAATTTCCTTGTCTTGCTCTTCCACTTGTTTCTGCAAACCATAGATCACCTGTTGGCAAAATAGGGATAATGAAGATGAGATTAGTTAATCAATAAAGATCTTGAAAATAATTCACTTCATTATAGTTTAACAGTTTTCTTAAATTACATTACTAGACTCCTCATATTACAAGCCATGGAGAACAATTTACTCTTACCGTGTCTTTACTACAAAATAGTTCACTCTGCAGAAGCTCTGTGGCAGTGGGTCGTACACTTGGGTCTTGGTTGGTCAGATTTAGGATATGTTTTACAAGCTTTGGCCAACTCAAGCAAAAGGAATCAGAGATTTTGCCTTCTCTAAGATCCCCAAGAGACCGAACTCGTTCCATTTCTGTCCCAAAAGGCTGAAATAGTTCAAAAGCCAACATACCCACACTGTACATGTCTGACTGCAACACAAAAAGATACATTTAGTGAAATTTTGTTTTTGCTGCAGTGGCGTGTTAGCAGGAATCATCAGGAACTATTCAAAAGCTGGAATCACTTGTTTGTAATGTTTACCTTTGAATCATAATGCGAGCCCTTTAACTGCTCTGGCGACGCATACACAAACGTTCCTACACCTGTGGTATGTGAGGAATCTGCGGGGTATGTCAAAAAAGCAACAGCACCATCTACATGTGAGTATGGGGCAGGACTTGTCTTGAAATTATTGTAACCAAAATGTAGATATTTACCACCACAGGAAGAACTTGAGCCTTCATGTCCATCTAGAATTAGATCTTTACAGGCCAGGCCAAAGTCCCCAATCCTTACATGACAGTCATGGCCATGGAGGAATATATTTCTAGGCTGGGAGAAACCAATACAAAACATAGGAAATTATTAATAATATAAAATATGAAAAGCATAGTTATAATAATAAGTTTGTGTGCACTGCATTTAAGGTATAAGTTTACTACTTTAGTAAAATGCAACACGAATAAGACGCACTAAATTAAATGTCAATTAGATTTTCAACTTTTTGGGGTGGGCGCTTATAAGCTATTTGCTTCGGCCCACTCCTTTTGAGCAGACATACTGCTCAAATAAACAAATAAATAATAATAACTAAGAATATATGATAATTAATGGTCAAATGTATTTCAAAGGGTGTTTCCCCAAAACGGGGAAGTTATCAGTCTAACCAGGAAGCTACTCTATCAAACTCCACCACGCAACTCTGGACTATTGTGATCAGACCAAACATAGGCTGGAGGTGCCTGACAAGTACGGTACAAGTTTTTCTTATACTTGTGGAAAAATTAGAGGTGCAAAGGCAAAATGAGTTCTGCCTCCAAAACCTGAAGAACAAGCTTTTAACCGTCACACACCTGGGAGAATAAACACAGAACGCGGAGAGGCCACTGTCAGTTACGCTGGGTGACAGTATGAGCAATGACAGGAGATTCCTCACCAGACAACTACAGCAATACATTTTTCGCTGCTATAATGGATGAAGACGCTGAAGCTATAGAACAACTGTCCTTGGTGCGGGGAAGTGACTCCTTGATCGAAATATTCCATGTAACGCAAAGAAAGATTTTCTGGGAAGTAAGTACACATTAGGATTTTAAAATACACTTCATACCAAAGTGGTATGAAGTGCACATACGTTTTGGGTCATCATTATTGCCATTTGCTATATTCAAAGCAGATTCTAACTGCAGTTTACATGCTGTGCAATACATTCAAGTTTGTCTCGTCTTGTCTTGCCTTGCCTCAGGCTCTTTCCAACTATCCCCTTCATCTGGCTGCTATGAACAGAAAAGTGGAGAGCATGAAGAGCTTACTGTCAATGGGAGCAGACCCTGAAAAAAGGTTTACACTAACAAACATACTTTCCTCAATGTACAGTACTGTATGGAAGACTGTAATCAATGAGCATGAGGCCTGCTTCATGGTTTCTCGCTTACAGAGACAAACTGGGTCGAACATCACTGCACTTAACAATTATGAGCTGGCCACGATTACCGACTTCAACAAATGATTCCTCAAATGCGTCTCCTTTCCATGTCATTTTGATTGGTGTTCGTGACAAGGTAGAGGCTTGTCTGCAACTCCTCTGTGAGCATGGTGTGGACGTCAATGCACAGGTAATGAGTGGTATTGCTTTACACAGTCAGAGAAACAACGCCACAACACTGGCCATATAAAGCTTTCACATGTTGAAGTAAAAGGGGGATTTGTGGCTTCTTTCAGGTGGCTGGAGTCGGTCGTGACACAGCTCTCCACATAGCAGTATCCTATTCAGCCCTGTCTGCTGTCCAGACTCTGACTAGCTTTGGAGCTAAAGTTGATGTAGTGGATGACGCGGGAATGACCCCCCTACACAAGGCTGCAGGAACACTCAATAAAGACATAATTGTATACTTAATCCAGCAGGGAGCAGATGTCAACATGGTGAGTTTTTTATTTTATTTTTACTATTAATTCACAAAATACGACTTTCATTTTTAGAATGATAATGTTGTAATTTTAGGGTGTTAAATATTCTGGGAACACACCGCTGCACATTGCAGTAAGCGTATGTGCAACAGTGACAGCGAAACCTCAACAAGAAAACCTCTGGTGTATAACAGAGTTGCTGAAGTGCGGCGCAGACCCAAATAAATGCAACAATCAAGGCCTGACGCCTTTACAAGAGGCGTGTCAAATGGGGTGCTCGGAGCTGGTGGACCTGCTCCTGATCTATGGAGGAAACATCAACAAGGTGAACAAGGCTGGGGAAAACAGTCTGTTTATATTCCTAAACAGAGGGATTACACTGACAAACAACAAGCTCCTGTCCAAACTGTTTGGGTTGACCTCACCACTCATCTTTCACAACAAAAGTGGACAACTTCCCTCCTCTCTGAGCCTTCCATGCTCATCTAAATTCAAGGGGCCAATACTGAGACTTGCCCAGGATCCGAGATCACTTAAAAGCATCTGCAAGGCTTTTATTTACCTTCAACATGTTCAAAACAGAGAGGAGTGGCGACAAATATTGCCAACTATTTTGTACGAATTTGTTTTTAACAAGTGGGACATTTTAGATAAAATACTTCTAGACCGCTCAGGGAGATGACAGTATGCATAATGTATCAAATACCTCAACGCTGACCACTTGGGTGCTAATGTAGCAATACCTAGAGAGTGCTATTCAATGAACAGAAGCATACCTTAAGGTCTCTGTGAATGATGCCTCTTGAGTGAATGTATTCCACCCCATCAAGTATATTCTTCAGAATGTTGAGTGTATGATCTGAGTCCACACACGCAAAAGGACCTGAGGACACAAAAAGAGATTACACCAGAGGCTTCAAACACTAAGCACAATGGTTTCTTTTAAAAGAGTTAACCGCATTTACATCTTAAGACATGTTGGTCTTTTGGTTTGGCATTTCTTTCAGAAATCCAGTCCTGTAGTGAACGCTCACACAGATGCATCTGGATGTAGAGCATTAGGTGAAACTGTACCTGCAACATACAGGAGCACATTACTGACCCGTCCTGGGTGAACAGTCAGACCAAGGCAGTCTGTAACTCTTGCTGCACACTTCCTGCGGATCAAAAAGGTCACGTACCTCTTTTATAGGCTTTGTTGCACATTTTTCCACCCTCTGCTGGCACTTTTTATCACTACAGGAACCATTGCTCAGTTCAATGTTACTTCTGCTGGACTCCTCTTCAAACACAACTGAACTGTCCGCTCCCATGACAGGACATTTAGTGTTGGGAATGGGTCGCTCACCCAGAAAAACACAAGGCACATAGTTCTCCGGGACACGATTCTTTGGTTTTGTACACATCACTTGTCCTTTCTCAGGAGTAGAAACAAACGCTCCCACTGCACCGTTTACTTCCGAGATTAGTTTGCCACTTGAGGTGAGAGAAAGCTCCTGAGTAAGGCTTTGAAAGACTATGGAAGATCCAGTGCTGTTGTAATGATTCTCAGATGAACTGAAATAAATAAACAAACAATTACTATATTGTCAAAGCATCCGTTTTGGGTTTTATTATAGTTAAGCTATTTTCAATGTTTACCTATTTTGATCTTCTGGAGATTCTAGTGCAGGTAAAGAAGACTGGGAATCTAAAAAGAGACATATGCTTGTCATATGTCCTAAAAATTTAAAATACACACACAGCAGTCAACTTACAAGCAGTAGGTTGAACATGCTCCATCCATGCAGTGTGGTATCCCACTACATTTACATGTTGGAGGCTGGAGAGCACCTTTACTTCTCTGAGAACCTAAAACAATGTACAATATGTCAATATGTTTACACTGTGTGTATGAAGCAGGTATTAGTTGCAAAAATGCTTTCCTTACTTTCATACAGTCTTCTTTTGAAACCTTTTTAATAAGAATTTTTTCACAGCATAAAACTGCCCGTCAAGTTTATTTAAAACCTAAAACATTTGTTTTCATTAGTGATGTTTTAAAAAAGAGAAATGTTAAAGAAAGAAAATAAGTTAGTAAGATAATACCTTAACAACATTTCCATATGATCCTTTTCCAAGTCTGCAGATTTCTTCAAACTCACTAAGATACCTTGAAGTCTGAGCTTGAAAAAGTCCCTCTGTTGGTCTGTGGGACACAGTGACACATGTTTACCAAATTGTAACAAATAATGTGAGACAGAAGACAAAACCTTTATCTCACCTTACAGTAGCACTGGAAGAGGTTGTGCCAAGCCTTGGTTGAGTCTTTATCATAATATAAGGACAAACATGTTATTAAAATCGACTAATAACAATGCCTTTGACAAACAACAGAGAAACAAAAACTCCATGCAGTGTAATCACCTGTGGATAGAGAGACGAGCTGGCTGCATTCAGCAGCTCTGTAAACGCTCGGTTGTGCTGCAGTCTGACTGTGCTGAACTCATCACTAATTGCCAAAGGCGAAAGGAGATTCATGGCTGCCAATCGCTGTCCAATTACTTTACAGAAACAATACATGCAATCATTAGTGTGTTACACGGGTGCATTAGATGCACAGTAAACTTAAGTCATGGATTTGAAAGGTGTCAGTACCTTTAAACAGCATCCGGGAGCGTGCTGGGTTATTCTCATAGACAAAACAGAGATGCTCCAGCAGTGAGCCCAGGAGGAGGTGGTTGGGGATAGCAGAAGCAAACTCTTGAACAGATGAATATGATCTTCCAGCCATTAGCACCTCTCTGTCATCTTCAATGTCAGAAGCTGAAAGAGGAGAAATTGTTCAAAGCATCATACAAAATGGAGCTCACAAAACACCCTTTACATTTACCTTCCTCAATAGCTTTTGCAATCATCTTAACAATGTTCTTCTCCAAGTCCATTTGCCTGGCTTTTAGTGAAATGTAATCATTCAGAACTATACTTTGTCCTGTGCGTACATCCCGCCTCCAGCAAAAAACAAAACTCATCTCATATGCACACGAGGGGCGTGCACAGAAATTAACCTTATCTGGGGGATCCAGCACAGACAGGCCCTCCACCGAATGTGAACGTGGTGGTCAATCCAAAATGAAGAGCAGAGGTTTCCTGATGACATGATGTAGCTCGGTACTAGTAAAAGATCATCGGTTTATCATTTGGCTGAAGCAGAGAGTGTCAGCAGAAACTGGGATTTATAAAGTGAGCTTTATTGTGCATCGTGGCATTTATTTTATAAGTACCCACAAAATAAAAAGAGGCATTAAAATTAGTTAGAAGTAGAAAAGCACTATAACCGTGGCATAGGCCAGCCATTCCCAAAGTGAGGCCCGGGACTCCTGGGAGGCCTCAGAGGCCCTGCAGGGGGACCTCCAAAGGTTGACCACACATCAGTCACCTAAAAATTTGTTTGTAATGAACTTTATGTGTATTTGTTTAATTTATATATATATATATATATATATATATATATATATATATATATATATATATATATATATATATATATATATATACACACACATACACACAAAAAAGTGCTTAGCCAATAATCCCTATTTTGAATTGTTATGTGAAATTATGAGAAATTAATATAACATATTCTTTTAATTTTGTGAATTTATAGTGGGATCTTTGGATTGACAAGGGTGCTGCGACGTGCTCAACTTTGGGAAGGGCTTGGCATAGGCAATAAGACCACTGCAGTAAGCCCATGAGCTAGAGTTTAGCCAAGTAAGTGTATGCTAAAAGTATCTCACTACAGCTGACAAGGGGGTGGAGCGTAGTCACGTTGATCAACCTTCACAGAGCTGCAAACTAATAATATAACACCTGCCCCTGGCGGTGATCAAGGAACACAACACATAAGCGCAACAAAATCAACATAATGTAAATAAATCTAAGAAATTACATTTTTAAAAATGTCATTAATACCTAGGTCTAGTAAGTGAACCACTATAACAAGCTGCTTACTGTCAAACCCCACGTCGTCGTCTTCTTCATCAACCAAACTGGACAGGCTTACAATGCTGTCAACCTCGTCTTCCATGATCGTAAGGAGCCTGTTCCTGCAGCGGAGGAGAAGCTGCGAGCTGCTACCAGAACCTTCCTTAGACTGTAGAGCTCCAGCAGCAGTATTACTAACACTTGGTGTTGAACAGTTCATTTCAACCTACCGCTTTGATGACTTGACAAAACCACTTACTTTCATGTGACTTCAACACTTAACTATAGTTAGCCTCTTCCAACAGTACACTAGAACTATCCCATCTTTGCACCTGTTCATTTAAACAAACATCAAAAGTTATCCTGCCATGTTGAGGTAATGAGCCGCCATGACACCGGGAAGCACGACGAGGGACAGCCCGTTAGTACAGGACTACAGAAACAACGAAAAATGTCACATTTCGAAAATAATCCGAAATAAACATCTGAATATACAATTAACCATATCATATTAATACGAATGAATGTCACTTGTGTAATGATACAAGTGTGTCTCTAAACTCGAACATAATAAAATAAAATCACACAATATTCGTTTCTTACAAAAGGACTTCTTGGCAGATATACCCTAATTATGCGCAGGTCCAAAACCGCTGTTCAACGATGATGAAATACTACTACATTTGTGGAAAGAAAGAAAGAATATCCTAAAGTATAATTTTATTTACTAGCGTATTATTACTTTGCGTTAACGTGTATTTGTAACACTTCTCGTAAAAACGGGGAAATATTGAAAATACAACGCCAACTGCGCAAGCAACTAGGACCTTCGCAAAATTTTGTCACGTGACGTTGCTTGCTGCGCGCCGCGGTCCAGCTTCAATTTGGTGTTTACTTTACTTGCTCGCAGTTTTTGTGTCGCCTCATCTGCAGTTATTAACTCATTGGTATTTTAAACAAGACATGACTATATTAACCTATTTGTTTCGATAAGACATGACAAGGCCAATTTATATACACAGTCTATAAAATGTCAGAAGAATGGTAAGTTAGCTGGAGAGCAATACTGTTTTCAGTAGCTTTTCTGTATGCTAATACTAGAAATGAACAGTGGTATTTTGTGGATTGTATGGCATGTTACGGCTGTGCAACTAAAGTCAAATGCGCTTAACAGCGGTTTTGTTTACTATTTTTTACAGCACTTCAGAGCCTGCAGGAGCAATCAGGGCCATTGATAAACACTCAGTGCATCAGATATGCTCAGGCCAAGTGGTGCTGACTTTGGCTACTGCTGTCAAAGAGCTCGTGGAGAATAGTGTGGATGCTGGAGCTACGAATATTGGTAAGCATATAGGCACATATTCATTGTCTTTCATATCCATTCGATTTTTATTAAGTGATTGCATTTGTGTCATTCACGTCGCATAGAGGTCAGATTGAAGGACAGTGGAGCGGGGCTTGTGGAAGTTTCTGACAATGGCAAAGGAGTGGAGGAAGCCAACTTTGAAGGACTTAGTAAGTGGTCACCTTTTGCTCTAGTTACATGTAACTTTCCCAAATCATTATAACAATAAAGTAAACTACTTCATTGTAACACTCTGCAGCTCTGAAGCACCATACATCAAAAATAAGGGATTTTTCCGATCTCATCCACGTGGAAACATTTGGTTTCAGAGGAGAAGCCCTCAGCTCTTTATGTGCACTGAGGTATCTAAATGGTAAAGCACCTTAAACACTCAACCAAAGCAAAATCCATAAATCAATGTAACGATGTCTTACAGTGATCTCATGGTCATTACGTGTCATGCGTCCAGCCAAGTGGGTACCAAGCTGGTGTTTGACTGTAAAGGACACTTGGTTCAAAAGTCACCTCAGCCTAGACAGCAAGGCACTACTGTTAGTCTGCAGCAGCTCTTCTACACGCTTCCTGTCCGACATAAAGAGTTCCAACGCAACATAAAGAAGGTCAGATTTGGATGATTATGGTAGATTATAGTTGCAAAGAAAATGACCACATAAACTGATCAGACCTAAAAAGATATTATGATATGGTCATATGCTTTTTACAGGAATATGCCAAGATGATCCAAGTCCTGCAGTCCTATTGTATAATATCGACTGGAGTGCGCATAACTTGTTCAAATCAAACTGGGCAGGGAAAGCGCAGTACTGTTCTCAGCACCAGTGCAAGCCAAAGCATGAAGGACAACATAGGAGCCATATTTGGACCGAAACAGGTGTTCACATGTAACATCCCAAAATACAAAACAGCATTTTTAGTGCCTTTTAGATTTTTATTTACCTTGTGTTGTGCATTTTGCAGATTCAGACTCTTTTGCCTTTCAAACAAGTTCCTCCTGCTGAAAATGCAATGGAAGAATATGGACTGAAGGATGCAGACCTACCCAAACAGCTTTTTCTGTGTGTAAATAAGATAAATCGATTGTTTCAACAGATTATTCATGTGTAATGCAGCATGTTCTTTTTTTTCTCTCTTTTTTTTTTACAGAATTACAGGATTTGTGTCACAAGCAGACCATGGCGTTGGAAGAAGTGCCACAGACAGACAATTCTTCTTCATAAACAACCGTCCATGCGATCTTCTGAAGGTATTTTTCATGAAGTTGTGATACTGGAAGAGGCATCCAACAATTATGGAATTTCTAACTTGCAGGTGACCAGACTTGTGAATGAAGTTTATCACATGTACAACAGGCATCAGTATCCATTTGTCGCCTTGAGCATAACTGTCTCTTCAGGTAAGAAAATTGGATCTAGCAATAATAATTTTATTTTTTAAATATATGTTATAATAAATGTCATTATTTTTTTTTTCAGAGTGTGTTGATGTAAATGTAACTCCAGACAAACGGCAGATTTTCCTTCAAGAAGAAAAACTCTTGCTGGCTATCATAAAAACATCTCTCATTAACATGTATGAGGCTGGGGTCAATAAAATAAGCTTGAACTTCACACACAAGCCAGTATCAAGTAAGAACAGTTACTGATTTTGGCATCATTAGTGGTGTACTAAAAGTGTACTAATGTTTACCCTTATATTATTGTAAGATTTGTAATTGTTTTTTGTCATTAGGGATGATGTCATCACCCGAACCTTGCCAGGTTGTTCCCTCAGATGAGAACCTGCCAGAGTCTGGAGAGGACAGTGACTCAGTTATTCAAAGCCCAAAGTCTAACGTTAATTTGGCTGGTCTAAAGGCGGCCTTTTCCAGTCAACATAGTTCTGCTAAAAGTACTAGTGTTTCAGGGTCCACAAGCAGCGGTCCCACACAGAAAACAATACAGTCTTTTTTAAAATCTGGTACCAAACCTGCATTATCTAGTACAAATGTAGGGCCCAGTCTGAAGATAAAAAGGGACTTCAATAAGTGCTCTGTTGTGGGAAGAAGTGTATTGGACAGTTTCAGGTTTGGTAAAGCACTCGACAGTCAAACTGCTAACACTGCGCCTCGTTGTGACCTCACAACAACAGATGACATGGGTTCAGAATTAGAGACTGAAAACCACACTCTTAAAAAGGGGGACTGTGAAGGACCAACGGAAGAAAACAACACATTTGAGGAATACAAACCTATAGCACGCATTATAAAAGAAGCCTGTGTCCAGAGCCCTGACCCCAAAAGAGCAAGAAGGGAGAATCACCTGGTTAATGTTGACTTCTCAAATGATTCAGAGGATTCTTCCCCAACAACAGTAGACGCCCCGGTTTCTTTACAGAGAAGAGCAATACCTCTTCCATTTTCCTTGGAGCAGCTAACATTAAAGGTGAAGAGGTTGCAGGATCAGCAACATCAGAGGTCTATGGGGGAACCCAAGTACAGACGATTCAGAGCCCAGATCAGTCCAGGTGAAAACCAGAATGCAGAGGAGGAGCTCAAAAAGGAGATCCGGTATAGTCTTTTTAAACTCAATTTTAAGCAGGTAATGAGGTTTTAATAATGGTTTTGTTGCTATGTATGTTTTAGTAAGGACATGTTCAAAGAGATGGAGATCATCGGTCAGTTCAACCTGGGCTTTATCCTTACCAAACTAAACTCTGACATCTTCATGATTGACCAGCATGCGACCGATGAGAAGTACAACTTCGAGATGCTTCAACAACACAATGTGCTTCAAGGGCAAAAACTTATAGCGTAAGAATTGAAGCAAAAGGAGATATTTGTATTGCGCCTATTCTGTTTGTAATGTAGCTTGTCTTTCTTTCAGTCCACAAAACCTCCATCTTACTGCCATCAGCGAAAACATTTTAATTGAGAATATTGAGATTTTTAGGAAGAACGGTTTTGAATTTCTGATAAATGAAGATGGTAAGAGCATTTTTATAATTTCTCTTATAACTTGCAAGTCTTGTATTTTTAATTGTGTCTTGGTTGCAGCTCCAGTCATGGAAAGAGTAAAGCTAGTGTCTCTACCCACCAGTAAGAACTGGACTTTTGGCCCTTCTGACATTGAGGAGCTTATTTTTATGTTGAGTGACAGTCCAGGCGTCATGTGTCGACCATCCCGCGTGAGGCAAATGTTTGCATCTAGAGCTTGTCGCAAATCGGTTTGTTCAGTTTCCAGTAACTGTGATGTGATAGCTTCATGTTATTCTTTGTTGTAGTTTAATTTATTTTTTGTACTGGATAGGTGATGATTGGTACAGCCCTCAGTGTCAGTGAGATGAAAAAGCTGGTGGTCCACATGGGGGAAATTGAACAGCCATGGAACTGCCCCCATGGGAGACCAACGATGAGACACCTGGCCAATCTGGACGTTATTTCAGACTAAATTTTGTACTTGTTTTAACTACTCAACACTGCTTAGGCCTACTTAATTTTGACACATTTTGTATATGTTTGATTATTTTAGCGTTTTAAGTTCTTGCACGTAACAAGAATTAAAGTTTAGATTAAACAAACTAAACAAATAAGAAACATTTGCTTGTTTATTTCATGGAAGTTTGATATTACATCCGTGGTGTATTTGCATAACTGCTCTTCAGAGGTGGGTAGTACTCGGGTAAATTTTTCATACATTTTTATGGCAATTTATTTAGAAATATTTTGATTTTCACATTAAGTTTTGTTTCTCATAATTTATGTCAACACTAAAACAAATCAGACTTTTACACTCAGCTACTCAGTACTTAAGCAACAAAATGAAATACTTTATTTCAATTTAACTAATGTTACCCTTTGAGTAAATATTTTGGCTACTCTGCTCTGCTCCCTCTGCTGCTCTTTACTGTACACGTGTGGCTCTTTGGGCTTTCCGTATTTGTGAGCGTCCGTCCCGTTGCCATGGAGAGGCGGGGGCCTGATGCTCGCCTGCTGCTTTGGGCGGGTTTGGCATTATGACAGAAAATGAGGGACATAAAATCTAGTACCGACTGCTTTTAAACAATTTTCTTAACCTATAAATTATGGCGGGATTAGAAAAGTCATTAGAAGAGTTGCAACCAAATCCAGCCAAGGACCAAACCGCTCACTGCGCTGGACAAAAACAGTCCGGGGTGGACGGGCCCAGCAAACATCCTCCTCTTCTGAACTTAGTTATTAAAAGGTGCGTTACAAATGAGCTTATAACTTATAAAAACGTTACAAATATTTTGGTCCCTTGCAGATTTGAAGGGGAAACGTGTGAAGGCCAACCTAGTGGTGAAGGAGTGGCATGTTTTGAAGGAGGGCACGTGTATAAGGTATGGAAATGTGTGCAGGCCATTGACAGTAAGGCCTAGACTATAGTTTCTACATCATCTAAAAACTTTTATGTGCAGGGTATATTTTCCAAGGGACTAATGGATGGACATGGTGTATTCACATGGGCAGGAGGTTTAAAATATGAGGTAGATTTTCAATGTAAAACTAAAAAATAGGCTACATTTGCAATTCACAACTGTGAAACTATGATTTACAGGGGAATTTTGTCTGCAACATCATCATGGGCCAAGGGATGTACTCCTGGCCTGATGGCAGCACCTATCAGGGCGAGGTCCAATATGGTATAAGGCATGGAAGTGGGACATACTACTGTGCCAAAAGTGGAGTGGTTTACAAAGGCCAGTGGAATCAGGGCAAAAGACAAGGAAAGGTATGATTTTCTATTTTAATGAAACTATAAAGTGTGTTTCACAGAGTTTCGACACACTCTAAAAATAGAAAAGGTCTGAAAACGTTCAGAACCCACTAAACTTGTTCTTTTAGGGTGCCATTTATTTTAACCAAGATGAGACCAACTGGTACAAAGGTGACTGGGAGGCGAACAGGATTGAGGGATGTGGTGTGAGGAGGTATACCTGTATTAATTATAATACACTACATAACCGTCATATTAACTTTTACCATAACTGTGTCCAGGTACCTCTCTGGTAACACTTACACAGGGGAGTGGATGAACAATTTGAGACAAGGGGAGGGAACGATGAAGTGGCTGCTGCATGGACAACAATATGAGGGAACTTGGCATAATGGTGTTCAGGTTAGTAATTCATTTGCACTGTTTACCACAGACATTGGCAGACATTTCAGTGGAATGGACAGTCTAAATCTAAATGCTGTAATTTTAAAGCCATACTGCATGACATATCACCCACTAAACTGAATAAAATACAATCATTCATTAGTTTGTGGGTGTTTTGGTAAAGAATACTGTACCTAAATATTTCTTTGCTGAGAGGACTCGCCTCTCATCAGACCTAACCCTGTTGGGAGCAGGTCATCCCTAGCTCATCTCCATAGAGATATTACTTTACTTTAACTACAGGATGCTAAAAATTAGGTTAAAATATGCCATGTCCTCTTATAAAGTCTTTATTTTGATTACCCATTGAAAAAATTGCACTGTTGGTGTCCAGCTGAGCATAAGAAGTACCGCCAGTGTCAACTTTGACAACATATTTTAACTTGGTTTTAGTTTTTTAACAAAAATACTATTTATTATTTAGTATTATTTTTAGTTTTAGTCTAGTTTTAATCAATAGAAATTATATGTCTATGTAGTCAACTGACTCTAAAATTAATTTAGTCACCTTTACACTCATATTATTGTATTATTAAATGCATATTGAATGTTTCATGGAGCTTCTCCCACATGGAAAGTTCCTTTGACAGTGAATTTAAATGAAATTAGGCGTTGGTATTTTTCTGATCAATATACTGCATATGTTATGTTTATATTAATACAAGAAGCAAAACGTATACAGTAATTACTTTTACAAATTGTTGATCTAATTTTTTACACTTACACCCCCATCAACTTCTACTGTATTAATGGGAAACACTGTTAATTGCTGATCATTTCTAAGCTGTGTAATTCATAGTGGAAAGCTGTTGCGTCTGTTGCAGCATGGGCGTGGCAAACATACCTGGATCTTAAAGCGAGAAGATGCATCCCGATTTCCCCAAAGCAACCAATATGTAGGAGAATTCGTCTGTGGCCAGAGGCATGGACAAGGAGCTTTTTACTATGCGGACGGTGCGGTGTATGAGGGAGAGTGGAGGAACAACAAGAAGCACGGACTGGTATAGAAATACAAATTCAGTCATAATAGTGTTGTTATTTCAAGGTGTTTTGGTTTATAGGGAACAATTACGTTTAAAAATGGGAAGATTTTCCAAGGCGAATATGCGGATGATCAGATTGTACAGTTGAGAAATGAAAGCCCTCTTCCACCTCTGGGTAATCAACCCACGAACTTAAAGCAAAGTAAAGTTTGAAAGTTGACAAAGTCTGCATTCTACCATTAACCTCTTGTGTAGTTTCAGCCTTGAATACCTCATCATCTGTGCTGGGACCCGGCATGAACCTTGATGTAGACGATCTGCTGAGCAAGTTTCCTGAGCAAAGACGTGTTTCAGAACTCAAAGAGGTCAGTGATTGCTTAAGACTAACGATTACACTTCAAGATTCTCCTGACTTTTTTTTGTAAACATCAGGTGGAGTTTGCCGTGTGGAAACACAGTACCGAACTGAGAGCTATCTACAATTTCTACAGCCGACTGGGATTCTTTCATTCCCCAGACTACACGGTCATGCTGTCCCGGATGCAGTTGTGGCGTCTGCTCAAAGACTGCAAAGTTCATCACCATGACATCACTCTCTGCCAAATTGACCTGCTGACTGGAGGTAAGCCTAATTGGTACTGCTGCTATATATCATAACCTTATACATTTCTATTTTATAAAGCAGCCTTCTGTATTGCACACATTTTTTTTTAATCTTTAAGTCTATTCCCACATTATAAGGAGGTATGTATCTTTTCAAATCATGTCCTATCACTGGACATTCTTGCACAGCCATGATTTAGAACAATGGAATCAGTCTGCAGTAGCTGTAAATAGTCTGAATGCTTTAGCCACTTTGAACCTTTAATTCATATATTTTTTGTATTTATCAAAAGTTTTCTAAGATTTTTTATTTAATGCAACATTGTAGGGGAAATAGTATAGAATTTCCACAAATAATATATTTACATGATTATAGTATCAGACTGCTGCATAAACTGAATATATGAAACATGAACACATTTTTAGCATGCACTGATTTCCGACCCTGACATGCAGCACTAACTCTTGTGTATTTTAGATGGAGCCACATCCGCAGATGTCCACTCCCCTTTCACCAGGATGCTGTTTCGCGAGCTCCTGAACTGTCTCGTAGTTGTTGCTTATCACATTTATCATAAAAACATGACGTAAGTTTTCCTTTTTTATTCAACATATAGATACAGTAAGTGATAATCACTTATGCATTTTCATTCCATCAGTTCTCAAAGGAATCTCCTGGCTTCTTGTTTTTACAAACTTATGGCAAACAACATCCTCCCTAATGCAAAAAATGTGAAGGGTGAGTTTCCTTAAAATTATCATGAAAATGCATGCAATTCCTAACTCGTTTTGTGTCGTTATTTTAGGTTATTTGTTTAAGCAGCCGGAGTGCACCCACAATGTCATGGGATACTGCAGAAGGAGCTGGGAGGTCTATCAGAGGTACTGCACGCTAAAGGCCGCCTCACAAGACGACAAGGCAATGACCTGTGGAGACCTGCTGTTCATGTTTAAGGTGCAATAGACTTAAACACTTTTATTTTTGAGAATACATTGAAATGAATTTATCATTTTACTTCCAGGATTTGAATCTGCTTGACAATGAGCTGACGGTTACAAAGATCATGGAGATCATCACCAAAGAGAGTGCGGACCGCAGCAACACACGCTCCTGTCTGAATCACGAGGTTATTCATGCGCTGAATCATAATCCACATAGTAAACAATTCATTTTATTGTTGGAAATGCATATCTTTTCCTTTGAAAGGTGACATTTCTGGAATTTTTTGAGACACTACTGGGCTGCGCTGAGGTCAAATGTCAGTTGGATGGCTTTGATCAAGTTTCCAATGATCCAGAGTTTATGACTGCAGATAAGGCAGAGTTCACCTCACAGAGCCAGACCAGTTCTCCGACTGTAATTTATCTCCGTTTTAATGGTCAAATTAACGAAGCAGTTTTTTTTTCCAATGTACCTTTTATGTACTATTCTTTTCCTAACAGATTACAACTCCTGTTAACTCACCGATCAGTTCAGATTCAATGGTAAGTTGCAACTCCAACAGAAATCTATTTTTTCATCCATTGACTGAACAAATGTACTACACACTTGTGTTATCAGGTGGAGGCTGCAGGAGCTGACACACGCGACACAACTGCTCTTATTGAAGTGATGGTGGATGGGCTTCATTTGGCAGGTTTGCTTTTTTTTCCTCCTCTGCTTTGTAAAATTTTAAAGAAGGTTGAGTAAAAATAAAATAACTAGTCCTATTGTGGTCCATTACATGTTTGTCAGAGCCCGCCGAAGAGAATGGTGGATTGAGAGGAAAACCAACAGAACTGGATCTTCCAAAGAGTCAATTTAGGGTCTGGGAGGAAATGGTCAAGCATTTCTTTGATCATATTTTCTTTCATGCTTTTGAGCAGTACTAGCAGAACTGCAAACCTTGTAATAAACACACCACCAGAGGGCAGGTACTCCATTCTTAAAGGTGTTGGACTTGCCTTCTGATTGTTACACAGGAAATAAAGCCTTTAATTCAGTAACATGTAGCCTTGTGGCCATTAATAACAAATGTCTACCCATGTGAAAAAAATCAAAGTCTTTTATGTCAGAAATAAGAACTTTAAATCAAATATACAAATGGCACTACCTTTTTTACAACGCTATAAAAGCTTATGTAACACAACGTTTTAAAATCAAATTACTAAAGGGGAGGAGTGAACACCATCAGATCAGCAGGGCAAACAGACTGGCGTATTCGGTCTTTCAATTCAGGGGTGAAGGGCAGCAGGGCCGACTCCGCAGTCTGAGAAAAAAAATAAAAAATGCTGTTATGTTTTATTCATCATGAAAACTTGAAGGTTTTGAGAAAAAGGGATAAAGGGGGAACCTGTGGTGACTGGAAAGAAACCGGTGCTGGGACATAGGGCAGAGTGCAGGAGACTGAAAGGAACATCACCAATCTCAAATTACATCATGCACAAAAAATGTTTCAAGTAGCAAAGAGCAGGCTTAAATATTTGTGAAGATACTTAATCAGTGTCTAACAAATCATAGTAAATAAGGTTTGCATGTCTCAGGTGCCAAGCCATACCAGTTTCCTGCAGAGTTAAAGGGCTCTCAGGTTGACCTCTGGGACTCTCCATATCAACATCAATCACCACGGTTGACTCCATGGCAAAAGGTCCCCTGGGTGACAAACTGTCTCTCCTTGAAGGCAGCAGGTATCGCTCAAAGTCTACACTAGGGAGGTCCTGAAAGACAAACTAATTACTGTGTGTGCAATCATCAACATGTTGAAAAGTGAAGTAGAAGTCTTTACCTCATGAACACAACTCTCTGGTGTGTTTACCAAAGAATCCTGAGTGCATAGGAGGCTTTGCACAGGCCGAGGGGTGCAGCTCACAACAGGGGAGGACAGCTGGGCTGTACAGGGCGACAGAGTGAAACTCAGGGATGCTGAGGGCATTGGAGCTGGAGACGAAACAGGACTTTTCCAGGGAGACTGTGAAAGACGTAGACTCAAGTCCTCCCCTGGTTTATCCTGCTCTTCAACACTGATGGAGGGGATTGACTGTCCAGGGTCAGAAACTGCACCCTCAGTTTGTTCTGTAGCATCTGAAGGCACTTCTTTGACCGGAGAGAAACGCAGAGACACAGAGGTCTCGGGCTGAGGGGTGGCATGAGGCAGTGTTGCTTGTGCAGGAGTTTTATTTACTGGGTATGGATGAGAGGGAGTTGTTGGTTGAGGATTTGCAGTTACTTGAGCAGGAGTCTGAGCCAATGCAAGAGATTGACGAGTCATTCTTCTGGGTGTAAGATAGTTTGAAGATGGAGATTGTTGAGGCTGGACCATAGCACTCCGGCGGCTGGATATTCTTATTGAATCTACAAGACAGCACATAGCTTTAAAAAAAAAAAAAAAAGGAGCATGATAAAATAAGCACATATTCAAGCAGATGTATTTTACCTGGTGACTTGGCTGGGCTTTTCACTTTGAAGGAACCTCCATTGTTCACCACAGTGTCTGTGCTCCTAGCTTCCAGCAGTGCATCCTGTGAGGTCTGCTCTGTGCTCTCAGCTGCCTGCTGCCGGGCTTTCATTGCAGCTTTTGCTGCAGCCAGGCGAGACTTTGCTGCCGCTTTTGTTCCTGCAGGCTTAGAAGGGGCTGGGGCAGGGTTCTGCTGGAGATAAGTTTGTTTTTTAAATTATGTCTAGTAAAAAGGTCATCGTCTACTTGTACGTAGGGCAATGGATGGTACCTTTACTATTTTTCTCTGCCGAGATGGAGGTTTGTGTTCCTCCACCCAGCCACAGGCTTCAGCTGCTTTAAGAGCATCAAATTTCTTAACAACATCTTCCACCTATAGTGAACATAAAAGTCAAAAACATGATCTACAAAAACACATTCTCACTCACGCCCATTTCCAGCTCATTTTAAAAACACACCTGAAAGTAAACCATGTCCCAGAAGCCCTGCAGGTCAGTGCATGTCGTCATCTTCTCGCCTCTGCTAAACTCGCAGTCGTCCACCAGACCACTGAACTGTTTAAAACGCTCCTTCATCAGCAGCCTAGCCTGGCCAACCGCTGTGCGCATACGGTCCCTCACTCCACACAGACAAGCGTAAATAGTTAAATAATGCCTATGCACAATGAAGACTAGTGATGGACTTGACCTACTTTCTTCTGGTATGGACTCCTCATCTACTTTAGGCTCCCACTGAACACAAAGACCCACCAGCTTGTCAGTCTCAATGGCAATCTCCGATCTGTTGTACAAAAAAATATTGTACATAATTATTGAGAAAAGGTAATACAAATGGTACTTGATTTAAAATGTAAGTAACCTGAAATATGGCACATCATGTTTTGGTTCCTCTGTGAGAGAGGCTGGAGGAGAGCAGTGCAGAAATTTAGGAGATGGTTTGCCCTCCTCAGCTTTGGGTTCGTCAAATACAGGAGCAGGTGGAAGAGTAAAGCTTGAGCTGTGGAGAAGACAATTATTATTATTTTTAATATATTAGGCAAAAAGACCTAGGGAGAGGAAAAAACATAAAAATAATAATCATAAAATTAAAATTAAAAACTATTGGCTGCATGCAAATAGGTGATGTTGCCAATACTAATTTTCTACTTTTCAGCTACCATAAAAAAAAGATTGACAGACCTTGGTGTGAGAAAGGCATCCGCCGAACGAGGGGTCAGGGGGTCAAACTTAAAGGAGTTCAGACCATGAGGGGCCTGGAAGAGAAAACCCTCAGGGGCAAAAGATCCCTTTTCAGGCGAAGAGTTTGAGACTTCCTTGCTGGGAGCAGGAAGAGTGATGGTTTGGTCCACTACCATCGCCTCCTCGTCAGACTGGACAGGACAGGCCTTCTGCTCGATATCTGGTTTCTGTACGGTTTCAATAAAGCCAGACACAATATTTAGATAATCATGTCCAAACATCGGTGTTACGGTGAATACGAATTAACTTACAGAAGTGCTCTGCCCTTGAATGCATGCTGGGACAGTTGTTTGGTCTGCATAAAAAACAACGGCATAAATAAGACTGCACAATTAATTGCAACTGAATAGAATAAATGGCTGCAATTATGAAACTACAACTATTTTGGGCAGTACACTCGATTTGTAAGCTACAATAAAGGTTTATCATCAATTTTAGAAAAAAACAAACAAAAAAACACTGTAGTAGTAGCAGCATGACTATGCCATCATCTTTTCTGTCCCATACCTGGAGATGGGGCCACTTCAACCACTTTTCTTCTCGTTGTTCGCAAATCTAAGGTATAAGGTTTTCACAGCAAAGTGTTTAAACACAAGACATGTCCGGTGTGTCTGGCCTCAATGCATTGGTCACTGAAACGTATACAATGACACCAGATTGTTAGTACATACCTGCGCACTTGTCCTTTGGGTTATCCTTCGATGCAGGGGCCGCTGTAACCGGAGGCTTGTTAGCGGACCTTGTAGACGAACCACGTGTGGCCAGCTCTGATATTGTCCCGACACACAGACGAGGGTTGAGGTGAAAATAAGGAAACAGGGTTAGTACAGGTGGCAGCAAATGTAATGCCATTTAAAAATTTAAATCAAAACATCTGTTTACATTTCTTTTTGTAAGATTTTTAAACAGTCAAACAGGAATGAGGGCAAATTTTGAGATAGAGATAGAAAAACCAAATCAATAGTTTTGGAAAATTATGAACAATGTGTGTAAACTTTCAGCCAAAGCTGTAGTTTAATTGAATATTGGACCACAGTTAGACAAATTTATGCAACAAAATTTATTGCGCAATGTCATTGGGTTTTGTCTCTAGGGAAAAGATCAATTTTTCAGGAAATTTAGATTTAATGCTTTTTTACAGCAACACTGGAAGAACAAACCAATACTATAATGTTGAACATGAGGATCTTCCTTACCTTTACACGGAGATGCTGTGGGTTTGGGAGCAGCTCCGCGGGTTCTGGTTGTTTTTTCTACAGGTGGTTGAACTTTTGAAGAAACAAATGAAATGCAATAGGTTAAGAAATGCAGCAAAAAAAAAATTTTTTGGGGGGGGGGACAAATTTCAAAACACTTACATTTCTTTCCAGCCGTGTTTACATCCTGCAGTTTCAAAGGCTGAAAAACATTTCAAGAAGCAGTACATAAGAAATGCTATCAGATACCAGGCAAACTAAAATCTTACCTTTTGCACCAGCTGCTGTTTCATGGAGCGTGTCACTCTGGTACTCTGGGCTGGAGCAGGATTTATTTTGTCTGATTGAACAACACAGCAGCACATGCCAAACACTCAGAATCAGGTGTAAATAAATGACATGTGAAGGAAAGCCGGGGCTCACCTCCTTAGCTTTCCCAAAGGCAGCTTGGACAGGAGGCAGAGCTTCAACAGCGTCTTTAGGATGGTACAGGCCAGTCTTGAACACTGCTTTATGTCCTTTCTCCCTCTTCTCCTTTTCTTTTTCAAGAGCCTTGCGTTCTTTCCATCTCTGCAGCTGCTTCAGCCTTTCCTCCCCAGCCACATCTTCATACACAATTTAAAATGTACAGTATTAATGTGCATATGTGTACAAAGCGACTGATCAGGAATTGAAATATTTACTTTTTGGCTGCTGTGCGTTGCGCTTTTTCTCTTGAGCTACGGACACGTTTGCCATGGAGATGTCAAATGATGACAACTCAAGCTCTTGGACAGATTTTAGCTGCCTTCGAGTGTTTACAACGCGCTCCCGGTTCTCTTTCTGGGTCTGAGACCTTCTACGGGACATTTTGACCCTCAGCATCGACACACTGTTGTCCCGCTGACGCAGGTGTGCAAACCGTGACTCCATTTTCACCACCTGTTCAGAAAAACGAACTAGTCATGAAGATGGTTCAACAATGTCATACTAAACATCAACAAATGCTTTCTATCTGCAATGCTGCCACACGGAAATCTAGTTAGAGCCTGAGTAAGTCAAGAGGACGCGGCCTTCAAGGCTAGCTTTGCTGGGTTGTTCAGAAGAAAATATTGAGCTGTTAGCTTAATTAGCCAAACTAGTTTGTGTTCCTGGTAAAACCAAGAAAGTTAGCATTCAATGCGACTCACTCAAACATACTATTTACCTGTAAATCCCAACTGGTTACAGAAACAATCTTAAAACCTCCCGCTTCTCGCAGTTACATAGAATATCTGCTGCCTAACGGACTAAATACACATCAATCTTCTTCCTCTTCAGTCCTACTCACGGCCGGGGCACTTTTGAAATGCTCCACGACGCTGATTGGCCGACATCAGAAGAAACACGGGTGCTGATTGGTTTATTCACTGATACTTCAAAACGTACTTCCGGGATGTAAATGCTGCCGCCCCTATTACATTTACTGTAAATAACATACTAAAGTATTCACATTTTAGGACAGTTGCAGTTACATTAACATTGTGTAACAACTGATTTTTGTAAATAAGTTACTGTTTTACATTTCCATAATAAAAGTGCAATAAAATGCAAATATGAGCTTTTGTGTGTTTTGTATGAAACAGTTCAGGGTTTATACAGGCAGCAGCAAGTCAAGTTTAATGCTCTTTAATTTCAATGCCCAATTTATATACTTTTAATATCACACACTCAAAAAATCTTTGTATATTTTTTTTGTCAATAGCAAACGTTCCATCAAATTTCGAAATTCAAAAGCAAGAGACAAACAGAAAACACGAGTGAATATGTGTGTACAGTTTCAGCCAAAACTGCAGCTGTATGTGTTTTGGTCCATGATTTCTGTATTTCTGATGGACAATATGTCGTTATTGAAAAACAATTAGTTTTTAATCAAATTTCACGTGCTTGGTTATCATTCAGTGTAATCTAAAGTAAGTATTTATTTCATATGCAATACAAAGCCAATGTATATATATATAAAAAAAAAAATCCATCCATCCACTTCCACTTTTCCGTTGCCAGGTCAACAGCTGCCCAAATCACATTGCACCAGCCCCTATGGTTCCTCCTGCAAGTGGTGGGTCCAGAGAAGGACGGCCTTACAGTTCTAAACGGGCCTGTTTGTCTCTCATAAGGGGCTTCTGAACCGCTCTTTGTCTGACCCGTCACCTAGGACCTTTTTGCCATGGGTGACCCTACCAGGGGCATGAAGCCCCCGACAACAGAGCTCCTAGGATCATTTGGGTGCTCAAATGTTTTTTTGGTAAAAAAATAACAAAAAACAGAAAAAATATCAAACATGAATTTAGGAAAATTTATATATTTATAATTTATTTACATGGTTGGTGGAGCAGTAAACAAACCACAGTACTTGATAGTATTGAGTAAACTGCTGCGTCAGTTTTAAATTACTTTTAAAATCTGTGATTTTACTGAAAAACTACAACTGTCATCAAAGTTAGCAGTTAACAAAATCCATCTTGTATGTACAAAGCAAAATAAAGGAAAACATGTACAGTAAAAATCTGCATTTGTACACTTAATTACAAGATTACAATTTATCTTAAATAAAAAAAAAACTTGAACTTTAATTTGTTGTATTTCACAATGCAATTATTTCATTATGCCAATGTTGAAATCACACTCTGAAAGTTTTAGTGTCTCTATGAATGTGTTCAGTCCAGGAAAAAAATGTTGTTGAACTGTGTTGCACAGAGTCTCTTCACTTCCTCTGCAAAAGACAAAGAAGAAATGTATCATGGAAGAACTGTAGATTAAATATCAAGACATCCTATTAAGCTGGACACATACCATTAACTTCTATTAAATTTGCATTCTTCTGGTTCAGGATCACATACAGCTCTCTCTGGTCTGATTTCTTACCAACAACCCAGTAGTCGGTCATAGCTTTTACAATAATTTCTTCATCTTCATCAACTCTGTCAAAGAAAATACAGTTTCAGTGTTTTAACAACCAAAGTCATAGCAATAACAGAAATTGTCAGGTAATCTCATTGTAATAATCAATAGCATGTAACTCAGTGAACCTTGCAAAGTCACAGTTGATGTCCCCCAAGATCTTCATGAGGTCTGGGTGCACGGAGGTGAGGCACACGCTGGCTGTCTTTCTCATGTGAATGGTGCTTTTCTCTGCCAGGTTCATGTGATTGAAGTAGATAAACTTAAACTGAGGTTCTTTCTCTGTCCTAAGATACACAAATATCAGACAGTTAATCTTGTACAAAATACCAACCAAAAGCAATACATTTTCCCCCAAATCAGTATTCAGTCCCTAACATTTGGGACAGCATCATTGCACTCATTGTGATTCCTCTGAGAGTCTAGGTTTACACAACTGGATCATCTGAAGGCAACTGCTGGGGTTAAAGAAAGAGTACCAGGCCAATCTGCAAAGATGTGCTGCTTGAGTTTCCCCAAAGTAGCATCATGACCATATCCAGTGGTAAGTCTCGTCTGTCACTGCCAGCCAGCTGTCAATACACAGACCGAGTAGGGATTCCACAGTTACTGTAATCAGTGTCAGGGGAAGCACGTCTGTGGTAGTTATTTCATTAGCAAAATGGTGGTTTGTATTTAGTTGTGTTAGTTAATCTATGGCCACTAAAGAATATGAAAAAAAAATTTAATAAGTGAAATCGGTATTTTGTCAGCCTTCTAAATCTTCATTTCATTTCATTTATTTCGGTTTGGTCATTTACAGATCATTCAAACAAATCATTCGAAACATAAAACACAATAAATGACCAGGTGCAGGCTAAAGCTTATTGTGCCTGCCCTTAACTTTAGAAATCATAAATGCAGCACATCTGTTCATAAAATTAACACATTAGTGGACCATTGTCCACACGAGAAGCAAGTCTGTTTAATTCATTTTCATTCCATTGAATATTTTTCCATTGTTATTCTCTTGTAAATATTTTTGAACTGAAAAAGAGACGTGGCTTGTTTTAACTCATTGCAGCAACTATTCCATA